>JAVHJL010000013.1:0-1200000 GCA_036971715.1 Arthrobotrys musiformis | reverse complement strand
TGAACATGCGGCAGCTCCACCTCCTTAGAGCGGCAACGTTCTAGAAAACTAGTAAAGGGCAGCCTCCTCGCGTCTGAAAGGCACATACGTGCATACATGTACCGATCCGACGCCTCAGTGTGAAGCCCCCCCCGAAACACCACATCTGCTCGCCGAGTTTGACCATGAAGCCAAGTTAAGTTGAATTGTGAGGCTAATAGGCCAGTTTTGGGAAGGTCTGTGGCGATAACGCATGATGCCCAGTCGGCGCAGGTCAAAAGCCAATAAGTACCACATCGGTGATTTTGAGTGGGGATTGCGAAGCAGACTTTCCATATTGTGCTTATCTGTACTCTCTTGGTGTAACCCTCATATATCGCATCTACAATGCCTTTGAGGTCGGTTCGAGGCCAGACCTACGATCGGGATAATGTGTTGTGCTCTGTGTTGATGTGTTGTAGATGAGGTTGTGCATCACGTGATTATACAGGGCAAAATAGCCCTCCGCCGTTGCATTTTTGCTTGGATCTTATCGCTTATCTTTTCTTTTCCACACCAAATTTCCAACTCGACTTCACCTCATCCCGACCCGACAAGCCTTTTCTATATCTATCGCTCTCTGATCGGATATATACCCCCATCTTCCCCACACTTACATAATGGCCGACATCTCGACAATTAAGAGCGTTCGTGTCGACGCGCTCGTCGCTCTCCGAATTGTTAAGCATGCCACTGGCGTCTATCCGACAACCGTCTACGGTTCCCTTCTCGGAATGGAGGTCGATGGTGTCCTTCAGATCACCAATGCTTTCCCATTCCCAACCTCTGCCGATGGTGACGACAGCGGCTCGTCGGCTCTTACACCTAAGAACAAGGGTGTGATGTGGTACCAGAATGAGATGATCAAGTGTCTTAGAGAGGTCAATGTCGATGCCAACAATGTCGGATGGTATCAGAGCACGACACTGGGGAACTTCATCAACTCGAACTTCATCGAGAACCAGGCCCATTACCAGAGCCAGATGAATGAGAGGACAGTAGCGCTGGTCTATGATAGCACAAGAAGCGCGCAGGGCGGGCTTGCTATCAAGGCCTACCGCTTGACCCCACAGTTCATGGTAGCTTACAAGGAGAACAAGTTCTCGAGCGAGAAGTAAGCATGCAGAGCTTTTCACAAATCCATTTAATACATGAAGAAGCGACTAACTAAGTATGTGTATCACAGCTTGATCAAGCACAACCTCACCTATAAGGATATCCTCCAGGAAGTTCCATTGACAGTCTACAATTCTCACCTTGCTACATCTCTTCTCCACCAACTCTCCATCCCTCCTCCACCACCAAGCAACTTGCCCGTCTCTGTATCTTCGTTGAACAACCCACCAACATATCCTCAACCAAACTTCCCGGTTAGCACCAACTTCAATGCCTTGGATCTCACCATCGACCCTGTTCTTGAGAAGTCATGCGATTTGATCTTAGAGGCAATCGAAGCCCATAATACAGAAGCCAACAATGCGGCCTACTATCAGAGATCTCTTGCTCGTGAGCAAACAAAGATCTCCGCCTGGCAGACAAAGAGAAAGGCCGAAAATGCAGTCCGAGCAGCCCAGAAACTCGCTCCACTCCCCGAAGATGAATGGCAGAAGTTGTTCAAGCTCCCTCAAGAGCCAAGCAGACTCGATTCCCTTCTCATCTCCCGACAGGTCGAACAATATGCTAGACAAGTCGATGGAGTTACCGCAACCAGCAGTGCAAAGTTGTTCGCACTAAACGGTGGAATCCCCAGATTTTGAATGGGTCAACAATATGGATAATATTTCGTTTTTTCATGATTAGCGATTTTCCTCAAACCATCTTCGACTTTTCCCTACCTCCATACCTACCTCTCACTCACTCACACACCTTCTCATGTATACCATGACCTGTAACGTTTCTTTCTTAATTATTCACTCGATGTCATGAAGATATTACATTGCATCGTCTTCTGGAGTCCTGGGCTTGGTATTTGTTCGGCGTTGCTTTTTGTGTGCTATGGTAAAAGAGCAAAAAAAACCCTCCCCCAAAAGCATCTGTCAATACGCATCATGGTAGATAGATACTACTTCTATAAATATGAAAAGAACGACGTCCACAAATTGCTAGGATATTGCTTGTAGAGATCTTGATATTTGTATCAAAATTTTATATTGCGAGGTGATACAAATGACGTTGGTTCGTAGCGTGGGACCCTTGTCCAGGTTTTTTTGCTTTCCCATATCGATAGCCTTTGTCGCTAAAAAAGTATCTTCGACATAAAAATTTCACAACAGTACTTCCCACCGACCAACAACTCGACTATCGATCACCTCACGAAACCCACCTTCACTACCACACGAGAACAGGCACATAATGGCGGATGCTCCTGTTCCTAAGAAGCCGAATCCGGCGTTCGAATATGTTATGTTCGGTATGTTCCTCTCACAACATACATCGCCGGTTCAATTTATGTATTGAAGGACAAGTACTAACCTTTTTCCCCGGTCCCGATATCTAGGCCTCCCAAAGTTTAAGGCGAAGCTCCCATCGAAACCTTGGCTCGTATTCATCGGCATCGTCAGCACCTGGACCGGTCTAATCGTTTACGACCGTCGCGAAAAGAAGAAGGCACAGAAGTATTGGTGCGACAGGGTGTCCCATTTGGCCGAAAGACCGCTGCCACCGAACCAATTGCCCCGGAAAGTTACGATATACCTTGCCTCACCCCCCGGGGATGGGATTACGAGTGCACGAGAGTATTTTAAGGAATATGTGAAACCGGTTTTGGTTTCGGCGGCGGTGGATTACGAAGTTGTCGAGGGGAGGAAGGCGGGCGAGATTAGGTGGAAGGTTGCGGAGAGGACAAGGAGACTTCGAAGAGGGGAGGATGATTCTGAGGGGACGGAGAAGGAAGCGGCTATTCTGGCGCATGGGAAGCAGGCAGGTATCAGTCGGGAAGAAGGACCCGGTGGGATAGTCGTTGTAGGAAGGCATACGTGGAAGGAGTACGTACGAGGGTTACATGAGGGATGGTTAGGGCCGCCCGATATCATCGATGACGACGAACAGCTCGTGAAGGAAAAGAAGGATATACCTGAACCGCAGCCTGTGGTTTCGTCGATATCGGATGCACTGCCCGCCGAGCCTACGCAGGAAACCCAGTCTACGGAAAGTGGAAGTTCGACGGAAACCAAAGACACCGAGAAGGAGGAGGAGAAGCCGAGGAAACCCCAATTCCCTCCACCTGCGATCCTTCAGTCTGAATACCCATCTGCAAGTCTGCCGCCATCGGTACCAGCATCCTTTCAGCCTTCGAGAGTAGTACCATTCCCCCACCTTCTAGGCTTCCTAAACACACCCTTCCGCATCCAAAGATATCTCACCCAACGCCGCCTCATGGAACACGTTTCTCGCGAGGTCGCATCGATAGCGCTGGGCACCTACGAGCCATACCAAGCGCGGGAAGATATCGCAGACGCTTACAAAATTGAGGAAGCCGATTGGCCCAAAAGCTGGGTGGAGCGATTGTCCAAAGGAGATATCGAGGATAACAAAGACGAACCATTGCGTGAGAAGACAATGATCGAAGAACTACACGTCGACGGCAGAATTGTAGAAAGGATGAAACGCTTCGTGCTCCCGGAAGATAGTGCCGCCGAGGGGCCGATATCGACCGCGGGGCTCGATTGAGTTTTTGGCCCGACACCCCATTCACTTCACACTTCACACTTTCGCTTTTGCATCGACCCTGACCCTTGATGGGGTTGTCCACATGAATTCAAGGGAGAGAGCTCTTTGAAATTTAAGCATTTTTTTTTTTTTTTTTTTTTTTTTTCACAAATGGCCAATTGTCTGCAAACCACAATAGCAAAACGTACGAAAAGTCGGATTTCTTCTAGACGCCGAAATTTGCTTCTATCGATACACAAATGCCAAAAAGGGTCATCGGATCCCCTTTATCAAATCGACGAGCGAAATAAAGGTTTCTTGCAGTTTCGGAAACGAGCACTATTTGTCATCCTTCATTATTAGGCTCAATAGAGTCTTGACGATCTCGTTATGGTGGTTTTGGGTTTGTGGAGCAACTAGCAACTTTTTTTTTTTTATGAAAGGCAGAAAATTCGGCTGTGCTGGGAAAACGTGGGTCGAGTCTTAATAACCTGCATTTTAGGTCCCACGCCAAAACCTACGTTGTGAAAGGCGATTGAACAAGTGGAGGCGAAGGTTGACAGCTTTGCGGACCAGACGTTTTAACCTCTCATCTCATTGTCCTCTTTTTCTTTCTATTTCGGGCAACTTATTGGTGGCCTTGAAAGAAAGAAAGAAGATCGAATATATTCTCTTGGTGTACAAATATTTTGAATCGGCGTTTTCCCCTTTGAAGGCTAGAAGTTTTGTATATATAAAAAAAATCTCAACGTGTATATAGGCATACGGCCAACATTAAAACATTCTAACAAAGCAACCTTCAGCATAGAAAAGAACACCTTAACTAATAAGTACCAGAACCCCGTGAATAGGTTCCCAGGCCCCTGGGGATGCCTCGACTCGGGATCACAAACCCAACAACCTTGGCTTCCATAGACAACAATGGACTATACCAACTCTGATATTATAGTGGGGTCAAAGGGATCGCGAAGAATTCAAGGAAAACCCCTCCTCGGCCCTCTTTCGGCTCTGGTAGATCCTAATTGGATAGACGAGGCCAGATTTTCTTGGTCACAATGGGGGACTCGACTCCACTATTGTTCCAGCGCAGACGGAGGCCGTCGGGAGGCTGCAAGCAAGGTTAATGGACACAAGGCCAATCGACAGGGCCATATGCCATGCTCGATTCATGGTTCATGGATTCTTTTTCGCTCGCACGGTGCTAAGTCAAACGTCGAGCGAAGCTGTTGGATCAAGTACCAAGCAGTTTAGCACCTCTGTGCATCTGTGGAAACTTGGTCAAGGTACTGATTACTCACTGCATCTATAAAAATGGAAATCACATTTGCGTGAACAGCACCGCGGTGCAAATATTTACGGTCCGGTGGGGATTCGAATATTCAAGGAACTACCTATAGTAGATAACCATAATCAAGAGAGCGGGCTGTGATGTTCTCGTGTATCCGTGTTTCGAACGTGAAGAGAAAAAGGTCTTAAGAACATCTCGAAACTATACATAAATTCAGCCCTGGTTTCGCGACTTGGCTGGATTGAATATATCTTGACCTGGAAGAGCTGAAGACGAACTTGTGGATTATAAGACCATGTGCATTTAAGTTGGTAGCATCTGCTAGTATGCTAAGATTCTTAGGCATGGCTTTGCATTGCCACGGCACTAGAATATCGAATTGAGAAATCCGCTGGATCAAGTTCACAATTGGGTTTCCTTTCGACTGAATGCAATGTAATGAAATGTCTCCAAACTCAATGCGATCTTTAACCTTTTTTTCTATGTTTATCTGGGTAGTGGATATTAGCAGCTTAGCTCACGATCCTTTTCGCGGGTATCTGGTTCCAGCCAAGTTTGGCGACGAATAAAATTACGTCCGCAGTTTCAACTGCGACGTAATTCACGAAGCGGACAAGCTTCTTAGAGACATCAAGCATCTTGACTGTAACCTTCCAGCTTCATCACATTGGTTTTTTTATTCAAAAATCCTTTGCTCGTAACAAAAGGAATTCGAAGGACCCACATTTGTTCCATACCGAACACTTGAGAGTTTTTTCCCCGTAGAAACTGTGGATCCCCTCTCTTATAAGTTAAAGTAGAAGAGGGCCTAAAAGGGCCATCCGGACTGACTCGGGTCTCGGGATCGCACACAAAAGCAAAATGGCGTGACGTGAATGAGGCTCAGCTGTGGACCTTAACGGGGAGGCTAGTTAACTGCCTAACGGCGGAGAAAACTTGGTTCGAAGGATTTGGGGGACTTGCGCCGTTACATTTGGATCGAATTGGAAAGCGACTGATTGGCACGATATCCGTGCTAGTGGGCTTGGGTGTTTATTTGGTATCTTAGACTTTAGTAGTGTGATAGAGAATATATCATAACTTTTAAATCGATCTTCTGTTTAAGATTCCGGGAAGAGGAGACTGCCCAAATACTGTAGTTTTGTCTAAATACAAAGAATGAATGAATTTTCTATGATGGTATCGATATCCAAGGAAATGAGGAAGAATAGTAGTAGTGGTGGTAAATATCATAAGCCCTTAAACAGTAGAACTCCAAACATGCCCGCTCATAACGCCGTTTAAATCAACCCAAAAAAAACAAATATTATCGTTAAAAAATATATAGATGCATGTATCAATAGCACCCTGGTAACTATGTTACGAGCGAATGTAAAGTGGTTTGGGGGAAACTTATTTACGGTGTGAAAACAAAAAAACGATTGTACAGGACGAAGAGATTATATCCTCTCAAGGCCTCATTCCAGAGAGCAAAGGGGGATTGATTTAGGGGCTGTATGAATCCGAAGTGGAACGGTCGTTGAGTGAGCTGCCTACCGGTCTCCTCGAGATCCGAGGCAGCTGCATCTGGGCGGTTGGAGCGGAAACTGATCGATGGGGGGTTGTGCTTCCGGTTTGCGACTGTCCGGACATCAAGCTGGATCTCTCTCCTCCTTGGCTTCGGTATTCTTCATAACTTAATGAAGCTGTTGGCAATGGTGGGCCACCTGGGCCGTACATTGGTACTGAAGATGATCTTTGGCTGTTACGGAAACTAGAGGGGGGGTTATAGCCCTGAGGACTATTTCCAGAGAATGCGCTGGTGGAGTCGTCGACGTGATTGCCACTGAATCTATTGAAGTAGTTGCCGCTGGTATTGCTGTTAGGACTCTCGTCATCGTCATCCTCAGCCTGGTACCTCGACGAATCATATTCACCAAGGGCGTGGGAAAGCGGTCTTGAGGTGCTGTAGAGACGGTCACTGCCATGAGCTAACGAAGCAGCGCGCATCTGTCTACCTCCATCCATGAATTTCTCAGCCTCGACGTTCCTCTCGGCGTCCTGCTTTTTGTCAATCTTCTTGTATGTCCTGAACTTGAAGAAGATCAAAAGGAACGCTACAATGAGGATCAAGCCTGCGCTGCCGCCTGCAATGCCGCCAATCTGGGCAGTTGTTAAACCGGACTTGCTGTTGTTGGAGCCAGCGGGGGCAGCTGTGTTTGTCGGTGTCATGGTTGCTTCTGAAGTTGTAGATGATGCAGAGGAAGAAGATAAAGACGAAGACGAAGGGGCAGATGTTGAGCTTGCGGGTGCGCTCGTGGTTGTAGGTTCAGAACTACTAGATATCGATGTGCTCGTTGACTGGATTGTCGAGGAACGGGCGGTTGAGGTAGTACTCGATTCACTCGAGCAAACCCTGTTGAAAGCATTCGTCGCCCTTTGTATTTCTCTGTCCGAACAGTCCTGCCCTCTTCGAAACCTGGCGCAGGAATTTAGAACTTCCAAGTAGTTTTCAGCATCGCAAAGACACTCTGTGTCATCCTCGTCACAACCAAAGGTTTGTGCAGCGATATTTGGGCAATCGCAGACGGCTGCAACCCCTTGCAACGCTGTTAGAGTAACAGCAAACAATGTAAGAATCCGCATTGTTGGAAATGTATGTATATTAATAGGAAAAAATGAGAAGAAGGCAAATGTTGATGCCCAATTTGTGGCCGGTGGTAGCACAAGTTACCAATGCAACGGGTGGGTGGTTTGTGAAACTGTTATACAAAACGTATAGGATAAGGTTGCTTGTTGTCTGCTGCAGATACCACAGGATATATATCAAAGGATACTAGAATAGCTTAGTAAGTAACAGATCTATGTTCTTAAATATAGAATCCCTTGTAGGTCAAAAGATGCTGGTGGGAAAAAAGATAACTGGGGCGGGGGGCAGGTGGGTTTATGTATCGCAGCTAGCTACCTAACGGCAACAAAAGGCTGAAACCGACGACGGAGGCCTGGCCTTGGGTTTATAAAAGAGAGCAACCACGTTTTCATCTGTGTGGTTGTTATTGAGGTGTGGAAGCTCCAGCTTTCACGACGACATAACTAAGTCACGGAGGGCACTTTGAGCTTGGTAGACTCCTGCGGCCCCTTGGCCATGGGTGCATATAGGGCGTGTCCAAAGGCGGCTCCATAATGGCAAGAGGGGTGACCATGACAAAAATTTTGACCAGGGCAGAGTGTCACTTTGAGAGATTTCGGGTCCCCTTCTGCCTCTGTCTAGAAACGGAATAGTCGACAGTGATGTTCCCCTTAGCTTTTGTCAGTTTCGTGATTGTTCGTTGAAATTAGCAGCTTCAAAAGAGGCTATGCGCTGGGCTTTGCATACCCAAACCTGTTTGGGCCCCACCATTCGCCATCAATCGGCTCCCACACTTCATTACCACGGGGCACCCACGGACCAGAGTTCCAGGTCCCAGGCGGCACGGTTGGGAACTGAATTCGATAAATGAGCTCTCCTCCCAGCGCAGTAAGGATCTCCAACTTCGAGAGCCGAAGTTCCCAGGTAGCGGTTCGAGTTCGTCTCGGTGGTCTGCAAATATAAGACCAGCACTTTAGGAGCTATTGACATTCTTCAACCCAGTCAGTACAGTATATCTACTGTATATGTATGCATGCATGTATCACTCGACATACATAGCCTTAGTAATCTGTAGAGCCTTGGTCACTAGATGAACGAAATATGACAGCCCGAAAGCGCAGCTGAATCAACGGTGTCTGCCGGCCGGCATTGTGGGAAGATGACACTGAAAAAGGGTAGAAAGACGGCGACGGGTTGAAATTAGCACTCCCCTGGCAAGTTACCTCTGTTGTAGTAGGTGTTTGACAGGGGTAGAACGAATTCAAAAGCAGTCAAAATGTGCGATCGATTGAGCCTCTGAATTCGTCTGTGGATGCCGGCTGTTCAGCCTTGTGTGACCACCACCACCACCATTTAGAACCCAAGCGATTTTTTTTTCGAAGCTAGCTAGCCGTCTCATGTTGGTGGCCCTTCGTCCAATTTTCCCCATAGTGTGCTGCAATGTTTGCTCTTCTACTTGGGTCAAAACTTGGCAATTTGGAATTTGCTTGGGACCTTGACAGGTACCGACGAAGCCAGACTTCTGGAATGCCGTGGATCCGGTTTCAATGTACCGGATGGCTCGGGAACAGTGCCAGAGGATGGATCCGGTTGTCAGAAATGTTCGTATTGTCAAAGCCGGAATGTAAATATAGTTTTCAAATAAGGGAATCACTTTGAGGCTCATGATGTGACAGGTGTGGATTTGGCCCAGGTACCCAAGAAGGTACCAAGATGTTGAGCCGGGCAGAACGGTTCAGAGTAAGATAAAATTCCCCGCGATCGATAATGTTATGAGTTCATATTATGGAGGACCCACTTTTTCACACTTGGTGTATGCAAAGATAGCATCAGCGAAAATGCCGGGTTTGGCGACAGGCCTGCCGTCACAGGGGAGAAACGGGTCTCTCTCGTGGATATCATGACACCAGAATGGTGAGCACGATCCTGTCACAAATACTGACTACCGGGGTCCAAATGTCAGTCCGTTATCGAATTATCACCAGTTATCAATATGCTCATGCAATTCCATACCTATGCGCAATATGTACAATAAATACACTCCCTGAGCTAAGCATGTCAGTAATTAGTATACTGTCGTCTCTTGCGATTCGCCCGAGTACAAGACGCAGGGGCTATGCTGGTCAACCCAAGGTTCCTCCACCCGCCGTCGACATTGATTGGTGCTCGAAGTGCAAAATAGGAAGGCACGAAGCCTGTTATGGAAGAATTCCCAGCCCGGCCATGTGGGAGTTGTGGCTGCCGGGGGCTCCAACTGCTGTGTTGTCGTCGCAAGCGCTGGGGGCTTTCTGTGCCATCCCAAAAATTTTCTGCTTCGGGAAATTTTTAACATCTTCTCCAAAGCCTTGTATTGTTCCCCTTCGTATTCTCTATTTATAATTACCACAGATTACACTTCGCGCAGGATTCCAAGACACCTAAGCTTTCAAAAAGAATTATCCAGCCACTGTTTTCGACGAGATAACCACGGAAATACAGACACATAAACATACATACATAACCGCCTAAAAACAATACATACATACATACATACATACACATACTCAGTCATGAGTTCAGCCACCCAGACCAAGCAAATAGCTTCGGCTGCTTTAGCATCTTTCCTGCAGGCTCGAACCGCTGAGGTCCCAGCCAGCGACGTCTCCCGTGCCCTTCGTCGGAAGCAGCAGCGGGAACGTAAGAAGCGCTCACGTAGTCATTCGTCCGTCGACCCCGGGGAGGAAGGCGGTTCGGAACCTAAGCTCTCCCAGACGGCTCCTAAGAAGGACCTAAGAAAATCCACCATAAGCAAGGAGGAGCGAGATATCAGACAACGGGTACGTGATCAGTGCGGGTCCCAGCACCGCCAGGTTTAAATATACACGGAGAATTCCGATTAGCTGACAGGCTGACTTTTTTCATCTGTATGGACAGATATTGAAAATGCGGGAGAACAAGCGCAAGGGAAAACCAATTATCCAGCCAAAGAATTCTGCCGCTGACAGTGACGAGAGCGATGATGATTTTTAGACCTTTTAGTCCCGTCCGTTGTGCGTTGGGATATGGTTATTTCTAATGGCCCCACCGGGTCTTAAACAATTCAGTTTCGGGTCCGTCTCGCGCTCGCGGCCCACGCAATTCATCCGCCAGTTTCATCATCTTTCACTTTAGCTCATATGATACCCCCGGCTATCCTGTCTATTAATGGTTTTGAGCCCTTTAGCTTTTCGTATAAGGAACCAGGTAATTAAGCATTTTAGGCGCTAGTTCGGCTCCTCCAATTGCTCGAATATCTAAACATCTCGTATCATACAACAACTGCCGTGACATATTACTAAAGGAATGGAAATCCTTGCCGAGGAGATCTTATTTTTTTTTTAAAAAAAAAGGCCTCAGGCCATCATAAGGGCAGAATAAGAGTAGAAATACACTACCGCTAAGCCGTGCCGGCTTGCTGCTGCTTCCATTTGTGAGCAGCCTGTAACAACTTGAGCATCCCTGCATTCTGCTCCTCGTCGGCCGGGAACAAATAGTCCATATACTCCTCGAAGCTATCATCATCCAACTTTCTTCGCTTCTTAACTTTCCTTGGCATCTGCGCCTCAACTTTCTGGATACTCTCTGGTGTACCATGTGTCTGCTCGAAAGACTTCCATGCATTGAGAAGAACAACACGCTATGGTAAAAAAGTTAGCAACTAGTATCTTAATGCTTAACGGGGAGCAGCAGCGATTACGTACCTCTTCTTTTAGGCCACTATCCTTTAATCTCTTGTAGCCCTTTTCGAAGATAGCTCTTGCTCTATCCTTCGCCTCTTCGCTAACCACCTCCTCATCCTCAGCGCCTTCTTCGGGCACATTAATCTCGAAATGTGCATAACTGATCCAAACTTTAACGTGTTCAGTCTTCGCCAGTAGACGTTCATACAGAGCCCTCGTTCTATCCCATTCTTCCTCTTCTTCCTCGAAGTCGATATACGATTTCCAAACAAGCTCAGGCATGTCGAGTTCCGGTTGCGCTATGGCCAATTCATAGATCGCTCTTGCTCTGTCCATATCGTCCAACGCTCGCTCCAACTCCGCGAAATTGATCCACGCCTGTGTATTGGCAGGATTGAACTGAATATGCTTCTCATACAGCTTCCTGCAACGGACAAAGTCATGCAACTTCTTTTCGAGCTCAATGTAACCCTTGAATAGCTTATCCTTGGGGCACATTCCGATGCTAGTTCCCAGGGTTTTCCGAGCCTTTGTTACGTCCATTTGGCGAATATAGAAGTGCGCGGCCATCAGCCAAATCTTTGCAAATGTGAAAGACTTGTGCGGTATCAGCTTCAACGCCTCGTTGTAGATTTGCCCTGTTCTCTCCTTATCCTGTGCGGCTGTTAGATATATTTCCGGAATTCCCAACACACGAGGTAAACGTACCTTGGTTTCCAGTTCTTCATATAAAGCGTAGTTTATCCACAGGTAAATATATCGTCTCCAATGCCTTTTCTCGTGAGTTGGTGGTATCTGGGCAATAGCCCTTTCATAGACATCCCTCACTTTGTCCGCGTCGCCCTGTGCTTCCTCCAATCGAGCATAGTCGAACCAAACATCATAGTTTTTAGGGTTCTCCTTGATCAATTCCTCATACTGGACTCTTCTCTTCGCAGCAATGACATCCTCGACACCTTCCTTATCACCGAATTGCTTCTCAAAGGTGGTGTAGTTGTTGTAAAGCTGCTGGGATTTCGAACGCGGTAATCTATCCAAGGCGAACTTGTAAAGGGCTCTAGCTCTCTCGAACTCCTTCAGCTTTGTTTCGAACCTCGCAAATGCGATAAAGAGCTTCTCGTCGATGAACTCATCGCCAAGGTGTTCTATCGCTGCCGTGAAAACCTCACGGACGAGATCCGGTTCTCCATTCTCCTCTTCAAATCTTGCCCATTTGATCCAATTTCTCGGTTCCGGGTGTATCTGAGTAAATCGTTCAAAAATCGCACGTGCTCTTGTGAGTTCCCCGTATCGTTTTTCCAATTTGATATAAGCGCCCCATGCGGCTTCATCCGGCTGCCACGATATCCATCTTTCGAATACTTGTCGGGCACCGGGGATATTCCCAAGAGTTTCCTCCATGTAAACGTATTTGTACCATAATTTGTCGACTCTGGGAAGGATGCTGACTGCCCGATCCAGGAGGTTTCGCGCGTGATTGATGTTTCGGGTCTTCATCTCCGCCTCGATATACCGTAGCCATAATGGCACAGATGTAGAGTCGACATCGAGCGCTCTTTCGAAAATTGAACGTGCTCTATAGTGTACCTCTACCGTCAGTAATCAGCCTCTTTGATCGAACGAAAAATAGCTGCCATTGGAACAGACTTACCGATTGTACTCTCTCTGCTCTAACTCCCAGGCGGCGTACCGCATCCAATTGTTCATGTTTATCCGGTTTCGTCTGACATAGTCTTCGAATTCCTTCCGTTTCCTGCCCTGGTACTCATGGAGTTCTTCGAGATCTGCGAATCGTTGGGTAGGCGCTTGGACACCGGGCTCTTGTCGTTCAAAGGCTTCTCGTAGCAGCTGTTCGGCGGAGATTTGCTCTGTGGAAATCGCAAGATGTTAGTGTGTGCATAGATTTTCAGGTCGATGGAGTGATTGGTGCTAACGTTGCGATGGGGCCTTATTCTTGACCCTTGGTGGGCCGCGCGACTTTTCTGCGGCACTCATGATGTCGGTGTGTAGGCGACTTGGTCAATAGAAGACGGTGTCTATGGTTTGAAGTGTGAGGTTCGGGATCGCGTGGTTGGATGACCAAGAATGGTGTCGACGAGCCCTGGTTTTCGCGAAGGAACCATTTCGTTGTCTTCGAGCCAATGTCACGTGACAGCCAGTCAAGCAATGCAACGGGGGTGCGTGTTGGTAGCGGCCTGGTTACACGACGGAACGGCTGCAATGAAGAGAATAGCCTCTGTCTTTGGTTCAGTGTAGAGCTAGGCTTAGAATATGACATGTCGGCCTTGTATCCAAGCTTAGGAACATGGTTTTATAGGCACACCCACGCACAGTTATCAGCTACCAGCACCGCACGCTGCTTCAGCTATGTAGCTACCTAGGACCGGTACTTAAGTACCTATGCAATGGCTACATTGGATACATGGATCATATATGGTCCTTGAGCCAGTTAAAGCAATCCAGAAGCATAAAAATATCATTCAGAAGCTCCAGTGGTATACAGTCATTAAACCAGAACTTAACGCCTCCTACTATGCTGAAAATCAAGGCGGCAACGGAACATCTTCGAGAGTATATATAAAAGACTACCTCGGTGCGTTAAGGTATCTCATGAAACTCTCACCAGCAGCATCTTCCTCCCCTTCCTTGCGTAGTGCCTCTGCGTATCGATCGCCCAAATTATAGTTGCCCATTCTCCCATCATTTGCGTCATCGTCAACATCAGCCTCTCCTTCCATAGGTTCGTCAGTATCCGAGTCGGCCGCATCGCTTAGGGTATCGATCTCAGGCTCGCCCGGTTGAACTTTGACATCCTTCTTTGGTTTCTTCCATGAAGACGTCTCGGCGACGTTCATATCTGCCATCAATCGATCAAGTTGTTCATTTTGATTCGCCGTCTTCTTCGCCTCCCTTTCCTTTCGAGCCTTCTCGAGTTCCGGGAGGTAGTCTTTCTTGTATTCCTCCACTTTTGAATCGACAGCTTTGAAGAATTCATCTATACCAGCGCCAGTCATCGATGAAACCGAAACCACCTATATGCGTATTATTAGTAGCTGCTAAAAGAAGAGAAAAATTCTGTTGTAAAACGGAAGAACTTACATCCAAATGATTATAAAACTCGTCCAACATCAAGCTCATACTATTCATCAAACTTCCCATGTAGCCGCTATTCGACCCATCATCCTTCTCTTCCTCCTTCCGTAATGCGGCTTGGAAGGCCTCGAAATCCGTCATCCATTCCTTAGCGAACAATGCATCCTGGGCATCGGTTTTGTTGAAGACTATAATCATTGGGAGTTTTGTCTTGTAGAGAATCGAGCAGGCATATAACATGTTCGACATGAACGTCGACGTAGATGTCGTCCGCGGGGTATCGATAATGTATGCGAGAACGGTGGGGAACGACGAAGCCAAAGCATCTGTAACAATAGCTCCAGAGGCAGACCTTGACAGCAATGTTAGTAAAAATAAACTAAATCCAAATCTTAGACCTCTTCTTACCAAACAAAACATTCAATCTGTCCAGGTGTGTCAACCAATACCCGGGATATTGTTGACGCCCGCTTTTCCAAGATACCCATAACTTGATCAATTTTTGTGGCGAATAGATTCAAACAGGTCATAATGCCGCCGTTAGGGCCAAGATTGTATCTACAGTCTAAATTTTAGTAATGGGTGCCCATTTATAAAACCTCCATATCCCCACAATGCAAGACTGGAGGGGAAGGATCCAGTAGTCCACGTACTGCTTCATAACCTGCTTGTAGTTGACAGAATCTCTGATGTCAATATGTCTGTCAAAGGGGACATTTTTGACAGCTGGATCGAGATTCACGATGTATGGCGGCTCCTTCTTCTGGTGTAAATGTGCATTCAATCGCTGCATGAACGTTGTCTTGCCAGACCCGGCCATGCCGACTACCATGATAACTGGTGGCTGCGACGACATATTGGAGGAGTACCAGCTCCGAGCTGTGTAATAAGCGGCGTTTTCTGGGTATTTGGATATTGAGACTTTTTGTGATCGAGGATGTGATGACCAGTGGTATATTTATCGGGGTACTGTGAGATAGGATGTAATTCGAAGGAATGTGAATGTTGGTGGTTGAAGCTTGAAGCAAAAGTGGGATGGTTGAAGCTTGCAAGGTTTGTCATCGAAACTTCCCCAGAGAAATCGTTTAAAACCGCGGCTCGCGAAACTCAAAACTACAACCAAGCACTGTCCTTCGTTGCGGCGAACGGATCACAAACGAAAAATCTCGGTCGTAACAATTGTCGAGTCATACTAAGACTTACCACGATGGAGACAACTTCCGGCCGACACAGCGACTCCAGGCATCGCGATCACCACGACCGAAAACGGCATCGCGAACGCGAAGACGAAGATGGCGAACGACGTCATAGACGGCGCGAGAACGAAGACCGCGATCGGTCAGGGGAAAAGAGCAGATCGCAACGTGAGGGTGATTCTGAGGACGGACATCACAGGCACAGGCACCATCATCGCTCATCATCTTCAAGGCATGACAGAGACCGAGACCGCGACCGCGATCGTGATCGGCACAGACACCATAGCAGCAGTAAACGATCGCGGCACTCGCATCATGAAGAAGATGATTCCCGGAGGCGACGGAAGAAGGACGACGAACGAGGTGATATACCCGAGGAGGAGGATGAGCCAGAGGGCGAAGGCATGTGGGTCGAAAGGGACAACGATGGCCAGGTTCCTGTCGAGAAAGATTCACCAAAACCAGCAACAGAGTCGCCAGCATTGAAACGAGACTCGTGGATGGAGGAATCAGGCATCGATGTCGACTACTTGCAGAGAGGAGTCAAGAAACCAAAAGATACCTCGACCACGGCAAAGCAAACCGTCAAGGACTACCAGCTCAAAGTCTCTTCTAAGGAGTTGAATGTGTCCCTACGAGAAGGCATCTCATTGGACAACTATGAGCCCCCCAAATCCACCGGCCCTTCGTTCACTTTCGGTGATAACGGCTCCCAGTGGCGAATGAGAAAGCTCAAAAATGTCTACGCAAGAGCGGAGGAGGAGAAACGCAGTGTCGACAGTGTTGGCGCAGAAGTTTTCGGAGACCTCCAAAGTTTTGATGAAGTCCGGGAAGAAAGAATAGAGCTCGACCGGCGAGAGACATATGGCAAAGACCGGAAAGATTACAAAGAGCATCCCACTGGTGACTTATACGCCCAGCGCAACATAAAGGAGGCAAGGCCACGAAGTCCATCGCCAAGATCACCGCAGATTATCAAGACGTCAAATCAGCCAGCTCCTATCACTAAAATTATTGACCAATCAACTCTTAATAAACTACGAGCCAGCTTGCTCAAGGCACAATTACGGGGGGATTCAAAGGCCGCAGAACTTGAGGCAGAATACAATCGAGCCCTTGCCGCATTCGCCAACCAGAAAGACCCGGGGGTGGTTGTATTGTCCGCAATGGACTCGCGGCTACTCGCTGGCGGAGGGAAGAGCAGTGAAGCCAAGGAAATCACTAGTGGCAGGAGAAAAGGCAAGATGGAAGCAAACGAGGATATCACCCTTGACGATATGGTAAGGGAAGAGAAAAGAACTCGGGGTCACACGAACGAGGGTCGTCTCGCTGCCGAAAGGATAGCGAAGGATGCTAAATTTGACGTAAGTACAACAGGAGCTATTCGCTTGAAGCATTTAACTAAAAATTCCATAGGATGATCTTGAGTACATGGATGAGAACGCGAGCAAGCTCGCGAGCCGAATCCAGAAAAGCGAAATTGATATCAAAAACATGGCTATCAATGATTTCAAACGCCAGCAGCGTATTCTAGACAGCTGCCCATTATGCTCGCAGGAAAACCGACAGCCAATCGCCCCAGTTATATCCCTTGGTACGCGAGTATTCTTAACGTTGCCAACAGAGCCAGAGCTATCGCCAGGAGGTGCGACAATAGTCCCAATCCAGCATCGTACCAATACACTAGAATGTGACGATGATGAATGGGAAGAGATTCGGGTAAGCAATATATCACGACTGTTCCCCATATCCATTAGCTATCCATCAGCTAACCTATCGAGCAGAATTTCATGAAATGTCTCATCAGGATGTACCATGACCGAGGTCAGGATGTCATATTCTACGAAAATGCAGCTGCTCCACATCGGAAACGACATGCTGCCATTGAGGCTATACCTCTTCCACTCGAACAGGGCGAGCTAGCTCCAGCATTTTTCAAAGTACGTATTCCACATTCCTCAACAATGACAAATCGAATTGATTCGCTAAGACGGCTATAGGAAGCGTTTTTGTCCAGTGACGAAGAGTGGTCCCAACATAAAAAGATCATCGATACCGCATCTTTATCCCGAAAAAATTTAGGGAAGCAAGCTTTCCGAAGATCCATGGTGAAAGAGGCACCCTATTTTCACGTATGGTTCGAAATCGACGGAGGCATGGGCCATATTGTAGAAAACCAGGACAAATGGCCGAAGGGAGACCTATTTGCCCGAGAAATCATCGGGGGGATGCTGGATTGCGAGCCCGATGTCATCAAAAGGCAGGGGAGATGGAGCAAAGGCAAAGACCGAAGGGAAGACGAATTCCGAAAAGTTTGGAAGAAGTTCGACTGGACGAGAGTCCTGTTGGACAGTTAGTTGACTATTTGGCGCTTCACAGTGATAGGTGAGGAATATACTCCACCAGGGCGGCGGACCTGTTCCTATCCTCTCCGAAACTGGCGTCCTCCAAGCCGAATAAATTGGGATATCTTTCCAGATATATCCCGAGTGGCAGTGCTCTTGCCCAGGTCCATTTTTTTACGATTATCCCAGAATTGTATAAGTCATGAGCGTATAGTTTGGCCCTATTGGCCGACTCGAGGGAAATTTACGAATTCTCAACCAATACAACGTCCTGCGAAATACGGTTTCAAGGTTTTTTTTCACACTGTTATTTGCTTCTGGCTGGTTTGTCTTGCATGATCCAAGGTTGGAAATCCTGGTACGCCCTTGCAAAGAATCCGATTCGTTACATCGGATAAATTCAGATTGACCACAATTGCAAGCAGTTCTAGAAAGAACAAACGTCCTTCTAGCGCTGTGGATGGGGGGGGCTTGCAAAGCAGGTGACCTCGTTCTTTTAATTCATCAAGGGATCGCCTGGCTTTTAAGAGCCTTTCGTTTCAGTCCAGACGAATGTCGGGCCGATTGAGCGCAGGTTGCCGCCGGCTACCCTTTTAGCAGCTGGTCAATGCTTTTTGGCGGCGAAGATTTCCATGGATACTGATCATAGGCAGGCATGTTTATTCAAGCTTTGCCTTGACCGAGATATATTGTGGGTATCATCCTAAGGACCACCCAAGAGTTATTATACACACTTATATAAAGGTTCTAACTGGGATGTAATTCCGGTAAATATAACAAATGAAAGACTAAGGGGAGAAACGTGACGTGATTCGCCTGTATCTCGGATTTTGAGGGAGGAGGAGGGTTACTCTCCTACGCGAGGGTCTATATAGTAATTGATTGCATGGCTAAACCACACGAATTCGGATATATACCCACCGAGGCATTAACTCGGTTGGAGGAGAGCAGAAGATATGTCACTCGAGATGATTCGCAAGGTGGTATACGGCGTAGCGTCCGTGCACACCCTGTCTATAGCGAGCTTATCACTATTGATTATAAAACTGGTAACAGATGGCTAAATACATTTTGATTTCGTGTCCCTCAATTTTACTCAAGAGATAAATGCCTATATGCATAAAGTAGTATAGCCCAAAGGAAAAGAAAACAAAAGTTAATATCAGCGAATGAATTCATATTATTTTGGTATGTCTGCTGATTTAAGCATGACAAACCGGAACGGCTCTGAATTGTTTTCCGACGATGCCTTCTGGGCTGCATGAGGGTCTGGAGAACAGGCGATAGTTATCCGAATATTATGGCGAGACAATACCAGTTAACGTTGCCACCCATACACCAATAACACTCATAGCGAAAAGCCGTTGTGAAATAATACAGTTTACATGTGAAGATGAAATATAATATTAATTAATTAAATGAATTGAATAATTTTCGGGGAAAATACTTTGTGAAGTATGATACGTCTTCGACATCAGCCTGTGGGTGTGCAAAGCACGAACCCGCGCGCATTCACGTATACTTGGAATATCATGATTATCATAACTGAGAAAGGCGAGATAGTTCGTCCTAGTATACTATAGCATACTATAGTTAGAAGTTAAGTTGCAGTCAGAAGGCAATACACCCCGCTTGATCAATTGATTTGCAATTAGTTGAAACATATTTGTGTTACATGTAACCATAGATCTCAAATTAACATCAGACCTGTGGCACCCTGTCCGACCTTCTAGAAGGCCCACGGAGATCACGTACACGATACCAAGGTAACTCGCCTCGAAGCGGGACGAGATGCAGTCAGAAAGGGTCTAAGATAACTGCTAACATAAGAACCGAGAGAGCTAATTCCCCGCTTCCAAGATTTCCAAAATCCTTTCCATGGTCCAGAAATCCTTTTTTTCACGGTGTGGGAATTTCGAAGAATGCATATTTCCTGTTTCCTTTGGGTTTTTTTGGTGTCGACTGACGTTCTGACGCTAGGCCCAGCGGTGACTGCGAGCTCCGGTTGGTGGAAGATTCAATCCTGCCAGAATCCACTTTTGACGAAATATCCCACACCTCTTGGCTTACCTCTGATTATGTGCATATGTGGCTTATTTCGACATTAATTACGACGGCTGATTTCTTTTAAATATAAATGGAGGTGCCCATTAACCCGGTTTGCTTTGTTCCAGGCCCTGTGTATAAATGGGGCTCATATAGAGCTCTAGCTCTGGGATATAACGATATATCACCAAAGACTGAGCTCGAGGGAAAAGATTTTATACGAGGACCCAAAAAGTTTCCGCTCACGTCTTCAGATGTCAAGATTTTTAAAACAAGATTACAATTACCAAATGCTAATCGGCCTCAAATGATAGGGTTGACCCGAAATTCTTCCTTTGATCGAAAAAGTTTTTCTTGGAGTGGTCGTGCCGGCCGGAACGTAACCGTTCCCTTGCTGTTGTAGGATTGATTGACCGCGAAAAGCTAAGCTCCCATGTCCTTGAAGAGGATGATGTTTAAGAACACATACACATAGGCATACACACTAAAATCGGCCTGGTTTGTTTCTAGAAAACAACTAGGAAAGCCTGTAGCTGCATATCCGACCAGAGAGAAGTGTAACCTTATCTCCGGAAAAGAACCCTAGGTCTCACGGATCGATTGCATTTGACATGGTGCAGGAAAAGTTTCCGAAGTTCCTTAACGCAAGCTGTTATTACATATACATGTGCATTAAACTCGGATTAGAAAGAATCAATCATACATCAAGAAGAAAAAAAGCCTTTACATCTGCATTCTCTCTTTGCAATTCCCTCGCGCTACTCGAGGCCATACCTCGATTGCACTGAGAAGGCCTTCAAACAGAGAAGCAGTTGATCAGAAGAAGAAAAACGCCGCAATTGCGCAATGCAATAACACTTTCCAATTTTGTTGCCGTAGACAAATTTCCTCTTTAGCGCAAACCCCGGAGCCGGCACGGCTGATATGGTATCGGTACCTGAGCTTATTTATAGGGTAGTTAAGACTGTTATAGCAATTCGAGTAAGTAATATCGGGTCGAAAGCCTTTCGATTCGAGGTTCATGTGGCAGTAAACGAGCTGCTTCATTTCGACTAGCCCCGTCGCAAGAACCACATCAGATAATTCTTAGCATTCGATTATGCGCATGTGACCGGTCAGTGAGAGAAGTAAAGTTCGATTCGCACTCCAACAGAAATACACCTTCGCGAAACATAACTATTTTACGAGTCGTAAGTGATATTTATGTCATGCGGGTGGTAGTGTGGCAAGTCTTGGGCTTATTTACAGAAATTGACTATGGTAAATGAAGAAGTTGGATGGTCAGCCTAGCAAACGCCAATGGTCGGCGAACTCCTATTGATTGTCTGCTATCGATGGTCGCCCATGGCTAGGTTTTTGTTGGAGCGACCGGCTTATGATACAAGTGTGACACCCTGATAAATAGTGCATAACTTCAAACGAGAGAAGCAGCCGAATCTAGTGCAGCTTATCCTGTTCGCTTCACGATGGCTAAAGCATAACTTCAAGACTGACGATCGACAATATGTACCGAAGTCCAAGCGTCCTCTCCGCAGGACTAGCCTGGCCTGGAATATATCTCGTAATGACTTCATTTGTTTCCTGCCAATTCAATTGGCTAGCGAATCCCAACCTCTGGCTAGTATGTAGTATGTACTTTTTTACGACTGGACAGGATCTAGGGCTCTGACCATCGATCGCCCTCGAGCCTTGCATTGCTGTTGTGCACATTTTCCAGAACACCTGCCAAGTGCTTCCACACATCCGAAAATATGGTTCCTGGTGGGGACGGAGAACAGACCTGATTCTGCTGCACATAGGCAAAATGCTGGGAGCCTAATTGAAAATGGTGTCCGCTTCCTCCCCCTCGGCTCCTGGATAAAACTTTCTTTTTCCCAATTCCAATCGTTCGTGGAAACCTTCTAGAAGGCACGGATAACCCTTGTTCAAGAGACTTTCGTGCCACCCACCCCTTGATTTCCATTGCAGTTTTCCAGAAGGTTTCCTAGTTTGGTGCGTTCAGCCTCATGTACTCGCCCGAATGCGGTAAATAATTGCGAATTTCTTTGCGACTCTAACGGCGACGACGCGGCGTTAGGAGGCATGTCGTGAAAAGGAATTCAAACTTGTTAGATGAGCGCAGGTTGGAGACACTAAAACCGAAGTCAGTTACTCGATCATGCTCGGTAAGGCCTTGGGGTTAGCGGCCTAACTATTCACGATAATGTTGGATGATATCATATCTTCGAAGCGACTCAGGAACAAGCCCTCCCTCACTATCGAGAAAAAGCGGCACGTGGCACAACCGATGATGCGATAGCCTGATCAAGGTATGTATGCAAAAAGCTAGGGCGCTTTTTCTCCAACTGCCTTTTCGGAAACCACGGCAATCTATTCGACATGAAACATCGCATGACTTTGGGAAAGCTCCTTACTATTACGAAACCTGTCGGCTGCGTGTGTCCCTGCTCTCTCCGTGCAAATTGGCTCGGAAACCGCCATTATCTGTTCCGGGAGAACCTTGAGGGTGGAGTCTGATAGCCAAAAGCTGGTGGGCATGTACATATGTCAGTGCATTTCGAGCGCATACGCAGGTGGCTAGATTCTGTTCGAAATTCTCGAGCTTCGATGGATTAGTTCGATTAACATTATCCAGTTAATTCGTGTCTGCATTAACGATACCCACTCCTCGTGTTCTATGCTTTCGATGAGGTAATGTGCGACATTTTATTCGGGGAAACCGCTTATGCCTCGGCTGCGGACCGACTGCTGACAGGAGGTCAAAATTTCTCGTTCGCATGGAGGTAAGGTTAGAATCTCGTGAAGCCCGAACCGAGAATAATTTTTTTTCCTTTTCGTGAGAATTAGGCCTCGCCTAAGCGGGGCAGACAGGCTTGAATTGATCTGAGCTCCCAACTACCAGAAAGTTCGTTCCTTGCATGACTTTTAACACAGCCCGCTAACGAAGGGACGACCCACCTCTGCCGTTTCAGTAATTTTGTCTGTGTAGATGAGGGAAATAATTGGATCCGCCCCGCCTTGGATTCCCGTATAAGTTGTCTACCTCAATAACACAATTTAATTTGTTGAGGGCATTTTGGGGGGTTCTGTTCAGAGGGAACGACAGGGGAGGTTTATCCGGTCTCTTCTCGAAACATGAAGAGCTGACCTCCACACCTTTCACCCTTGTCCAGCGCAAGTGCAAAGTCTGCAGCTCTGCTGTTCTGACAGGTCGTTTAGTGCCCTGCGAGTGCCAGACTTGTTCTCCAAATTGGATGCAAGTACATGTACATGTAGTACATAGGACTGTACGTGTGAAGTGGCTGATGGAACCAACAAACAATCGAATAGGGGGAATGAGAGACCGATCACCGTGATACTTAATTTGGAGACAACTGTTGGATAGCCCTTCGTATCGTGATGCGTTTGACTTCCTGACTCGTTAAGCAGAGCCGAATCCAAACCTTGGAGACTTCCTGCACCGGTGTCTCACAAGCAAAGGAGGCTTCCATTTGCCTTCTGGAAGCATTCCTTTTTCTGCATGGTGTGCAAGGATATATGCTCACACCTGCAGGTTTGGGCACGTCTCCCGTGCCGTTTAACGTTTGATTCGTTCGAGAAGAACAAGGATTGGGAGATAGAAGACGAGCGATATCGAGGCCAACTGTGAAAGGGGACCCCCTGCATGGATTTTTTCTAAGAGCTGGAAAATGAAAGGTCTCAGATTGGAGATTGATTGATTGTTCTTTCGGGTTGAACTATGGGAATATCCTTTGCTACGTCGTGGGTCTTTAGCTTCAATTGTAATCTAGATGCATGAAGCTTTGATGTTTATCGTGGGTGACCCCCAAATCTGCCTTATTGTGTATGTATGAATGTCGGTATGCCCCCCTCTCCCTATGGACCGGATGATTAGCCGTCAAACTGCGAATTGCATTTCTAGAAAAGCGAATGGAAAAGAAGAATCATTCATCTGGTAAAAGTCTAGGCTAGGCCAATCTGCTGGGTGCAGTGTCATTGCGTATACTCTTACAGGGTCCTAAAATTCTCGTTAGTCTAGTTGCACTTGCAAGACAAGGCAAGGCAAAGCTGGGGAGTTTCGTCAATGGGGATATTCTTTGTGCCACAACATTGGAAGTTCAGTTCACATCCAACAATAGTAGGATGTACTTTCTCCTGTAACGTTAGTGAAGGAAACGAGGCCTATGAAACGAACCCGTTCCGCAATTCCGTGCGCTTCTAAAATAGGTATACTTCAAGTAATACTAAAACTTTTGGTGATGCGGAATGGAATCATGGGCTGCTGCCAGACTAAATGCTGCCAATGTTGGCCTGTCAGCCACTGAAAATAGTCTCCGACCACCCAAAACTTAAGTTATTTACAAAAACCGTTAACCCAAGCCGATGGTGGTGCGCCCGCCCTCAGGCACGCACGTTAATTGTAATTTGGGCCGACATTATCGTCATTTGCTTCGAGGCTAGGCAATCTAGTAGTGCTATTATCTGGTGGTACTTACATACCTGAGTTAGTACGGTGTATGTAAGTACCTGTACATATCCATGTGCGTACCTACAACCAGAGCGTTAATTATTTCTACCAGATTGAGAATTAATTAGTTATCGTCGATAGGAGATACCAAAGCCGTAATACGAGGTTCCAGCACATCGTTCTCGTTCCTGAACAACCGTACTTGGTGGATCCACCACATTTCCTGTTCCAAGGTTAATTGAGCTTGGTATCGATGCATGCATGGATCTTGTCACTAGTGACTAGTGACCATTAAGTGACTAGTGACTGTGCGTGCACTGGCTGAATCCATCTGAACTAATTAAAACTCCAATTTGCAACACCTCAACTTCCCAAAAGCTTCACGACTTTCCTCTTTTGCCCAACATATATAAAAAATAGTTCCTCGATTTCTCGAAGCCTTCAGTTTTCCGCGAAAGCCACTGTCTTGGTTAGGCGAGTAAGTAGGTCACCGGCTGGTCTTGGGGCAATTCGGTCAGCCCTCGCTCTGGTTTAGCTTCCTGCAAAGCCCTTCCTGTTCCTGCATCAACTCGTGAAGCGACCTTTCAGTAGGCATCCTCCAGTTTCAGCTTAGCTTGATGGTTGATGCGCCTGGTGGTCGACTATCGTTCCAGCCATTCGATCCAGAAGTCCAATCGCTCTTTTAGTATATCTCTCAGAAGTCCTCAACCAGACACACAAATATTAATTGCCAGGCCGCCTTTTCTTGTCTCTTCTGCTTCTGCTTCTGAATTTTGAATTCTGGATTCCGAACCCTCTCATTCACTGGGAAAACCTTCGGTCAAATTGCTGGTACAAGATCAAGAGACGAGGGAGAATCCCGAACATACCCCCCAACTACCCCAGTTTAACGAAAATCCAATAAGACGCAGCCGCATATATCGTTCGGCTTCGCAACCTGCCTGCCCTCTCATCAATTCCCCGGCATCTGACGCTAATACCCTAGTTTGCGGGATTCGAACGCTTAACAAGGGCCTGGCAGACCGCCACTTTGTCGACAGTACAGTGTCAAAAAATTATTTTATAAGGAATTTAAACAGCAAGCTATTTTTCCGGTGTCCCGCATTTGCCTTGAACCCTTCAATTGCATGTTGCAAGGTTGTTCTCCTCATCTCGATTGACTCCTCTCCTTCGCTTTCAATTCAGTCCTTTCCCTCAACCTCATCTACCCAGGCAATTGGTCCTCAGGTTTCTGTTCCCCAAGTGCAGGTGAAGCATTCTTCATACGCAGACGGCCATCGCATGAAGAGCCTTTGTTCTAAATCTTCCCTCTGGTTTTATTCTGCAAAAATATCCATCGCGAGACTCGACCCGCGGTTGATCCAACAATCTACTCTCACATAGAAGAGTCGGCACCGTGGCCCTTTCATTAATTTACTCTCCTTACACGATTAAACATCAGGAAATCTTCGATATCTGCTACGATCAGAGTTACTTCTATGGTTGAACGACATATTTTCTTCCAACAACATCCAAAACACCCTCACTTTACAATACTTAAAGTCTTGGACGTTCTAGGTCTTGCGATCTAGCATCTCCACCCTTTCCCTGCAAAGCCTGGGAGTTCAGACTTTTGACTGAATCGCCGACCATAAAGATTCTAGTACAAATATATCGACCAACAGGAAGGATCCTGTACGAAGGTCAACAGCTGGCAGACACTTAAGCAAACAGATTCCGTGCCTCCGGTGTTACACAGGCTATCGAAGAGATTAGGGACAGAACCCGAACCACTTTGTAAGTAAGAACAAATCGTCATGCAAAATACAACATCCCTAGCCACTAAGAGCTGTCCATGCATTTTAAACATCGTATACTGCTGCAACTACCCGTCCAGTTCTGCTGGCAAGGGCATGTTGGGAAACAGTCTTGCCATACCATTCACTCCCCCTCTCGTGAGGTATTGGTCGATGTTACGCTTAAACCCTTCCACCTCATCCACTCTCGCACCAGGGCCTTGCTTTGGCAAGCATGCTATGTCCTAGTAGCTTTGTTTGCTTCGTTCTCTTCGAAGGATCCGACTGGGCTGGGTGTATTGGTTTCTAGAAGCCTTGTACCCCTCTTCCATCGCACAAAAACGACTCCTGTCCGTGGTTATACCTAAACATATGCATGGTTGCCTTTCCTATGTCGGAAAATTAAGGCAACGACTGGCGAACTCAGGTTATGTTGGCTTATAACAGCTATCAATTAACCTGCTATCCGGAAACATAAAACTAGTTGGTATTTCTGGTGCCGCGGCCTCGTCTCGAACCAATTTGTGTTTCTGTGGCCTGGTTCTGGTTCTGATCAAAACTATCTCCTCCATCGTTTCCTTATTTGTGGATTCCTCCTCATCCCCCTTCTTTGTTTCCTCACTTTCAGACTGCCAGATATTTTCTGGGCCAGTTTTATTTTTATTTTACTACTTTCTTTATCGAGTTCGATCCATTTTACAACGAGAGGCCAAGAGGCTTGTGCGGGAGTGCTAATTGTTGGACAGGCGAGAAGAAAAGAACACGAAACTATCGGATAAACCATTCCATTAGATTTGATAAACCCACACTCATCATATCGCCGTTTATCCATTTACTTTCGAAGGGAATAGGCACCCTGATCTAGCCGCTGGTCCGTCCTTAAACTAAGCGCTTACGCTTCTTGTCACCAAAAGGAAACTTGGTCCGAACCTCGGTAAGTTCTACTATTCTGTCGTCTTTTTTCTCTCAATACTTTGCTTTTAGTTTCTTCCTTTGGTTCGAATGAAACCCTACTGCAGGGGTGACAAGCCCGAAGTTCTTTTCGTTCAGAGATCTGGTGCATACTCGGATCACCTCCTCAGCTCAGTCGCCTATTCGTTCCGTTTCCTGCATGCGTCCAAGCTGCCAACTATGAGAAAAAGGAAAACAACGGAGAGTGGGGCCATGGCTCAATTCCAGGACAGGAACAGCAGGAGCGAGCGACCACACGCATAATGTGCAACTGCCCGTCCGCTGCCACGCTTCAACAGGGGCAATAGACGAGATTTGGTTGTTTTTTCCGGGATCAGACACAATGACGTTTCTTCTCGCGTAGGAGTTCGGCTCCGAACGCACAGAATCCGACTCCCTAAAAGTATATCGACACGATTTGAACTATATCGACTTTTTTGGGTTGAACGAAGAAGAGGAAAGCGGCGGGCTATGCGATGGTTCTTCGGTACCCTCTTGGTATTTCCTATTAAAATGACCAAAGTACCCCTTCGTATCTAGCTATTGGAAGCATCCGGATGTCACCAAGGTGTCCACAAAAAAAACAAAAGGGTTCCAGGAAATTTAACTCTCCGCTAGAGGGTTTGATGGACGTGGACGCCTGGGCGCCGGCCACCGCAAGTCGGAAGGTTTCAAATTCCTCTTCTGATGGTCACGGATTTGGAGACTGGTTGGTGCGCCCTAGGAGAAAAACCTTGTTGTATTCATTGGATCTTTTGCTTCACATTTCCTTCTTTTTTCAGCCAAAACCAAGGCCATGCAGTTGGAAGTCTCTCGCTTTATTTTCCCGCTATCGATCCTACGTTTCAGCAGTTCTCGAGACCGAACAAGGCAAAACAGTTCTGTGGAGACCTCGTTACCTTTGGTGGCCCGGAGCGAACTTGATTCCTTCGGGGCACTATTTTCCTTTTCTCCATGCACACAAAAAGAAAATAAGGATCATGGACTCGAAATTTTCGTGGGCGTGCAGGGTTAGCGTCGGATTGTTGCCACCGTCGCCTACCTAACCACACTGCATGTACCCCTCGCACACATCCTCAGCTGGGGACCCAACTATCACCAGCAGATATGCGGATGGACTCTGGTACAGGGTACTTGTGAGTACCAACGACCCCAAAAGGCACTCGAGTTGGCCTTGCTATCGTGATCCTGTCGCCCTCTGCGCTTTTCTAGAGTTTAAATGGCAGCCTTTCTCACTGTGTTTCGTTTTTTTTGAAATTTCCTTTTTATTTTTCAAATTTATTTCCTTTTTTTTTCCATGTTCTTTTCTTGAGATAGAATTCCTTGTTTAAAGTTGGGAGGATTCTCGCTCGCTAACTTGGCTAGTTCACCTTGCTTAGCCTTTTTCCCTCGACTCAACCCTGTCGAAGGAGGCCTTTGACTTTTCACACTTTTTTTTTTCTTTTCTGCGAATCCAACGACTGACGCTGGTATCCGAATACGCTCTACTGTCTCACTTAAGGAGAGTATATTTCACACAGACTCGACAGGGAAGAACAAAAAATACATTCGTCCGTCACAAGCCAGCATAGCGGCAAAAAGGGGGCAACGATAAATTGGAAATCCGAGTTATACTATAATAGAAGGGAAAAACGAATATAATAGATCCGGAGAAGCAAGCGCCAGCACAGAGAAACAGCCCAAACAAAGCAAGCAAGCAAGCCAGCAGGCAAGCAGAATACGAAGCGTGAGTGGCTCCTCCATCCAGTCCCGTTGCAGTGTTTTAGCGACCCACCACCACTATTTCCATTATTACCACCAGCACCAGCATCAGCACCACACACACCATCATCATACATACCCTCGCTTTCTTTTTGTTCTGCATGGTCTTCTGGAAAACTTCTTTTCCGGCTAGGGCCAAAGAAGCCAAGTCCGTCTGTCCAACCGAACAGTCAGGCTCAGGTCACCACGCAGTCAAGCGAAACAGAACAGGACGAGCGAGCCAGTGAGCAGGGAGCTCGGTTACGTGCCACCCTCTCGCCTGTCTGGGTGCCCTGTCGTTTCGTGCCTGCCCTGCCTGTCGTGCCCGTCCCTCGACAAAGCTCGTTCGGGATTACTTACGGCTTACGACACGACCCAAGTCATAAATAGATCTGGGTCGCCCGGTTATCTGGCCGTAGCCGATATTTTTCAATTTTTTCGCATTTTTTTATTTTTATTTTTTCTTCTTTATTTTTGGGTCAAGCAAGACGAACCAAGGCCAAACGGACATACTGACGCCCAGCCCAGCCCAGTCCAGTCAGCGCACTCGCTCGCTCTCACTCTGTCTGTCGGTTTGTCTGTATGTGCATGTGCACATATACTTACTCACATACATACTTCATACATAACAAGGTAGTCACCTCCCTATATTCGTTTTTTCCCTGAAGCCATCCCTTCCTTGCATTTCCATATTATTCCTTTTTCCGGCCTTTTCAAACGGTGGGTTTCTTTTATATATTCCTTTTTTAAAACCTTTATTGTTTTTTCTTTATTTTTATTTTTTATATTTTTTATTTCTGTTAGTTATACATACCCAGCATTCCTTCTCGTGGGCGCTCAAAGAAAAAGGGAGAGAAAACCCTAATGTTGGAAAAGTTCTCCCCCCGAATCCTTCTTTTGACATTCACCTGCAATTGAATTCTCACCCCACACCTTCAATCTACATCCTCTCAAAATCTCCGTGTCAAAGGCAAACGCAAAAAAGCAAAGACGAAGGGGAGACGTCGAGACTTCTCGTCAATCTTAAATGTTAGTTTGACTTTTTTTTTCTCGTCTTATTGTTTTTTCTTCTCGAACGTGGTGGTGTTCCCTCTGGTTTGACGCTTTAGCCGACCCGTTCTTTTCATTCTGGACTCGGACACTTTTCCTTTTAAAATTGTTCGAAACCAACAGTTCGGCAAGGCCAACCTCTGAACCAGGGAAGCGAGACGGCTTCTGATTATAACCCATTCATACCCGTATCAATTACCCATATCCATACCTATATCCGTATCCATATCACCCGTCATCGTCATCGTCATATTATACTATTGCCTCTTCGAGCTGAGGGTAGGTAGGCAGGCAGTAAGGAAGGAAGTAAGTCTGGTGTATTATACATACTATCCTATACTGTCCTATACTATACCAGACATAGTATGATATAGGATTATAGGATCATTATCATCATCACCATTCATTCTACGCTTCCCTTCCCTCATTCCTGCGACCTCCTTGACTTCAATCTCGTCATCACCATCATCACCATTATCATCACTACCAATCCTCTCTCAAGTTCCATCTCTCTCTCCCCCTCTCCTGGTTCCCCTTTTTGCCATTACACGCACTATATTCTCTCTTCTTTCGGTTTCCAATTTGCCTCTTTTTTTTTGTCTTTTTTTCTTTTCTGCAGAGTGCTAGCTACTCTCCTCAGGTCAGTTACTATTACTGTTTGTCAGGAATCCGAAGGACCCCGAGCGGGCCTAGTCGAGTATTAGCTTGCGCCCTGCACCATCACAGCTGCATATTGTATTTCTGTTTAGCAATCCGTTCTTTTTTTTTTTTTTTTTTTTTTTTTTTTTATGCCGGTTCTCTTCTTTGTAACCCTTTTACATCATTCTCATCGCTCACCTACCACACCCACACCCACACCTGCATTGCACCACAAACTCTCACCACCACCGCTAAACTGCCCTGTCCTGCCCTTTCCCAATTCTCTCACCGCTGTTTTCTCTTTTTTCCTCAATCAATTCCTTAGGATCACGCCGAAAGCCTAGTGGGGAGGCGGAAAAGCCTGACCGAGAAATTATAATATAACATAAAGGGATACACCTTGCGACTAACATCTACCTATCGATTCTTGATAAAAGAAAGCAGGTTTTTTTTTTTTTTTAAGAAAAAATTAGAAGCCACTGGAAGGCCCTCTCAGGACTAAAAAAAACCGACTTATCTGGAGAGGAAGACGACGACTACTACGACCACGACACTTCTACGAAAAGGACGAATTCAAGCGAAGAAGCGAAGAGAACACACAAATAAATACAGACGACGGAGACGGTTCATCTCGAAATCAAATAAAATAAAAAATCCAAAAAATAAATAAAAAACCCGGGTTTAATTTGCTCTCTCCAGGTATGATCATGGTTGAGTACAACAGCAACCATCCCGACAGCAGGCCAACCAGCGTGCATGGTTCCTCTCGGTACCAGCCGCATATTTCCTCTCCCCATCTCGGGCATCTTGAGCATAGGCCCTCACCTCACTCGACTCCCTCTCCCACATTCTCTTACGCTCAACCTCCCCTACAAAACAGACAGAACATCACCTCCTACCCTTCACCCGGCTCCTACCCGTCTCCTTCTATGTCATCTTATTCCTATCCACAACAACCAGGATCTGCCCGAGACTCTCCCACATATTCGTCTGCCTCGCTGCCCGGCGTAGGATCGTCGAATTTCTCCCTGCCGCCCATCCGACTGGCACCACCTCCGACCTCATCGCCCGTCCCTCAGACCCTCCAAGTAGGATCTCCGCTACCTGCGCCTTCGCCATCGCTCCCAGGCATGCAGGGCTACTATCCTATGGCGGGTGGTCCACCTCACCTTGCAGGCTCACCACACCAGCCCAACTTACGATACCCATTGCCTTCCGTCATGCAGCCGTCGGAGCGAATAATGTCCGGTGGAAGACACAAGAAAGAAATCAAGCGACGAACGAAGACCGGTTGTCTGACTTGTCGAAAGCGAAGAATCAAGGTAACGCGAGAAGAAGAAAAATTCTTTCCCCCCCCTTCTTTCCCCCCCTAAAAATCGAGTTGTCGCTGTTGCGATTTTTTCCCTTCCCCTGTTGTCGCGTAACAATGGCTAACGGAACCCCCGCCACTGCCACCAGTGTGACGAGGCTCACCCAACATGCAAGAACTGCGCAAAGTCCAAGCGTGAATGCCTAGGCTACGACCCAATCTTCAAGCAGGCCCCTCAAGGCCCTCCTCCAATCCAACCAGCTCCCGTAAACACCCCACCGAGCCTGGTCCCTGCCAACTATGGAGTCTCTCCTGGCCCTGCTCTCCCCATGCCTCACCATAGCCACCAGATGTCGATGCCCATGGCTATGCCGATGCCACCAATGCCGCCCATGTCGCATCATCACATGCCAACTTCCGCTCCAATGCCTTACATGACGAGCAGCCACGCTCTCTCCACAAACGGAAGTTCTCCACGCTCCCAGTATGAATTCGATCCTTACTCTGCAATCGACCCGGCCTTGGAGAGTGCGACACTGCCTCCACCAAACCTTAGCCCGATGCTCGGAGAAAGGATGACTTTGCACTCCGATTCGAACGGATTCCGGGACCTCAAGCGAACCTACGACCGTGGCAGCCCATTCCCTGGGTCGGTTTCCGACACTCCGCGAACTTCTGGAACCCCGATCCCTAGGTCTTCTACCCCTGGTGCATCTGGCTATCCGAATTTCCGAGACGACCTTTCTACCGGGAACCCTGCTAAGCGAATCAAGATTGACGACCTGATTGCTGGATCTGCTCCACCTCCACCGACCCCACCTCCAAGCGAGAATGCCTATATTCCCGGCAACGAGGGTGTCAAGGCACTTTACAGCAACAAATACGCTCCTGCTCTGGACCAGCTATTCGAGACCGGTTGGTTTTCTGATGAGTGCATCTCTATCATGACGCTCAACATTGATCTCGTTAGCTTCCTGGGTACCGTATTTGACAGGTTGAACTCCGGGGAGGCTCCTGCCAGCGCTGAAACCAGCCTTGACCACCTCCCACCAGGAAAAGCCGCTCTTATCCTCTACACCGTCATGGATCTTCTCTATGGACTTGGTAGAAAGAGCGATGGGCCTCTCATCGGACCACAATCCTCTAGAGCCGAGAACATCTCGGAAACCCTCGATAGGGTTAGAATCATCGAGACCCTGGTCATGAACAAGCGTCTGGAGAATGAAGACGACTCAACCAACCTCTCCTTGGCTGACTTCAACCCAGAGGAAGAGTCACCTGACGTCCGTTCGGCTAAATTTTGGGGAGCTATTAAGATGTTCCTCAAACTCTCGGACCCCGGTTCCCCAGCTGCCAGAGACATCTTGGGAGCTTGCAGACTCTACTTGGAAAGTAGCCTTGAAAATAGAGAAATTATCTTCTCGATCGCGAGGATTCGTCACCTCCAGGCTGCGCTCAAAGATTCCCGGGATGACACATACCCCGAACCTGAGGAGAAACGCAAGGGATCCCTGTATCTAGAAGATGCGAAGGACTTCATCGAAGGCACAGCTCGTAGTCCATCTGGAGAAACGAGTTGCGTCTTCCGACGAATCTGCTCTCGGGCGTTGGCGTTGTTCCAGAGCAAGGAGGCCAGCCAGGCGAAACTCCTTTAAAGCTTTCCACATATTTCCTTGGACACTATCATATTCCTCTTCCTTATGTCGACACGAGGGACTAACCATCTCCTCCACGTCTCCGTCTCTGTCTCTCCTTCACACTAAATTGCTCATGGCATATTTGCATGGAATGGCGAATAAGGATGCTTGATTTGGCAATATACCAGATTGCTCTCCAAATAGACTCCCTTTTTTTCTTTTTACAATCCTCGATTTCATTATCTTTCTCTCTGTGGTTACAGTGGTTCAGCCATTCATAAAATCGGGGTTCAGGTTTGATTTTTCACGTACTTCAAATTTTCCTTGTCGTTACCCTCCAACTATAAACTCCTTTCTCATGTCCCTTCATCCTTTCTCTATGCTTTTCGAGGAACGAATTTACGAGTTTCCCGTAGCCTCTTTGCTTCCTTTTATGCAGTTGCTTTCTCTTACTTCGTACTACTTATAGAGGAGATGGGTTGTTTCTGATGTTTCTGCCTTTTTTTCTTTCTTTTCCTATGCTCGGTTTCAACCACCTGTTTCTGTTCCACAGCATACTTATTGCTCTCTTATGATACCTCTCGGGAGATGGATTCCGGGGAGGTTTCCTGCAAATATCGATATCCTTGTTTTCCTCCGTCCTTGCTTTTCTCGCACATACGCAAAAAAATTGCCTTGTTTCTTCCTCTACAGACTCATTTTTTCACCCTGCGGGTTGGAAAGCGATAGGAGGACTTCTCCCACCGCTCTTTTAACCCTTTGCCTTCACTGTACAAACTTTTGAACCCCCCCCCTTTTTTTCTTCCCCCGTCGCCTTGCAACCTTTTCGAAGGAAATACATATATACGCCTTAAGTTCTAGTTTTTATTGTTTAGTTCTTCCGTTGTCGCCACTAACCCCCTTTATCCTCCTCGTTTCTTTATGGTGTTCTTCTTCTTTTCTTTGCTTAACTTAGTGTTTTTTTCCCCCTGCTTGTTTCTTTTTAAAGTCCCTTATTAGAAGAAAGTGAAATTCGAAATGGATGTGGTCTCTTTTTTTTTCATTCTATTTATATACTTATTATTACTATCCAATTAATGGTGTCCTTCTCTTTAATCCACGTAAATAGACTTGGTAGATACTCAGTATGAATGTTATTATATATATGATCGATTTTTTTAATTCCAGGACGGCGTCATCCCCTCCGGCATGGTGGGTTCCACCCCGAACGCTTTGAGGTATAACTCCCTCGCCGGCATCCACTCCTCCCAACTCCCATCGCTTTGAACCACGAAGCCTTTCCCTCCTACCCCTTCAGCTGTAGTACCATCTGCAACCCCAGAAGGGGGGCTATAAAACAAACACCTCAACAGCACAGCCCCGACGACAGCATCGTACGGCTTCCGAGCCGTTTTACAGAATCTGAAGGGGATGTACTCACCCATCGGGATGATGAGGGGTTCGTGACCGCCGTCTGCTTCGGCGTTTAGAGAGATGCTCGTCGGGTCGGTTAGGCCCGGTGGACCGGTTCCTGATGGGCCTGTGATCTTTATTGTTGCGGAGAGGGTTGGGGTGGTGGTTATTGTGGTCAGGAGGGTTTGGATGTCGGTTTGGAGGGCGGAGGATGTTGTGCGGGAGATTTGGCCGTGGTAGTAGTGGGTGTAGCCCATTGTTATAAATATATATATATATATATATTTGTGGATGGTGGGGTATATTTTGGAGGATGTGTACTTCTCGGTATAGGCGGTTTTGGTATAACCAGAGGGGGGGTGGGGGGAGTTTGTGGTAATTTGGTAGAACAATCTGAATAGCCTCGTTCCAGATCCATCTACAAATCTGATGTATCCAAGGCCAGTTACCATATTTCGAGTTTATAACCCGACCTCTTGAACTCGACCAGATAGTTCAAGTCGTATACTCCACAAGGCTGCCCCGAAAGAAATACCCGATCCGCCATGAACTATCCACCGCCCCAAACCCATGGCACATGCACAGATCCTGAAGGTGACTCAGAGCGCTCACCAACCATCCACTAAATCACATCCTCCGGCAGTCACCCAAATAAGCTCTTCAAACCCAAAACAATGAACTCTAGACCCCGTGCAGCCATGCGCAATTGTCTTACAAACAAAATAAGCCTTCGAAGCGACTGGATCGATCGCCAATCTGGATCCGGGCTGTACTTCTTTTTAGCTTTCCGGAGCCAACAAGCGAGAATTTAAAGCTAAATTTTATATTCATTTAAAGTCTTCGTCTTGGAACTAGACTAGATCTTCGGCTGTAGCGAAAGCTTATGTTCGTATAGGCGAGAGTTATAATTAAGTTGCTTGGTATAAACTTTAAGGTGGGAGAGGGGTGTGGATTGATATACTGGTATCTACAACATCCTCATTATAAAAACCAAGAGGCGATGGGGGGAGAAAGAAGGAAATAATTAGCTAGTATTAGTTACGTGCCGTAATCCGTGAGAGAAAAAGAGACAGGCGAATAGAAGATGGGAATAAATAAATAAAAGTAAGATATGAAGAATAAGAACGCCATGAAGAAAGAAAAGGAGGAAGAAAAAAGAACGCCATGAAATGCCCATCTCTTTCTCACCTTTGAAACCCCTCACAAAATTAAAACGCCTACCATTTCTACATAATCCGCAAAATACGACATTCGCTTCAAGTGTTTCTCACAACCCTCAAAGCCCTCTTCAACCCTTCCAATCGCTCCTTCTCCACAAGCACCTGATTCCTCGCCAATCTCCTCACCGCATTTCTCGCAAACTTCCCATGCATCTCATGGAAACTCGCCAGCTCTACCGCTGCCACACTTTGACTGTACCGTAGCTCTCGACTCAAGGCCTCTTGTCTGGATTGAGTCTGCCGAATATTATCCGCCGCACCCTGATGAATCTTCGCCCGCGTCTCATCCATCAGTCCCAAGGGCCACCGATCCGACCTTCTAAGTGAGATCATGTGTTTTTCAACCTCCCTCTGCAGCATATTAATCTCCCCAACAATCTTCCTCGGCCGTTCCAGCGCCGTCATCATTCCCTGCAGACCAGAGTTTATGCTTCTAAAGTCGTCCAAAAAGTGCGCAATGGGGTTGGAATCGTTCGGCGAGATCGCAATGGTATACTTCCACAACCCGCGGACGTGCTGGCTACCCTCCATAAATTCGCAGGCGTTCAGTTGCTTTCTGGCTTCCGTCAATGCTTCTGCCAGGTCCTTCGAATTTTGGAGGAACTGGTTCGTTCGTCGAAGTACGATTTTTGTGTGCACGTTGATTGCACGCACGGTATCCCTCGCGTGTGCCATGAATATCTCCACGTCCTTTGTATTCTGTAAGGGCTCGAAATCTTCCTGCACCTTCTCGCCGCGGATTTCGGATTTGCGCTTCGACCGCTCCATCATACCTTCCGGTTGCATGTCTGGCATGAGGAAGAATTCCCATAGTAGTTCATGGGTCGAAAAGGTGCTGTGAGAAAGGAGGGTTCGAAGGAAACTATCCAGCTGAGTTTGTATATCCCGAAGGACAGCGCGGGATGGCTTCGAGGGGATTTGGAAGGGGCTACGGTTCACATGGAGAGCCGGTAGCCACGAAGCTGGGTGTTCGTAAGAAAGCCAGTATGCAAGGAATTCGAAATCCGAGAGTAGTCGCCGACAGGTTGTGATGGTATACTTCATGTCCGAGGACGGCATGCCGCTTTTTAGGACGAGTCGTACCGTTGCATCTTCTACGAAAATACCACGGACTACGGCGGTGATCCTACCGTCGGCTTGTGGAGGATACGAGAACATCACCATATCTAATAGAAACTAATTAGCAATCCAGAAAATAATTAAGGCGAAAAGGGGGGAACCATACCATCAAATTTGTTCCTCACATCATCGTCCTTCGCCAGCTCCACGGCGGTCAAACCTCTAGATTCTCTCGCATAGATATCAACCCGCCTATCGCTAAACAAGGTCCGGACATTATCTACCCTGCCGTACTTGCTGGCCAACATCAACGGACTCAGGTTTTTCTCGTTGACCGAATTGACGTCTGCGTCCCTTCTAAGGAGCATCTTGAGGATGTGCTGATCATGAATAATGTGCAGCAGAGTATTCCCCTTTTTGTCAACATGGTCATCAAGATGTAGTCGCTCGCCATCCGACTGAGCTGCTTCGGCGGATCGGATACCCAAAATAACCATGTCCTTGTAGCTCGGGTGGTCGTACGACCTACATAGTGCGAATAGTGGTGTTTGGCCATTTTTGTCCTTCATGGTCCACTGAATTAGCCTACCAAAGTGGCGGAGGAATGTCGGCTGACTGTAAAAAGTTAGTTCCACCTGTTACCGTTTCTTCGAGAGAGCTCGAGAGTGCAGATGGAGGTACGTACTTAAAAGCGTAGTGGCCGGCTGTTCGACCATTGATATCAACTGCCCTCATATACTCGAGTCTTTCATCATCTTGTGCCTTCATGACCTCCTCCATGATGACTCTCACAATATCATAATTCTCACCCTGGATAGCAGCAGACAATAACGACGTACCGTCGTGGGTTCTATCCTGTAAGAGCCATATAAGAGGGAAGTATGTTGACTCATCTATCAAATACTCAAGAATGTCCTGTTGCTGGTGATTAACCGCCATCATGACGATGGATTCTCCCTTCAAGCTCTGGGTCCTTGAGAGCACTTCAATGGACATGAGATCCTCTGTAAGTGAGATTGCGGAGTGAGAGAGATGTTCGAGGGACTGGTAAGACGAAGAGGCCCAGCTGTGACGGGACATGTCACTTCGAACCGAAGTCGAGCGAGTGAGTTTGCGATGAGGGCGGGTGGGAATTCCTTCGAAGATAACCTCTGGGTTGAACTTGGTTTTGGCAGCCGCTTTCGACTTCTGGGTATCTGGATCCTCGCCGTTTACCTCATCGTTGATCAACGGTGTTATCGTAGATTCTGTGGCTTCCGTAGAATTGACCGAAAGCCCATCAGTTATGGTCTGTTCCTCCGCATCCAATTCCATCTCCGTCTCCAGTTCCAATTCCTCTGCCAAATCTGTTTCAAGAGCTTCAGCTTCAGCATCATTTCCATCAACCAATCCCTCCCCATCCTTTGTAGAGTCAATAGTACTAGGTTCTGCTGAATCTGATACCAGCTCTTCATCTTCAAGTTTTTTACGCAGGTGCACCTCGCTTTCATGCAGTGTCTCCTCCACTGTGGCCACGACCTCCGCGGGGATAGGATGTCCATTAGAACACTCAGAACCACCCGCGCTACCCTCCATCTCCTTCTCATCAACTTTCAAATCCCTCTGTTCTCCATCATCTGCTTCACTCTCCGGCATCTCCAGCTCTGGGATCAGTTCCGGCAGCTTATCCCTCGGGCTCTCAATTTTCGCAAATATCTCTGGCAGAAGGTTGGCATCGGAGGCATCCATATTCGGACTCAAAGACACCCCGCTGATCTCTGGTTCTATAACCTTCAATCCACCGTTTGTACCCTTCTCATCCGACTTCTTCTTTTTCCGTCCTACTCTCTTCCCACCATTGATTCTTCGTTCATCATCGAAGCCTACAAACCGAACATCCGGCAAATCTCCCCCTACCGGGCTTAGAGCCGTATTATCGAGATCCGCTAGGTCCTCTTTTTTCTCCAATAAATCCCTAACCCCACCAACGTTCCCCTTTTTAATCCGATCCCACAGCCTCCAATTTCTCTTGCTCGCCTTCCCCATATGCTCGCTATCCATAGTGATGTGGAACAATACACCTTCGAGCGTACTAAGCACGTATCCCCGCTCCCCAGCCTCGATATCATCCACAAATACGAATCCTCTCATGTAACACAAACAGCTTTGTAAACCCTTGACTCGCGCTCTAATAACCACGATTAAAAGTAACGAAACCAGCATGTCCGCGTTCATAGTAAGCACCGGATTTGTAGAATCGTCATCGGACGGCTTCTCGGAGATGCCGTTCCCACTGTCCTTGGATTTGGGGGATTTAAGTTGTTCCTTCAACCTTCTGGCCTCTTCTTCGGATTGCGTCAGCGCCTGCGCTGTTTCCAATAATATGTCCAGCATTTCCATCGGCGACCTGGCTTCCGTCATCCTTTCGAACTTCTCGACCCCACGTACGACCCTGTTCGCCAAGTTCTGTCGTGTTTCGTGGTCCGGAACTTGGATGCCTACTTGTGCAATGTCAATGTACTCCATCTCCTTTATCTTTTGATCCAGAATCTCATTTTCGTCCCGCTTCAGCGCTAGCAGGCGGGGGAAGATGTATGAATCGTGAAGTTGTTCGCAAATGTAACGTTCAATCAGGTGTTCAATGCTAGTGCCGGTCAGATCTGTCGTTCCTGCAAGAAGTTGGAGCTGAGACTGGTCGACACGCTGGAATAGTTCGACGGCAGCCATGATGGCCGTTTCGACGGTTGTGCGCATCGTGGCCTCGTCAATTGAAGCTTGGATGTCCCAATAGATATGTTTCGGAGGGATGGGTGAAGCTGGCGCCTTGGGATTTGTATTGGCGGTAGCGAGAGTAGAAGAGGATTCCGATGTTGCGGCGGCCGTGGTAGCCGTGGTAGTTGTTGCAGTCGATAGACGAGGGGTGGAGACGGATGATGATCCACCTGTACTACTTGACCCGGCATTGCCAAGCTCTGGTATTGACATTTCAAGTTCCTGGAAGAGCGATTTGAGGCCTGGTTGTAGTTGCCTTGAGATCATCGGGAAGTTTGACAGTAGCTCTTCAAAGTTTTTGACTACTTTCTTCTTCTGAATTAATGCAGCTGAAGGTTCTGGAGCTGGAGAGTCGAGCTTGGGCTTTATGGCGAGGGGAATGTGCTCCGGAGTGCCTATCAGGGGACGGGTGATGTAGTATATGAGCCATGGTTGGGATTCCATCGAGTTTGGCCAGAAGAGAACGTCATTCTGGAGCTGTGCTTGGTTGAGAGTTCTGAAGCCTAGTTTTTCACATGTTAGCCGCTTTCCTTTCCGTTTATATGCACATCTACATCCAACTATTGGTATATATGTCAAATGGAAAAGGTACCTTTGTTAGTATAGATCCAAGTGTCTTTGATGATAACCGTCCGTCCATTGCTGGTACTGTACTGCCGTGCCTTGCCACGGTTCTCTCTAGCAGCAGCAATGACGGCGCCGTTTATTTCATCCCTAGGCGCACGAATGACATGGCTGCCGAGGAACTCGTCGGAGAGGACGAGATCGGTGTATAGTTGGTTTGATTCCCGATCGCGCGAATGCAGGAGAACCTCAGTAGTGGGTACTAGGAGTATGTAATCGGTGATCGGGGAGCAGTGGGAGGGTATTGTGCTCCGGAAGAAGGCACGGAGGAATGGATTCAACGGCATTCATAAGGATTTTCTCTGTCGAAATTAACCAAGCGATTGAGATATTTGGTGATGTTTTTTGGTAAATGGGTAGATACTCGATGCCCCTTACTGAGAAGCTTTAAGTACTTAGTTAGGTGCTTCGAAGTACTTGTTCAAGGATGCACACTTGGGTGGGTATGTTTGAGAGAGGGCGGAGAGAGAAGGGAAGAGGAGGCCTGGGATTCGAAGCTAGTGACAAGTTGAGGACGACGGCGTTTTCGCTAATTTGGTGAGGCAGCAGCAGCATTCGATTTCGGTCTAACTATTTGATTCGGGAATTAAAAGTATTAATATCCGAGCTAGGTGCTGGCGTAGGAAGCGAGAGAGTGAGGGCAGGGTGGCGATATCGTCATGCGTCAGGCAGGCAGGCAGGGTGAGATGGATGTATCAAGATGAAGCGGGAAACATCAATGACGATAGCTGCTGGGAACTGTCAACTGCTGTTGAACTGGGGCGCATGATGGTGTTTCTGGTTGTGGTTTAGACACCCAACATTGATCCAGGGCGGCCTGGCAAAAGACCACACCGGCGCCAGACCGGAGCCACACCAGTCCGGGACAACAACGCAAACCATGTGTGGTATTTTTCATGGGCTTCGTCAAGTTCGAGTTTAGTATATAGTGTAGTTTAGTGTAGTGTAGCGCATGTCTGGTGAAAGATAATATACGATGTATTGATAGTCTGAAGAGAGTGTTTGAAGAGGAATCCGACAAGAATGCTATAAATTAGTGGAGAAGAGAAGGGCAGTATCGGGATAGGGAACAGCAAGTATGTACGAAGCCTATTCCGGATGATGTTATGTAAGCTATATAAGATTCAAAATCGGTCTAAAGCGTCAGTCACCAGTCGATATAACACCTATTTATACCCAAAACGCCCTGTCAATATATTTGTATCTTATCTATTATCCCTTCGTTCATTGCATTCCCGTTTAATCAGCCGTCTACAGCTACAATATAAGTCTCATGCTGTATCGCAATTCTTGTTTATCTACCCATTCCAGAGGCCTTTCTACTGTGATATAATCGATTCATGATCGCTTGAGCGCTGACTCCAGTGTGAGTTTGTCTTCGGGATCCAGGTCATGGTCATGGAAGTTGAATGTTCGAGTGTAGTCTTCCGCTGACCCCGCTGTTGCCGCGTGCACAAACTTATCCAGCAAGCACGCCTTGAGCTCTGTCACGGCTCCCGGTTTCAGCTCCTTTACTACCTGGGGAAAACATTTCATGAAACACTTGAACAAAAACGCCGACCCGTAGAATCTGCTGATAGACCATCCGTCCATCCCATGCCCCTTAACCGTCCCTATACCAAGCCCGACTACGCAACCTTTAGTATCAAGATTTGGGCTACCAGGGTATTCGCCGGCCGCTGAACATGTGGTAGTGCCTTCGATATCATCCATCCCTTCGTTCCAAATCATGGTCCCAACTTGGAATTGAATCTCGTTATCTCCATCCACATGTACCGCACAACAAAGTTGGGGCGGTTCGGCTACCCCCAGCGTCAAGCAGTGGTGCTCTTTCCTCAAGCTTTGCAAGAACACGAGGTCGCTTCCGAGCACAAATGTTTCGTACAATTCGTATCCTGAGTCTGGTTCCCGGGCTCGCCTCGCTGTAAAGGGGTGGTCCGAATCATTTCCGCACCATTGGATAGATGAAATCACCCAACGTTCGTACTTGATGCACTCCTCTATTTCTTCCAAGCTACTCCTCGGGTCCGAATCCGCGTGTATCACCACCTCAATCGCCGTCGGAGGTCGAAAAGTATGTCGAGTGGTAAGTAACAGATACGGCGTAATCGCAAATGCCGTTCCGGTGTTATAAATAGCCTCGAACCGCTCCAAAAACCTGCCTTGGACCGGCTTTCGGCTACACAATTTCCAAGACACCGTAAATTTTATGACTGATGGCCTCTTCGATTTATCGCCGACGATGTAGCTCCTGAGACATTCGAATTCCTGTTGCTCGGCTTTTGGATCTGCTGATGGGATGGATGGGCTGGATCGATCGAGTGGACTGAGTGGGCTAAGTGGATTAAGCAGAGCGATTGGAGTGGCTGGAGTGAGTGGAATGGGCGGACAGGGTACAAGGTCAGGCGATGGGGATCTGCTGAGGCCTGGAGGATTTATGGGGATCTCCACTGGATGATATCCCCTCATTTCGTAGTTAGTATTTGAAAGTATCGCGATCTGGGGCTGCTGCTGTGAACGTATTCGTATATGGGATATACATATTTTGGGGATCGGAGATTGATTCTTTACTAGCCTCGATATCGGGCATTCTTGGGACAGAGGGTTTTTATATGAATCATTATCCTCATAATATTAATACTTATAAGTGCGCGGTAGCTCGTGCACGTGGATTGGATCTTTGAGCAGCTGTGGTTTACATGACAAGATTGACTGGTGATCGGTTGTTTGCATTGAGATATATACCTTATACCTATATCAACTTGAAGTCGTCGATATTGACCTGCTCCTCAAAGTGTACATTTATTATGTTATAAACGCTATAAACACAATATTTTGGTACCTGAATACTGCACTCGTCGAAATTTAAAGAAATTTTGAACAGAAGCATATAAATGCTTCACAAAGGTATATAAACGCTGCACTTGGGACGATATGTGTTAGTGCCACGGCGGTAAGGCTTCATATAATGGTTGTTTCAACAGACCAAGCTTCAAACTTATGACTGATATAAGTCTATTCTTGAGTACGAAATCGTCATTTCAATTCTGATGAGTGCAACCCACTGGTATTGCCATCACGGCTCTTTTCTTTGTCTCGTAAACCAGACTGCCGGACTAAATGCCGTGGGCACTCTTTTCTGGGAGTTTTTTTTTTTTTTTTTTGGGGGGGTTTTCTTAGATGTTTTTATGGTCGTTTTTATGGGGTGTTCTCACAACTTCCTGTAACCAAGTACCTACCCGAGACTCAAGTAGTTAAATATGACGCCTTTAGTCTGGCAATCCCATAGCCCAACCTCGCATAGAACTCTCTTGATTTAGCTATTTCGATCTGTCTGCGTGAACGACGTCCCGGTGGTAACTCGCCCACAAACGGCAAAAACAAACAGACAAACCACATAGTCCGGGGCAACTATCAGAATTGTTGCACCGGGGGAATTCTCCACCATGAATGCTTCCTTCCTTAAGTACGTACGTCATTGCATTGCCCCGGATTCTATAAATATCAGAACCAGAATACCTTCACATCCCGTCTATTACATCCGCACTTCAAATCGACACCAGCACCGACACAAATCATCTACAACCATGGACTCACCCCCGGACGAAGTAAAACAGCAATGGAAAGATAAGCTCGTCGGCAAGAAGATCGTTGACTCCCCATCGAGCCATCCAGATGTATGTAGATACCACATCTATACTAAATTCTCCCTACCTTGTCTCGTATCCAGCCCACCCGCCCCCTGCTCTCTATCCGTAATACTATACTATACTTTAAAAACACCCGCGGTAGTAGCCGACTAATCAACCCCAGCAGCATTCGGTTTACGAGATAAAATACTAATCTTACATGTTTGCTGATATTCTTTAATTAGCACTTCTGCAAGCAAGACCTCCCGCAAGGCACCCAGGCCCATCGTGTCATCGCACCAGGAATGATGGTCACAAGAGACTTCCTCCCTAGCAGGTACTTACCCACCTCCCCCATAGTATCTGCTCTGCATAATACATTACTGATGATACATATCTGCTTAGAATGAACGTCCATGTTGACGACGAGGGAACTTGCACTCATATCCGCTTCGGTTGAAGAGATGCATAACTTAGCATCGAATTATTCCCATCTGATTGTCCACTGAGTAGAATAAGATTCATGAATGGAGAATGGATCGCTGGTTAGTTAGAATCGAAACAAAATGCCATTCGCTAACAATGCAATTGTCTATGGCCCCCATTAAAACCATTGTTAAGATAAACAATAAGAAAAAAGAAAGAATTCGCCTGTATCATGACCCCTTAACACCCGCTACTCACAGAAGATAGAAGAAGAAAAAAGAAAGAAGAAACAGGCTGTAGCAACAACAAGAAAGTCGAAAATGCAATTCCTATACAGAGGACATCGAAAAAAGAAAGACCCACATATTAAACATTGTAATAATCTTCATCTGCTCTCCCCCAAATCGAGGGATTCAGCGACAAGACAAGCCTCTTCCCCAATCCATCTGCAGTCGTTAAACGAGAGGAGGTGAGGGTCAAAAATCATGTTTACCTCAAATACTTGTCGAGATCCTCCCCGCAGCAGCAGCACCAAAGCGCCCACTTGAGACATGTGAATTCCTAATCAACCGTCTGATCAAGTTTGGCTCGCTCGCTTTTGGGCAACAGCCTCCCATTCTCATCGGTCTTCCTCGCAGCCCTCATGTCCTCGATCCTCCCAGTTTCCTTGGTTATGGCGGTCTCACCGCCACTGCTTGTTGGTGGGATCCCATGTGAAGCCTTTGGGCGTGGATTCTTGCCATCGCCCTCCGCGTCACTGTCACCCAACCCGAACCTATCGTCCAGATCGTCCTCCCACTCGCTCTCCTCGTCAAAGTCGTCTGCATTCAATTGGTCCTCCTCTTCGCACTCCGGTGGCCGGACCCACGCCTGCGGGACAACGCAGGGTAGAGCGACACCGATGCTAGCGGCACGGTTGATCCACTTTGGCGCAGGTTTTCCGGTGAGTTTCTCGCAGAGGAAGGACGTGAAATGGTTACAGTTCCGGGTAAGGACATTGTAAGACGTCCCGAGGAACTCCTGCGAAACATCTATCAAGACGTCATGTATTTGGTCCGGGGTGTACGAGACGTGTGCGTGAAGTATGCTGGTTCGGAACGTTGCGCCGGGTGGTTCTTGCTTCGGTTTGAGATAGTAGACGCCGGTGACTCCTCGTCTGTCATGGCCGCCGAAAGCGTATTCGCGATCACCAATCGCGACGCCGGTGTGCAGCAGGCCGACACCAAGATGCCAGAATACCGTCGAGAGCTTCCCGGGCTAGTGACAGAGAAAACATAATTGTTAGACAAAAAAGCAATTAACATGTAATGATGATAAGATAAGGTGGGTGACATACCGGTAACAGGTCGTAGACGTTGATTGTCACTGCTGTTGACGGAGTATCCGAGTTGCGACGGGGCCCTATCAACATAACGCCAGCCTCAGAATTTCGACGGGCATCCTCAGAGGACGCCATGTTGGTTGAAGAATCGATGCGATCCGGAGTACAGAAGCGACAATAATGATAGGAAGGATGTTTGGTTTAGTGCGTCGGTGTCAGCGATTAGTTGTAGGATGATTCGATGATTCGATGGTTGGTGAAAATGGATGGGGATGGGATGGGAAGTTGTTGGTTTGAAGGTGGTTTGAGCGCTTGAGCGACCTCAATTTGGATGGTGGATGGAGAGAGGATAAGATGAAGCTATTCGAATTCGACGATGACGTTATTGTTACTGTTGAAGAGGCTAACGATGTCGAATATCGCGAAGTATCCTGAAATGGCGATGTGATACAAGGTGAGGTGAAGGCGATGTGGAGACAAAGTGAAGTGAGGATGAATGTGTCTGATGAAGAGGATAAGGAGGAGGGAAAAGACGACAAGAAGATTGTTGTTCCTGGGGTGAGAAGGACCCTGCCAAGAACAAGCACCGGGAAGACACCGGACGTCTCCCCGGACGTCTCCCCGGACACCGTGCATTCTCGGGGCGGGGTTCTGCCAAGTCGCCGGAACCAACCTCAAAATTTTCCCACCCTCGCTGATAACAATAAATACACCTCTCCAAATATTACACATACGAATTTACATATAACCCCGCCCCCTCCAAGTGACTAAAGACGACCACCACCATACCGCCCCTTCAGATCTCCCTCGTCAGCTGCGGCAGCAGGCTGCTAGTGCGCTTTGGCGGTCAATTCTCCAAGTTTCCCACCAAGAACTCGAACTATTACTTCACAAACACCCCACATCAACATCTCCATCTCCATCTCTCATCTCCATTACCACTCCTAGGCTCCCGCACATTCACTTCCACCCCTCAGTTCCGCGCAAAAAGAAAAAACATGCCACCAAAGAAGGCTGTCAAAGAAGAAAAGATTTTGCTAGGGAGACCTGGTAACAATCTCAAGAGCGGTATTGTCAGTAGATGCTCATCTATATGCAATCGTGAGCGTTTATTTTTTTACTGACTGAACTTGTGACTACGGAATATAGGTCGGACTTGCAAACGTCGGAAAATCCACTCTGTTCCAGGTATTTATCCCCTCTCATTTTTCTATAGAAACTAGGTAGTTACTTTGGGACGAATGCTAAAGTGTGGTATACAGGCGATCACAAAATGTCCATTGGGAAACCCAGCGGTATATTATTATCCCCGAACCGTATCACGAGAGAACACTTAAATTAACAAACCCAACTAGAATTACCCATATGCCACCATCGATCCTGAAGAGGTACGTACCCTAACCCACGTTGTCATTATTTTGGTAACAAAGTTTTTTGCTAAAAAAGCATGTATCACCAGTCCCGTGTCATCGTCCCAGACGAACGTTACGACTGGCTCTGCGAGCACTACAAGCCCAAATCCCGCGTCCCAGCCCACCTAACAATCTACGACATCGCCGGTCTGACAAAGGGTGCCTCCACCGGTGCCGGTCTCGGCAATGCCTTCTTATCGCACATCCGTGCTGTCGACGCCATCTTCCAGGTCGTCCGATGCTTCGATGACGCTGACATCATCCACGTCGAGGGCGACGTCGATCCTATCCGTGATTTGGAGATTATCGCAGATGAGTTGAGAATCAAGGATACCGAATTCGTAGAGAAGGCCCTCGACGCACTTGTTAAGCAGACAAAGCGTGGTGGACAATCCCTCGAGATGAAGAAGCTGAAGGAAGAGCAAGCGATCGTTGAAAGAGTACTTGCCTGCCTGCAAGCCGGAAAGGATGTCAGGAAGGGAGACTGGGGTAACAAGGACGTTGAAGTTATCAACGCTCTGCTCCTCTTGACCGCTAAGCCGGTTATCTACGTCGTCAACCTGAGCGAGAAGGACTACGTCAGACAGAAGAACAAGCATCTTCCCAAGGTCTTCAAGTGGGTGCAAGAGAACTCCCCGGGTGATATGATCATCCCACTCTCCGTTTCGCTCGAAGAAAGACTGTCCAAGATGGAGGAGGCCGAAGCGAAGGCTGAGGAAGAGAAGTTGGGAGCTAAGAGCGCACTCGGCAAGTTGGTTATCAACATGAGGAAAGAATTGAACTTGGGAAGCTTTTTCACATGTGGTGAGGACGAAGTTAGACAATGGACTATCAGGAACGGCACCAAGGCCCCTCAGGCGGCCGGTGTTATCCACACTGGTAAGATTCTTTCCCCTTCAACCCCTATTCCATGATGGATAGGGTTCGATCGAGCCATCTAACAAACCCGTGTAGACTTCGAAAAGACCTTCATTCAGGCCGTCATGTTCAAATACGCCGATCTAGTCGATTTGGGCAACGAGGCTGATGTAAAGGCCAAAGGAAAGGTCCAAACCAAGGGCAAGGACTACGTCGTCGAGGATGGCGATATGTAAGCATTCCCTTCATACGCTTACTTCCATTTTGAAAGTTTTCGAGATACTAACAATTCGTTTACAGCCTTCACTTCAAGGCTGGTGCCGCAAAGAACTAAGGGATCAACTAACATTAGGTTGCCGTAAAAGTTTTTTTTTTTAACCACGTGTACTAGCCTCATCTTAAGCACCTAATAGAAGGAATTATCATCGTCAATTTGAGTAATCTCAAGCTCATCGTAAAGCTTGCCCATTGGGAAACACACAAGGCTTAAGCGATTAAGTCATAGAGGGAAAATGGGAACAAAACTGTGCTATGGTCGCGGCCAGGCCTGATTACGAGACAAGGCATAATAGATACTGGAGAGAATGATGATTATATGCACTAGTATATTCCATTGCTGAAGCTATCTCTAGACAAAGCACTCTTCGACGACAAACTTTTTATCATAAGCAAAGTTTTAAGAGCTTTTAGCACCTCCCCACTCCATTGAATGGACACAACATCTCGAACGCCCCCGTGAGAGAAAAAAGAAGAAGAAGAAAAGAATACAAAAAAGAGGTCATGATATTCACACCAAAGCCAAAGGAAGAATAAGCGTTATAACCACACCGCCTCCCAAAAGCACGAGAACCAGCCGAGCGATCAAGATCCCCTCCTTTATTTGCCAAAAAATACCCCTGTAGTCACCGCACAAAATCACACCAAGATAGAAACGTCACTACCGTCCATTCTCATAAATATTGTGCAAACTAACGTCGTTAGGACTGGGCTGCTGGATCTTAACTCCTGTGCCATTAACCGCTGGGTGTCCATTGGCCGTCTGTCCAGTCTCGAGTACAAGCCCGACGTCATCCTTCGTCGCAACGCCGGCGTTAACGGCTTGCATCGCGGCTTCTTTCCTCTTGGCTTTACTCTTTTCGCCTCTGAGATCTTCAAGATGCTTGAAGTACGCTGGATCACAACCGGTAACGTACTCCCCGTTGAAGACACCAACTTCAAAGTTGCTGATTGAAGGGTTGACCGATGCACAAGCCTTGATCAAGTTAGGAAGGGTCTGGTAGATAACCTCATCCGCACCGATCTCTCGAGCAACCTCAGACTTGGACCTGTTAAACGCCACCAACTCCTTTCTATCGGCAAGATCGATACCGTAGATGTGAGCGTTGCGGATTGGTGGGGCACAACTAGCTAGGTAGACCTTCTTTGCGCCTGCCTCACGAGCCATGCGGACGATTTCGCGGCTGGTGGTGCCACGGACAATACTGTCGTCGACGAGGAGGACGTTCCGACCTTGGAACTCTGTTGTCATCGCGTGGAGCTTTCGGCGGACAGCCGATGTTCGAGAAGATTGGCCGGGCATGATGAATGTCCGGAATACATATCGATTCTTCACGAAGCCTTGGACGTAAGGAAGGTTTAATTGATCGGCCAAAGCCGACGCCGAGGTATTTGAAGTCTCAGGGATTGGGATAACAGCGTCAATTTCCTTGACCGCCTGTTCACCCAAAATAGCTTTAACTGTCTCGGCCAGCACTTCTCCCATCTTTAATCTGGCCGTTTGAACCGAGATTTTATCAATGACAGAGTCCGGTCTGGCGAAGTAGACGAATTCAAAGATATCCGGCGTGAAGGCGGCTTGAGGGCAAACCTGCCGGAAGACTGGCTTGGATCCTTTCTTGATGAATACAGCTTCACCCGGCTGGACATCTCGGACGTTTCCGTAACCAAGAATGTCTAGGGCCACGCTCTCGCTAGCGAGCATATAGTCACAGCCGCCGTTGGGGTTTTGCTTCTCGCCTAGAACTAGAGGGCGAATGCCATACTCGTCCCGGAAGCCAATGATGCCAAAGCCTGCCAACATGGCAGTGCAGGCATAGGCACCCTTGCAGCGGGAGTAAATTGCTTTGAGAGAATTGAAGATATCCTCTTCATTTACACGGAACTTTCCAGTCTCTTGGAGGGCACTGGCAAAGATGTTGAGCATGACCTCGCTGTCAGAGTCCGTGTTGATGTGCCTGTGGACTTCCTCGTCCAAGTACTTTCGTAGCTCGGCAGCATTGATGAGGTTCCCGTTCTAAATACTCTATGTTAGCGACTGTTATATCTATGGGGAGTTTTTCTTGTTGATTATCGACTTACGTGGGCAAAGCAAATACCATATGGGCTGTTAACATAGAACGGTTGGGCCTCCGAATTGGCACTGCTGCCAGCGGTAGGATACCTCAGGTGTCCCAACCCCATGAAACCTGGGAGCTCAGTGATTCGGCTTCCGTCTTGGAAGACGCGAGACGCCATCCCGTTTCCCTTGCATTGGAAAATACGGCCACCATGAGCACATGTAGCGATACCACATGCATCCTGAACTCAAGTTAGCTCTCTGCGCAAAAAACTCTAATAATCAAAGTGTGTATCAAACATACCTGGCCACGGTGCTGAAGCAGGTACAAGGCCTCATGCAACTCATAGGCTGCAGAGCCGTTCATGTCTGCCAGCAGTACTCCGAGAATTCCACACATTGTGACGGATTGTTCTTGTATTTGCTACTATCTAGGAGAAAGAGTCCTTTAACAGCATCGCGGTTAGCCTCGGTACCACCGAAAAAAAAGACGATGAGCACAAAAGGTAAATAATTTTTTGAAAGGGCTAGAGATCAGCAAGCCATGCATAATATTTTTGTCCGCAGAATTTTTTCTCGGAAGTCTAACATCTAAAGATATGGGTATCATCATAAAAGCCAGCCGTAACCAGAACTGTTACGGATAACGAAGAGTCATTTTCAAGACAGATAAAGGAAAATGCACCTACCAGATGAACGAATCGTTTTAATTGACACCGAAGCTAGTTCGTGAAATCGATAGAGCCAGTTTGGGCAAGTGTTTGTTGGAGTTAGATGGTGCCTGGCGGTCCAGACAAACTGTTCTGGCTGACTGATTTGACTGGTCTGTGGGGGTCAAAAGTTCATCTACAGTGAAGAGATGAACGATGATAAGAAAAACGAATCTGGGGACGAAGAGAAGAGAAAGAAGAAAAAAGGAAGTTTGTCTTCTAATCGATAGGTTTGAAATGTTTTAGTCCGGCTGGCTCGGAGTCTCAACCAACAGCGGCTAAGCTGCCAGTTGGTGGCAATTCAAGTGTGGACGACAGAAGCGACGGTACACAGTTAACAGAACGACAATGACGTCCACATTGTCGACGCCTTGAAGCCAATTGAGACGGTGGGTTGGGGGTGGAGTGTGGGGAGTGAACCGTGTTCATGATGTTTCTTGAAAGAAGTATCTTTTTTTTCTTCCGGTGGTGGAGGAGGGAAGAGAATTAAAGAGGTGGAGGAAAAGAATTTTATTTTACTTTTGTAAGCGGGAAAAAATTTAAAATTTCTTGGGTCTTCGGCCAGGTACCTCCAACTGGCTTGGCTTCAGGTCACTTACCTAACGCCCACCAACTTTGCCCGCCATCAATTATAATTACCCCCATGCGACTGGTATGTGTGGATGTATGTTGTATATGACCTTTCGGGGCAGAGCTAACTCTCCAGGCCAGTAGGGATCGATTGATATACATTACATCCATGGCCGTTACCTGACAGGAGACAAGGCCGGGCCTCGATGAAGTAACGAGCTCTTCTCCCTCATCTCTCCAAAAAGTGTCCACGTGCCGAGCTTTCTAGCGTCCTTCGATGCGGTTTCTCGCCGATGAAGGAAGACATGCTCCTTTCCTTTCCTGCGAATACTAGTCCTTTTTTTTTTTTTTTTTTTTTTTTTTTCGATTGAATGGAGCAGGGGTGTTTCCTCAATGACCTACAGGTCGGCTAGATTGCCGCATCCAGGCGTCATCTTGCAGCAGATTCAATCCAACATCCCACAAGCACCGCATTGGGCCTGAAGGAAGGCCGGTTGTATGTACTCACATACGTCCGTTTCGAGGGGATGGGTGAATGTGACGAGATTGCGAGGCCACATCCGGTGTATCGGATCGGTTTGCTTCTGATGCATCGATATCCTAGACTTCATGCAAGGTGATTCAGGAACTGGGCCCCACCAAGTCCAGTGATATCAGGTGCTGTCCGGTCTGTCTGATATAAGATTCTGACAAAAAACATAATCCGATATTATCCTGAAGCATCAACCGCAATCGAAGGAAAGAGCTGACATCGAAAGATATACCGTTGGAATATAATATGCCATACCCGACAATTCACCCTGCAGATTCTGATGCATCTGCAGTGCCGTTGCTCTTCCCTCGGCCGGGACAGGACCACCCACCGGATGAATTCAAATCCTCAATCCAAATCGTCCCAACGGCCATTGGCCACCCAGAATCCTCACTTTGCGCAAAAAAGCAAAGGATGGCATTATTCCGTGTCCAACCCGCACCCTCCCTGCGCTGCAACTGTAACTGTATCCGCCACTGGCTCGGTTCCTGGCCATGTTGATTTTAGCTCAGAAGCGAGCTCAGACATGAGACTTTCTCCAGCAATAGCTCCAGATTTCTCCAGCTTTTCGTTTAAGCTTGCAGACCGACGGAGATACGGCGGTAGTGTTTGGCCAAGTAGCCACTGCTTATTTGAGTACTGGCCTACCTGCTGCTCTAAGTAGTTAAGTAGGTACTCAAGTCAGTGCTTGCCGACAAAGCCTCCGTAAATCGGAACTCGGGTGGAGAAATATGTTCCGCATTGACATGACCTGACCTTTCTTTGGAGCCCTGAAGCCCGTTAGCCCAATGTTGGTTTGATCGAATCGTGGAGCTATATCAGCGTATCGAAGCCCCCAGGGTCTGTAAATGCTGACCCAGCCGGTCTCGAATCCGATTCAGCTTAATGACTGTGCTTAACCTTGAATGGTCGACTTTTGGATAAGTCAGTTCTGACTTATATATTGCATCTCGGAAACAGCTCTTCTTTCGAACAAAAAGGCGGCTCCACAATGCCACTAGCCTGACGTCTTCAATCCTCTGTTAGACTTGTTCACCAGCGAGCTAAGCTTCCAGGATCTCTGGGTCTGGAGATGTAAATACCCGGCTGCCAGGAACCGAACGATTTCGCCAGTTTCCTCAGCGTGGACATCTTTTTTCTTCTTTTCCCTTCTGATACTGTCGACTCTGAGACACTTTGACTATCAATTAAACCCAATTGCTCTAGATCAAATACGTGAATTATAATTACCTTTGAATCAATCAGTTGGTCTTTCAAATACCAGTTCTTTTCTTCTTTCCTGTCTTCTTGGTTCTGCTTCTTCTTCCAACTTCGCAAACTTCGTCCTCTTTCCAGTTACCCGCTGCTGCTGCTGCTTGCTGCTGTTGTACCACCATCCACCAAACCCACACAGTTCAATCCAAACCTTTTCTCCTTCCTCCCTTTTCTCCCTTCCTTCGAAACCTTCAAACGATCTCAACGAACCATCTTGTTCCATCTTTCGTCCGCCATCCGATCAATAAACCCATAAAATCGCACGCTTCGAACTCGAATACCAAAGTTACTCTATTAGTAACCTCGTCACGAACACCATCATGGCAACACAGAAACCAAAGTGCCTGTTATTGGGCGAAATCGAACAGTAAGCAGTGCAACCTTTCCCCTTCACGATCAGCGAGCCCGATTGCCGTTCCGAGAGGAAAGGGACCAGGGATCCATATCCACGGGACCTATTCCCTTCAATTGAACCCTTTACTCAACCGTTATTATTATTTTTTCTTCTTTTCTGTCCTGGGTCGCTGTTCGCATTTTCCGCCCCTCCTCGTATCGCAATCGATACCGTAGCCGAAACCGCTCGCTGGGAGCTCTCTTTCCCTTTCTTATCAGCTAACCGATATGGTGCTTTCTCGTGTACAAACAGTGCCTTCGAGCAATACGCCGCCTTGTCCGAGTTCGCCGAACTTGTCACCCCAAAAGCTACAAACCGAGAAGAATTCATCGAAGAGTGCAAGTCCGGGCAACTCGATGGCGTCGTCGTCGCCTTCAGAACGTTCACCAGTGTCTCCATAACTGGGAGGATAGATGCTGAACTTGTCGAGGCGCTGCCGAAGAGTCTCAAGTTCATTTGTCACAATGGTTAGTCCTTGTCGTCTCTCCTCTTGATAGAACGAGGGCTTCGATCGTGCTGACTTGGTCGCGTGTGAAAATAGGCGCTGGATACGACCAGCTAGACATCCAACCGCTCACAGACCGCAAAATCCGCGTCTCCAATGTCCCCACCGCCGTCGACGATAGCACTGCCGACGTCAACATGTTCCTCATTCTTGGTGCACTCCGAAACTTCAACATAGGGATGACAGCTTTGCGAGCGAAAGAGTGGCGTGGAGCTTCGACATTGGGCAATGACCCACAAGACAAGGTCCTCGGGATCCTTGGGATGGGAGGCATCGGACAGACGCTGAAGAGGCGAGCTGAGGCGTTCGATATGAAGATCCAGTATTACAACCGTAATCGATTGGACCCTGATCAAGAGCAAGGTGCCAAATACGTTTCGTTTGATGAGTTGCTGGCTACTTCAGATGTCATCAGCTTGAACCTTCCTTTGAACGTTAGTAAAGCCTGGGTTTGGTAGAAGAGAAAGAGTGATTTGCAGGAAAAGTTTGGAGCTGATTTATGTTTTATCATAGGCTCATACTCGTCACATAATATCGACGGCTGAGTTTGCAAAGATGAAGGATGGTGTAGTCATTGTCAATACTGCTCGTGGAGCTGTCATAGACGAGGCAGCCTTGGTCGAAGCTCTCAATAGCGGGAAGGTTCGCAGCGTCGGATTGGATGTCTTTGAGGAGGAGCCAACTATCCACCCAGGACTCTTGGAGAACACCAAGGTCATGCTCATCCCGCACATGGGGACCTTCACAGTTGAGGTAAGCTCGACTCCTGGCTAAACAAGCGTAAATGCTTTGCTAATTGTAACTCCGTATAGACTCAAACGAAAATGGAGGTTTGGAATATTGAGAATGCCAAGATGGCGCTCACTCTCGGTGAATTGAAGTCGCCAGTTCCTGAGCAAGCCAGCATTACCGATTGGGATTGAGATCTCGGTCTAGATTTTGTCTTGATTTTCTAACTGTGTTCGGCTGAACAACCGAAGTCTTGAAGCGGGCCTTTTCATTGACATACTCATACTCTGTTATACATCATGCAAGGGTCATTGTTGTTCTTGTTATGGTGTACTACTCCTTTCTAGCTTTGCATAGACATCTTTTCGAGCTTGCTCTTTGATCTATAGATAGCGGGGATTTGGGTTTACGGGTTCATAATGCTATATGGATAGAATACGAATTTTATGTTTGCCAGACCGCCGTTGTTTTCTAATATTCTCCATACGATCTCTACGAATTCTTAATTTGTATTAGGCATTTATATGTGAATAATCAAACCGACTGCTTCTCTGGATAATCTCAACGATAGCAGCAGTTTCTAGTGAGCAAAGCACTGTGTATGGATTATAATATTAGCGATCGTGTGTAGGCAGTTCAGGCAGAGAGTCGGCAAGTACGCAGCTTTATTTCGCACAAACCCAACTAAAATATCAATTGACCAGTTCAAAGCTCATTTAATCTCGGTGGCCCCAGCTAGCCAGGGCGACTGTAATGCCTCCCTTCCTCGTATCCCTACAAATTTTAAGATTTAGATCTATAGAACTTGACTCACAGCTCATTTTCTAAATACTTTTGCTTATAGCTATGGGAATAGCATGGGATTACAAACTCGCCAATGTGCTACGACAATACCTTTAAAGACGGACTTAGGTACCGCATTGATACAGCGGACTTATGCTAAATAATGTTTTTGCATCAATTCTCATATGATAATACATCTATAGGCCCCTGGCATAATTGGCATTATAATAACGAGATAGACTTCGCTAGCTGACGATAAATGTTAGTTTGTTGGAATTTACCATTGGACGTGTTGCACGACATTGCATTCAAGGATCCCTATAGCAAGTATTGATCTAGCCGGGCTGGCCGAACCTCGACTCGAATTCAAGTCCGGATCTCGCGATTGAAAAGTCGTAAGATGGGCGTGGGGGTAGACTACTAGGAAGGAATCCTAGTAGTTGATAGATCGCTGCGCAAACGATCTAGAATAGGGTGCCTTTCGGGGTTATTTTCGGCGGGCAGCATCCTGCAGCCGTCCATGATCCGGATGATCGGACAGTTGGAATCGAGCTCGAGGCTCGGACAATTCAAGACATCTAAAAAAAAAACCCTGGTATAAGGGTACCCCCAAGCTATAGAGTGAGCAAGCCCCCCAAGATAGTTTCACAATTGCAATTCGCGTGGGGGTATTATATCGCCCATCGTGACCTTTTGTACCCCAAGTTTTATTACGTTACACAGCAAGAGAAGCTAGAAGCTTGGGTCTGCCGAACAGGGTCTTGTTGACCCCTGCGCAACAGCTAGCCAGGGTTTTAGTGCACGCAGCTGCCCAGCTGTTGGAATTCGAATCGGGAACAATTAAGCTGCGCGTAACATCAGTCCGTGATTCGTGATATAATATTTTGACAGCTGCAGGCAACATATGGAAATGCTGGTTCGATCATAATCCCTCGAACCCCCACAGCATTAACCGCCATCTATTCATCAAAAAAGAAGGATCCACTTCAAGTCAACATCATCAAGATGGATCCTGGTGCGGAGACAAGTCTACAAGCAGGCATGGAGGCTCCCGAAATCGAAGCAAGCTGCGTCGATATCGCGGCCCTCCGCCTCGAGGAACCGATATGTCTCACAGATCTCCCCCCAGAGCTCCTGGGCCCCATATGCTCCTACCTAAAAATCGAAGATTTACTCCGCACCATGCGAACCTGCAAATACCTCTACGCCGTTGGGGTCACGCAACTACCCAAGACAATCAACCGAAAGATTCGGTCGATATTTTCGATAATCGATACCTGTTTTGAATCTAGGCCCGGGCCCGCATACAGACTTTATGACTTGATAAAACTGGACTATAGGATGCATACGCACACGAATGTTGGGGAGGAGGGCGATGAGGAAGGTTTGGAGGTGATTGCGAGTCATAGGACACAAATTTCCCTCAAGGCGTTTTTGAAGCTTGTGAGGGACCAGGTGGAGAAATCGGGTGTCCCTCGCGTTCAACTTCTGCCCCATGTTACATCCCTTCACGGGACTCGTGAGTTTCCCTTGCGCCATTTCTCTTAAAAACAGCATATGCCTGGGTACGAGACCAGCATATGCCCAAATTGGCTGGCATAAGTGCAATGCGACGTATCACTGACTATAAAATCCTATTACAGGGTTCCACAATGAGCGTATCTATTACGCAATGCTAGATGTCTTGAGATACTACTCCTACTCCCGTTCCGACGCAGAGTACGCGATGGAGGATATCAGATGCCGTGCGCAGCCGTACATAATCACCCGCTTCTTCGACCTTGACAAACTCCGAAAGATCAACTTGAGTTTCGAAGTAGGTTCGTGGGGAAACGATGGCATAGTTGATCCACGTGTACATGGAAGATACGACACTATCCCCACAAGCAAGAGTCATACATGGGAAAACGATTACGATGATGCGATTTGCATACCCATGCCGTCCACCGCCACAGCTGAAGACGGGACACCACTTGATAGAACTCTCCAGACAGTTCTGGATCTAGCCGAATTGTTCAGAAGGACGAGAAACCTGAAATACCTCACCCTCAAAATAGAAACCGAATACCATATTTTTCAACCACTAGTTACCATCCCCTCGGCTCTAAAATCTCTATCCGATGCGGTGATGGGGCTGAAAAAACTCCGAACCGTCCGCCTCGAAAGTTTTCTATTCCACCCGGGTTTCTTCCTCCCCGTACCGCAAACGATCGTTCGTCTATCTCTTCATAATTTCCAGGCCTATTCAAAATCCTGGTGGATGCAGTTCGCAAAATTCCCGCTTCCGAACTTGGAAGGCTTTGTTTTGCGCGGGCCGAGCGGATGGCCGCGTAAACCGGGGGTGTCTACGCACTGCGGTGGCTATAAGTTCGATACGGATGGTTCCCTGCGCGATCCCCTTGACGTCGAGAATATGGGGTTTGAGATTGGCGATGTTCCCTTCGAAAAGCTGAGGTACTGTAAGTTCGCGGACGATCGTTTGTTCTTTCTCCCTAGGGATTTAATCCCGTGCATTTTGAAGAAAAACAAGGGAATTAAAGAGGAGGATAGAAAGTTACTGGCGGAAAGCTACGGGAGGGCTCTAGCGGAGGAACTGAAGGAAAGATGGCAAAGGGCAGCTGCGAAGCAACAGAAGCAGATGGAGGAAGAGTTGATACAACAGACGCTGGAGGGAGATGAGCACCTGCACGACTTACGAAGTCATCTCGTTGACTTTTCGAAGAAAGTCACCGATTACCTTGAAGAGGCTAGTCTCGAGGAGCCTCGCGCTATTAACTCTCGATATTACTAGAGCCGGGTTCTTTGCGGCTCTGAATACCTAAATTTATATCCACAGTCTCGTGCGAATGCATGAGTCTTACGGGCTGGACCCAGGAACATTAGCATGCTACCTTCTTCTTTACAAGTATGTGCTTAGAACGAACTAATTTCAGCATACTGGCCAAAAGAGCAAAATGAAATCATTCTGAATCTTTCCCAATCTATACGAATACATCCGCAGTAGCATTTGGTTTACGAGATAATACGAATACGTCGAGGTCAGGGCACGGGACAAAATATACGAAAGTCAAAATCGATTCCAAACCACAGGTAAAAATGCAACGTTCCTCAACGCACCCCTGTGGTAATATATTAGTGTAAACTCACCGTCCACGACAGTGGCGCTTTGATTAGCACTGGGGTAATTATCTAGATATATCGATGGGCACCTAAGCTGGTGGATATACGTATTCAATGCTACCCCTCGCTGAACCCAAACCAAACCACCCATGCAGAACCTCCCTCTTGGCATCTAGAACAGACCTAGAAGAGCGTCGACACAAATTGCTGTATTCTGTGTCCGAGCGCTAGAGAATCACGAGTTTCGTTGAGATAGCGATATCATGCCATCAGAGGGCTTTCAAAATCCCCGTTGCTGAGATACATGGATATTTCACAATTGATTGGGTTTTGAGGGACAAGAGCAGGTGACCAAGCCCAACTGAGAGCTGATATAATTCTTCAAATATATTAAGTCGTGTGAAAAGTGAAAAAAAAGGCACTATACTAGCTAAACAGTGTCCCGGCGAATGCAACAATACTATCAAAAAGAGAGACATGACGGGAAAAAAAAAAAAAAAAAAAAAAAAGTAGAAACGAGTGGGCGAGGGCCGAATATCTAGAACTGCGCATAATCATAAAAAATAAAATATAAAAAAGAACGACGTAAAATTTACGTTATGCTCTTCCTGTGGCCAAAATGCCCGCCTGCTTACTGTATCATACGAGACCGCCTTATCCTAGGGGTTTACAAAAAAAAAAAAAGCCCTAGGTTGTTTGTCGAGATGTCATGTTCATACTCTTCCTCTTCTTCATCGCCTTCTCAGCTACATGTAAATGTATATACCAACTGCTGTCGGCGAGAGAGGCATCTACATCACCACACAGCAACTGTTCTGCTTCTTCGCATTGGTATAAAACATCTTACTAGCACTGCTCAAATTATCACTCCTCTGGACCAATGTATCCAGCTTCTCCCCTCTGTCGAGAACGCTCTCGATAGTCTTATGCAGCACAATCTTAGTCTCGTCCAACTCTCGCTGGATCTTGGAGATATTGTCGGCTTGAGATGGTTCCTGGTATTTCGCTAGATACTCTTTGAGTTGTGGTAAGTCGTAGGTTTTACCAGAAGACCAGGTGTTGCGGGGATGTTTGGTGATGAATTCATCGAGGAGACGGTTTAGGAGTTCGTGGGGAATTCTACGGGGGTATTCGGCATTGGTGATTACGACACCCGTGCAGTTTTCGGGGCGGCTGTAGGCATGGACCATGTATGCTGTTCCTCACATCCTTTCGTTAGCCCTGGTCCTGAAGGACTAAAGTTTGAAAAAGAAGGTCTTACACTGCTCCTGGACACTCTGTCTGACATTGACATTCGTTCGCTCGGCTATAGTCGAAGCGGTGAAGTTCATAAATTGTTCGACACTTTTTAGGAGAACATTGTCAGCGGTGGATCCTTACGAGGCTGTTTTGAAGGAGTAGGACCTACTTGTTGCGAGTAAAGTAGCCGAAGCTCTCAAGGTTGCTTTCGGAGATTAGCTTCTTGGCTGGCTTCTCGCTAGTATCGTATATCTAGTAGACCGTTAGATGTCTGCATGAATTATGCGGGAGCTATGGAAGGGGCAGGAGGGGGAGGAAGGATCCGAGAACCGAGAGGGAGGGGGGGACATACGGCGATATGGTAGACGGCAGTAGTCGCAGCAGCACTGGTGGACATTATGACAAATCTGATCTAGTATAGTCTGAGCTGAGAGAGATATCGGTCGGAGGTTCGTATATCCGGAAGGAGCAGTGCTTCGGACCGTAGAGTAGTCTGAAAACGAGAGATGAGGTTTTAAGTGGCGCCGGCGGCAGGAGGAGGAGTAGTTGATCAGAGTTTAGTCGTGATGCAGATGGATGGGTCCGGTATACGTAAGCTAGTATGCTACTATAATTATTATTAAAGGTCGGCCGTTTTTTATTATTTTATTTTTGTTTTTTCTTGTTTTGTTTTGTTTCTGTTGAGGGGTGAAGATGAAGATGAAGACGATGTTGAAGATGGAAGAGGAAGAGTCAGGAGGATATCATGCAGATGATGATGGTCGTTACTCTGTGCTGCTCTGGCTCTGGGCTTGGCACCAAACCGCAGCTGAAACAAAAACCCCAACCGGGGCCTCGAGACTATTGCTGCATTCAGACCTCATACGCCACAATGCACTAACCCCAACGGCAACTATCAGATGCCAAAACGCCTCCGGTCTGGAAAACGCCTCTCTTCGCTGTCATGTCGAAGGGCCTGGTATCGAATGAGGTAAATTAGCCAATGCGGATGAAATTTGACGAGTGCATGAGATATTAATAACAATCTTAATAATATAGTCTACGCGATTCATAAAAAAGAGAGTGCAAGAAACAGAGAAAGTATAAGAGAGAGTCACACCAGTCCGGATCTGACTAGATGCATGTTGGAGGCCTCCCACGGATATACGTACGCTCCCCTCTCGAGGCTGTCCCATAAGGCTGATTCTGCTCAATTTATACTGTGAAATTGACAATGGGACTTAAGTTCTAACCAGTTAGTGGCCATTTACCCCAACCGGGTCGCATCAAGGCCGCATAATTATTATGATTGTGTACTGTTACCCCCAGTGGACTAGACCAGGGGTTGAACCTTGAACCAGTGGAGTGTAGGGCTGGACAAGGGGACAGAGAAACAAGACACTAAGCGCTCCCGTCCATATGCATGCATCATCGGTTTCCTTTATGCTCGATATCAATAAGCATGTACGACCACGGCGACGACCACGACCGCGACCCGCAGTATAGTAACATCGCTCGAAACACGGACTGTATGAGCAAGTGAGCCTCGAGCCTTCCGGATCATAGGGAGGCCGGTATCAACATGAACACGTACCATGAATCATGCGCCATGCCGACACATGCATTGGGCATATACCCAATCGTCTCTCGGATATCCAAGATATCAAATATCCAGACTTCAAAGTGTCCCTGGTCCAGCTGAGACTTTTTTTTCTTTCTTCTCATTTCGATTCACGCCATAACTAATATCAATCATACCGCGCGGGCGTCCGTGGGACCCGATTAACATTTGACTAAGCGGCAGTGCAAAGACTTGGCTCTTACAACTGCCGCCCACCCCCTCTCGACTCCAGGCCCACCATGTAATACTCTAGCCTCGATTCTGTATCAGAAGAGGTTCGGGTTAGTCCAACTTCCTGACTGACTAAGTGGGCATGGTTTATGGGTCTTTTGTGCGATCTCTCGGGCAAAAGCTTGTAAGCATCAATTGACAAACTAAACCCAGCTAAGCTAAGGCGCATTTTGACATCAGCATGCAGGCATGCATACATTCCTCTCTCGCTTTTACACACACCATGCAACTACAACCTCCTCATCTGGTCTATCCATCTATCTATCAATGCAATCTATCTGAGGATTGGAGGAAATATCTGGGTATATTGCCTCGGAGACTTCTAACCATCTATCCCACATGAGGTTATATATAATTGCCCTCCGAAGGCCCCCCCGGATATATTAAAGAGAGAAAAAAGATTCCAACATGGGCTCAATGTCAATGGAACACCGTCCGTATCGCTCCCACAAGGTCCCCGCCTGCGCGCGTTGTCGCCAGAGAAAGATTCGATGCAAAGTAGATTTGCCCAACCAACCCTGTCTGTTCTGCCGAGAGAAGGGCGTCGCCTGCCAAATCCCTTCGACCAATTCTCCCGACGACTCTTCAGCGCCTTCCCAATCTTCTTCTTCTTCTTCTATTCAAAATAGTGGTTCTGGTTCCAATGCTGGTACTGCCTCTATTTCTGCCACAAATGCGCAGAAACGTCGTCGCTATGATGTTGAATCATCCGCGGGAACTTCAAGCCTAGTATTAACTGGCCAATCTTCCACGGGGGGGAATTATATCGAAGGGAAATCTTCAATCATTGTCGGTCCCTCTGTCGCCGAAGATGTCGAGATTGTCCAGCGTCATATGAGCTTAACTCCACAATCCCAATCCCAATCCCACCGTCACAATTCCACAACAACCTACGCCACAGAGGACTCCTCGAGCTCAGTAGTCTACGTTACCGTCCCCAAGTATCGTCGGGGCGTACAGCCGAAACTGGATACAGGCGAAAAACAGCGCCAGATCATCGAACAAATCTTTGGGCCCTTTAAAAAGGAAGCTATAAGATTATACTTTGAACTCATACACCCTTGTTTCCCCATCATTGGGGAGGAACTTCGGCTGCAGCTTTTGGGGCAACAATGGAATGAGGTCAATTCGGCTCTGTTGTGTCATATATACGCCAGTATCGTGTCACTATGGGATAGATCTGAGATTTTGAGATTACACCCAAGGCCGGACTCGGATTATATCTGGAACCTCGCCGTGAAAGCGTTACAAGAAGACTCGACGTCACCCAGTTTCTCCACGATATTAATCTGCGCGGTCAATGTCATCGGGAGGCCGTCGTTATACTACATTGGGAATATTGCAAACTCGAGCAGGATGGTCGCGCTATCCCACAGCTTCGGTCTTCACCGAGATCCCAGGAAATGGAATAAACCCGCCGCAGAGAAGGAAATGAGGATAAAGATATGGTGGTGCATATTCATCATAGATTGCTGGTCAAGTCTGAGTTACGGCACACCGCCTAATATCGCAAAGGGCTGTCACGACGTCAGGTTACCGGATCAACCTCAGACACCGACTGGTAGTTTAATAAGCGGGAGTCCTAGAAACAGTTCTACGGCGGCGGCGGCGGCATACCTATCATCCTCTAGTTGCTCTCCATCATTTATTTCCCTGTGCTCATTAACACAGATCCTGGCCGAGATATTACCGATGGTGTATCACCTAGACCCCGACCCCAGAGTCCTAATGGAAACCCTCCGAACAACCGCAACAATGGTCCGAAGATGGGAAGAATCCCAGCTGTCAGAACTCTCATCCCCCTCATCATCCTCTTCTTCCCGCCGACAACCCGCCTCGATTAGAGACAATGCGAGCAGTAACCTCCATTTCTGTTATCTCTCCGTCAAACTCCTGTTCAGCAGACTAAGCCTCCGCGCCGCCTGGCTGCAACAATCCCATCACCAACATAACCCCACCAACCCCAATCCAGCACTTATAATCCACGATTGCCTAGTAGACCTCCAACTCGCTGCCACGAGACTCCTAGAATACGTCTCAAACCTATCCACCCAGCAACTCCAGGAATTCTGGCTACCCTACACCAGCCACCTCCTCGTCGTCGCAACGATGATATTACTACGTTGCGCAGTGGAGACCGAAAACCAAGCTATAAAAATCGCCTGCGCGGCAACATTAATCTCACTAAGGGACAACCTGGAATCTCACCGCGATAAGCACGGTTGGGAGTTAGGCGAGTTGTGTCTGGAAAGATGCGCGGAGTTGATATCGAGGGTACAATCCACCGCTCCTCCCGCGGTAGTACCAGTGATCACACCCGCTGTTGTTCCGACGCCGGGAACGGCGGCAGATGAAGAGGCGTTCCAGTTTTTGAACGATACTTCGTTGATGCCGTTTGATCCTATGGGTGGGTTCGACGCTATCGATGATATTTGGCATAGTTTGTTTGGAAATGTTCCACCGGCTGTGGTGGAGGGGACTCCTGTTACTGCTCCTTCTTTATGACATTTTCTTTCTATCATTCTTCTTTTCTTTTTTTTTTTTTGAACTCACACTTGTCTTGATTGGCAGACTATTTTCTTCTCTATGTTGAATATATTATTTTTTTTCCCCCTTTATTTGTAGTGATATTTTTAATCATGTAAAGCGAGTTTCGTGTTCTCGGTGTCCGGCGTTCAAAGCGTTCATCGATTTCGTACGTATATACATATGCATAGCACCATGATGTATTACCACATCACCAGCCCCAATCCAAACCACATAACCAAATCCAAACAATCACAAAAAAAAAAACTATAAAACAAGAAGAAAAGCTAGTAAAGCGGCAAAGACCCCTCGGTACTCGCAAACGCCTCCTCCATAATCCTCAACCCTTCCTCCAACTCCCCGTCGGTGATGGTAATCGGTGGCGCGATCCTAAATACCCCCGCAAAACTCTGATGCGTCCCCAGCTGTGCCCAGAGTCCCAAATCCGCCATCCTCTCGCCTAATTTATTCCCCAGCTCGAATCCGGGCGTTTTGGTAACTCTGTCTGTTACTATCTCTATCCCTGCCATCAGGCCTCTTCCTCTGACATCGCCGATACATCCGTATCGTTCTTGGAGGGTTAGTAGTCCCTTTTGTAGTCGTTTCCCTAATTCCCTGGAGCGGTCGACTAATCCGTCCCTCACCACGATTTCTAGGACTTTATCACCCACTGCGGCGGGGAGGGGATCGTTCAGATGGGTGGTGTAGTACATAAACCCATCCCTCGCCGTCTTCTCGGCGATAGCATCGCTGATGACGACAGCGCTCAATGCGATCCCGTTACCGAGGGTTTTGCTCAATGTTAAAATATCGGGCACGACGCCTTCGTCTTCGGCGTAGTGCTGGAAGGCGAACATGTCGCCCGCGCGACCGATGGCGGTTTGCGCTTCGTCGACGATGAGGAGCATTCCTCGGGATTCGCAGTGGCGTTTTAGGGATTTTAGGTAGCCGGGGGGGAGGGGGTGCATTCCGCCGGAACTTAGGATCGGTTCGAGGATTACGGCTGCCAGGGAGCCGCAGGATTGGCGGTCGATGAGGGAGAAGCCGTAGGAGAGTTCAGTTTGCCAGTCGTAGGTGCCGTCTGGGTGGCGGAAGATGGAGCGGTAGGCGTTTGGCGCCGGAAGGGCGAAGTTGCCTGGCATCTGGGGTTTATTAGTTAGTTTTGTATTTGATATATATGGTTTTATGGAGCTGGGGGGGTGGAGGGGGATTGTTGGATTTTGTGCGTTGGGGGTTATGGGGTTTAGCGTGGGGATTTTATGCACGAAAGCAGGGTAAAGCATGCAGGTTAGCTTCCCAAGAAGAAGCTTGACTTCCTTTTTGCCCCCGCTGTCGTCCAATCACTGCGACTGCGACCCCTCCAGCTGGAGCTCGAGTTCCCCGGGATGGATCAGGGAAGAGAGAGGAAAGGGGAAAGAACTTACGACTGGTCCGTACCCCACCCGTCCGGAATGATACTGCGCACCAATGGCCGCGCCGGTGACCCCATGCCAACTAGCACTCAACCCCACAACCTCAAACTTCCCCGTGAAGAACTTGGCAATCCTGATGGCGAACTCGTTGCTCTCCCCGCCTGTGCTCAGAAAGATAGCTTTATCCAGTCCCTTGGGGGTTAGCCCCGTCAGCCTCTGTCCGAGGTCTATGACCGGCGGGCTTAGCATCCCGCTGAAGAGGTGGTCCAGGTTTTCCGCGTAGTGGGTGATGACCTTTGAGATTTCAGGGTGGGAGTGGCCGAGGAGGGAGGACATCTGGCCGGATGTCCAGTCTAGCATTTTGTGACCCGTGGGGGTGTAGATGTATAGTCCCTGCGCGCGGACTATGATGTTTTTGTGGAAGGGGGTGCCGTAGTCTATCAGACATGCTTTGGCGGCTTCGTGTAGTGCCTTTTGGTCGATTTGCTGTTCTGCATTCTCGACAGTGGGGGATTGGGTTGGGTCGTCGCAGGGGGCCATTGTGATGGTATCAATTGAGTGGTAAGGGAGGAGATGAGGGGGTGTGAAGATGAGATACGGGACTTATGGCGGGGTATATGTGAATGCGGGTGTATGTCCAAGGCTGCTATAGCTATCGAATGCCGGTGAGGAGGCCATTGTTTATGACTGGATATCGGTCGCCTTTTATATAAAATAAATCTTCTGGTCCGGTGTATCCCCCCGTCGATAGTGGAATCAACGGAAACCAAGGAGATGTCCGTATCGTTCACAAAAAAAAAAAAAAAAAAAAAAAGGTGATAGTATGATGTGTATGCGTATGCGCGCAGGAAGGCTCCGCGACGTCGATGCCGTTGTACGGATTGAAGTCCTTAGCTTCGCGAAAAGGGTTGTTTCCCGCCGCGCGCCCGACGGGAAACTTTGTGTGTTCGCCGCTGTTAACTTTAACATGTTTTGGGACGGGGAAAGTGCGTCTGTGGACCCTGGGATATAACACTAGTATAATTAAGCTGGTCTCGACTAACGGGACTGTGGCGGGGATATCGATGGAGGGGTACGAAAAGAGGCAAAAGTTCACGAGAGAGCGCTACGGAAGTACACCGATAGCAGCAGATAGCCATGTCGAGTGAAGCATGCATGTGGACGCGGGACCCACAGCTTATCATTCTTTTCCGTCGTCCGAGAGGAAACTCAATTATAGTTACTTAACTTGACTTACTGAAGAAAGTAAGTCAGAGGTACACGCTGTTACGAGAGAGCCAGGTATCGTACGTCTCGTCGACGAGGTTGCAGGAATTCGAATTGGGTAAGACTCAGTCTTATTATAAGGGACAATATGCATGCCCAGACTAGGTTACCGCTGTATATTGTAAATAGACATCTGCAGGAAGGCAGCGGGTCGATTGGAAGAGCTCTCGGGCTCCTGTGAATCCGGGAATTCATGTCTGGCCAGCGGCGTCTGTATGTATAACAACATCACTCGATTCATACTAAACACCATATCCTCCTGAGAACTTCAGTAGGTAAATAGGCAGATGAACAGTAGAGCTAGGCCTTGATCTCTAGCTTCCCAACATCTGGCGTCTCATCCGCCGCATCATCGTCCTCATCATCATCCATTCCACCCACAAGTCCCTTCTCAAACAGTTCCCGCCCGGTCAACTTCTTCCCCCCAGAACCAACCCCACTAACATTCCCACTCCTCCTCCCCTTGGCCTCAGCCTCCTCCCTCTCCCGTTCCTCCTGCTCCTTCTTCTCCTTCGTCTCCTTAATAAACGCTAATCTCCACGCCTCAAACACTTCTTTCGTTACCAACTCCCCTCTAAACTTCTCCATCTCCCTTTCCTCCTCAATTCTAGCGGCTTCATCGCGTATCCGTCTCGCTTCATCGGCTCGATCGCGGAGGATGGATTCTGCTGATTCCTTCAGTGTTGTGGCGAGGGTGAACACCATTGCCATGCCCATGTTTTCTTCTACGGCTGTGTTGAGCGATGAGAGGAGGGGCGCTTCGTCGGCTGGGAAGGTTAGAGGGTGGGTGGAGGGGGAGTCGAGAGTTATGGAGAGGTCTGGCGCGGTGGAGGGGTATTCTGGGGTGTATGTTACCCGGAGGAAGATGATGGCTATTGTGTACAATTCATTAGTAAGGTGTCTGTAGTATTATATAAGAGTACTGGTGGGAGGCATGCGGGCTTCATATCCCTCCGCATCGACGTCGACGTCGGGCTCCTCGAGGGAGAGACGGATGGTGAATTCCTTGTCCGAGATTTCTGGCGAAAACAATCGTTTAGTATAAAAACCACCACGACAAGGATAGTGAAAAGGGAGGCGTACTTGTTAACTCATCGGGGTAGATGGACTCGAGGACCTCGAGTTCCTGCTCCTGTTCTTCTGCCGCCGACATATTGGCATACGCATGTGGATGTGTATATGGCGGGTGACGTTAAGAAGACATCGCCGCCGGGGTTTGGAAATGCGAAGCGAAGGGCCGGTTTGGTGGTGTTTTTGTTTGGTGGGGCGACAAGCTTTTTGCCCCGCCGAAAGCCAAGCTTCACAATTTATATCCACAAAATTTATATTTACAGAGCACACGATGCGCCATAATGCGCGATGTGGATATTATATCGGTGTATAGGGAATGGAGATATGGATAGAAAGGCACACTTTTGTCTATTGATATAAGTACAAAGAAAGTAGATGCAGATGTCGATATAAATGCCGCCCGAAACTCCAGTTCTCCGCATATATTCCCCTCCAATTCAAGAGTTTATCGATCAATCGATCATTGTAAATTGTCCAATCGATAGTGGATGTATATTAGTTCGTTACGAATCCTTCATCTCCTCGTCTTCATCGTCGTCCTCCCACTCAGCATCTCCCTCGTCGTCGTCGCCTTCGTCGTCTTTATCTTCTTCTGGTTTCGCATCTCCAATCTCCTTGGCGATATTAGCCAGTAACTCCGAAGCATGCTCTTTGATTCCCTCGTCCTCCCATTCGAACGCCTTGTACAGCTTCTCGCAGTTCCACAGCCATTCTCTCGCTGCAGCCCAGGTATCCCTCCAGTCTTCGGCATCCTCGTTTGTTGTCGCTGTTGTGGTAGCAACTTGTAGTAGTTTCCCTTCCTTCTCTTTTAACTTGGCTCCGATCAGGAATAGACACCACCCGCCTATATACCACAGGTCGACCATCTGGTCGTCCTCCTGCTGCAACCCCTCAAGGACATCCATTGCCTCTTCGTACAGCTCGCATTCGATCAGGAGACGGGTGAAGCTGAGGCGGAAGGGGTAGGCGGGGATTCTGTCGTCGCCTAGTTGTAGGGGTTTCCAGACTTCCAGTGACCGCGTGAGGGCTGCCCGTGCGTCGTCAGGTTTTGATTGGGAGATTCTGATGGAGGCGAGGGTTGAGAGGGCTTCTGGGGAAGAAGGGCTGACGAGGAGGGCCTCTGTGATGTAGGTCTCGCAGCGGGATTCGGCATCTGGTTTCATGCTGTGCTCTCAGTCAGTAGATTATTCTATTAAATAGACAATGTGGAGAATGCATACCATAGATCGGTCATGTATATCTCTGCCATACCACATAATGCCGAACAGAGCTTCTCCTTCTCTTCGTCTAAGCTATTATTCCCAGCGACGGCTTTTCTCAGGTATTCGACAGCCTTTTCGTACCACCCAATCGCAACCTCCCCGCCCTCGACACAAATCTGCGCCAGCCACAAGAACTTCTCAGCCCCGCTTCCTTCACCCAGAGGATCTAACTCTGCTGCAGTGCTGAAGCATCTTATAGCAGTATCCACATCCTCAAGCTCGACATTGATCTCCCCTGCGAGTTCGAGAGCTTTGAGAGATGTAGGATTTTTCGAGAGAGCAGATGTGATCGTTCTCAGAGCCTTTTGAGGGTCTGCTTCTTCGGTCAGCTCCGATGAGGCTTTAGAGATCAAAGAGTCGATGTTATTGTTTGTGGAGGATTCCTGGTGCTTTGCGATGTTTTGGAGGACAGAGGCCAGGGAGGCGGGAGCATCTTTCCGGCGGGTCTTTTTGGAGGTTTTTGTCTTTGCCTTTGCCATTATTATATCTCCTTCACCTTCACCTTCACTCTATTCGTTCGATATCTTCTATGGTCAGTACTTGGGTAATTGTGCTGGTGATGGTGGAGATGTCGGTGTCTGATACAATGAAGACAGCAAAAGTGGTGTGGAGCAGAGAAAAAAAAGCTGCGACAGAAAAGCTGCGACGCCAAGACATTTTCCCACTATCGATAGCCTCGACCGGGATTCCATTCGAAGGCTGTCATACGACTTCTTCTTCCAGCCAGGTGAGTAATCCAATAACTTCCATTCGAATTCTACCAAAACACCACGATTCGAGTGCCATATATAACGAATACATATTGACTCAGGCTTCTACTGGATATCAAAGGAATACATCGATGTGGAAGGTCCCCCCGCCAGACCACCCGTCCGCTGAACCGCAGCATCCGCCGTCTTCCTCGCCAATGACGTCCTCGAGCGTGAACGATCCGCTCCTGACGCCGCAGTTCTGCTTCTCCACTTCCACCCTCAAAGGTATTTATTATATATCACCATCATCACCATTATCATGGTATAACTTCATAGTACATATATAAGTGATATAGACTAATCGGTGGGTGCAACAGAATTCCTCCGTCTGTCCCGCTCAACAACAGACGACACAATCTCCCAGCACCTCTCCTCCCTCTCCCCCCCACCATCCTTCAACCCATCCACGACCTCCCAACGAACCCCCTCCCACCGTCTGATCCCCCCCTCAACACTCTCATCCTTCCTCTCGTCAACAATATACCCCACCTGGTCCAAACGCTCCGAGGTATTAACCTACTGCGCCATCGTCGCCACCTCCCCGGATCCGAATGATCCAAATCTGGGAGTCATCGAGAAGGAAACCGAAGCGGAGAGGATGAGGATCGTGGATGAACGGTTGGATCCTTACTCCGGACGCTTCTTCCCGACGGAGAGTAGGACACAGATCCTGGCTGGGGTGGTGAGGAATGAAAGGGGTGTGGAGGAGATTGTCAGAGACAGGTACCTACCTCTCCATATATATCTACTAACACTCCCGATAAAAGAGCTCGGCTAACTAATGGGTGTAGGACATGGGAGGTAATAAAAAGCCGGAGTACAGACGGGATGGGCGGGAAGACGTGGAAAGAAGCATACGGGGAATGGAAGACGTCATCGTAGCCCAGGCCGACTTCGCTTGCATTAGTAACCTCCACCATCATCGACATCATCATCATAATTGCTACAACTACTATTCGCCATCGATGACATTACATCTCTTCTCTGTTTCTGGGGCTTAGCGGGCATACTGTATAAATTGGAGTTCTTTTTTTTGTTTTTTGTTTTAATCATATTAAAGTGGTGGCACTCAGGCGCTGTATTCATACGGAAGAACGAAGGAGGATGCATATGAGAAGACGAGAGGGAAACGAAGAGGTGTATATATCTCCCCACCGTATATATCACTATATACTTACCTACCCACCTACCTAGCACTCGCGGTTCCAATATCGCGATGCCAATTGGAGTGGTGTATTTATAAGAACCACATCTCAGAAATGTGATATAAAAATCCGCAATCACGGAATATAAAAAAAACCCTCATATCCATCATACGACGCTTACAAACCCTCCTTCCACGAGCGCAAGAATGATGCAAAAATTATCGTCAAAGGCGTGCGCCCCCGGATTCCACCATCACCCGCATATTTTCGTAGCTAAGTTATATCCGTATTTTTCTTGTGCTCAATTGGCGCCATCGCATTGGGTGTAGATAATGGAGCAAATGTTTCGGTCTCGGACTAGCTCAGTTCTGTGTGCTGCAGCTGGTTGACTCGAAATTGTCGGCTGGACCAGTTATCGTCGTAATATTACCCGGATAGCTTAGCTTCCCCTTCCCCCAGTTTTTTCCTCGCCTCGGCTGCATCCATTCACATCCCAGCGCTTTATGATTATAAGAGAAGAAGAAAAAGAAGGGAAAGAATTCGCTCGAAAGGGAGATGGACCCAAGAACTCGGGACCCATCGCGATTGGGGAGGACACGCCGTCGCCAGGGGTGGTGGTGGTGGTCTAGTCTTTATATAAGCCCGTTAATTCTCAACAGAGACAGAGGGCGATTTACGGTTTTCCATGGCGTGCGAGCACGCAAGATGTTGTGATTGTGGTTGTGATTGCGTTGTTGGTGTTGCAGCTGCCCGAAATAGCTCATGGAGCTTTTGGTTGTAGCTGCATGTGCCTTACAGCTTGGTGGATGGCTCCATGCAGCCGGTGCAGTGCATCGGATAATATCGATCGCATTGGATGGCGCTGGGGTTTAAGTTGCAATTGCAATGGTGATGTGTGTGACCATTGATGAGCTCTGATATTCCCAATTAACAATCATCATTCTGTTCCATATCTATGAGCTAGCTAGCTATGATACTAGTCTATTGCGTCTTCAGGAGTTTTTTTTTTTTCGGTAGGGGATATGGGGAATATGGAGGAGGCCTATAAAACCCCCAGACGGTATCCAACATTTTGGCAGGCAATTCTCGAGCTCCTCTGAGTAATATACCAGGTTACACCTCTGCTCTTGAGAAAGAACTAGCTTATTTTATATAATATAATCGTAGGGATAGCTGTATCAGAGCTGTTGGCACCGTTGTTTGGCACCTTCCGATCAATCACGCCATCGTTGCTAAACCTTCTCAAAAAGCTTCTTTGTCTTCTTTCTCTCTCTCCACAGTCTTTCTTTTAAAATACACAATTCTTTTTCTTCTTTAGCATCTTCGACTTGATCTTCTTCTTGTCATCTTTGTCGCCATCCTCCTCCTCTGCCTCTCCTCTTTTTGGTAGATAGACATACCGCAAAATGGGCAAGCTAGACTTCCTGTCTAGCATCATCCCGCAGTGGGCTTTTGGATCCCCAGCGAAGGAAGTGCAGAAATGCCCGGTCTCCCACTCCTCGTCTTCGGATGCCTCCCAATGCCCGGCGTTCTCTGGCAAAGCCCTCCCCGCTGACGCCTTCACACCCTCCTCCACCACAAATAGCACCAAAAACCACCTCCCCGCATCCTTCATAGTGGACCCAAGTATAATAGACACCGACGACCTCTCCGGCCGCCTCTCGGGTGATTTGCTGGTGGCATCACCGTATACTGAAAAAAACCACCTCCTGGACCTCACCACCCTCTCCCGTCCGAACCAACTCCTGGCAAAGGCATTAACCATCATGAACGCAACAAGCGGTAATTATGCCAATGTATCATACGAGAAGGCCTTCAATTGGGGCGAAATCCTCATTGCCCTGCAAAAATTGTCGAAAAAGGAGGGTTATGCGTTCCCCAGATCGGAGTTTTATGTTATCGTTTTTCGGTCTAGGCTGCCGTTTGATGCGAATAGAGAACACCTGGGGAAATTGGATGAGGATGCTCATGAAGAAGCTGTGGTGAGCGGGCAGTTGTTGAAGTATTGGTTTGGAACGCCGCATCCAGATAGCGGGAGGAATCTGGCGACTTGTATTTGGAGGCACCGGGGTGATGCCAAGATCGGCGGTGGCGGGCCGGTAAGTTACCACGTCAGAAAAAAGGGATCTCTGGGGATGCATGCTAATATGTCGTAGGGCCATGTGCGAGCCATGGAGGCCGTGAGGAATATTTACCTCGAGTGGAGGGTGGAGAGGTTGAAGCTTATTGTCGAGGATGATGCCAGCGAGTGGAGGATCGAGGACTGGGTCGATTAGGCGTCATTATTCTTCCTCCTGCGATTTTTGTGCTATTTACTTCATCACCGGCGTTTTATTCCTTTTTTTCTTTCTTCTCCTCTTTTCGCAACTGGTGGGTAAAAGGCGTTAAGGCGAGCATTTTGTAGACTTTTTCTTTTTCCCTTCTTATTCTTTTGTAGACCTTTTGCTTCTTAAAAAAGCTTTGAAGAGGATTCCTTGAGGGAATCCATGATAGAGAGAAGGATCTCAAGCCCACAGCTTGTACGTTAATAGAGATTATGCATTAGATTCGATAGAGGATTAATAGTCAGATCATTAGTCTCCGCGTGGCCCTTTTTCTTTCTTTCTCTAAAAATCTTCCGCTCCACGTGTTCCACGTGTTCCAAGGGTTTGAAGTCGTGCAATTCGATGTAAATTCCAGCCCTAGCCTTTTGAGAGAGGAAGAGGGCAGGAGGGAGATAAATGGATATATTTCACTGAGCGCCTTCTGCACCGGATCCGGAACCAGGATCGTTGGGTTGGACGGGCTGCGACATGACGGTGTCGAATTTGCTCCAGAGGGCTTCGATCTCGGTGAATTCCTGGCCGACCTGTTTTATACATGTATTTATTTAGTATTATTTCTATAGATATATAATTTTGTGTAATTTTGGGAGGTTTAAACGTACACCGGCGAGACCCTCGAGGGATCTATTCAGATGGTTAAGGTTAAGCAGGACCTGGTCGAAGGACTATATAAAGAGGGCATGAGGGGTCAGTCGGCTGTTGTTGTAATTGTGGTGTATGAAAAACGGATAGCCGGTGACAAACGGACCTTGCAGATTTCCTCGATGAGAGCCTCACGCTGGGTCTCGAAGTAGGTCTTCTCGGGACGAGTCGTCGTGCTCATTGTGGTCTACTTATTACTATCGATGCTACTACTACGATGGTGGTGGTATGTGGTTGATGCTGGTGATACTTTTGGCGTAGCGGTGGTACAGTACAGTGCAGGGCCGTGGAATGTGGATGTGCAACGCGATAAGGGAAGGAATGTGTCTGATAGGAGTATCTCCAGTCGCTTCGAAACAGAAGAGCTCACAGCCAACCAATAGCAAGCATGGCCCGCCCTTGGCCGGGGTTCGATTCGATTCGATTCGGTTCACAAACGCCGGCAAAAACCGAACTGGAAAAAGTCTCTTCTCTGCTGTGCGAGCTAGCCAGAGCAATTTGCAGCTATCGGCCGGTCGAGAATTTCGTGGAGCAGGCCAGTTAGACAGATATCAGACAGTTGGGCGGAAAATGGGAGGGGCTGCTTTAAAAGCTTTTTCTCCCTCTTTCTCTCCTCCTCTTCTCCTCTTTCTTTCCTTTCACCAACCCCCTCCCATTGCCATCACCAATCCCTAACACCAATTCCATCTCTGTAAGTTTTATTCAATTGTTTGGATTCAATTGGTATGTGTGTACTGATTGGCTTTCGAAATGGCTGTAGAACATCATCGTCATCATGAGTGCCCCAGCCCAGAAGTTCAAGGTCGCCGATATCTCCCTCGCCGCCTTCGGCCGCAGGGAAATCGAGCTCGCCGAAAATGAAATGCCTGGTCTCATGGCCACCAGATCCAAGTACGCTGCTGAGCAGCCTCTTGCCGGTGCCCGTATCGCCGGTTGTCTTCATATGACCATCCAGACTGCCGTCCTCATCGAGACCCTCACTGCTCTCGGTGCTGAAGTCACCTGGACCTCCTGCAACATCTTCTCCACACAGGACCACGCTGCGGCTGCCATTGCCGCTTCCGGTGTCCCAGTCTTCGCCTGGAAGGGTGAGTCCGAGGAGGAATACAACTGGTGCTTGGAGCAACAGCTCCTTGCCTTCAAGGATGGCAAGACCCTCAACCTCATCTTGGACGATGGTGGTGATCTTACCTCCCTCGTTCACAGCAAGTACCCTGAGATGCTCAAGGGATGCTACGGTCTCTCCGAGGAGACCACCACCGGTGTTCACCACCTCTACCGCATGTTGAAGGACAAGAAGCTCCTCGTCCCAGCTGTCAATGTCAATGACTCCGTCACCAAGTCCAAGTTTGACAACTTGTACGGATGCCGTGAGTCCCTCGTTGACGGTATCAAGCGTGCTACCGATGTCATGATTGCCGGTAAGGTTGCCGTTGTTGCCGGATACGGTGACGTCGGTAAGGGTTGCGCTATGGCCCTTCACGGAATGGGTGCCCGTGTCATCGTCACTGAGATCGATCCTATCAATGCCCTCCAGGCTGCCGTCTCTGGCTTCCAGGTCACCACCATGGAGGAGGCTGCTTCCATCGGTCAGATCTTCGTCACCACCACCGGATGTCGTGACATCTTGACCGGCGAGCACTTCAAGCAGATGGTGAGTCACTTCCCGTTCGAATATATGTTAGGTAAAGAAAAATACTAATTGAAAGTAGAAAAACGACTCCATCGTTTGCAACATCGGTCACTTCGACATCGAAATCGACGTCGCATGGCTCAAGTCTAACGCCAAGAACGTCGTCAACATCAAGCCACAGGTCGACCGCTTCGAGCTTGAGAACGGCAACCACATCATCCTCTTGGCTGAGGGTCGTCTCGTCAACTTGGGCTGTGCCACTGGTCACTCCTCTTTCGTCATGAGCTGCTCCTTCACCAACCAGGTCCTCGCCCAGATCTTGCTCTTCAAGCAGGAGGATGAGGCCTTCAGGAGCAAGTATGTTGAGTTCGGCAAGGGTGTAAGTTCTCCTCCAACTGGTACTACTACTCTACGACTATTCGATGGCTAATATATGTTTTAACAGGGTAAACTCGACGTTGGCGTCTACGTCCTCCCCAAGATCCTCGACGAGGAGGTCGCCCGTCTCCACCTCGACCACCTCGGCGTCAAGCTCTCCAAGCTCTCCAACGTTCAGGCCGACTACCTCGGTTTGGACGTCGAGGGTCCATTCAAGTCTGAGCTCTACAGATATTAGACGCATCTTCCCACCTCTTTTTCTCCTTTATAATCTGATACCTCTTTTTCCTTTGTCATCCATCAATCATCTAACGATCAAGACTTAAACGGTCTACACTCACGCTTTTTTTTTTTTCCTTTTCCTTTTTTTATTATCATGAGTTTTACGCAAACCAAAAAGTTATTTTTGTCCTCAACGGCAATTCATGGGAGGGGTTTCATGAAAAACCTTAACGATCGACAAAGCGGTAATTCAACTACTGGGCAAAAGGGATTATTCACAATTTAACATTTAATTTTGAGGGTTGGGTATTTTCTATATAACAAGAACAAGAAAGGAAAACCTCAATACGTACTGCGTATGTATTAAAGGTAATTTCCTGGTCCCTCTTTTTTTCTATCCCATGGCGGTCTTTCTTTGTATAAAAAAAATCCGGCGCTTGCACTCTGAGGGGTCCACAAAAAGAATATTTGGCGTTTTTCTTTTTTACATGGGGTGTTTTTCTGTTTCAACACAGAATATTGAAAAGAGGGAAATTTATTATGGCTGGTAAAGCTGGGTGTTATATAGAGAATTTCAACGGGGGCGGAATGAATCGAATGGAATCTCTCTTGGAATAACTCTTCCTCTTTCCTTTTATTAGTAACTTGTAGGCCTGTGGTAACCGTGATATACTGGTGTTGGGGATTTAGTCACGAATGCGCTTATACGTTAACTCATCGAGTGTCTAAGGAAAGTATGAGAAATTGTGATATATAGCAAAGCAACCCGTACAAAAAGATTGACGCTTTAAAAAACTCCCCGAGATGCCCTAAATTTCAAAGAAGAAAATAAAGGAGAATTTTTTTGTCCTTGCCGTAATATTGAATTGAAAAAGAAAATTGACATAAAGGAAAAGAGTGACATGTCCCACCCAAAGCATAAATTCATTGAACCCCCCCGCCTCTCTGATAACTAGTACTTGTACTACCGCTCTGTACTACCTCTTGTGAACTCTAACAGGAACTCCGTCTAGATTTGGTATGTTTTAATTACCGCTCCGAGAATCGGGGTTGTAACCCAGTGGTCTTCTCTCATCATCGTCGTCATCGAATAGACCGCCGCTCGGCCTCGTTTGGTAGTTCTCGTTGTAGTCGGTGCTTAGGCGTTTTGCATCCCTGGAGGTTTTTAGGAAGCTATCGCTTTCCCGTTGGCCCATTGGTGGTCTGGCTTCGCCTTTGTATGCTGTGTTTTGCTCCCCGGCGCCGCCGGTTACGCCGCCTCCGCCTGTGTAATATGGTGGTGCGGGGGGGCCTTGATCGATGCTACCTCTGTGCTGAGCTGGACCTACGTTTGACGACCAGCCGAATGCCGGGGCTGGGGTGGGTGGTGGTGAAGCTTCGAGCATTTTCTCATCGAGAGCTGGGGTTTCGGGGTAGGAGTTCAAGGAGCTGTAGGATTCGTTCCTCTCCTCGTCGAGCGGGGGGAGACGTTTACCATCCTTCTTTCTGAAGAACCTGGAGAATAAACCGGCGTTTTGGGTGCCCTTTGGGGTTCGTGGGGAGGTTGTGTCGGGACTTGGGGTTGCGCCTTTCATGTGGAAGGAGCGGAGGCGTTTGATTGGTTTTATGTTGTCTGGGTCTTCTTCGGTGATGCCGCTCATGCGGCGTTGGTGGGCTATGGCGCGTTTTATGTCGGCGGATGAGGTGTAGGATTTCCGGCGGCGGAAGACGGTGACGAGGATGCAGAGGCAGATTGAGAGGACTAGGATGCCGGCGAGGACGGCGCTGAGGATCATGGCCCAGCGTGGGGCGTACCAGCGGTCACGGCCGAAGTGGCCTTGGGGGATTGGAGCGGTGCTTTGGCGTTTGAGGAGGGACATTTGGGGGGTGAGGTTTGCGAGGGAGGCGAGGGTTGCCATTTTTTTTTATATATGTTTATGGTTTCTTACCGTTGGATATAAGATTGTGAATTGTGGATGCGAGCTGGCGGTGGGGTTGGTGGTGTTGGATTTCTGAATCTGGGAGCTATCATTCAAGCCATCCTTCCTCTTTCGCTGTCGACTCTCTTTTTTCTTTTCGTTTCAAGATCTTATCACCGTGTCCGTCGGAGCAAGAAGACGAGAATTGAAAAAGAGAGGAAGAGGAAGAGGAAGAAAAATGTGGGAAGGATAACTCTTTTTGATATTTTTCTTCTCGTTCTGCTGAGGCTGAGGAGGGACCGAAAGGCTAAGCTAAGCTACTTGGTAGGCTGCATACGAAAGTAAGGCAGAGTAAGTACCATCTTAGCTAGCTGTCAGCATTTGGAAAGCTTGGGCGACCGAGGACATTTGGAATAGCTGCCACCCCGGTAGACCGTTGTCTTGGCCGTAAGCTGAAAAAAGAATAGAAATCCATGGGTTTCGTCTTGGTGGGAGAATGAGGCTGTGGGAGTTTGTGCCCTGGCAATTGTCAAACCCCACCGGCCGGTGCTGTGGTTCGGTTCAGCCGCACCGATTGGCGCCAAGGGTTGTGGCCTGGAATAGAATTTGATCCTGCAGCTTTTTTTCTCTATCGATCTGTTTGTTAGCTTTGCATGTTAGTCGCTGTGAAGTGTTAGTTTAGTGTATTGTTGGAGATGGTGATGGTGCAGTGGATGGTTGTAGATGGTTGTAGAGATGGTTGTGATCTGATCTGATCTGATAGAAGTTGTCGCGCAAGTCGGAATTGGAATCGAAATTGGAATTGATATAATTACATCATCGTCATCTTCATCATCACCTTCAAAGCCTCGTCCGTGACATACCACTGCTCGGGTTTTTGTCATATTCGCGGCATCACTATTCCTTTGCACTAGAAACCGAAGATTGTACCAGAAGGCTAAATATTTACTAGCTGACAAGCAACAGTCAATAACGTTGATTAAACATCTGACTCTGCTGGGTTGCTGACTAATCACCACCTTCGAATTCAAACTGCGAGCCGGAATCAAGGGGAAGTCGAAAGGGTCGATATCACATTACCCCGTGCCACCTTCGCGTTTTCTAAAACCTCCTTGAGAGACGCGACGAGAAGGAAAACCTCTATCTCTCTATTCATCACACAGAAAAAAGAAGAGTCGTTTTTACAGATCTATCAAAAGATGCCGGAAATCGCAGAGATTACGCGGATTGTGCAGTAAGTACAACATATAATCTGTGCCAAGTGTATTTCTTGGCAGTGTTTTGCCATATGGAGCTAATGTCGAGAATCTGTGTGATAGTTATATCAATAAGCACCTTGCTGGGAAGACTATCAAAAATGTATGCCCTTCCTTTTTATAGTAGATGAGGAGCGATGGCTAATATTATGGGATAGGTTGTTGCCAAGGAAGATGCTATTGTGTTCAAGGATACTACTTCCTCTGCCTTTGTGAAGGCTATGACGGGGAAGAAGGTCGTGGAGGCAAAGTATGCACTTTCCTCCTTTATATCAACCTTGAAGATGAAGTTTTGCTGATAGCTTACTAATATTAGGCAGCAGGGGAAATACTTTTGGATTGAAATGGATTCCCCTCCACATCCAGTGATGCAGTATGTGCCAAATTCCTCTACTACTACCATGTAGTTGCTAAAATATATTGTAATAGCTTCGGGATGACTGGCTGGATCACATTTAGTAAAGCTCCAGAAGCACATTACCGTGCCGACATGGCCGATGAAGAAGAAGCTAAAGAAGTCGAATGGCCGCCGAGGTTTATGAAGTTCGTTTTTGAAATGGAAGATGAAGGGAATAATGCTGCCTTCACGGATGCGAGGCGACTAGGCAGGGTTAGACTTATCGATGTACCCGCGGAACAGATTAGGAAAGTTAGTCCGTTGAAGGAGAACGGGCCTGATCCGGTTGTTGATGGGTTGGACGAGGACTGGTTCAAAGGGGCTGTTAGAGCGAGGAAGAAGCCGATTAAGGTAGTAACACTATATATACTGCCTATGCTTCGTAACAGTGGGGATATGGATTAATCTTGACAATAGGCACTACTACTGGACCAAGCTTTCATAAGCGGTGTCGGGAACTGGGTCGGCGACGAGATTTTGTTCCATGCGCGGATACATCCCGAACAATACTCGAATACTCTGACAGACGCCCAGCAGAAACAATTGTACGAGTCGACAGTGTATGTTTGCAAAACGGCATGCGGTGTACTGGGGAATTCGTCAAAGTTCCCGGAGGACTGGCTGTTTAAGTACAGGTGGAGTAAAGGGAAGAAAGGAAATGTGCTACCAAGCGGGGAGAAGATTGATTTTGTGACGGTGGGGGGCAGGACAAGTGCTTATGTGAAGAGTAGACAGAAGGCGACGGGCGGGACGGCGGTTAAGGGGGAGGATGGGGGTAGCAGTGGAGATGTTGGGGTGGAGAAGAAGAGTGGGAAGAAGAGGAAGGCTGTCAAGACTGAGGATGACGACGATGGACAGGATGGAACACCGGTTAAGAAAGGAAAGAGGGGGCGGAAGCCTAAGACTAAAATTGAAGATGAGGATGAGGATGAGGAAGAGGAAGTTAAGACGCCAGCGAAGAGGGGCAGGAAAAAGAAGGCTGTTAAAGTCGAAGATTCCCCAAGTGAAGAAGAATTCGACGTGAAGGAAGAAGAGGAGGAGGAGGAAGAGAAACCTGAAGCTGGAGTCAAGAGCTCGAGGAAAGGCAAGATCTTAAGAAGAGCAATAATGTTAAAGAGGAGATTGTGGTGAATGGCAAGGGCGGGGCAGTCGACACTAGCGGGCGCCGTTCGTCGCGACTGAAGAAGTAGACCTTCCAGCCCGAGCTGTACGGCTATCCCGTGTAAGAACATATCAATTACCACTCGCAGACACTGCTGCCACTGCTCATAATACTATTACCAATACTACTAATAATACTATCACTGTCGATGCCCGAACGGGGTATCGCGACAATATCATATTTATACTGAGGAAGGTTGCATTTTGCGAAGTGGCGTGTTGCGGTGTTTGGTGGGGCTCCGGTGGCAGACCGACGCACAAAACAGCTGGAAATAATTCTGCAGGCCCACGACCACCAACCTAACCACCTCGACCTCGACCTCGACCCCGACTTCTCCACAATCCATCCCGCAATCCTGACCCGGGCGACTCCACCACCCTCTCGGCACGTCGCGGTTGTATCTCATCGCGGCTGTTTCATTGCATCGCCTTTACCACCCCTCTATCAACAATATCATATCGATATCTCGATCTGGCGACACCCTTCGAGCTATCTTTCTCATACCTGTCTCGTCTTGCACTAGTGTCAGTAAGCTCCTGCTTGGTCCTTCACGTCCACATGGCCCCACGGGATCCCCAGACAGACCCTTGACACATCAATTTAACTTTTGCTACTTAAAATAAATAAAGAACAGCCTGACTAACTTGGTACCCAATGCTCCACGGCTGGGCTTCTCTCACACAGTAGCTCAAAACAAAAAAAACCGCTTATATGTGCACGATATAATCCTTTCAGTACCTACTCCCACCAGACCGTCGCCCCCTTTTTAACTTCACTATCTCGCTCGCTCGCACCTTTTTCGTGTCGTCGTCGTCGACCTTTCTTCAACCATGCCCAGTCAACAGCCACTCGCCTCGAAAGAGGCCTCGCTTTTTCGCAATGTCCTTAAATTCTACGAGACAAAGCAGTACAAGAAGGGTCTCAAGGCTGCAGAACAGGCACGGCCCACTTACCCACACTATTAGCCCGAATTTCGTCCTGATTGACATTTCTTTCTGAAAAAATAGATCTTGAAAAAGAATCCGAAGCACGGCGAAACCCTCGCCATGAAGGGTCTCCTCATAAACTGCCAAGGCAAAACCGAAGAAGCCTTCCAGATCGCTAAGGAAGCATTAAAGCAGGATATGAAATCCCACGTCTGCTGGCACGTCTACGGTCTCCTCTACCGCAGCCAAAAGAACTTTGACGAAGCCATCAAGGCCTACAAGATGGCCCTTCGCTTCGAACCGGATTCCCAACAGATCCTGCGCGACCTTGCGCTCTTACAGGTCCAGATGAGGGATTACAACGGTTATATCGAAAGTAGACGGTTGATGGTTATGAGTAAACCACAAATACGGCAGAATTGGACCGGTCTGGCGATTGCGTACCACCTCGCGGGAAATTTGTCGGAGGCTGAGAATGTGCTCACTAAGTACGAGGAAACGTTGAAGCAACCGCCACCGAAAACAGATCTGGAGAACTCGGAGGCGATATTGTATAAGAATTACATTATCGGGGAAACTGGAGATTACCAAAAGGCGTTGGATCATTTGGAGTCTATTTCCAGAATCGCCGTCGACAAAGTTGCGATTCTAGAGGCGAGAGCGGAATATAATTTGAAGCTAGGGAACAATGAGGCAGCCGAGAAGGCTTATAGGGTTTTACTCGAGAGGAATCCAGAAAAGAGACTTTACTACACAGGATTGGAGAAGAGCTTGGGAGTTGAAGGCGAGGAGAGGCTGAAGATATACGAGGAGTTGGCGGAGCAATACCCGAGAGCGGATGCGCCAAAGCGGATACCGTTGGATTTCCAAGAAGGTGCGGAACGGAATGTTGGGAGGAGTTGTTGGGTGGTGGCGCGGAAGGTGTGCTAACTGTTCTATCGCAGGTGATGCCTTCAAGTCTGTGGCACAGAAATATTTGGATTGGAGACTGAAGAGAGCTGCTCCGTCGACATTTACCAGCCTGAAGGCTTTATATGGCGATGTTGCGAAAAGAGAAACATTGGAATCGCTCGTCGATGAGTTCCTGGCGAAGACACGAGAGGAGAAGCCTGTCGAGAACGGAGAGAACCTCACAAACGGCAGCTCGACCCCGAATAACAGCGTTTTGATCTATACTCTATACTACCTCTCACAACATCACGATCACTGGCGGATACGAAATACCGAAAAGGCGCTCTCGTATATCAACGAAGCATTGGAGTTGGCGCCTGATAATGCCGACCAAGGCGAGCTGAGGCTAGGGTTGGCGCGCATCCTGAAGCATGCTGGCGATGTTAGAAAGGCAATGGAGGAGATGGATAACGCTCGACAGAAGGACAAGAGCGACAGGTACTATAATACCAAGTGCTCGAAGTACATGCTCAGGAACGACTGCAATGAGGAGGCTATCAACACAATGAGCCTGTTCACAAGGGTGAGTGCTTATTACAGATGAGGGAAGGTGACCAAAGAAGCTAACTTGGGATAGAACGATGTTAACGGACCACTCGGTGACCTCCTCGAAATGCAATGTGTCTGGTATATCACAGAAGACGGAGAATCTTACGTTCGCCAGGGCAAGTTGGGACTTGCGCTGAAACGGTTCCATGCGGTGTACAAGATATTCGAAGATTGGACCGACGACCAATTTGACTTCCACTCGTTCTCACTCAGGAAGGGCATGATCAGAGCTTATATTGAGATGGTTAGATGGGAGGACAGCCTGTGGTCGCATCCATTCTTCAGAAGGGCTGCGGTAAATGCTATTAAGCTTTACTTGCTATTAAATGACAAGCCGCATTTGGCTCACGGCTCCCTGGCGAATGGAACTGGTGACGACGCGGTGGATTTCGAGAGTTTGAGTACCGCGGATAGGAAGAAGGCGATGAAGAAGGCAAAGAGGGAGGCACAGAAGCAGGAGAAGGCGGCCGCAGAGGCTGCTGCTAAGGCAAAGGATGAGAGGAAGGGTGGCGAGGAGAAGAAACAAGATGATGACCCGCTAGGAGCCAAGTTGGCACAGACAACAGAGCCATTGGAGAAGGCGTTAGTGTGGTTGAAGCCGCTGCTGGAGTTCTCTCCAACGTTTTTGGAGGGCCAGACGGCTGGGTTTGACGTCTACATGAAGAGGAGTAAGCATAATCCCTTCGATTGGGATTTTTTGAGGACGGGCAGCTGACAGATTTGTGATAGGAAAATACTTGCTCGCGCTAAAGTGCCTGCTCGCGGCGCATAACATTGCTCCTGAAGATCCAGTCGTGCACGAGCAGATCGTTAGATTCCAAAACTTCCGTAGGTCTTGGTTTTCCAAAGTGTCGGTTGAGTATACCACGACTGATTATCCAAAAAATTACGCAGTAAACTCAAAACCAGAACTCTCTCCTACCGTTAAGTCGATAATAGACGAAACATTCACACTCACACCCAAGGAGGGCTCGTTGGCAGAATTCAACGAAGCTTACCTATCATCGCACGCGGATAGCCCGAGGGCGGCTTTCTCGGTTGTGAAGGCTCGACAGGCCCTGGGGGCCTCCGAGGGTGCGGAACTGGAAACCTTGGTGTTTGAAGCCCTGAAGAAGGAGGGGGCGACACTGAAGGATGCGGTTGATGGGTTGGCATTGATCAAGGAGATCAAGGGTGATGTTGGGAGATATACTGAGGAGGCGAGGCAGAGGTGGACAAAGGCTAATGTGTTTGAAGTGAAGGCTTGAGGAAGATGACTGTGGCTTTACCCTCGGAGTGGGCGTTTTCCATTCCAGTCCACCTATTTCTGTGGGAGGAATTACTTTTTTGTCGATTATTTCTAAGTATATACTTTTTGATTTTAGTATTTTTTCTTCTCTCCCTCTTTTTCTCTTCCTTTCTTTGATTTCCTCTTTTTTGGGGGGGGAGTTGCAAAAACTTTTTATGATGATGCATTTACAGGCGACGAATTGGCTTGTGAAACTTGCATTTTTTTCCCCTTCCCTTTGAGATGATGATGATTTCTTTTTTCCTGCTTCTTAGTTTACCTTTTTCTTTAGATTGCCCCTCACCAAAAGTAACTACGTCATGAACATGGGCGAAAGTTAATCGCATCCTCTACAGATTCTACGGTTTCACATAAGATGTTGGATATAGATGGTAATATTTGCTTCAATTTCAATTCCAATCGAGCCGTCCCCCGGTGCGGGGTTACGGCAACGAGAGTGCGTATTGATAATTACATGCAAAGGAGTGAAGAAAAGAAAGGAAACCGACCGTTGAGGTCGGTGTGATCGAAACGATTATGTAGTGGTGATGTTTCATTCTGTTCTCAAAAAACAAACTAACAAAGGAACTGGGTATGCTTATGAACGCTTACACGCTGTAATCACACCACTTGAAAAAGTGGGTATAAATACCATAGGAGGGGCTAAAAAGCACCGACGCGGTTGGGACTCGGCATAACCCAGGGATTTACGAATCCTCCGCTTTCGACCATGTATTCTTCTTTACTGAAGAGACCGTCGTCGCTACTACCCCCCGGATCGATTTCGTCATAAAACTCGCCGTCTTGGTCTTCCCAATGCGGACCGCCGTGGTTGTTCTCATCAGAAAGCGAGATGGCGTCGTGGTAGGGGATGGGGTTATTGATCTCGTGGGAGGGGATGGCGCTGTACCGCTCCCAGTCGGTTTCGTCGTCATCGGAGGAGGAGAGCATTTCCTGCCAGTTTACGGAGTCGACGTGGTGGTCTGTGGGGATCAGACGGTCGTAGGCGAAACGCTCGTCTTCGTGGATTACACCTGTTTCCACGCCGACTTCATCGCACAGGGCGGTGACGAGGTCTGAGTCGCAGCCTCGGAAGTGGACTCGGAGGGTGGAGGGTGGGACGAGGGTTATGGGTAATTCGCCCAGGGTGGAGAGTTTTCTGAGGTCGCGGTAGACGCGGGAGATGTCTGCTACTGCGGCGGAGAAGTCGGTTGAGAGGTCGTCCATGAAGCCGCCGCGGGAGGTGTCGAGGGTGGTGTAGCCCACTGGGTCGGATTCGGACATGCAGGTGAGTTTTGGGGAGAGGTGGAAGTCGATGTAGGCGCCTGGGGCCAGACGGTCGGTGGTTAATGCTGCCAGGTGCATTTTGATCTGGCCGCGGGCGTAGGTTGAGGTGTGGTTACGGCGTTTGGAGGAGGAGTTGTAGGTTATGTCGGATCCGGAGAGGATGAAGGCTCGCATTGCGGTTGAGACCTGTTGGACGACCTGCGCCGGAGCGGTGGAGTGGGAGAAGTAGCGGGCGTTCCCGCCGAGGGAGTAGCCGTTCATGGAGCGGGGGAGGGCGCCGCATAGTTTCGGACGCAGGGTGGATGCGAAGGGGGTCGACTTGTTGATTTTGGAGACCGCGGTGCGGACTGGAGTTTTGTGCCCGACGGGCTGGCGGTAGGTTGTGAAGTTCCTGGAGAAGTTCTGGTAGAAGGTGTTCGAGGAGGAACGGGATTGCTGCTGCTGCTGGCGGATTCGGGCGGCGGGTTGCTGGAGGCGCTGGGTGTTCCGGGCGAGGGCGGGTTCGATGGAGGCGAGATCGTGGCCGGCCTGCGGAAGCCTGTCTCGAACGACGGCGATGCCCTTCTTCACCACGGCCCGCAGCGCCCGGATGGCCGTCGGGATGACCAGGTTGGCTGCCATGACGGGTCTGGGGGACCTGTCGAGGAGCGAGATGAGATGTCCTACTTCTTATACATATAAGTATACATAAGACTATACAGAGAAGAAGGAAGGAAAAAAAGAGAGGAGAGAGGAAGGGGGAGAAGGGGAGATATAAATCGGAACTTACAGGAGATAAGGCCAATCAAGCCATCGACGCTAGTTACTTGAGTGGCTATTAATCATCTAATACAGCCAGGCGATGACGAGGCTTTCTGCGGGTGAGTCGCAGCCAAAACCGCAGGTGAGGCTGAGTGGCAACACGCGCAACACACCGAAACAACGCACTGACGTTGGAAGTTGCCCGATTAGGCATGTTTGTGGTACTGTCCAAAATAGGAAGTGTTTGTTTTTATTCCGTCGCAGTTTTTTTTTTTTTTTTATTTTTTATTATTTTTTTGGTTTGTTCGCACTATAAATTTTCTGAACTCTTCTTTCTCTCTCTTCTTCTCATCTCTCATCTTCACCATCTTCATTCACTGTCTCTTTTGTCATGATATAAGGTATGCTCGAACATCCCCCCCAATTCGCATCAATTCAACTGCTTGCTTCATATTCTTGTAAAATTATATGATGATACTCAAATCTTTTCATTGAACAATCCAACTCCTATTCATATTTTGAGGACTTGAAATACCTGATATCTACATACACAACCATAGTTTGGTTACGAGACTGCATGAAACGCCTGATTCAGATCACAAGCTAACATTGACTCAGATCTATATAGTATTTTTGATTCTCTTTGTTCTCGTATCTACTGCAAGATGTAGACTCTTCGTAAGGCAAGTCGCGCTTTATAACCTTCCCCTCAGGTGTGATGGAGGGCAATCAAATGATGACAAAGGACACGACAATGTACTCCGTACATTTTTATTCCTTCGGAACACTCATGTCGATTCCATGTTTATACTCAAGTTTCAGCCTTGTCTGATATTACACTCATTGCCCTCCATCAATGGCCGTTCAGGGTTCTATATATTTAAGATGTCCATCTTGACTAACTGTGAACGGTGCAGGTAAATACAAGCACTCCAGGTCCTTTTTATGCTCTATATATCTTCGGTCACATGAGGAAAATTTGAACGAACGGGCGGACAGTATGCCACCACCCCCTCTTTAATTAGAGGAGTCGCCTGTCCACCCAAGTACAAATCGGACGGGCTGGGTTGGGAGGCAGTTGGTGAGATCTCGTCAGCTGATCGGATACCGAATTACTGCTTCTTACAACATCAAAGGCATCGATCATAATATATGGTGCTGACGGTTGGTGTAGTTAGTAGGATTTGTATATTCAACATTAACGGGGTTTTATACTGTGATTTTTTGGTATGTATTTTTTCTCTCTAAGTTTGATTCTCTTTTTGTTTTCCTACGCATATGCACTGGAAGCTGCGGCTTCATGTTGAAATGATGATGTTTTTACTATTCACACTGTTTGATGGCCTCCACGGGTCGATGAAACGGTAAACAAAAATCTGATTTAATGAGGTAAGCTCTTCCATCCACTCATTGAATGAACCCTTTGCTAACATGGTTTTATAGCCTGATCAACATACACACTCTATACATCTTTACCGCACCACACACTCAGTTGCTCCGTAAGGAAAGCTGCTAACCGGTGTTGAAAACTCAAAAGATAGTGATACCCACAATTACATGATCTTAAAAGAAGAAAAACATATAAGGTATGGAATACAATCCTTTTTTCGTGTCGAAATGTTTCTGGAATACTATGATGAGTTTGTACTGCGTTCTTACTGCAAAGGGCTCACACCCATTGAAGAGAACCGATTCACTTTAATTCACCTTGGAGAACTGATATATATTCCCCTTTGTAACCCTTGATTTCATTGTCCATGCTGGCTGTTGCCTCTTCTCGTAAAACGCTTTTAGAGAGCCCGACTGACTTTGAGGTTCAGAGACAAATAGATACAACCTGGAAGAGAGAAAGAAAGAGGGTCTGGTGTAGGGTCCATAGAACCAAAGAAATAAGAAGAATAAATGAATAGAATTACCAATGCCGCTTTCAACGCCGCTCCAATCAATTAATAGAAATACGTGAAGTAAATGAACGCTCTCAACCCGCTTGTATGATCCATAGACTGTAATCATTTTACCTCAAGGCCATGTCCTTATCGTTGAAGATGGAGCCGTACATATCTACATAACCCCAGTATTAGCAAAAATGAAGCCCCCAAATACTTCACGAACAGGGCTGTAAAGAACATACGCGTGCTGAACTGTCGGTCCAACAGCCTCTCCTCGATGTTGTGAATCTCCTCCAAGCCGCGTTTGGTCAACCACATCGGCACGCCGGCTTCGGTGGACTGCATGATGCTGACGCTATTACCCCCCGCCTGGGCACCCGTGAGCGTCATCTGGCTCTGCCGTCTCCTCCCACCGGTGGCGACGCTTCCGCCGGCTAAAGAGGTGGTATTGATAGTTGATGCCGATGGGGTTATTTCCGCAACTGGGTTTTCGAGATCGTAGGTTGAAGCGGCGGATGTGGATGTTAATGTGGCTGCTGAGGTCGGTGCGGCTGCCGATGTGGGCTGGATGCCGATGCGGGAGGTGTAGGGCGTGTTATCTTGGGACTGCGGCGGGGTTTTGAGGTCCAAGTGGGCGGGCAGGTGGGCGGTTGCGTTGACGGGGGTTGCCGGGGAGGAAGGGGAGGAGATCATGTCCTCGTCGTCTGGGAGGGTTGGTTAGGAGATGTGACTTGCTGGTTGGGTTGGAGAGTGGGGTGGTACCTGAGAGGTTCTGTGACATGGTTACGATGTTCTGTGGAAACCTTTTTCTGATGTTTTGTTTTGAGGTTGAATTCGAAGGGAAGAAGAGAAGAAGGATCGTGTTTTTGGGGAAGAGTCAGTGGAGCTTGGAGCTTGAAATGGAGCTTGCTGTTTTGGCTGCATCAACTAAGCCAAGCATCCTTCGAATTCCCACCCCGCCAAAACACCATCACCACCCATATAAAATAGAGGCAATCATGGCTTCACCGCCCTATCAGAATATGAATACCCCGCCGGTACCCCCCTACTACGATCCACCGTCGAGTATCCCACCCCCGCCGCCTCCGAAGCCGAACTCGAATAATGCATCCCGTTCGGGGACTCCCTACAACCCTTCGCAGTTCGCCCCGCCGATATCACCCCAGCAGCAGCAGTACCAACAGCAGCAGGGAGGACCCGTACCGTCGGCCGGTGGGGCTCAATATTCGGCAGGGCAAGGGGAGTTCTTCACCCCCGCTGTTCTGCAAGATAAATCGTATGTCTCCCATTCCCACTGCTTTTATATATGATACTAATGTGGATAACAGCCGCGACGATCTCGTACACATCCTCCACTCGCAACATCTCCTCGAATCCCTCTACCTCGCCCACCACCCTTCCTCCCCTCAAAACCTAAATTCCCTCACAACCGCCCTCTCATCCAACGCAGCTTACGCAAAACGTTTACAATCCCTCAGCGCGGCGGTGGACCACCAACGCGCCACTACCTCCTCCTCACTCCTAAAAACCCGACAACTGGAACGATCGTGGCGGGAGAAGGAGAACGAGATGGATGTGGCGTTGAATAGATTCTCCGCGAGAGCGTTGCACGCCCGATTGGGCCAGGCGGTGGGGGAGGCGGATGCGGTCAGCCGGGCTCTCGAGGAGAGTTTTTTGGAGGATGATGGGTTGGGGGATGCGGATGGGGAGTATAGTGCTGCTGCGGGCGGGGTGAAGGCTAGTAAGGATGTGGATAACTTTGTGAAGAGTTATAGAGGGGTTAGGGCGTTATATCATTTGAGGAAGGAGAGGAAGGAGAGGTGGGATGAGAATCGGGTTGGGGGGTGGAGGTGATTCTTTTATGGTGGGGTTTTTGGTGCTTTTTGGGGGATTGGCGCTTGGGGTTGTATTTGGTTTGGATATATATGTCGGAGTTTAGTATCATGCCTTTTAGATTTAATTTTATAATGGTGGATAGTGGGATGCCTTGACGTGGTTGTCGTATTGGTATAATATCTCAAGAGATAATATGCATTAGGGGTTGGGGGCCAACATTTGATAGTATACAAATGGGTCTATGGACCAAGTGGTTTATGGGCTATAGTGAGATCGCCCGGCTAGCAATCATGCATGATTCCGCTCCATCACCAATCATCCAGCGTATCGCGCTTCGAAGCCTCCCTCCCAAGCCCAACCGCAATCTCATTAAACTTCCTCGGAATCAACCAGAAACAAATCCTAACCCCCCACCCCCTCCTCTCAACCCTCTCAATATCCTCCTCCAACGTCAGGAATAAATCAAGATTAGCAGGCGCATGCCCTTGTGCCGTTTTCATCCCATTCTCCCTCCACGCCGGAAGCCGCTTCACCATCCCACCGACCACATACTCCGAACACATAGCAATGATACATAAAGACTCATACTCCTTCTCCCCATCTTCATCCCCCGTCTTCACCCGCTTTTGCGCGTGTGGCCTAAGCTTCCCGCCTTCCCCGCGGGCATACTGCTCATGAAACAAATCAACAGCAGCAACAGCCTCAATCGCAGCCTTCAACTCCGCCAAATGCGTACTCCTGAGGGAACCATTAACGTCACGCGGTAAATCTGAAAAAGGCTTTGAGATCTGAAGTCTGGCATCGGTGCCGGCGGCTATTCCGATTCCGGCGGTGAATTTCGATCCGGGGCCGTCGATGCGGTCGCAGAAGCCGTCGGTGAAGAAGACTTTGTGGTGGTGACAGGCTGCGGTTTGGTGTTGGCAGCATTTTACGGTGAAGCCGGTGCAGCAGTCGCAGATTATGATTTGCTCTGGGAAGGGTTGTTTGCTGATGACCGGGCAGCCGGTGAAGAGGCGGTTTTCGGTGGTTGGGGGGGGCATGCTTGTGGGTTTGTGGTTTGGATGGGGCTGGGTACTTTGTAAGGTCGGCGTGATATTGGATTTGGAATGGAGATAGGACTGGGTTTAGAGTAACTTACTAGTAGATACTTAAGAGGTATTAGAACTGTAAGAAGCCCTTAAAAGAGTCGGTATCCCGAGGTACGAACAGCAGTAATAAGGCCGATGTAATAATCTTAGTGATGTCGATATTGCTATCGGCGAGAAGGAAAAAAGTTCGATAGATTGCCTTCGCTTTCGTGTGTATTGTTTGAAGGAGGTAGTTGATGAGATGAAAAAAAGGTTCACTTCCCCATGAGTAATGTGAGCTCAACATGTGAAGCATACATGGCCCGGGTGCCAGTGCAGAGTAGTGTTATCAGATAATAGTGGTGATAGGCCGTACGTCGTAGGTCTCGAGGCGCGGTAGTACGATCTTGGTGTTGAGTGTTGCATTGTGGAGCTTGATGATCGCTGAGGGTTACACAGTCTCGACACTGGGTTACACAAGCCCTGGAGGCCGCGACAAAGACCTTTAAAGCCGTAAAGACTGGACCATAGACCAGCTAGGCGCTATAGGCTATGGGAAGCTTAAAGCTTGAGGTCGTCCCATAAATCAGACAACAACCGTGTAGTAGAGAGTCTACATTAGAGCTTACACAAGTCAGTCATTCTTGTAGTTACATGTAGCTAGATCTTGTATTCGTTATTACTATGTAGACATTTCTCTGTATCTCCAGCCTTTGCAAGTATGCGGCAAGCTAACTATAACGCTAATGCCTAGTACTCTTTCTCTGAATAGTTGTTTCTTCTGTATTGTATGACCCTTGGTTAAATGATTCTTTTCGCTGCAAAATGCCTCCTTAAACGCCATGTTGTTTCGTATCATTGTCATTTCAAAAAAAAATTGATATCCCAGATATCCCTTAGTAAAGCCTGGGAGTGAGACTACAACCCCCTTTTAAACAACCTGCCCACCCAAAATCTGCCCGAAGATATAGGGGTTGGATTTCGCACTAGTATCTCTATCGAAGCATGCAAATGCAATCTCCTTCCACCAACCACCTTGAAACTCGGGTTCTTGAAGAACCGACAAAAATATCTCTGCCACCTTCTGCTTCGGGTTTGCGAACGCTCCACATCCGAGAGCACCGAGGACTAACCTGCGATGTCCGTTCAACGCAGCGATTCGTAGCAACTGGCGGACCTTTAGGAACATTAGATCTCTGACGTATGGGTCGGCATACTCCTCTTTACCACCCTTGGCTATGGTTCTGGGCCCTGAAATCGCAGCGATGCTGATGACTGCGAGTTCTGCGAGTGGTGGGCCCGGGAGGGGTTGTTTGTTTGCATCCGTTATGGGTGTTGGCGAGGTGAGGATTGCCTGGGCTCTTTCTAGGGGTGTATATGATCCTCCGTCTCCTGCAGTGGTGCCTGGGTTGTATTTCTTGTAGATTGCGACGTATGGGGAGTATACTCCCTCCGTGTCTGTCCAAGGATAGAATGCTGAATCAAGAGTGTCATAGAGGGTCGATCTGGCGAATCGCTAGGTTAGTTCGAGCTATCTTTGGGGAAATTAAATTAGGCCTTACCGATGCATGAGAACTTCTTCCTGTGCGACAGATCCGTGGGAGAATCCGCCACCCTTGACCCTCGCGTTGGCCATATTGAGGCATACTACTCCGTTATCGACCGGGTACATATCCGGTTCGCTATTTTTCTGCTGCCTAGCGATCGCCATTTGACTTTGCTCGAAGTTGTAGCGTTTGATCATTTCCTCCGCGCATGCGAACGTATCCTGGTTCACGACTTTGATCCTGCACCCGATCTGTCCCGCTTGCGGATCCTCTGGGGGGAGTCTGTAATTTGGGCAGTACTTTGGTCCGAGTGCCTTTATGTCGAGGGCGTTGTAGAGGTATCCTAGGGTCTTTTTGCCGAATACGGCTCGAGAGATGATGGCACATTCGGCGGGGATAATTTTTGCATGGGCGGCATTGACTGCGACAAGTGGGTCTAGCTTATGTTAGCTTTTGAAGGTCTAGTAGAGTATATGAGGTTTTGACATACTTGATGATCGTCCTGCGCGCAACATAGATGAAGTGCCTTGGGGAAGGGGAAGTCCTTCTTCGATTTCCATATCCATAGCATCCGATACTTCTTCCTCTTCTCCTTCTTCTGCTTCATTACCGTCCAAACGATGTCCCCTGCCACGATTATCCCTCTCCCTTTCCCTATCTCGATCTCGTCCATTTCCTCGAGGTCTGTATCCACCCCTTCCCCTCGAACTCCCTCCATGTCTAGATCCGGATCCAGGGCTATTTGAGTAACGTGAAGAAGAATTGTCTCTGTTTCGAATAACCCCTCTACCGCGTGATCCCGATTCTTGTGATCGTCCGTTTTCATTGTTTCCCCTGCCTCTGCCTCCTGGGCTATTACCGCCGCCTCGTCCTCGGCGGAACATATCGATCAGACTGAGTTGGGTGTACCCGTCCGCCATGTTTGGATGATCCGATGGAGGATTGGGGAATCCTCAGGTACTTGGTGTTTCTCGCTTTGGTTATCGTTTGCGTTCTGGAGATACAATAGCTATGCGGATTCTTTAAAATAAAATTGTATTGGTGAAAGGAAGGGAAGGATGGGAGAGATGGAAAAGCCGAAAGGGAATATAATTATGTCAAGCGGTCGATTGTAGCTCGGCCTGAATCAGAGGAAGAAGTGCAAGTGCAAGGCAGACTCATGGCTGCGCTCACACAAAGAAATAATGCCGCGTCCTTGTTATCCTATCGAACGCAAGTTATAATACGGTGATGGTTATTAGCAACTAGAAACAAAAAATAGGGCGAGCGACACGGCTTGTTGAAAGGAGACACCTTCTTCGCTTTGTTCCGCGACTCGACTCTGTTCGAGAGCGCGAGGTCGTTTGATTGTGTGGTCAAAGAAGCTCAAAGCCCGGTGCATGGTTCCCGCGAGCTGAGTCAGCATTTGGCCGGGATCCCTGGTCATCGCGAATTGCCTAATTTGCTAATACCACATTACGCAACACCGCTCTGTGGTATTCGGGCCTGCTTTGTCCTGTAAACCAGATCTGCAGAGCTGGCCGAATGGTACTCGCGTCTGGTGGATATAAAATTTAAAACTAGCAGTATTTTAAGTTGTCTCGGCGCCAGCCACTCAAATTTGTCTCGTATACCAGAACTCAACCCGGTTTACGAGATAACACTCAACTGTGTATTCTCAGACGCATGTATAAATATCATATTGATCGGGTCCGGTGGTACCCGCACCTGTTGATATAAAATTCAAAACTGGTAATATTTTAAGATGTACAAATATCATAGTGATAGGTATCAACCTAAGTACCTAGGGGCCTTTAATCATCCTCCTCGGAAATCTCGCCCTCTGAGGACCCACTGCTATCTAGAGCGCTAGCGTCTCGATCTCCCTTTGGTGTGAACTCGGGAGAATCGAGGTTAAGATTCTCGTAGTTGTCCCATACAGACGAATTCTCCCTGCTGTAGAGCACCTCGTCGCCGATCTCTTTCATAGCATCTTCCTTCGTCTTCTCCGGATTTTTGTTTTTCCAAAAGGCCAAGAGCCATCTGGCGGCCGGTGTTAGACCCCCTACTAGGTCCGGTAGATCGTACATGTAATTCCGGGATAAATAATTTGAATATATACTACTAAACTCCCCAGTAGATAATCTTTCCAGGCCCATTAGCCTCTTATAGCCTGGTACACAGGGTTCGCAAAGAACAGCTCGCATAATCCCGTAAGATCCACGGGAGGGTAGTGTCCGAATTGAAAGCTGTAAAATCATATCCCCACACAAGCGAAGAGCTTCCTCCTCGGTGACTCCAAGTTTAGTAGCATATGCACCCGCATGGTGTTTCATGTAAATCGCGTACAATAAAGGGGTGGCCCGGTATCCATATGTGACGTCTGGGCACGAGACCAGGGTGGCCCGATCTTCCGGGGCGAGGTCGGCATCGGTGATTGCTTTTCGCTTCAGCAATAAACTTAGAATTCTGGAATCTTGAAATCGTCTGGTGACTTTCGCGACTGGGTGGAATAGTGTTTTGGAATCTACTGGTCGAAATTCGATGTCGGCTTTGTATTCAAGAAGAAGTTGAACTAGTTCGTCGTTTTTCAGTCCGACCGCGGCTTCGAGAGGGCGCATCTCACCGGCCCCTCCAGAGCCATTGGGGTCGGCTCCCATTTTCAATAGTTCCTTAGCGACAAAGGAACGCTCGTTAATGATAGCACTATACAACGGAGCACGCAAACCGTGGGTGATGTCGTCCCATACATCCTTGCCCTTGCGCTTCCACAGGCTACAAAAGCTCTGTAGCGCCGATACAACCTCATGTTCCGAGAAGCGCGCGATCGCGCGAAAGCCCATCATTGCTTGAAGAGGTGAGGAATTATCATCATCCTTTGTCAGTAGTGATGCACCCGCCCAGATCAAATTCTTTATCAGCCAAAAGGTCTCGTTCATCACAGCTAAATGCAAAGCTGTTCTCCCTCTCTCGTCCCGTACATTATAATATATTACATAGCCATTGCGATCTACCGAAACGATATTAGTGTGTTCTTCGCTTTCCATTCGTATTGGAACTGGGAACGAGACTAGTTTTGAAAAACCCAGGTCGGGTTCCTCGTCGCCCGCGTACGAAAAGTCTGTCCAACTCACGGCTCCTTTCAACCACTCGAAAACTTCATCGTTACAAACTGCAAGAGTATCCTTGAGGATGGTGCATAGGGGAGGTTTAAATTTCCATAGTATAGGGAAAAATCTGACCGGCCCACCTGTGCTGCAATTTTCAAGGCCTCCGCGGCATCATCTGGAGTAATTTTGCCTGAGCGACAAATCGCACGTACGGACTCATCATCTGGTGCTATCTGTTGATCATGAAGTATTGCCACTTCTAGTGCGGTATGCCCCTCCTTATCGCGTATACTTGGGTCCGCTCCCACCCTTATGAGGGTTTCGGCGATTCCAGTGGAGTCCCCCATAGCATAGTGGAGAGCTGTGCGTCCTATCCCATCCTGAGTATTTACATCGATGGCCATTCCACTTGACAGAATTGAGTTGACGGCGTGGCTGAGCCGACGGTCAGCCGCAATATGTAAGGCATTCATGCCGTCCCTATTTTGATTCCTTGTATCAATCCCAGATTTCAACAAAACGTCTACCACTGCGGATGGGTCTTGAACTGGCATATGGGCCTTGCAGGCCATCCCGAGCGCGTTATCGCCTTTCTCGGACCGCAGTTGGAGGGAAAATGGTAAGGCCTTCAGGATCAGTTGGACGCAATTGATGTGGCCCCTCTCCGCCGCAACCATTAAAAGACTCCTGTCCCCATAGAAGATACCAAGACCAACGCTTGTAGCGCGAACAGCATCCAAATCATGTCGAATAAATATATCCAAGATTTCGCTGCAACCATCCCGCGTCGCTGTAGCAGCCTGTGACACCCCCGAAGAATCCCGAATACGTAGATCTGCCCCCGCACCGAGGAGTAACCAAACCATTTCGACGTTCTGAGCAGAAGTCGCGAAATGTATTGCTGTCTTCCCACGGTCCCGCTCATTAATATCCACGGAATGACCATGCCGCCCCAAAATATACCTAACAGCCGCAACCTCGTTTCGCCTAGCCCAATCAACCAACTTATGGGTTCTGGCGTCCAGAGGATCGAAATCCTTGCAAGATTCAATCAAACTACTTAGCTTTGGGTTCGTTTCCAATGTCTCCCGGTAGCGCTGAGATGCGGATCCAAGGGTTTTGGAAATTTGAAGTGCGATCCAACCGTATTGTCGACTCAGCTCCGTATCCAGGTCACTGTGAAGCATATCCAAAATCCCCCAAAACCCCATGTCGATGGTAAATAGATCCTCCTCCCGGAGAGCAGCGTGGCAAAATTAGAAGTCCATACCAAACGCCGAACTTCGGTACTGCATGTAAGGTAGATGTCGGGCTACCGAGGCCCGCGAAGACAAAGTGCGCTTTGTTTATTGTAGACGATGCTGAGGTGCTGTGACACCAGGATAGTTGGAAGGATCAATTACCCACCATCGCGAATTCGATGGGTGCTAGCGGCGGGTGGGGCTTTATATAATACCGCCCATGGCAGATATGGACCAATGCACGAGGTTGGACCCTCCATGCAGATACTAGGCTTCGTAGGCATGGCATGCATCGTCTCATTGGCGCATCCGCACGCATGATATTGCTCAGCCGTGTGTGGGAGTGTGAGCCTCGAATCCAGCCTGCGTTGTTCGGTCGTTGTAAATTACCCGAAGTGGGTGGCTGAGGGGCAGTCGGGCCAATCGGCATCGCCATGAGGACCAAAGACGAAGCCTGTGCCAAGACTCGATTCGAGACCGGCATCCTCCGCCAAGGCCAGAATTGGCACACCCCAACTTTCTACAACAGCCAACGCAACGAGTTAAATTAGTCCCTGCCCCGCCAGCACATCCCACCAGGGTTACCCAAGATTACCCCTCCATCAAGCCCCTTCCCATCTGCAGGGACCACATCTTCTAGGAACATAAGATGATCCAGATAACTGCATCAAGTACCTTGCGTTCCCTATAGCTCAATATCATTCTTCTCAATAACCCCACTCATCATGCCAGGCTTCATCCTGTTCCGTGAGCCGTATGGCCCCCACCCACTGCAGACGATGGACATCCATCTCCCATCTTACAAGCTGCGCTCCCTAGACGACAAGAAATGGATTATGTTAGACCCTTTCCGTTCTCATTCGTCGCCTTTCTGGCCATAACATATCGATTCCCGTTACCAACTGACTAAAAACGAACGCAAAAAAAAAGTTTCATCCACGGCGGCGCTTGGCGTGACCCTTCGAACTCGAAATCGGATGCGACTCGGCTTCTACATGCTCTAATCCATACGCCGAATAATACTACCCTTTGTGGAGCTACGCTGAATTATCGGCTTTCTCCTTCTGATCGAGAACCTGGGAATAGTGCCCGTCACCCGGACCATATCGCCGATGTCCTAACGGGGATTACGTTCCTACAGCAGAAGTACCAGTTCGGGAGGAATTATATTTTGGTTGGACATTCTGCTGGCGCAACTTTGGCTTTACAGGGTCTAAGGTCGATATATAACGGCAGGAATCTCGATTCTGTTATTCCGTCGGCTGTGCCGTTTCTTCCGGGTGGATTACCTCGTGCTGTTGTTTGTACAGAGGGTATATATAACCTGCCTGATTTGATCGACGAGTATCCGCATTACGCATCCTTCGTTCAGAATGCCTTCGGACCGCCGTCGCAAGCGTGGTTTGATGCCAGTCCTGGCTGTTTACCGGGGTGGAAGAGCGAGTATGATGGGAGGATTGTGATTCTGCAAAGTACAGAAGATGAGTTGTTGTCATTGAGGCAGGCGACAGGGTTTGTGAAGTCCTTAGAGGCGGAGGGGGTTAATGTTGATGTTGAGATTGTTGGAGGAAAGCATGATGATGTTTTCAAGGGAGAGGAACTAGTCGTGGTGGTTCGGAAAGTGCTTGGAGAAATGAACGTTAGTAACCTCTATCTACGAAGAGGGCTTATAACTCTCTTTCAACTCGAAGTTGGATTTGGCTTTATGCTAACTTGGATTAAATCGTACAGATGGACATGAAGGAGCTAGCGGCGGCATTGGATTTCTAAGAGCTGGTATCTCTTTACTCTCATCATTCTCATAGTAGTATCATCGTATTAGCACCTGAGCATGTTTTGTTCCACTTATATATATTCTGAACCCTCGAGTCTTAGTGAAGTTAATGTGAACGGTGTTTATTATTTGAATTGTGTTAGTGCTGTGTCTATAAACTTGTTGCCCTCATTCAACATCACTCACCTCCCCTTCTTCCACCTACCATTCTGTACAACCTCCATCATCCACGTCTCAACCACCCCGTCACAACTGACCCGTCATCTCTACTGTCATCTCTACAAGGTATCACGATGTCTTCAAGCGGAAATACCACACCTCGAGCTGGAAACAGCATTGTCCCTTCTCCCGGACGCGAACGACTTCCTCAATCACCAAACCTCGAACCTCTCCAACTCCCCAATCCCCAGATCCCACCGGAATTCCCAACAACAGCCGAGACCATCCGTCGTATCTTTCAAGATACCACACTTTCTCATCAAGACCAAGACGGCCTTGTCGAAAGCATCCTTGCTTTTATTCGTATTAACAAAGAAGATCCTATCGACATCTACGGAACTGATAGTTCTGACGACGAGTTTGATGATATTCTCGTTGGTTGGGTTGGTAAAGCTATGGATGAGTTTAGTATTCATGACTCGGCTGCCCGGGCCGAGTTGGCTGCTCGAGATGCTGCTCAGGTGGAGGTTCCTGGTGCCAAACAAGCTGGTAGAGATGAAAACAAGAAACGCCTGAAGGCCGTCCAAAAAGACGAAGTTATTGACGCCCAAGACGAAGACGGTGATACACTTGTGGCCAACCGATATCTAGGAACGAGACTAAACATTGATACCGAAGGCGATGACAACGCTGAATCCGAGAGCGATGAAGTTTCCGAGGAGAAATTCGACCTCTCCCTTGAAGAAGAATATCACTTCATGCTCCGCGAAGGTGAAGAAATCCAAGCAGAGATCGCTTGGTACCACACCCGAGGACGAGATATCCTCCCCGAACACTTCGCTCTCTTCAAACGTTGTATCACCGAGCGTATTCGCTACTGCGTGGGCGAAGAGAAAGAAGTTCTCGACCAGGCTCTCTCCGAGTCTCAGATTGCTTGGCTCGCCGAACCCATCCCGGAGAACTCAACCATCAAGGTTCCCGAGAAGGAGAAGGTTTGGATCGTAGTTTGGAGCGTTATGAAGTTTGCTAGAATGCTCCTTCTCGCTGGTGGTGGTCCGGTTCGTGATAACAAGCATATCAACGAGTATGTCGCCATCATGATTGGGATTTGGTGGCTTGTCCGCTGCGATCCCTTCGATTACGTCAATAAGGCTCAAAAAGGTGGGCCTGAGGTTTATATGAGCGTCGAGGGATGGATCACGACTAAGGAGCCATGGGCCACGACCATGCTCAAGGAGAGTTTGGGCGGATCTTTTCAACAGTATGTACCCTCTGCTTACTAGTCCATCTCCCAAGCTTTGATTTTATTAAACTAATGTCCTCGATTCTTCGATCGATAGGGTGTGCGAACGTACCAAGGCCAGAAAGGGCGGCGATGGTAGTCCCGTCAAACCCAGCAGCCTGGAGGTGAAGGACGAGGAGGACCTCGCCGATTTCATATCGGCAAGGGAGGACTTCATCAAGAGCCTCCTTGAAGAGGCCCTTGAGAAGACCACCCACAAGCTCAGCGGGTGGTCAAAGTACACGGAGAGGAGGCGGCAGAAGGCCCGTGCCAGGCAATCCGGTGCCGAGACACAGGATCCTGCCGGTGCCGTCTAGCCGCCACCTTCGTGCACTCCTTTTGGCCCATACAATTTCATTTTTAACTTAATTCTTTAACAATGCGCGTTACTGGTCTCACTATTAGAGATCATGTCCGTCTATAAATTTATTTTATGATTAACGATATTGCTTTCATATTCTCGTAAAGTCCAAAGCGAGCACTTTTGGTGAAGGTAAAAGTCAGCCAATGTGTTTTTAAAACTAGACGATGGCATAGGCATCACTCATTACCTTCGCAAAGGATACGGCATTAGACCAAGCATATGTCCATTCTGTAAAATCCCATAACCCCGTAACACCAAAACCAAGGTCGTAACCTTTATACACTACTTGCGAGCGCCAGCCGACGGAGCAAGACCAGGCACACCGGCATCTAAAAGAATCAATGTTAGTAACCGTAGCACAGTAAAACCCAAACAAACATATTGAAAGACTCACATCTTTGTTCTCTCTCCGTCTTGAAGAAAAGTTGCAAGAAAAACTCCTTGGTATCTTTATCATAATGTGTCCAAAACTTCCCAGGCGTCCTATCCACCTCCCTCGCCTGCAACTTAAACCCCACGGTCTCGTACGGCTCCGCCGCCACTAGCAAGTATTGAAAATCCTTATCCGGCGGCTGCTCAACCTTCTGCTCGAACGCGCTCATAAATCTATACCGCGGATGAATCTCCGTCCCGATCTCCGGATACTGCAGCTGGAACAACAACCCCTGCTGTCGCGTCACAGGATCCCGACATTTGGTGATTTTATACCCCGGCCGTCCGACTTTCAACAAATTCTTCTTCACGGCGATTTGCTGCCCGATCATACCGGCCGGCAAGTTCGTGATACGGTCGATGTTCTTCCCTTCGCGCTGTTCCTTAGCAGCGCGGCGGGAGAGGTTGGTTTGATGTTTTCGACCTTGCGTGTGGGCGAGGTAGGAGCCATCGTTTTGGTGGACTGTGAGGCATAGACGGCATTCGAAGGATCCGACGTGGTTTTTGAAGAAGTAAGGGTCCTTTTCGAGGTCGATTGTTTCGAGAGCGAGACGACGGAGACGTTCGCGACGGTCTGCATTTGTGGCGGAATGGGAGGCGACACCACCGCCACCGAATTTGGAGCCCTATTGAATATACATATTAGTATATACGCAATACCGCGAGAGATAAGATGGCGATGCAGCACTTACGACTCTGTTCTGTTGATCGAAACCACCCATTGTGCTTGATGTTGAAGTATGACTGTCGAAGATGAAGATGTTTTAACCAGAAGCCGAAAGGTCGCGCGAGTTTAAACGCTCCCAAGCACGTGGCTTGGCATTTATTGGTCGCCAACCTCATTCCCAACACGACAGTTCCAACAGCTCGGTCTTCTCTTTCTCAACCACCATCACCATGAGTTGATTAACATCGCCAGATATCAGGCCGACGGCAAGGGAAACTTCAAGTGTACGATAGCTACTACAAAAAATATTGAACATGTCATCCAACAATCCAGCATGAATAATAAAGCCGCCGGTGGGGCCGGTCCAACCATACTGCATATCTAAATCACCAACCCTAACCCCGAAGAGAAGAAGAAAGATAGAAGAAACATCCAACAATGACAACAGAACGCTCACTAATCCCAAACCCCTCCCTCGTCGCCATCCTCCTCGTGATCCGGGATTCTGCAGGCGGTAATCTCGTCTTCCATTACCCGCCACAACCCCGCGCCGAAGCAGCGCATAACACTTCCTCCTGGAGGATCGGTGAAACGAACACCGACTACACTTCCTCCAACTCCAGTTTCTCGTCCTCGTCCGATGACGATGATGAAGCTGATGACCGGAAGTCTAGGTCTACGGTTAGGCTTTATGGGGGTGGGATAGCGACCGAACGGTCGGTGGTTACTTCGCAGAGAAGTAGGAGTTATGACCAACGATCTTCGAGGAGGAGGAGGGATTCGGATCATGAGTATGATGAGGAGGAAGATGATGATGACGAGGCCGGGGAAGCAGGAGCAGAATGGGAACATGTGCTAGGGTTTCGACACGATGTGCTGGCGGGGCTATTAAGTGTTCCCAGGGCTCTGGCAAAGAGTCGATTCGAACTTTCGGTCGACCACTCCGTTTTCCTCGGGTATCCATGTTACAGCAGGGTTGATGGGACATGGCAGAGAAAGAAGAAGGAACGTAAACCAAAGAGCGAGGGACCCAAGGGCGAAGAAGAGAAAGAAGCGCACACAAGCGATGCAGATAATGACGATGACGACGCAAAGGGCAATGACGCCGACGACGAAGATCCGGACGCTGCCGCGCTCTCTCGTTCAAAAAGCCCAAACCCACCACCTTCTGAGCGGAAGAAGATAAAGCGAGAACCTCGCAAAATCGACCCTACCCCGAGTAAACTTGCAATGTTCCACATCGTCTTCGTCATGAACCCTCCACAGCTGGAGTACCACACACGCATGCATGATATGTACGACGTCGCAAAACAGTTCACCATGGCGCTAAAAACTCAACAATCAGACGACGACTATGTCGCCCGAGAGGCAGAAAAGATTCTTGAAATCAGAGAACGTGGTGAAAAGCGCGGCGATTCAATGCATGAACTATGGTCAAGAATTCTCCGCGAGAGCACCCTCGCAGCCGCGATTGCGGCTCTATACCAATCAATTTCTGCCTCCAAAATCGCCCATCTCAAAGTCAACGACTTCGACTTCGCCCTACAGATTCCGATAATGCTGGAGACATCCGTACTCCCATCAATCTCGGAACCCCAGTTACCAGGCATGCATCTCACAACCCTCCGAACCATCGGCCCCACGCCAAACGAAGGCGAAGATGCCCTCATGACACCCCACTTCGCACTCCTCTTCCTCGAGGACGTAGACGACATCATCAAAGAACTCATTCTAGACCAAGACCAATCCTCCCTCAACGCCTCCTTCGTCCAATTCATCCAAAACTGCCGTCCTACAGTCTCCTTTGCACAAATGCTCTCCCCAACACCAGATGCCAGCGCCCCTCACCCAGAAAACCCAGAGTATCAGTACATAGAATACTTCGCCCGCCATCTAATCTACTGGCGGAAAGCCCGTGCAATCTTGCCGCTCCACTACAGAAGATACTACATCGTCTCCCCAAACGCGGATATGAAACGCCTAGTCTCCCAATCCGCCGTTTTCGCAAGATTATTCCCGGCACTACCGCCGCTACCGAAGATGTTATCACTGCTATCTGGTAAACCGAGGCCGTATTCTGCATATATTCCATCGAAGGATCATAGACAGGCGTACATGGATATGCTGGCATGGTTGATGCGCTACGGATGGGTTACGAATCTGCTTACATTCGCATACCTCAAAATCCCCAAAGACATCAAAATCGCAGTCCGGGAGCGGCAAAAGAGGGAACAAGCCGAAGCAGCGGTGGAAATGATACAAGCCGCCACCGTCGGCGCTGCGGCAGCGGTAAATAACGGTAACAGCCCACGAATGATGAGCACCAGCGTTGAAAAATCAATCGCAAACGGTACGGTGATACCCAACGCCAGTTTAAGAGAGATCGAAGAGGAATCAAAAATCAGCGTCTCGGCGGGCGGGGACTCTAACATCTCAAACAGCCGGCCGAGAACGGGTTGGTCCGATGTTACGGATTCTTCCACAACCGCTCCGTCGAGGTCTACCAATCCCACAACCAACACCCCCGGCACACCGTTCGAGAAGATGGAATCTTCAAGCGGACAGCTGGAGGACTCGGTCGTGTACGATCCGTCACGAGCGACCCCGTTGGAGTCCGCATGGATCGAAAGGTTAACGGAGGGTCAGCCACCGGATATCGTTGCGCTATTTGACCGCTTGGTGAAGTACCTTGACGGCCGGCACGCCATCGAGTGCATTGCGCTCCGAGAAGCGATTTCAAAGAAGGAGCTGAAGAGAGTCCTTAATGCCATGGACCGGTATATCGTATACGCTCGGCATTGGTAATTTTGGGGGTTTGTTCAAGGTTGGCACGCCGCAACAGTTATTTAGGATCCAATAACCGTGAACACGGTGGTAAGAGCTCTTATTTATTATTCACAACCGACGAAAAAGGTTATGTAATATAATCGTAATCCAAAGTCCACCTTAGCCGATACACAAAAAAAGTGGATCTTTGAGAAATGGTTAACGAGAAGTCAAACATAGGTTTGTCTAACGTATGGGAACACTGTATATATTGTGTATATATATGTATATCTCCGTTCGCCGCCGCATATATATTCCCAATCGGGATCCGAGTTTATGAGAACTGTCTTCGGGATTCTAGAATACTCTTGTAAATGACGACCCGTCAGGCCAGAATGGGGTATGTACGTAACCCTCTTGCCCCCCCAAAACTGGGTATTCGGTGCGTCATCTATGCATCTTGCCGCCGCATCTCTTCGTCGATGAAGTATAAAATACCCCCTCTTCCCTTTATATCCTCACCGATCCAAGCCCCACGAGTAAATTAATACCCAAAAATTACACAAAGAACCATCCAAAAAGAACCCTCTTACAAAGAACCATCCAAAATACCTCTATACCCACCCACCATAAAAACCCCAAAATGTCACAAAGCGCCTTCTCCTACGCCGGCCCCCCCTCGATCTGTAACGGCCTAAGCAGCGATGCACTCCCCCTCTTCAACCGTCTCCAATCCGAGCACTCCCCAAAATACATAATCTACACCATAAACCCCACGACCAAGATCATTAGCGTTCTAAAGTCATCCCCCACGAGGGACTACGCCGCGTTCCTGTCGGATCTTCCGGAGAAGGAGTGTAGATTCGGAGTCTACAGTTTCGGGGATGATCAGAATTCTACTATTTTCGTGACTTGGGTGCCCGAGGGGGCGGATGCGAAGGATAGAGAGCTTTTTGGGAAGTGCGCTGTTGAGCTGTGGAGGGAGATGTTGGGGTTGAAACCGACCGGGAGGGTGGAGGTTCGTGAGAAAAGCGCCCTGGCGGAGGAGGTTGTGAGGAAGAGGGTTGGGTTGTAGATATCGCTTTCATTTTTTATTTTTATTTTCATTTGTTTCTCTTTGGGAGTTAGTGTATACAAAATAATTCAATTGGTTCTATCCGTCTCGTGAAACCAGATGCCGAAGGGTTCTATGTTATGCACTTAGTAGCGCGAGCATTCATCATGTCCGAATCCCTGCGAACACCGATAAGATCGTAGACACAACCACCATCAAGACATCACACCAACCTTCCAAACCCAATCCCTCCCTCAAAGTATCGATATCACAAAGATCTAAGCCCCAGATGCAATCTACCTTATCCATCCCATCTAATCAATCCCATGACATCACCAACCCTTGCCAGCCTATACCAATCCCAGCAGGTGTCCTCAACCCCAAAATTACCACAATCTCCTCAACTAAAAATCCAGGTAGAACCAAAAGTACCTCATGACCAAAATCCCAGGGAATACAGTACCTGCATCTATTAGTGGTACGACGTACGAATAAGATCCATGGTATCGGAATCGATTCATTGGCGTCGGTAGCGAATCACAGCGAGCTCACAGTATTGGAACAATCAAAAAATAATATGGTACCCTTTTGATTTCTACCATCATAATTATAAAAAAACACAAAAAAGTAGAGGCCATGTAACGGCCAAACAGCTCCATTAGAGCCTCGAAGCTTTAGAAGGTTCAATAAGTTCAACCAGCTTCTAGTAAAAAAAAGTTAAAAAACAAAAAACAAAAAAAGGATAGGACTTAAAGCCTCATGGAAGAAAATGTGGAAGCAAAAAAAAATTGATATAGTAGGACAGGAGAAAACAGCCCCGCTATGGTAATCAGAGTGAAGAATAAAAAGGTGTTTTGTAACGAAACTAAAAATTACTTTTCAGAGGAGCGGGGGAAACCCCGGGAAGCCAACCAAGGAAACAAGGAGAAGTGTTTTTGCAAGAACAATGTGCTAATGTGACAAAGTACAAAGGAAATGCATAATAAGGGTTGTTCGGTGTATGTGTCAGGTTTCGTTGATAAAAAAAGTTTCCGAATAAACAAAAGGTCGTGAAGAATCGGGGTCATGACACCAGAAAGCAATGATAATGGGTATCAAACGACAAGGAACCGAAATCGAAGGAACAGAAAAAAAATGTAAGGAACAAAAAAAGAATAGAAAAGGGAAAAAAGAAAAGAAAAAAAAGACAATAGCAAAAGAGGAGCAAGTAAAAAAAGGCCAAAAATAGAAAACGAATAGAAATAAAGAAGAAAGGCTAAATATTCGTCATTCCTTGAAGAACCATCAAGGCAACTTCCATTCGTCGACGAATTTCAGCTCTATCATCGGGCGTTTCTGCACTTTCCAGTTTGCAGCAAACTTTGCCCAGCTGATCGCAAAGATTTTCGACCAATTCACGATCCTGAATGGGTAGCTTGAGAGCGAGGTGGTCGTTTTCAGCTCCAATGATGGAATTGGTGGCAGACTTGGCCCTTGACGCGGCTCCTGGGATCGCAAGCAAGGGGTCCATTTGAGTAAGAGTCTCCTGCGTCAACGGCAAGGCTACGCCTCCAACCCTGTTACGGGAGGCGATGTATGCTCCCTCGTCAGATCCTTGTGGTGTGGACGGTCCAGAGTGGTATCCATCATCGTGAGGGCTTGTTTCCCCTGGCTCGGCACATTCGCGGATCGACTCGTCCATAACCGCCCTCAACGGGGAGGCCTTATTCGCACTCAGATTCCGTCGGTGGTGTGGTCGTTGGCTCAGCGGCGTAACATGAGTGGGTTCTTCGTAGTCCTCCAACGCAGTCTCGAAACTAGCAACAGACGAAGCGCTGTTATTCCTTTGGAACTCCCTTGGTGGTTGGTGTAACGGCAGTACAGGCGTGTTGGTTCCACTAGAACCACTGGACCCAGGACTACTGGTGGTAGTTCTGTACTCCCGAACCCTATTTCGTCGTGGGCTGTTGATGAAGGATGGAGTTTCCTCGCCAGGGGCTGAGAAAGCACTATCGTAGCCTAATTCCTCGTACGACATAACCTTACGAATTGGTGGATACGGCTTTGGTGTTCCCGCTCTGCTACCTTCTTCGGATCCAAAATCTGAGGTTTCGTCATACGCCGTATGGAAACTGACAGGGCTCAACATGTCGCTTGGGGTCGGCGTAGCTTGTTCCGGTTCCGGCTGTTGTTCTGGCTCGGGCTTTTGTTGTTCGGGCTCGGGTTGGTGGAAAACGTTATTCAGTGGTGTCCTCAAGTTGTTCATACTACGTCGTCTGAGGGATTCCCTGCGAGTTTTCTCCGTGAGCTTCGTCAAACGCCCTTTCAAAGAATTCATCTGATCTTCCAACTCCTTCACTTGCGTGGCACTAGCGCGCGACGAGGATCGGGAACGATTAGACATGGCAGAGTTGGCACGGAAGGTGCTGTAAGCGTCAGCATACTGGTCGGAGACACTAGAAGTCATCGTCGAGTTACTATCTTTGCGACGATGGGCCCCTTGATATCTCCAACTGGCACTGTCGCTAACAGTGCGGTTGTGGAAATTGAGAGAAAGCGGTATCCGAGCAAGAGTTTTGATACCAGAAGGCTGGATGTCGTTACTCGAGAAGGGGGGGCTGTTTCTGAGAGTCGGGCTGAATCTTGGAGTTGGACTGGCGGTGGGCGGTGGGCTGAGCAGAGTATCTCTGGCTTTGGCGATGCTGCTTTCAAAGGCCTGTTTTATAAAACAAAAATCGTTAGAAATACACATTCACAGCGTCGTTAGAATTTGGTAGTCCCTACAAAAAGTTTCTGCTTGACACCAGCAAATGCTCGTTCCGCACGTTTCAGATCCTTCGATCCATCTTCCTCGCTGTCGGTTTCATCAAAAATGCTCCCTTCAACAACAGACTCGGTATCATCATCCAAAAATCGAAACTTATATCCATCAATAGTGGCTTGCGAGCTGTCGGAATCGTCGGAGGCAACTGAAACTTCAGATAAAATCGACAGCGGTCGGTTGGATCTTATATTCGAAGAATGATCCATCGTCGGTGTCATTGGCGAAGCCTCCAAAATATCAGGTAAAACAGGTTGAACTCGTAAAGTAGAATTGCTTGGTTTTTTTGAAAGTTTTCTCTGTGCAAACATAGCAGCACTGGCACTTGTGGGTTGGCCAGATAACGAGGTTTGTGTAGGTGTTAGGCTGCCTGATCCAGAGCCATTCGAACTGGAAGAGCGGTCGGAAAGGGATGGAGATGGGAGGGATGGAGAAACTGTTGTGCGAGGATAGGAGAGAGAAGTTGTTGTTGTTAACGAGGTCGGTTCGGCAGAATATGTAGAGTAGAGAGATGAGGAGGTGGTATAGTGACTGGAAGCAAGGAGAGCCGGCGCCATTGTGCTCTGTTTTTGGACCGCGACGGACCCTGTGGATCAATCAACTCAATCTACCTGTTGAGTGGGACCGACCCTGCCCCGATCACGTTGAAGGTTCCACCGAAAGGATTGAGAATTGGTCCTCCAATTAAAAAAAAGGAACCCGGTCCTTATAAGACAGTAAACTACTCTGTAGAAATACTATAACGACTTTAAACGTCGTCCTGGTGGCGGGTCTCAGGGGGCACGCTGTTGGGTCCCAAATGTCAAAGGTCCTTTTTTTAAAGGTTTCCACCGCCAGACACAGGAATAGCCGCAGCTGTCCGTTGGATCGTAAATCTGCTGCCTTCGGGATGATGCATGTTAGCTTTTTAAGATTTTCCTTTCCTTCTGTTCCTTCCTTTTCTCCTTTGGTTTTATGAAAACAAAAAAAAAGTATTCTTTTATTGATTTTTTCTTATTTCAGGTTTGTCATGCGAATATGGATGCTTGATCCCGGCCATGACTTCCCGCCAAGGACAAAAGCCGCAGAGAAGAAGAGTGAGAGCAACAGGGGAACAGGCAGTTTTAGCCCCTTTACGTTGAAGTCAAAAAGCGAAAGAAGGTCCCAAACCAAAAAAAAAAAAAGGGCTCTAGAAAAAAGAAAATAACAGGGCACTTACTCAAAGCAAGGTTTTTTCGGGTCTTCAAGGAAAAATAAACGAAAATAAAATTCGTAAAAAATGTCGAATATAATTCAATTCCGTCGTCTGGTGAGAAATGTCTTCGTTCCCCGGTCGAAAGGGTCCCCGAGAGAGTGAGAGGGATTGTCTTGGATTTCAGGTACCGAATTCCAACGCTGGATCGAATCCGGTGCGACTCGAAGGGATGGATGGGATGATGGTGTGCTGGCGGATGGGATGGGATGGAGGGGCGGGTGAGCTAGTTTAAGCAGCGAAACTAACAAGCCAACTAGCCAACGGCGGTCGATCAAAGCTTTGAATCAAAACTTAAAACCTTAAGAATTGAAATGTGAGGAAGCTCGTGAACGGGGAATTATTGAATTGGTCGAATTCCTGGGGGGTATTTCGGATCTGTGTTCCGTCGAACGATGGTAGCCGATGAGATGAGATGGAGATTTGATTGATTGATTGATGATATGTTGATGGAGGAAGGAAGGAATTGTTGGATGTTGTTGTGTCGTTGGAGATGAAATGTGTTGGATGGTTGTGATGTCCGCCAGGAACAGAAGAAACGAGAAACGAGAAACGTAGAAACGAGAAACAAGAAAGGACAAGAACAGCTCAAGAAACGCTCTCAGAAACCAGCCAGGAATATGTCGAGGATAAGTATCTCAAGTAGCGTTAAATAAGTAAGTCTTTCTTTCCCGCTCAAAACCGATAGCTAGCTTTTTTTTGACGCCCGTTAGAAATACCCAACCAACAATAGCTCCAGGTTATTTTTGTGTCTTCGAGAAGAGGGAGAGAATATGGCTGGCAAGGGGGGGCGGACAGGTGAAAGAAAAGGCGAAAGGGCGGTTCAGCTAAGCATTCGATTCGTTCCAGGCTGCCTCTCTTTTCGACAAATCAGGTCTGTCCCTTTTTTTTGCCCACAGCTCTCCTGGACGTCGCTAAAAATGTACGTACTATGTAGGTGCTATCCCCAAAACCCGTTTAGACTTGCAAGGGGCGTTTGGAGAGAAAAAAACGAGAGAGAAGGGAGCTAGTAATTGTCGTCCAATCTATTCGTCGAAACCTTTTTAGACTGAGTGAGCGAGGTAGAGAGATATGGAGACTGTCGTATGTTATTGACAATATATTTACAGCCACGCCACACGCACACACAGAAACAATGCAACTGCAAAGGAAAGAAAGAAAGGGAAGACGAAGATCAAAAAAGATGACGAAAGGAAAAGCCTCTTTTTTCTTCCAGGGATACCTGGGGAGGTGGGGGAGAAGGGGAAGGGGGAGGGGGAGGGAAGTTGAAGGCTTAAAAGAGCCGGGCTGGGAGTGAGATCGCAGAGAGGGGAGAAAAGAGAGGGAAGAGGACGACGAGGGGGGTATGTGGTATGTATAATATAAGAGGAGAAGCCATGCGATGTGCCACAGTCGAGACCGGGAAGTTCGAAGCCCGCTTCCACTTATCACCACCACCAAACTGACTAACTCACTAACTCGAACCACACCTGCAGCTACGCGCAGGCTGCTAAACTGTTCCTGACATGCACATCATCCGCACGCACTACACACGCACAAACCCCAGCCGTGTGTGCCTTCTTTTGTTCGTTGGTTTGTTCGTCCTTCACGGAGCCTACATCTCGCCCCGGAGGGTTAGCTGAAGCTTGCATGAGACACCGGCCTGGGGCAGGGTAGATGCCCAAGGCCTGTCCATGTCTGCCTGTCCGCCTGTCTGTCTCTCTCAGGAAGTAATCGAGAGAGGTCTCGTTGCTTTACATTCGTCACCTCGCTCAGTGATAAAACGGTGGGGGGGGGCGGTCTTGGAGTTTAATTCCTATGATTGATATAAAATTAAATACTCTGGATACTAACAATATCAAGATTCCCATCAAAGACATTTTATCGATGTTGCACGTTGGATGTCACGGAATCACACACCTCACACAGACACCCAGGCATCATACTACTACTACTTCATACATAGTATGTAAGCAACGGATCCACTTCGGGGAGCTTTGTACTCAAAACCCAACAAATCCCACTCGGGACGGCAAATATGTCCCAAATCCACAGAAAAAAGGGAAGGGAAAGGGAAAGGGAAAAAGACGGTATCACCAGCCTCTCTTTCCCTTTTACCCGTAATGAATATCTCCAACTGAACAAAAGGAAGAAGCATGGCTCGCATAACCGACGAGGGAATCGATCGTACTTTCCCCTCCCGGCTATTTTTTATAACTCTTGCATTGGGATTTCTCTAGACCGCCCAGCCCCAGATTATCTTTCATGACTAACTATTACCACCAACGCGGCCACCACCGCTAAACCACCATGCCATTTTGCATTTTGCATATATTCACAATTTCGAGGCCCGCTAAATTATATTAAACCTCACCCACGAAGTTCCAGCAAAATACCCAAGTTAGTGTAGATATTCATTCTCCCATGAACGCGAAAAAGCTACCCCCAATTGAAGAAAAAGAAAGAACAAAGGTTGCGTAATATCCAATCCGACTGGACCTTCTCGAAAAGCCCCCAGTCCCACCGGGATATCCCCCTCCCATCCGGACCTTCTACACTCTGATACACCCAGTATATCCAACCCGGCCCATTGGAATAGCCCGCCTGTCATGCCCTGAAACACGCGAGCTGCCTTTAAGCCTTGGTAACAAACAAAAAAAAAAAACAGCCCGTCCATTTCTTAATCTCTTCAAAGAGAAAGAAAAAAAAATTACGAAGATGTTCACGAAATCTTTGGACCGGTGCAAGCATATCCCTTGAACTAGAGATTTTAATCCCTCGCCGCCGAACTCCAAATCTTAGCTTCCGTTTAAACTAAAATTCTGTTCCTGAGCGGGAAAAAAAATTTCATATCGCTTTCTGCCATGTTTTTTTCGAATATTTTACCAGGGAAGAAAGAAGGTTGCGAAACGGATTAGTCAACCGTTCAAGCCCTACCACCATATTTCCCAATCCCGCATGCCTTGGTGTAGTCCTGGGTACTTCCTTCCTATACAATCACAGGTAAAATAATCAACAATCATATGCCATATCCGCATATATATCGATAATAAAAATTTCACATTCAGGCCGACGTAGAAGTGTCCGCATGGCATGGCATATGGCAAGTTCCCTCGTCCAGCTGCAAATTTTACCCGTCGAACCGGATGAGTAAAAACAGAGAGAGACAAGCAACAAGGAAAGTCCGATATACGCGGTATCAACCACCGAAAAAAAAGCCAGACAAATTTCCCTTCCAGCCGTTCCCGCCCCCGAAAAGCAGTTAACTGTTATATGCCCCCGGTTTCCAGCGATCAATATGGTCTTTCTGAAAGAGGGCTTTCAATTGATCAAATTCAAATCCAACAATCGGAATAAGCACTTAGAAAAAAGCCCAACTAACTAAAACAAAATAAAATTTCTTAAACTTCAAAAAATCGATCCCGTGCGCACATGATTGTGATTCAAAAACCAGCCAACTATATCAAACTACGTATTTACGCCGAATGAAAAGAGAGAAAAAAGGAAAGAAGAAGATTTTTAGTTTCGTCTGCAGGAACACAAAAAAAAACTCAGCCCAGCCGATCACAATCCCCAACCGCCAATAGTGCCGTTTCAAGATTCCTGCATCTCCATGGGATAAAATAAACTTACTACCACAAGACCCACTTTCCAAAAAGTCATCCTCCCCAGAGCTATCATCACCAGTGCATTCTCCCCGGGAACCAAATATTCTCCAGTGTAAGAAAATTAGTATGAGTCCAAAGAGGAAAAAAAAACAAAACCGCATAAAACAGGCCAATATAACATACATCCCATCAACATGCTCGCCACAATCAGTTATTCCGATATCTTCAGGCGGGTTTAAAGCCCATAAAACGTGCGCCCAACGTTACAGAACAAGTCCGCCTCCTTCCTTTCCTTCCCAAATACACATCACATTTCCTAAACTCTGATGTATTAAACATCACACGAACCATTCTAAAACCGCAGTTCCCTTCACAGCCTAATATATCCTTTCAACCAAGCTATATGTAAATTCTCAATCCCACTGCCGTGTTCATACAAATTACAATTATAACCCCCAGGCGGTGTCAATAAAAAATGCGCTGTTCACGCATAACATTAAACAAAAAAGTTGCACATAATCACATCGCAGGTTTCGGAATTCCTCAAGGTTTAGCCCTTGGCCAGCTTTTTAAATCTCAGCCACCTCGACCCCAATTTAAAGCAGCCACCCATAATTTTTTGCGTGATGGATTCCCCAGACCTTGGCTTTCCGTTCGTCACGATTCCCAGTTCAAAAAGGAACGGTTCGTTTTTTTTTTTTTTTTTTTCAGCATTGGCCAACCGCGATTCGGTAAGTGAACGCCACATAAATCCATGGAGTATCAACGATCCAGATCCCCAAAAACCTCAAACCCACCAGGCCAGACGAGTAGAGGCCGGTCTACAAAATAACCTACACATCAAAAAACCTAATAACCCCCCCAAAACCAGCTAGAATAACCATAAAAAACCCACTAACCATCAAAACCGGCAAGTATATTAGTATACATCTCCAAAAGCCAAGCTAAGGATACATAGGGTCCAAAAAAGCCACCTAAGATCCACGCAATTGGGCGTCCTTTTCAAATGCCACCGACGGCACCGGGTCTTTCTACCCTTCGTGATTCGACCCCCCCTTCGCGAACCTGAAGGAGGGCGAAGTAAATCTTTTACCAAAGTAATTGAAGACGGGAATACGGGAATATCGGAATAATAGATAACCTGGGGGGATTGACCCAATTCCATTGCCGAAAGGTCCGCCGTGTTTTCGCTGAGGTTTATTAATATTAATTATATAGATTGAATATGTTCGTACCTGAGGATTAACTTCAAGGCTTTGGGCTTGTTCAGGGCCTGCGACGCGATGGAGGCTCGTGATATAAATGAAGAGAATATTAATGTGGAAGCTCAGGCCATGCGTCCCTTGTGTGCAAATGTGGATATGTCCATCGCATCGATATCGTTTCAAGTTTTGAGCAATTGAACCTCGACCTATACTAGCTTCTAAGTAGCTGCGATTGATCAATTATGCCGGCTACCGAGCTACCATATCAATTTGCTTCTAGTTGAATCAATTGAGATATTCGTTCAAATTCATAGATACAGCAGACGCACAGGGTTTAGATGTCCAAACGTCCCTCAGCATAAAACACTCCATATACCAATATCCCTCTGTGAATAAAGTTACGCCCCAAAAGCATTCCCAAATAATGTTCCAAAAGCTTCTTCCACTCCTCATTCCTTTCCCACCAAATCGCCAGATATATACCGAATTCACACGGCGGTTTTTTGGAAAACAGACCCAATTCTGTTATCATCGAATCCTCCTCCTCTAACCGGAATATAGTCTAAAGCAGACAGTAAGCCAAACAAGTACCTTTCTTGAAATACGCGGTGGATTTTGCTTTTAGATAAAACTTGCAAACGTCGATAGACCATGTTAGACTTTTTCCAAGCACCGGACCCAAGGTCGTCCAAGAGTTCGCTCCAGACCGCAAGCTTAAGGCCATACAGCCTCAAGGATAGAATATCTGCCCTCCAGGAACCACCATGGAGATGCCCAGGATGTGGCTAGCTATAGTCAAGAAATCATCCTACACTGCATGTAATCGGGCCGCATGCATGTATACGAAATAAAGATATCCCATCAAAACCACTCCTCATCCGAACTTCCCATCTACTAAAACCCCCCCCTTTGAGCCAAAATACAATGCACCCTTCCTCTCCGTCGCGCAAAGCTTGAATTCAATACCCGATCCTCCGTCCAGCACAATCCCCAGGCCGGGGTACGAGACCCATCCCACCGCCAAAAAACGGTATTCCCAAAATACCTTCCTTCAAAAAGAAATTTCCTTTTTCTACCATGTACTTCGCTTGTTTCCGAACCGATGACCTGTTTGGGATAGTTCAAGCCAAGGCGAGCTAACATCAGACGACACGCATAGAGATAATAGTCTCTCATAAATCCTATCGATAGAGTGATACGTATGTTTTATAGATATATTTAACTTCTATGTCTCTGTCGAACAAGGGGGGTAAAAAAGACCGGGGTAGCGGTTTATGCGCCCTGACGTAGTCCCCGGCCAACTTCGAAAGTACGTACTTAATATATAGATGTAACCTGGATATATTGTCGACACCGGGTACTATATACCACCCACGAGGAGCCACCGGTCACCGGTACTGGGCACCACCCTTCCATCCCGAACAAAATAGACCTGTATATATCCCCATGTCGCAATCTACAACATCGAATTCGAACAGCTGTGCAGATTATATTCCAGCAATCACCTCCCCTGTCAAACAATAACTATTAATATACAATCGAGATAGGATCTACGATCACATTTTCGGATTCTACAGAGCCGAACGCAAGGCTGTATACACGCAGGACTCGAGCAAACGAGCTTCAAACAGCAAACAACCGCTTATAATATAAAACACCAACTCCAACAGCCGTGTTCACTAACATGATATCGATTGGATAAGTACCACAAAAGAACGCACCACCAAACCCTCAGGTATCTGCAGAAAAATAATTACAACCCCAGACAACGGGCAATCACTAATTATCACTAATGGTATTCAATCAACAGCCGTCCACCGGCACAGCACCTTCCATATCAACAGCTACGGATGCCTAACGCACAGCAGACCTATACCAAAGTATCACAAAATAACCAAAGCCCAATACATACAGCCTCCTCCATAACATCACAGCAAACCTAATCCAAAGGTACTACCAAACCATCCCAGTTTCACATCAAGTAATTTCCATCACATCTACAAAAACAAATCAAAAAATTCCCTCCCAAATTCCACATCTCGGTAATCCTCGGAGATAAAAAATCACAAGCCTAGCATTCCCATACCACCGATGATTAAACATTCCCATCAATCCGACATACCGGTTCCTGGGAAACCGAATGTTCTAGAACCAGTTTACTCGCTCAAGGAATAAGGAAACAGAAGCATTCCATTCCATTTCCATTTCAGAATCAAGAATAGAAGTAATTCCGTTTATAGCGAGGTACTAGTTCCGCTACAACCCTTGATGCAGTTTGAATTATCGATATATGAATGGTGATGTATAAACCCGACGTTGATTCCCACTAACAACCAATGCAAAAAGAAGATGATAAAAATCCCACGCTATGCAAGACCCTTTACCACCCTCATGCAAACCAAGGAAGAAAAAAAACCACCACAAGTAAAAAGTAGAGATTATAAAAAACAAGTTCCCTCAAAAGCAAACCGCCCTACAAATTACCCAATCCCCTATAAAATATATATGTATTTATAGTCTTAATAATCCCCCTCCTCAATCATCATCCTGACAAAACCTACAATAACCATTACTACACCGCTCATCCCCCGCTGCCTCAGCATTCGTCCTAAACGGACACTGATGTCCATAATAACACTTCTCATCCTCACAAAACCCCCGCTCCTTGAGCCGTTGACACGGCTTGCTCCGTTCTATAATATACTTCAGCGTCTTCACGTCCTCCGGGGTTAATTTGTATTTGTGCGAGTAGGCGCACGGTTGCGTGTAGCATGCCCCGCGGAGGTAGAAGTTGTTGCACGCCCGCGGGTTTAGCGATTTGATGTAGTTCACCCTTCCTGCGTCGGCGGAGGGGACCATGGTGTGCTGGATCCCGCGTGGGAAGGCGTTGTTTGAGGTTGTGCCGGAGCCGGAGACGGTGATCAGTTTGGGCGTTTCGAGCACCGGGCTGGAGTTATATTGTATGCTCGTCGGGCGGATTATTCCAGGTGGTCCGGAGATGGCGGCGGAGGCGTATGAGAACTTTTGCGCGGCGTCGTAGGTTGATGATGTTGCGGTGCTACCGTTCATGTGGCCGTTTATGCTGCCTGTTGTTGGGGTTAGGATGGCCGGGGGGGAGATGGGTGATCCGTTGGTGATTTCGTTTTGCGAGTCCTTTGCGAAGAGGTTGTGGAGTTTTTGGCTGGGGAGGTTCATCGATGCGATTTCTCGGGCCATGGGGGGTCCTTCGAGCAGCCAGATTGGGTAATTTGGGTTGGTCGCCGTGCAGGTTTTCAAGAAGGGGGCGTATCCGTTATCGTGCCCGCCTCCGAAGAGGATTAAACGGCATCGCGGGTCTTTCAAATGGAACAAAAACTCTCCTGCAATGCCTAATTAGCCGACTATCAAGAATAAAAATAGATGCAGAGGGGGGGTACCTCGAATCTTAGAATCGGCCATCTCCTTCCCATACCCAACGTCAATAAAATTAACATGCTCAAGCCTCTGCGTAAATCCCATGAAAAACTGCTGTAAATCGCCCTGTTTGAGGACGTTCGATTTGACTAAAGTCTTGGATAAGCCCTCCAGGTTGGCGAATACGAGGGCTCTGATTTCAAAATCTCCTTTGATACACAGGTCGTCGCGGTTGGTGCGCACCAGCTCGCGGATTTCGGAGAGTAGTAGCTCTGCGGCTTCGCTGCCGCCGTCTTTTTTCTTCTTCAATAAATCGAGATGGAACTGTGCGCCGTTAGCCTTTATCCTCTTTCTATATATAAAAAACGGAGGTATAGTGGGAAGGAACGGGAACGTACTAGCATGCCATCTCCATCAATTAACACTTGAATATAAGGATATGAATTCTATCCCCCCAGTCAGCTCCAACCCCCCTCTCAAAAAGATATATATATGTGTATAAAGGTGACGAACTAGCTTATCTTCAGCATCTTCAAACTGGATTTTAAGATCCCGAATCTCTTTCTGGGAAATACGAGCAAATTTCTGCTCCCTCTCGAGATCATATCCAGTCTGTTCGAGTGATCTCGATAAACTTTCGTTTTGTTGTAAAAGTTCCTTGTCCCACAGTTAGCCTCGTTATCTCCACGATAGTCCCCACGTGCCTACAAGCACGCGAATAATAAAACCCGTCCGTGGCATAAAAGAAGAAGAAGAAGGGGGGTAATACCAATATCAACTCATCTTTTTTCTTTTCGGTTTCAGATAACTCCGCAAAGCGACTGCGATAACTCTGGAGCAAAGTGGCGTTGGAGGGCGCATGGCCCCCCCCAGCGCCGTTCGACATCATCGACATCATGCCTTAATTTCCTTCTTCTCTACCGTTTCCCAAAAGCCCTTTTATTATATCGATATAACGATGAAGAGTGGAAGTCGAAAAACACCTGATGTCCGAAGAGTGGAGATTCGATGGAGGGGGGGAGAAAGAAAAAAACAAGGACTCCTCGGTGGAAAAAAAGACAGCACCAGTCAGCTGGAGGTTGTAGGCAACGAACCTGTTAGCCTCTCGTGGCTGCAGGGTTTGTTGTTCGTGTTTTGGAAAAAAAATCGCTTTGTTTGTTTCGGGCCGTTGAGCTCGAGCTCAGTTGCAAGCAAGTACTCCGTACCTCTCAGCTGGACTTCTCAGTCGATAGGTTCGGTACAGACAGGCCGTTATATACCACAATGAAAGAGAAGGAGGAGGAGGATAAAAAGTGGATGTGGGGTAGTAAACCCGGCTAGCTCGGTTGTCTGTGGAGTTCTCTGTTGATCCGTTAGCCTTTTTGCATTCATTGGCCCGACTGTCGAGGTTATGTATGTGCGTATGTATAGATTCGAGGCTGTTGGATATTAAACAGAGCCTCGCGGGGCCAAGATGATGTGCGTGTCAGAGCAGAAGCCTCGCCATGCAGCCCGCCAGCCAGCCCGCCAGCACGTCAACGGACAGCCAGCAGCCCCTCCCCCGGATATTTACTTACTTGCTTCCCTATAATATAAAGCAGTATATACCTAAGTATTGTGTATATGTATATCTGTATACAATAGACCCCTCGAAAAGGGAGACCGAAGACAAAGTAAAAGAGAATAGAACAAAAGGAGAAGGGCCCCGGATTATATAATTACATAATTACAACCCCCCAGCTAAAGTGCTTCAGCCTCGCATTGACCCTCTCAACTCCCAATACCATAAGCTACTTAAGTAAGTAGGTAAGTAGGGACCAGGCTATCGACATTCACACAAACTGCCTCCCCAAAGCGAGTTGACGAGGGGGCCTTCCCGCGCGAATGCCAAATCCATCCCGTACGCGTTCACCCCTCTGATCCTCCATCAAAAAAGAACATCCAACCAACATTGATATGCATCACTAGTCTGGAATAGACTCCCCAAAGCCTTGCCTACACGCCGCCAAGCACGGTAAAGAAGCTGCAGGTAACGCTGTTGTATCCCATAAACAGCCAACTTGGAAGCCTTCAAAGCGCCAAAGAACACAACCAACCAAGGTAACCGTTATTATCTCAACCGAAAGCAGTAGAACCCCGTGCCGAAACCCGGTTGTCTTCTTTTTATTCATTTTTTTATTTTTTATTTTTATATTTTATTTTATAAAAAAGTGTAGTCACAGACCAAACCCAGCCAATCCCACACCCTCGCTTTTCGTGCCTGAACTTTCCCCCAGAAACATCTCGAACAAGAATCATAATCAAATCAAAAAAACCCAGCCCCACGGCACAGCTACACCCCAGAAACATGCATCCGCGCTATGTATAACCCTATCACATCACTCTCACAGCCAGGCCTTTCACTCACATACCCAAGCCTGACGCCAACTACGCGCAATACCAGCGGTACCATCTATGATCTAAAGACTTATACCAATACGTCGAATGTAATTGTCTCAAAACAAATACAAAAAGTAATAAAAAAGCAGTTCAGTCATAAATAAACAAGCACTACCAACGACATCAACATCTTCTATGTATTATAGAATTCATCGAATAGTTAAAAAAACAAAAAGGAGGGATGTTTCCTCTCCGATGACTCCCAGAACGATGAAAAAAAAAAAGAATTAACCACAAAAAAGCAGTATAAACGGTATTGGCTTACAAGCGCGTATGGCGTCGTGTAGTAATGGAGGGGTGGCGGGGGCTAGGGCGCTTCGAGAACAACCGAAGCGGTGAGAAAAAAGTTGATTTTTTGACAAAAACAAAAAGCTTAAGGGTACAATGCGGAAGGTATTTTAGCAAGCGTCGAAACGATTCAGAAAAAGACAAATATTTCATCCGTGTAAAGAATCCCATGAGTATCATAATAAAGAGGAAAAGAAGAAGAAGGGTACAAATCAGGGCGTTAGGGGGCATTATCACAAATCAATTGTGGTGGGTTGAGGAAGTAGAACGGGTGGTTGGAGGGGGGCATGAGGTGTAGTAAGTAGTGTATTCAACAGAAAAGGAACAGAACTGAATTTTTCGTAAATTTGCTGTGGCTGAACCATCTTAGGTCTCTCTTGGGGACCGGAACCCAGCTGTAAAGGGTCCATCCCGCAAGGCGTATATGCTAAGCACTGGAGGGCTCTCAGATACCCTCCCCAAAGCTGTGTCTAAAAAGCAACCGGGAATACGAAAACGTAAAGAGAAAAAAAGAACAAGACACGGCACCGCTATCATGCAGCATAATGTCTAGTTTGCTCAAAGGGGGAAAAAAAATAATAGACGGCGGCAAGGTCATCCGTCTCACATGGACATCGTAAACGAAAAGGTAGAGCTGCTCGGCAACGCCGGAGCCAATGGTTTCGCGACCCTGCTGAAGTGGTGCTGCGAGGACTTGTCGGGGTTCGGTGAATGCTCCACTTCAAAGTTGGCGGGTATCATTTCATGCTTGAACTCGTCGCCCCAGCCGACACGCTGCGCGAGTTCCGTAACAATATCGTCGCATTGGTCGCCAATAAGTTCAACATCAAATTCTATATGATGGACAGGCTGTGACAAGAGGGGTTAGCAAATATCCATGCATCCGTATTACGGGATAAGGACCATACCTCTCGAGAGATGTATATCTGCGGCACATTCGCAGGCAGGAAAGCAGGGACTTCGGATACGGGCGCAACCTTCAGACTGGTTCCGATGCAAATCAAGAGGTCGACCTTGGCTCTGTCATGGTCGACGATCCGGTGGAAACGGTCCGGAAGCTGCTCCCCAAAGAAGATGATATCGGGCTTCATGACCCCGATGTCAGCCTCCAAGGCCCAGTCCTCCTCATCGCTGCTGTCGTCATTGTACTTGTTTTTCCTGCTCTTCGGCGCCGTAGTACCCCTCTTTCTCTTCTTTCCAACCTGCTGCTTCGCCACCTCTGCCTCGACGCACTTCGGGCACTTCGCAATCTTCCCAGCTCTCAAGTCGTCAAATATGTCGTCCCCGGAAACCTGGAACTTGCACTTGACGCAAGAGGCTGTCGCAAACGATCCATGGCACTGGACCAGCTTGTCGGGTGAAACACCAGCCAATTGCTCAATGTTGTCGATGTTCTGGGTATAGTTCCGTAGCAGTTTACCCTTTCGTTGGAGGAGCTCGATGAAAGCGTGGGTGGGCGAGAACTTGTTGGTGGTGGGGAGGATGTCTTTGGCAATGGAGTAGAAGATACTACACATCAATGCATTAGCAAGGCCGATTCTAAAATTCACAGAGCAGTTGAACATACGAAGGATCCTCCTTGAAGATCTGGATATCGAAGACCTCTTGGGGATCGCTCAATCCAAGACCTTCAAGGCGAGAGTAGAGACCACTGCCCTTGCTTCTGAAATCCGGGATACCCAAACTCGTGGAAATCTATCAACTTGTCAGCAAAACAGTCTTGTTATATCCCAATCGCAAATAATGCAAACATACCCCAGCGCCAGTTAAGACCATAATGTTGCTGGAAGCTTGAATCAGTTCCACAACATCATCAACCGAGTTGACATGCGACAGTTTCAGTCTCTTAGCCATCTCCCGTTGCATCATCAAACCCAGCAGCGTGAAGTAGGCTGAATCTGGGCTTCCATCCAAGAATGCCGGCTGCAAGTGTCCCCGATTCAAAATTAGCCCTCAACCATAATTCACACATCCGTTCTCCTCGAAATCGTCAAATCATACCGGTCGTAGCCCGAAGGCCGTTATGAGCTTCTTGGCGCTGATGGATCCATTCGATACCGTCTGGTCGACGAAAGACCGGCTTCCGACTCTTCGTAATAGGTCTTTGTAGTACTGGCATTCCTCTGGTGTGCAATATTCCGGGCCTGTTGCTGACTCCAAACGATCGCGACAAACACAAAAAACATATTAGATATCCTGAACCCACCCGACGAAAACGACAAAAAATGGGTATTGGAGAAACTCCCTACCGTCGTCCGAACTATCCTTCATTTCTTCCGCACCAATCATATCCTCGTACAAACTCTGGTCTTCCCAATCACTCGACTCGACCTCGCTACCTTCAACATCTGGGACTTCTTCCGGTTCATCTTCGTCGGTTGAGGACCCGGCATCATCGTCGGATAGAGCCGATGGCAAGCCTCGTAGTTCGGGTGGTAGGAAATCGTCGTCTGCGAATTGGGCGTGCGACATCGCGACGAGGTCGAGTGCCGAAGGGGTGGGTTTGGCCGGCGACTGGCGAATCGACGATTTCGGCGTTAAGGCCGTGCTGTCCATCTTGATTGACAAGCGGGTACGGGAAACAAAAGGTAGCGGTTTGGAGAAAGGATATGCCGACCAAAGCGGGATGGTTTCGATATGAAAGAGGAAGCGCAAGCCAAATTTAAAAAAGGGAGTCGAGGGAGCGAGGGCGTTAAAAGAAAAACAAGCCGCCGAGAGAAGGGAAAAGGCCGATAGACGGACGTCGAGAAAGAGAGACTGGAAGCGGACTGTAGAGGAATAAGAAGAAGAGAGAATGAAGAGTGTTAGACACGGGCCGGGAGTTTGTTCAGCAGCAACAGCAGCATGCGAGTTATAAAATGAGATGTTACCAGGGAACGAGCGAATAAGATTGGCCGAATTGGGTAGAACTAGAACGACAAGCAGAGGAAGAAAAAAAAAAAAAAAAAAGAACTGGAGCCGGGATGGTTTGATGTTGTACCACCGTTAAGATCTTTGTGCGGATATGTACTTGTGCATGGATGTAAGCAGGTATATACCTTGGCTTGGATGGCAGCAGCAGATGCTACCTTTTGAATCGAACTGCAGCTGTATTATATAACCCGACGTCCAATCTCTGACGATGCATATGATGTCAGGCAGGGGGGAAGAAGAGGAAACAAAGGAAGCGAAAGAAAGTAAGATATGAATGATGGTGATGAGGGGCGAGAGAGAGAATTCCAATTGAAGAAATAAGAATAAGAGGAGGTAGAATTACCCAGCTAAGAACCAACAAGTACAGAAGAACTCTTTGTTTAGGTCCGATGTACGTAGGTACTTAGTACAAGCTATGCCACTAGCCTAGATTGGAACCAACGGCAAATATAAGAAATATCATATAATATCATATCAAACATTTAGGTATCAGTCAATGGATGAATGAAAACGAAAATCAATCAATCCAAAGCTTGCCGGGCCCCGGCTTGTGGAAGGTGAGACAGCGAAAACCCGCAAGGAAGCATGGACGCACACATGCATGGGCTCGACCGACGGCAGGCAGACAATCCGGCAGGCACAATCGAGGAGAGGGGGGAAAGGAAAGGAATGGATCAGTGCAGAACCCAAGCGGGCGGCCATGGCCGAAAGAATAAGGATAAAGAGAGCAAGGGAAGACGGGAAGGCGCAACGGAGATGTGGTTGAAAAAGGACCGGACTGTCCAGCATACGTACCGTGATCCCGAGGGAAAGGCTTGCCTATACGAAGCCAAGATCTGTGAGGCTTGCAATTGTGATTGATTAGCTCCCTCTTCAGCCGGTGCGTGCGTGCATATGATGGTTGATGTATGTATGTAAGGAGGTGGAGGTGGAGGTGAAGAAGATGATGATAAGGATGGTGGTTGTAGTTGTGAGAAGTGTGTATCCGTTATATTGCTTCCGTCCGGGTTGAACGTGGTTCGGAATACGCAACGTAGCGTAGCGTAACGTAAAGGCCGTGCTGTGCTGTGCTCAATCAAATTAAATTAACCAACCTAAGCTACTAACTAAGTATGTAACTGTTATAAACCAAGCAAGACTAAGTCAAAATGATATTAAGATCTGGATCTGACGCTGTTTAAGAACCTGTCGCCGAATAGGAACAAACCGCGACCGAATAAACCCAAACGAACCAACGGTGTGGCCATGCATGTTGCGCTGTCCGCCAAACCCAAAGCCTCGCTGACCAGCTTTATGCACATCCATCGCGATGCCTCTCCTTGGCATCCATCACGCGACTGCCTAACTACTTCCTTACTATTACCACCCGATGCGGCGTATATTCAAACCAAACTAACAAATGGGTCTCTTCTTTCCCACAGACGGTACTTTAATTACTTGTATTCATTTTTATTGTTTTTGTCGAAAAGAGACATCGTGAGTTTAATACAATTGGATCTTGAAATGGATTCAATTTGTGCCAAATCCGTCCATGCCAAGACCCAACCCGGCTTAGTCAGATCGGATCGTGAAATGACGGCCACGTGACCATATCAGATCTTTGAAGTCTTCCACTAGAACCACGAAACAGAATATCTGTAAGATCCATTATGGACCAGTAGATTCAATCAGTAACCCCTTGCAAACATCATACAGTTCCATAAAGTGTCAGCTATCCCAAGTGCGACAGCTTCGGACTTATGGATGTGGCTGCACCGGTGGGGTGATCGGTGACCAACACCATTTTTTACCCGCGATAAGCGCCCAACCGCCCACCAAACCTCCTCCATCCCCCTCCTCAATACTCAAGTCAACAGGGCCAAACCGATCCCCATCGGTTCACATATGCCCCAATGTCCTTCGGCCGCCCCCCAGGCCAGCTAACCTTCAATCCCACTCCGTACGTTCCCCCATCCCCCAATATAACATACCCAACTAACAGACACAAAAAAAGCCCGGAGCGCGGATCCTTCCCCCTCGACCACGACGGCGAATGCCAGCCAGTAATGAAAGACTACCTCGCCTGCCTCAAGAAGGTCCGCGGGAACAACGACCCGGAATGCAGATTACTCGCCAAATCATACCTCAAATGCCGGATGGACCAGTACCTCCCCCCCTCCCTTCTCCCTCCTCCTCATTATTTTATATACATATATATATACAAAGATCCTAATTGTGATATAGTAATCTAATGGCGAGGGATTCGTTCCAAAACCTGGGTTTCCAGGATGAGAAGGATAAACCTACTTCTAATTCTCAGAAGTAATTTTCACTGTATATTTTAAATTTGTCTACGATATAAAAAAGGCAAAGAAGATTGTACCATAGCCCACCAAACTCCATTCCATTATTAATATCATGATTCAAAAAGGAAAAATACAAAAAAGTGGAGCTTTTAAAGCGGCGCCATTGTCTATCTACAACGGTAGTAGTGATGATAACAAAAGAACCCCAAATACCAGGTCTCAAAAAAAAGAAGGATTACCTCCCCATAACAGCATTCAACAACCCCGGCGTCTTAATCCCCTCCCCATTCTTCCCCAAGACCACCTCCTTAATCCCCACAGCCTCCAAATCCTCCCTATTCTCGCTCCAAGCCTTCAACAGATCATTCGACTCCTTCGGCTTAACCCCCGCGTTCGCCGTCCCAACCGTAATATGCATAAACTCATTCCCACACTCGTGTCCCTTGCTATCCACCAAACTGGCAACAATAGCCATGATCTTACTATCCCACACCACCCTCTCAAGCTTAACCTCCAACTCATCCATATCCTTCCCCTCCGGAGTTTCAAACCTAATCTTCTCATAATGATCCCACAGTTCCGCTTGAGCCTTCGAATTCGCACGATGGACCATGGTGATATGGAAGCTACCCTGGATTCTTCGTGAACCCTTCAGTTGGAGATAGAATTGCTTGAATTCCGCGGGCTCGGGGGCGAATACTTGATCCAGCGCCGCATTAATAACCGGTGCCCGCATGCGGATTTCGTAGTACTCTACTGCCGGTTGTTTCTTCTTTCCCTCGGATTTGGGCTGTTGCTTGACGACTTCTTTCCCCTTCTGTTGCTTCTGACGGGAGGGTCCGGCGTTGCTGGAACCTGATTTGATGACGTGCTTGAAGTCGACGGTGTAGTCGGAAAGAGCCCACTTGTTCGCCTCGTCGAGATCGTCGGCGGAGGGCATCTCCTCGCCCAATAGGTAGGGATAATGTTCATGCAGCTTGGAAACAACGGTCTCCAGATTCTCCCTCGATTCGGCTAATGGGTCGAGATCGATGACGAGATCGAACTGGCTGTCTGGGTCTGAGTCGATATCCAACGATTGGAACCGCTTGATGAAGCCTTCCATGATACTAACGATCTCTTGCTTATTACCCGTGCCGGAGTGGATGGTCTGATGATTATCGCCCCGATCGAAGATACGCTGCTGGTTCTTCTCTCTGATCTTTGATACAACGTCCTCGCCGGGCTTGTAGTGGACGTAGTTGAGGGCGACATACTCAACATCGGGGTTGAACTTGCTGATATCTCTGAAAAGCTGCTCTCGCTCACGTTTTTGATGGTTATTCCTATCAGCGATGCAGATTGGATGGTCATTTAATGACTTTACGATCTCGCTGGCAAAGACCTCAGGTTTCCCCCTCTTGACGGAGATGTTGTCGTTCTGGATATGTCCGACACCGAAGAGTTTGACCAAACCCAGGGCGACTGTGGTTTTCCCGCACCCGATGGTGGCGATGGGGACCAAGACGAGTGATTTGGCTTTGCCGTCTTCCCCGGATGCTTCCTCTGCCTTCACGATCTCGTGACCGGACGTCCCGATGGAAGCTAAGAATCCGTCCCTCATGGCGATGATACCGTGGTTGTTTGCGAATGCCTTTCCGATAGCTGGGTCCTTTCGTAGTTGTTCTCTGGCGTATGCAACGTATTTCTCTGTGATCTGCTTGTGTTTTCTGATCTTGGGTTGTTTTCCTGAGATGACGGCTTTGGTCACCTCCCTCCACTGTCGGTACATGAGGTAAGGCTCCTCGAATTTGTACTTGAAGAACCAATCGTGCCATTCCGGATCATTAGGTCCATGGCGGGCTTTACACCTGATCACGAACCCTTCCACAGCTCTTCCATTCCACTCCCCAGACTCCCCCACACCTTCCAGAAACTCCTTCAGCTCCGGCACAGTTTCCTTCTCAAAAACCTCAATCTTCTTAAACCCCCAATCGTCCGCAAAGGCCTGCACCTGGGGTCCAGACCAAGTCGCAAACACCGGTAAGTTAAGATTAACCCCGTGGAGATACAACCCCGCATCCTCCCCCTCGTACGCCAAAATATGCTCCTCGAACGAATCATCGCAAAGCTCCGCCACAGCCGTAACATTCGCATTATACAAAAACTTAGCCAACTGCTCCTTCGTCTTGCTCATCTTCTTCAACTGCCTCTCCACCCACGACGCCCCCACCAACGAATGGGACTTTGACGCATCCCCCCTCGCACCCGTGGAGTGCTTACTACAAACCAAAAGCGTGCCATCTGGTAACCCGGAGATGAAAATAATACACCCATTCTCCTTCATCGTAACCTCATACGGCGCCTTCGTATTCTCCTCAATCCAAGACCACTTCGTCTGCTCCACCTCATTTATATTAAAAAACTTATCATAACCCCTGGTAACAATCATACTATTCCCCCCAACAGCCTTAAGCGTAAATAGTCCTCTAGCCCTCGTGGGCAAATCCCGCTTCTTATAATCCCAATCCTGGAATTTCCAACTGTGAACGCTCAACTTGGAGTCATCGACCGCATACTCGTTTCTTCTGCACGAAAACCCAGTGGAGGATTTGGCGCCCCCGCGTTTGGAACCCTCGGTGAGGGTTTTGATGAGTTGGTTTACTTCATCCTGATCTTGCTCTTGATACGGAGCTCCGTAGCGTTCGGTGACAGACATCGCAGCGTTTTGGTCGAGATCGAGGGGTTTGTTTGATTTCGGCACTTCTCGTGTGAGCCAATGGTACGGCGGTGATGTGTGGATATAACGCCCCGCGTGTGTGTGATTACCCAAGGCGGGGTGATAACGGTAGCGAGAATTGGGGAGTTTGGATAGATTTAAGATGTGGTATCGTCTGATTGAGAGCTTCGTGAGCTGGTGCTTGGGTAATGATGTGTGAACCGGGCGTAGTCCGAGGATTGGGGACAGACGTGGTGTGGAATGGAGGAGCATAATATATAGATCTTTATACTTTGATATTTATATACAACGGTTGAAACAGAGGTGACGCCTCAGGCCTTGGTTGGACCTGAATTGTATGACTCCCACTTGCTCGCCTCTCAGGTACCTTACGAACCTAACCTAAATTGCATTGATAGCTTAGAAACGGCTCGCAATGGGCGAAGATGCATCAATTGGGTCCGAGGAATCAAAAAGCGGCCCAATGCAAATTTAAAAAATAAATAAAAAATAACAATAAGAGTGCTGTGCCTGAAACTCCAACCTCGAGTCCCAGGCCTTACAACAGCATGTTGAAATTTGCAGACCGCCCAAATGCGTCATAGTATCTTCAGGCGTGGTATTCCATGTGTTGTGGTTATTCCCAAAAGCGGTATGTTTGTCGATATAATCCAGTGACTCAACACCATTCTCAATATCTTGCACAGGATAACAATCAGATCGAGGCCATGATGATTCATACAAGGCGAATCCTCAGGCAGGCACAACCCGTCCCATTTTCACAAGCCTTGTATGTGTATGCAATCTTCCCGAACACCATCTAAATCCTCTGGAAATCTCGCGTTCCCGAAAGGAACTTCTTCCACGGCGCCGGGTTTTCATTTTTATTTTTTTGCAGCTGGAGGGATATTAGGTATTTTGAGCCTCATCGTGGTACTAAGAAAACATCACATGCCAGATCTATGCAAAGTCCACCTGCTCCCAACACCATCTTCTCAAAAACTTATATTATATAGAAAAAAATGAAAGAAACAAAATAGTAAAAAATATTACCAATATCTTTCCAACTTCGAATGACCATCCGGTCGCAAAACCAACCAAGCTAAAGGGGCGGAGACCGGTTGATCCCATGCAGCGTTCCCATGCACGACATGCTAGTGTCATGTATGTAGATGTATGTATGGATGGACGTATGTATGTAATGTATTGTCTGCATGCAGCTGACCCCGCCTTTTCCCTCGAACTTGCTTTATCGATAGTGAACTGAAGAGCCTATCGAACGCCGCCGTTCGTCTGAACTTTGGGTTGGTTGGACAAACACCACGATTGAACATCTCCGTATCTACAACATCCACCGTTTTTGCGATACAAAATGGAATAAATTTATATTGTAATAATGTAAAACTACAACGAGTAAAACATGTGGGAGATCGTAGACATTCTTTCCGGTGACACAGGAACGCTGCTTGAGACAATCCAACAGAAGTCCTCACCCTCAATATTAATCTCCATCTCGATCAAAAAAACGTCTTCTCGCTTACTAGCTCCCCAAGCTAACGCCGCCAAAGCCCAGCCAGTTCCCCACCTGCAACCACACTAACACCAACAACCTCCCATTCCAGCTTACCTCATCCCGACCCAAAAACTGCCACGGAAGGGAAGGGAAGCAGAAACCAGAGACAGGAGCACACGGGGTCCCATATGATCGGCATATGATGGGTTTCGGTCTGGAATGTCGCTTTGATACCCTCTTTGGGACCTTTTTTGTCTCTGATGCCTTTTCTTGGTAAGATCTATGTAAGTCATGAATATGCTGCATCAGCCCCCACGGCAGATCCGGAATATTTAGGAAGACCCATAGAGACAAAAATCAAGATAAAGATTATAAATTATGGGCAAAAAAAGCCACAGGTGAGGGGGTATTTCTAATCCCAGCGAGTTTCTACAAGGAATACTAGTAAGAAAGTGAGGGAAGCGAGTAAGCAGAGTGGACTATTACCACCCATGGTAATAGTATATCACAGCTAATCTATAATCAACTTTTACCCCGCTTGTCGCAATACTCACGAAAATGTGGATATCGGAATAGAAACCAACAATCCAACTAGTACATGTACTACTATAGTTAAACGAAAAAAGGAATGTAGCCTCAAGCCACTAAAAATCCATGATGGAATTTTTATAAACCCCAGGCATTTTTCATGCAATCTTCACAAACTCGAGCTCCGGCGCTCTCGCCCTCTCGCTACCAACGCGGAGGGGGTGGTGAAAAATACTTGAGGGTGTCGTCGTCGTTCCTTTGGCGCTACGACGTGCATGATGCATTGCATATACATATGCATCTCGATGATCTAGCTTGGGAAAATGGTATGGTCAGTACTTTGTAGAAAGGCCTTTCGGGACGGTTAGCGGCTGGAGATCGGCTTGTACTTTTTCTCTTTTTTTGATATATTCATTATCCATGCACCGTGAACATCTGCATCCCGGTATTTGTTGCATTTTTTGAACGTCATTTTCGAGATGATATTACTTTTGAAAAGCCCGCCGCAGTGAGATTTAGTAGAATATGTAACTAAATTAATAGATTTTTAGTCCTCGGTCATCCGCCACACTTTAGTCCCACCGGTAATCTATTTGATATCACATTTGTACACCGGGGCGGAGAAAGTACCCCCTCGACTTCTAGGAAGTACCTCAGAAGTACCCCCCTCCCTCGCTTCAACATAACTCCTCCAGCCTTGCCCATGTCTCATGGGTACGTACCCACTCACACACTCCCTTGACACATTCCTTCCTTTTCCCACCCCTTCTTCCAAAAGGGAATCGTTCCTTCCTATCCTCTCTTTCTCTCGCAAGTAAAGACCTTCCTCCCAAATAATTAAAAATCTCCTAAAAAAGATCGGACGATCCATATTTCCTTATTCCGCCCAAGACCCCATGCACACCGACAGAAAAAAAAGCAGGGAAGTGGGCATAATCGATCCTAAGATTTGCTATCCCCATCCCGGCTCTTTTGTTCTATTTCCTGATATTGATTAATTTATATTCCCAGCAGCCTTGGTTCAGCTATCGATAAGGGAGCTATCCTAGCTACTTCTTCAGCTACCACCCTCCGCGAAGGGATTATAATGGGGAAAAAGACGCAGCCCTCTCCTAGCCACATCTTACCACCTTTTTTGATAAGAGAAGGACAAGGGGGGTGGGGCCTTAAAGTCTTGCGGTCTCGTCACGCAGCAACGCCGTTCGGATCCTCCTGGCCGGTGCAGCGTACATGTATACCTTTCGAACAAAAACTCGATTTCTCCACTTTTTTCTGTAAATGTAAGCCGGAGACGGGTGGATGTTTCTTGCGCAAAAGATAACCTGTCAAGCCTGCGAAGCGCCGTGGTGGGTTTAGCTGGAGCTATAGCACTAGTTGAATCTTCTTTTTTTTCAAAAATAGATCCTAAAAGGGTACGTACCCCCCCTATAACACCGATCATAGCTTCTTTTCACCCCTTTTTTGAAGACCTTAGATACCCGCATGACCCATGGATTTACTGAGTCATAGTGGTTGCAGATTTCCTTTGTTACTTCTTTTTTTTTCTTTTTTGGTCTTTATTGCGGTGGATGTTGTGGAGAAGTTCGGGCGAGGAGGTGTTTTTGACATCGCTCGATCGATTTCGAGGTTTGGATATTCACCTTCCTACGGAATTACCTTGTATAATCGAGATTCGATCTACTCGTCACAAGGTATACTTCACGGCTCTGTAGATTATTCCTCGATAAAACCTAGGTAATATGATGCGACTTCATGTACATCGACGCCTACCAAAGCAGTCTCCTTGACCACAGATCCACCAATACATGCAAACAAGATTCCAAGCCCCGTTAGGCTTCATATTCACCCAAAGCACTCTACTCTTCACAAGCTACGGCCACTCATCCCCAGTAAAAGGTAACAAACCAAAGCAAAGTCCAGCGGAGACTATTCCAAAACAGGGTATATGCAAGACGCAGTTTCCCGTCTGCATTTCATGTAATGTATCCTAAACGAACAAATCAAGATAGACGCAAGTTTGGAACTATGATATCATGGAAAAACCTATAGCTCCAACCGGTCTCGTTCCCAGCTCCAACTAGCGTAAGCTCTCGCAGCTGCAGCTGGGAAGTTACGTTAAAAAATCCAACGGTGTTCAACGCAACCATCCCCATCCATCTTTCCAAGTTCTCAATAATAAAAAAAGAATATAAACCAAATAATCCATTAATAACCCCCGTAACCAAATAACCCCCTTTAACCTCCAAAGAGTGAACCGCCAACCGACGTTAGCCTCGAATCCAAACCGACGTAACTTCCCAAAAAGTGGGTGGCTGCATGCAACGTGCATAAGACACAGTCCACATGCACCGTCTACAGCAGCCACAATACCGTCGCCAGAAACCTCCCACCCCAGCTTTACCAACGGAGGATTTAGGGTCCGTGCGTACATACATACTCCGTCTCCACTCCGGGGTTATCCACCAAAACCTACTATACAAACATTTCTTTTTTAAACGTATAATAGTTTGCTTAATATTTGAACGATGGGGTGTCATGAAGTATTTCCGTATGAGGATATCATGTGTATTTCCCATACCCAAAAACACGATCCAACATCGCAAGCGCGAAGTTGAAATCACTTTAGCACCCCCCTTGCGATTTAAGTGTAAACTATATATCGCCCTTGTAGATTTATAAGCCCAACTTCGCAATCTACAAAAGAAGCGCATGATACTTCTTACTCATCAACCCCGTGCCCGAGCTGAACTAGTATACTCCTCAGGAACCAAAAAAAACGGCCAAAGGAATAGTTTATCCTCAGCAGCAGCCGGGTACCTTACCTTCCCATCCAAAACGCAGCCTTACGCATGCATCGTGACTCGCCTACCATCGATCAAGAATCGTATCCGTCAGGATCATGCAAGTGAATCGTATCCATTAGGATAGCACAGTGGTAGGATAACCACGCCGCAGTCCCCTTCATAGCAGTCTCCTTCATAGCAGTCCATAGCATCGCGAAAGGATCCGAATTATCCTCCAAAACGGCGCAGCATTTCCACGCAAGCACAAAAGCTACTGAAGATACCAGGTGGAGCGTGACGCGTTGGCGAGGGAGGCGCGGGTAGGTGACTCCTCCCCGTATCTTCCGGTTTTCCACACCGGTTCGAAGGAATCGTGCAGCCGCTGTTGAATACCGTTGTCAAATCTGCGTATAACCCGAAAGCGAAGGATTTCATGCAAACAACATATGCAAAACTTCCACCCGTAACCGCCGTGCGTGTAGAAGGCAAGATACGACCAGTTATACCTCACAAAAAAACACAATAATTAAAACCCCATTTAAATAAAAAAAATTTCAACCTGACATTTCCGCGATCCAAGGATTAAACTAAAAACATCTGTGCCTACAAATCCAAAAAACCTAATACATGAACGAACCAAAAACAAAAATAAAAAAGCGTAGTGGGAATACCCCCGTAAAAGGAAGACGTAATACATCGCGCATCTTATCGTAGACCTCCCCTCCCCTTTAGAACCAACTTCGATACAAAAGGAATATAAAAATTCATAGTACGTCATAAAGAGTGGTAAAGCAGTTGGTGAATAAGAAAAAAAAGAGTAAAAATACGGTTATTAAAAGAAACGAAGAGATTAAACCAACAAAAGCTAGTTCCAAACAAATTCCGCCGCCGCTTTATCTGGAGCTTGCTGAAGTGTATCAGAAGTGAAAGGCAAAAACGTAACCAAAAGAAAAAACTAAGGCTGGTAAAAATTCTCAGAATATTCGCCGATACATTATGCATTCCCTCCCCAAATACATGTATATAGTTCAATACCTTCAACTTCGAAAGAGCAAAAAAAAAAAAAAAAAAAAGGAAATGATGTACATCAGATATCGTGGCATCTTTGCAAAAAAGGAAGAAAAAAGACATCAACCTGTATCCCAAAATATCAAAACTAGGCAGATAACACAGAAAGGGAAGTCCCAAATAGAAAGAAGAATGAACCGTGTATATTATGCGCCGTACCGTATGAAGAAACACTGCACTCAAGAAGAGTAAAGAAACTAGTTGGGCAGGAAACTTAATTTCTGTCGTTCTTTAGGAGACATCCATACCGAATTCATCTTCTTCCTTAAAGGCAAGGCTGCCGCTCATATCAGCAGAGCCGGTGTTGTGCCAGAATTGCTGGTTGTTGATGGGAAGACCCCCGTGATCAGCCTGTCCGTTAAGAGGAGCACCTGCAAGGTCAGTAAATCCAGGGACGCGGAGTCCAGACCCGTGTCCTCGGGAGTATCTGAATGGCTCGGTGCCAGCGGCGCCGCTTTCAACAGCACTGATGAGTTCAGCTTCCATGCGCTTCATCTCGTCGTTCTTAGTGATAGGGAAGGGCTGCCCGAGAGACTCAAGTTTCTGCTGCATCTCTTTTTCTTGCTTGATCTTTTGGTACAAGGCCCACATCAAATCCTTGGTCCATCCAACGGCTCCGTTGAGGATGTCACCTTTGTTGGGAACTCTATCCTTCTCTTCAAGGGGGATAGAGAGGGCGGTTGCTCCAACTCCACTAGCACGTCTTCCGAGTCCACCAGCGAGCATGGAAGTAGCTCGTGGAGGACTAACTCCGTGAAGCCCTGGAGAAAGTGGTGTGTTATTCTGGAGGTGCTTTCGGACCTTCTCGTCCTCAAGACGGTGCTGAGGGACGAGGAAGGAGAGTTCTTGGATGCGTTCGTTGATGTTGTCACGTCGTCGACGCTCGACAAGGTTGTGGGATTCACGTCGTCGTCGTCTCTTAGCTTCCTGGCTTTGCTGGCTCGGGCTCATTCCGTCGACTTTCGTGGGCAGTGAAGCATGTTTGCCGCCGAGGATATCAGAAATTTGGCGGTGACCAGCGGATCCCGGTCCCGGGGACGACATCGGTGATTCGATATATGATAGGGAAGTCGGTGTACCATCCCAGGTGCCGGACAAGGACTTCTGGTGCCCATGTCGGCCCATATGGGAGGTTTGGATTGGCTGCGCCTGCATGCCTGATTCTGTAGTATTAAGTGAGAGACTGCCCTGCCTAGGGTTTTGAGGAGCTGCGTTCTTGTTAGAACCAGCTCGCTCAATATCGGGTCTTGCCTTACGTTTATTCTTGGCCATCATCATATCACTAAAGGAAGTGCCATGAACGTCCGCCGAGGACGACATGATGGTGGGAGACGGATTGTAAGAAGGCGGTGTGTCTATCTGTTGCGTCTGAATGTGATGACGGAACTGAGGAAATCCTCGAACGAATGGCGATTGGATGGGTGCATCCTCTGGGGTATGCGAGTATGGGTTCACGTTGGATTGCAACTGAAGGCTCTGACCACCCAAGCTCGTTGGCAGGTTGTCCATGTCGTTGGGGTTGAATCCACTTCCCATATGTCCACCTTGGAACCCGTAGGAGGTTCCAAGGGAATCCAAAAGCTCATCGTCGGTGATAGCGGAGCCGGAGAACTGTTGGATGTTGTTATTGTTGTTGCTGAACATGAGGCCGCTCTGTTGGCCCATGGACAGCTCGGACGGATCGATGCCGAAGCCCGTTGAGCCGCCGAAGCCGGAGAAGTCGTTATGGACGAATCGACCGTTCTGCTGGTCGCCATGCTCGTCTTTTATGAAATGCTGAGAGTTTTCCATGGTTGCTGTTGTTTTTTGCGGTTCTGGACCGAGATCTGCTTCAAAATCAAAAAGAAAAGGATCCGTACGGGTACTTGCGTTTACACCTAGATTTTATATGATCAGTATATGCAAGATGCCGTCGGGCCTCGCCTTGCAGGTGGTGGGAGCGCCTTACTCAATGGCATAGCGAGCCTTTAGGGCGGTAATCTTGGGTATATGGAGTTTTGGAGCTGGGAGGTTTTCAGCCTTGCTGAATTTCAAAGGAGGTCAGGCTTATATAGAGGATATGAAGCCTGTTAGGATAGAGATGGAGTGGGGGGGGTTTGTTGCGTGTGTTGCGTAGACAGCGGAACCTCTTTCGCGGGGTAGTTTCAGATTGAGCTTTAGCTTGAGCTATGGTTTAGTCGAAGGAATTGACGACAAAGTCGAAGCGCCCAAGGATTGATTGCCTCGGAGGATTTTGTGTATAGATACCAGGGGCAGGACGTGGTACGAGCTTCGGGGTATGGTCGTGCAGGCAGACAGGCGGCTGGTATGGTGTACTTAAGTGAGTAGTGTATACTGGCGATTGGTTGCGATACAGCGGGTGTTCGAGACGAGCAGGATATCGAGAGATGAGAAAGTTTCCAGAGCGAAGAGTACTAGCTAGGTAGATAGGTGGATAGGCAGGTGTCGATGGGGCGAGGCCGAGGGTATATATACTCTTTATACCTTATATGTATGTCCTCGTCCACGGTAGTGTGTGCCTGGCCTACAGAAACACAGCTGACCCGAACATCCTTCAGTTCAGTGGGGCTGGCTCATCCTAACGGGGACGAGCGGTAAGAGAGGTGTAGGATAGTGTAGTGTAGACCAAAGGTATATTGGTATACAGGAAAGCGAAGGTTTGGTTTAATTAATTAGGAGGGATGGATGGGGAGGAAATGGGGCCGCAGGTGACGGGAGGTCAAGAGGAGGGCTCGAGGGGAGGAGGGAGAGAATCAGATCTCTTCCTCCTGTTAGTTAAGAGGGGACCAAGCCCTAGGCCTAGCTAGCCAGTTAATGTGACCAGACTAGTACTAGTATACCAGTCCTGGTAACCGCTATGTACTCCTTATGTACTTACTCGAGGAGGAGGGGGGTGGAGGAAGGTACCTCTGGGACAAGCTACTGGTGGAGGCGGTGATGGTGGTGGAGGTGTGGGAGGATATTGGCTGGCTGTTACCGAAAGATGGGACGAATTCGTTTTGAAAGGACAAAAGACGGAAACAACCACAACCACTGCACCACTTCCACTTCCACTTCACTTGCATATACTTAATTAACTTTAGAGTTCTCTCGAGAGGAGTTTACAATACAGCCAGTAAGAACTCGCTTTGACTTTGCAACAAGTGGGAAAAAGAGGGGTGGCTTGCATGTCCGGACAAGGACGAAGACTCGACTAGACGGGGGTACGAGAACGAGGACTGTCGAGGTCTGGAGGAGCACAGCAACTATCACCACCATCGATATTGCATACAACTATCACCGCTAATACTAACTAACTACTTAGTTACTAACCCATGTCGTGGCTACTTCCTTAGCATACATAGCAGTCAACCCATGCAGGCAACCGAGGGCGATTTTCACCCCCCCAGAATTCGCAACATTCCACCCGTGGGCTGGCTGCGAGGGTGTGCAACCACCCAGGCTCGACGTCAGGGGAGAGTATCGCATGTATTCCACTACCCTCACAGTTGTACAGCCAGAGGTACCTCCGGTGTACATCCTAATGTACTTGCTTCCTCACGACCTCTCACTCTCAGGAAGTCGAAAAAGAAGGAAGGAAGGAAGGGCCAGGGAGGGGTTTGGCACAGTCGAGCCTTGATTCTGCCACCCCTGGCTACTTTGATATCGATACCTCGCTCGGAACTTTTTTCTTCTTTTTCTTTCCTCACTTTTTCCTCCGGTTGGTTTTGCTTTTCTTTCCTTTTCTTGCTATTTGCGCGAAGGTTGGTTGATACATGATAATGAAGAAGAAGTAATTATTATCATCCAAGACAGGTGCCATTATCGGGACCGAATCGAGTCAACCTGTTTTGACATGATTGAACTCCAAAAGACTACTCTTCAGTTATCTTGCAACCGTGGCCGCGCCGCTGATGCTCTGAACCTCAAACAGTTCGGAACGACCCAGCCAGTGGGGGCCTTTCGAAGCTTAAGCGCAGCTTCTCCGTGCTCCGCAGGCCTATAGGCTCACAGAAGTCCTAACCAAACACCCAATAGCAAACGGCTCTGGCCGTGGCCAAACGCCATAGGAACCTTGCTTTTAGCTCCGGCCCAGGATACTTATTTTCTTCGTCCTCCCAGTGCAGCGCAGCGCAGCGAAATGTTTGAAATTTGGTATTTTGCAGAAGCGCTGTTAGCTATGCCATAAATCAGCCACTAAACTTGATCCGGCCAATCTCTTGAATTCATGACAGTACGTAAGTCGAGTTACCGACGAAAGTCTGGGGGAGCTCGAAGGCACGAGCCGTGTCTGAAAACCATATTTTACATTTCCCTGGACATTTTTTTGCTGAACCGGTTTCATCTCGCCACGGAAAGACGTTTATTTCTGTATTTCCGGCCGGCTCCTGTTCCCAACTAGCCTTCGAGCCTTCGGGCCAGTTATCGTCGCGCCTTCCTCCAAGGTTCTAGTCTTCGCCTCATCGAACACTCGAGCTCAGCTCACGGACCAGCTTGATCCGCACCGAGGTATTAATTATAATGTAACCAACTTGCAGATAATGACGAATTAATTAATTATAGCGATGCCCAGTTGCTTTTTTCTATTCCGTTATTTTTGTTTTTCTTTTCTCTGCTCATCGGCCTTCCCAGTCCGTTTTTCGAACCTGGAGTATCGAAGCTAGGTATTCGTATACCCACCTCCGCCCTCACATTCGGTATTTTGGGGTAGTGCGGCACCTGGACTTGAGCGATGCAAGGGTGGCCGGTGTAAGCATGCAAGACCTTCCATCACAAAAAATACCTACGCACTTCTTATCATCTCCAAAATATGATACAGATGAGATGACCTCTCATTCTCATGAAGCCCCCTCTATATCTTGTCTGATAATTATTTTTTTCGCAAAGTTCTTTGCAAATTATCTGAAACCTTTTTATCTCTCTCCGTCGAGAAGAAAGTAATGTGAACTTTGAAGAGGTGGGAACCCTAAATTACAGTTGACAAGGCTGGAACCCTCAAGGAATCGATTTATGCTTCGCCAGAAAATGCAGCATGCGCACGCTGGCAGAAAAAGCCGGTGGCCATGGCCTGGCCGTGGCATATATGATGTATAAGGATATAAGGCGCATGGCCAAAACAGGGTGTGCACGGAAGCGAAAGCATCGAGTGAACGCATATTATCAAATTAAATATCTCGTTTCCCGTCGTATTCCGCTTACTGATCTATGGCTTTGAAGCTTGGGAAAGCCCGCCGGCTGCATGCAATGGGTATTTTGGGGATTAAATTTCGCAAATTCGTGTGAATAATATTGGTCCTTGCTTTCGCCTCTTATTTCTTTTAACCTTTTTCCTGTCGTCAGCATCGCATTGGTAAAAAGGGAATTTAGATCAACGTGCATGGCATGGTTGTATCTAGGTATCGAATTTGTAGCCATGGAGTCACTGGAATTCTATCCGGCCCTGGTAACGGATGTATCATGATATGCATACCCCGCATAGCACTCGATGCAATGACATTAAGATGGCGGGAAGGGATTCTCGAGATGCCTAAAGTCGGATACCTCTGTGTGTTGTCGCTGTCGTCCGGGAACTGTTTGACGCTTCCATAATTGCCGTATTGGGGCAAACATACTGCGGCTCAACGGTGCCAAGTCGGATCCCCTTTCATCAGCATTTCGTAGGCGCTTTCGCATCAAGTTACGCAAGCCTGCACAAGCTACGACTCGCCTTTGCCTTCTCCTTCCTCTTCTTCCATTCTACGAATACGCGGATACGATAATTACTGGTCTTGATATTGCTGCTGCTGGCCCGCGGCATCCGTAAACCCACCTCATATTTGACGAACTTCCAGACCCCGCATTAAGTTATAAACCGACCTCCGAAAACGATATTCATTGCCGTTCATATTTTTCCCAACCGAGATTTTTGAAAGAGGCTTAAACGGTTAAGGTGAAGGGACAATATGGCCGCGGAATCACAGTTCCGGTCGCAGTGGACCAACTGGTCGAGAAGGGATGAACCGGTGCGAACTTCGAGGGATACCGGATTCATGTCGCGTCTGAGCGGTTTGAATCCATTCGGAAACGATGGCTATGTCAGGCTACCAACTACGAATGCTGATACTCAGCTACCGGCCCGGACGAGGGAGGAGGAAGAGGGTGGCATGTTTGCTAGTATGTGGAGCCGAAGCTTAAGGGGTTTACTTGTGGTAGTTCTTTTACTGACGTAGGGTGATGCCGATAGTGTCGTATTGGGACCGAATGTTGGGATTTACGATTTGCAATCTTGGTGCTGCAGTGTGCTTTGTTATTTGTTTCTTTTTATTCCCGGCTTTGGTATTCAAGCTTCGCAAGTTTGCAGCCTTGTGAGTGTTTTCTCTCGTTGTTACAGCTTCGCGAGTGGTATACATGCTAACAATCTGGTGTTTATAGATGGACTGTTGGTTCGCTGCTCTTCTTGACATCATGGGCAATCTTGTACGGCCCGGTGAACTACGCACGCCACCTGTTGTCCGCTGAGCGGTTACCGTTCACTGGGATCTACTTTGGATCCACCGCATTGACGTTGTACTTTGCCCTAGGGGTATGTAATATGGCAATCATAGGGTCACTCATGAGGGTTTGAGATGCTAACAAATGTCCTGTTTTTCGCAGTTACAATCGTCTATTCTTGCCATTTTCTCCATGGTGATCCAGTTGTGCGCATTGATTTGGTATCTTGTGAGCTATTTCCCGGGCGGATCCAGTGGGCTTCGGTTTGCTTCTCAAATCGGTGCTAGACAGGCGGGTGCTTGGTTGAGCGGGTAATGAGGGGATTTTGGGTGAACAAAAGGGTTATCGTCTAGATCGGCCAATGTTGGGGATGATGGGAAGGCTAGGGTTTGCTGTATTTATGTCATTATCAGCTTTCTATGATTCGGTAGTTTTTTTCGACATCAGGTGAATTAATGGGCGAATTGGCACAAAAGAGATAAAATTAGTTTATCATGGTTTTGTATAATTGTCTGAAGCGAAATTCGTAGTTTTTTTATAGCTTATCAGTTTTGGGTTTTTTGAATTTTGAATTTTGAATTTTGAGCAGGGTTCAAGCTTGTCGAGCGAACGAGGGGAAGCATCGCATCCGGATTTTATAGCAACTGTTGTCTACATGCATTATTCGTCGGTTCCACGATGCATGTGTATGTACTTTTTATATAAAGTATACGCACATTAAATGAGCCCCCCATGCCAGGCCAGAAATTCCGGAACCTGCATGAAAAACACGTCATCCCGTCGATTGTCAAACCCTCGCCACAGGGTAACTTCCAGCCACAAAACGATGGGTTTTATTCGATGATGGATGGGGTAACCCTTGCTTTGGGTTTAAGACGATTTCAGTAACCCCACTTCCTTTACCAACGCGGGATGATCGGGCGAGGGGTAGCCCCCCGAATTGAGGTCCAGCAGATGAGGGGTAAAAAGAATGCCTGAAAAAATCAGAAGGGGAAGAAGAAAATACGGGTTTATAATTTGTAACCAATGCGAGCGCTTCGAGCGGACGGGCTAGTTAGGGCGCTCTTCTTTTTTTTTTTTTTTGTTTTAGACTAAGGAAGTTGAAGCTTGTCACAACCACGTTTCTTTGACAAATGAAAATAGAGGGAATAGAAAGAAAAAGTTAGGATAAACCAGGCCAGGTCGGAAAGATAAGGAAGCATTCAACCTGCATTAGTCGTAGGCATGTTCTCGTTCGCTAATTGATGAAGGAAAAAGAAGAAAGGAAGTAGGAAGAGTTGCAATTGTGGAGCATGGAGGTGCTCTAGCCAGGCCGGAGAACGGTCAGAACAGTCATGTCAGAGTTTTCATGCCTGGAAAAAAATGGAATAAAATGGCGCCAATATCAATAGGTATGCTAGTATAGTACTATGCCACGGCAATTGGCAAGTCAATGTGAAGTTTCAGCGAGATCAGTGCGGTGAATGGCCATGGAGGAACCGTGAAATTTCTCCCGATCATCCGAATTCATAACTGCTCTGTTCTCTTCGTTCCGGAAGAGCAGGAGGACGGCTTTGCCGGCCCCCATTGCAAATTTCCGTACCGCGGACGGAGATGTGATTTTTTGGCCTATTTCTGTGGCAGCAGGATTAATTTAGAGGTCCATTTGGCCGACCACGGCGGGTAACTTAATCAGACAACCTATTCGAGCGTAGTCTGGTTCTGCAGGTGCACGACACGATTCCCGGCAGACTTCAATTGACATGATCATGAGATATCATAGCGGACAGCACCGGATTGCCCTTTAAACTTTTTTTTTTTGTGAAAATTGGCAATTGATATTGCAATAGCAGTTGTGATTGATTGAGCGGTTGCATGCCAATTGATTGCGGACATTGCTTTCCCGAGCTGGTCGAGTCCGGAAGTACTAGGCCATATGATAGCCTGTTAGACAGACAGTGCAGTCCCAGCCACCGGGCATGTCACTTGCACTTGCACTTGTTATGTATACAAGCGACAGGCAATCCCGAGGCATCGCATTGGCATCTCTCATTGACACTTCCTAAGAGGCATGTCTGTCTGGATGGGTGTATATGTGCATACATACAGCCTGCTGCATCCTCGTTAGCCTTCTTTTTAGGACGACGGCCGAACCAGCCAGCCAAAAAAATTTTCGCCAAAAAAAACCCGCACACACAGAAAACCAAATTGTATAAAAAAATCGAAACCATTGAAGGTTAAATTAAGTGGAGAGGAGCGAAGAGTGGCAGACCGTGATAATTATACTTGTTCTGTGACTTCGTTCCAGCTACCCCAGATTCGATTCGAAGGCAGTGATAGTGAGTGTCAACAGTGCCTATCCGCCGTATATCGTCCCCATACAGCCATCCCCGTCTACCCGTCCGCCCACCCCGAAGATCTGAGCGAGAGGGATACCTTCCTCGGTCGTATCGTCCATCCGTAACGTAACTTTGCGGTGGTTGTTTGTGGGTCAACAGCTGTTTGCGTTGCAGCTCTGCCCTGCCGGTTTTGTGGGTGTCCATTTTTCAAATAATTTCTTTCTTTGCTTTCTTTTCCAACTAGGAACCTCCATCAATCCATCCATCCATCCTCCCACCACCACCACCAACTCCACCACCATCATCTCTTCCTCGTCATCAACCTTCACCTCCCACCACCCATCTCCACAATCGTCACCTCCAAGTCCGCCTTGCTCTTTGCTTCATCGGCCGACTTGCTTCTGACTTGACCTGATCTGCTAGCTGTACGTCTGCATTTCTGCTTTCGGTTGCCTTCAATCACCCACCGATTGCTTTGCTGACTGTTCCGATTTTTTGATACTGGGGCAGCTGTTGAGACTTCCTCTTTCAAGTTGCATCGGTCTCCAACTCTCCTCTGTTTGACGAACCGCAGGAACCGGTACACGCGTCATCGACCTTTCGAAGCGTTTTTTCCTTTCTAGAAAAGCCCATCCCGTTGGTTCTCTCGACCTTGCCCGAAGTTCCGTCTGCGCTTGTCAAAAAAAAAAAAAATCTGCTCGCTTTTTTTTTTTTTTTTTCCTTTTCTTCTTCCGTGCCTAAGGATCGACATCTGCTCCCACAGAGGAAACTCAGTAGGGCCAACCGACCATAGGATCCTAATTTCGCTTTCATAATCAGCTCCAAGCGCGATATCACCAACCTCACGGTACTGCAAGTTAGGCAAACCTGCGTCTTTTTGACACTTTTCGGCAATCTTCGAGAGTTCGATTCTCTGTGACGTTTTCACAGCAGATTGTGTATCACAAGCTGCCCCCCGGCCTCGTCTCAACCGACCACTCGCTTCCTCGGTTCTCATCCCCACTTACGACCTGCTCTCTTTCCTAGTTCTACAAGTGTGGTCTCACCAACTTGGTCATCCCAATTAAACTTTTTGGAACGTCAAATATTCTTCGAGACAATTGCACGACATCCAAGCGACGGAGGTTTCCCGTCGTCCAATCCGAAAGTCTTCACACGATCCATATTTGAACACTCTGGGACACCAGGCTGCTGTTCCTTGGAATCAACAAAGAGAGAGTCCCTTTGTTTACATTGGGCCTTTGAGTGAATTACGGCATCTCTCCGTATAATTTCTACAACTAGCCCTAGGGTATTACCATTATTCAAAGGGCCTTTTAGCTCTTAAACCTTTACGGATTTTCTCATATCTACTTTACGACGGCCATCGCTGATCGAGTCGTTCACAAAGGCAACGGCCGAATAGGCTTATCCCAAGGAACGTCTTTTAGGACGCGATATTGAGTACGCCTCTATCGGAACAGTCAGAGGAAGTCCTCTTGTCTACCTCTGCCTAAATCAAAGATAGTTTTGCGTGCAAGCTGTGTTTAGTCAAAATGACATCGGCAGCGCCAGATACCAAGAAGCCTGCATTTTCATATGCTGCTGCTGCTTCCGGAAAATCAATCCCAAGCAAATCCGGAGTTTCCACACCCGAAGAATCAAAGAAGCCGGTAGAAGCCGGCAATGCTGTTGATGCTAAGAAAGATATCGACAACCTCGACTTGTCGAAATTAAATATCAATGGCGAGTCTACAGTTGCCCCAAAAGACCAGGCTTCAGCTCCATCGCCCCAGGTAAATGGTGTCACATCTGATGCCCAGAGCTCGAGCAGTGTCAAGGCCGCAGATGCCCAATCCACACAAGGAGAACTCAGCAACAAGGAAGATGACGGTCGAAGTGTCGCATCAGCTCAAGAAGCTGCTGGAAGTACGACCGGAAACGAAGATGCTGATAGCAAGAGTGGGAAGGAGACAAGTTCTGATGGTAAAACGAAATTCAAGACCCATAACTTGGTTGATGCGCCCATACCAAAGCAGAACCCTTGGATGGTACGAAAGGAGGCTTTTGACCGAACCAAGGCCATGCAGGCTGAGACGAAGAAGCCCCAGCCAGTCATGAACGGAACCTCGTCTCAGGATAAGAGTAGCCAGACATTCGGTAATGATAGGAGACACAACAGACAGAAGTCAACGACCCCGGAGAATAAGCCTCCATATCAGGCTTCCGGCGGACGTCGGGATGCATCAAATCCCACTGAGAAGCGTGGTGCCCCAGAGGCTGCGAAGGACGGCAAAATGTTGTCACAGGTTGACGATAGTAAGTATTGGTGAGCACCCTAAGTAAATGGCAATATACTAACGCCCTACATAGTTTCGCGGCGACCAGCCAACCGCGGTAAAGGTCAGCAGCAAGATGATTCTGCAAGTGGGGATGTGGCCTCACCGCCTGCACCGCCCTCTATGACTGACAAGTCTATGTGGCCAACTCCTGAGGTCGCCCAAGATGAAGAGAAGCGCGAGAAGCGCGAGAAGGAGGAGAAAGAGAAGGAGAGAGAGAAGGAGAAACCAGCGGTACCGACTAGCCGCCCATCGAAAGACAAGTGGATTACCATGGCGGTGACGCCAAATATCATTTATGATACCCCTTTGCCTACCCGTGGTTCCAGGGGACCTCGAGGAGGACGTACCGATCGCGGCGGAAGGCCTGGTGCACAAGGCCAGCCCAGAACAGCCGATAATGAGACTAGTGCATCACCGACTGAGACGGCGCCCGCTACTGGCTTTGACAAGTCCCGAAGCTCACAGACTACGTCTGAGCCAACAGGTCAGAACACAAATTCGCACGCCTATGCCCGTCGTCCTGCTAATGCTATCCCCCGTACAGCTGAAGTCCCTGCTGGCGAGACTGTTGCGAAAAAGGATGCCGCCGACGCCAAGAAGGATGCTACTTCACAGGTTGTAAACGGTATTAGTAAACCAAATGGCTTCACCCCAGAAGCGTCGCAAGAAAAGGAACGTAAGCCTCAAGCGAACGACGATGGAGCATTTGTCGGCCAAGGCGTTCTTCCGCCAACAGCCGTCCGTCAGAAGACGGATAAGCCGACAACATACCCCACTCGCGACCACCAAACTACCCATAACCGTGGAGGTTACACTGGATCTTTTGGCCAGAAGCAGGAGACTAGCGACGCCAACGGTACTTCCCACAACACTTCCCGGGACCGTCCCGCTGGCCGTGGTAACTTCCGTGGGGGACGAGGAGATAGCAACTCGTTCGTAAACCACTCCAGCGCTCGATTCAACGGTGGAAACTCGATCCGTCATCACAGCCCTCCCTCTCAAATCAACACCAATGCTCAACGCCAGTCCCCACAATACCCATCGTCTCCCTCCACCCCACAGACTGCCCGCAGTTATCGAGGGAACAATAGCCGCAACCACAGCGTTACTCAACCGCAGCAATTTGGGAAATATGGCATGCAAAACGGCTACCCACCGCAATCTCCTTTCGTCCCATCTCCTTCATTCTACACTAATCCCTATTACAACAACAGGGGTAGCGTTAGCCAGGGTGTTCCTATGCACCCAGATTATGAGTTCACAGCGGCCGTCCAGAACGTCATGAACCAATTGTAAGTTTTACACTAGCAACCGTCATACTGAAGCCTAGCACTAACGAAACATTTACAGGAGCTACTACTTCTCCCTTGATAATATGGTAAAAGATACTTATTTGCGTAGCCATATGGATGGCCAAGGGTGGATTTTCCTTGATATAATTGCCGGGTTCCGCAAGGTCAAGGAGATGACTAAGGATAACAAGACCATTGTGCGAGAGGCCTGCATTCAATCAGCGGACGTTGAGTTCCGTGGGTACCACCCTGATGGCCGTGAACGTTTGAGGTCTTCCCGCAACCCTCTTGAGTGGGTTCTCAAACCCGAAGAACGGGATGAGAGCTGCCGACATGATGGTCCTTTCTGGCCGGAGACTAGATTTGCGCCACCAGCCCCCCAGTACAACCCCTACCCAATGTACTTCCAGGGCCCAGCTATGCCTCCAATGCCAGTAACTGGCCCTACCGACCAACAATTCCCTCCATATAATGGATATCCTCAGCCACCACCGATGATGCCCGCCTTTATCCCAGGCCAAGAATTTGTCCCTGAGAATGGTGCAGCCTACGGAAACGGGTTCATTCCACCTTATCAACAGTTTTCCCCAGCACATGAAGCCCAACCACCCACCAATGGACACCCCGTTGATGAGAGCGTTCCCCAGACCGACAAGGGTGTCCGTTCGCACAAGAAGTACCCTACAGTCAATGAGTTCCCAGATGACAAGATCGATCACATCATTTTGGTGATTCGCAAGAGCGTCACCGAATCATCCGCGCAGCCAGCTGAGGGAGAACAGACCCCAACCTTAATGGTCACTGACCAACTCAATGAAGCCTTGGCTAAACTTGAAAGTGGTGAGGTTGAAGGCCAGAAGTCCAAAGAGTATGTTTCTATCCCCAGCAAAAATTCAATACTAGCACTAACCAACTTGTTTAGTAACGACGACGGCCTGGTCAAGTTCTACCCTCCTAGTCCTAGGCTAGGACCACATGCCCACGGCTCTGTCTCTAAATTGGGTGAAGACGTTGGTTGGTTCGTTAATCCTGGTGTCTCGAAAGAGGAAGGTCGTGTTCCCGGCGTAACCACATTTATGCTCCACACCTACTCCAGCTTCAAGAACAATGTCCTTAGCCGTCGTGACAACAAGTCCGGAAACGTTCGCGAGTTGGATGTTTTATACCGTTTCTACAGCCATTTCCTCCGCAAACATTTTAACTTGAACATCTACAACGAGTTTAAAAGTTTGGTCCTCGAAGATTTCCATGCCGGCCGCGCTAGTGGTGTCGAGTACCTTTACAAATTCCACGTCTTCAAGATCCAGAACTTCCCTACGCCAGATCTTTTCTTCCAGGATTTCGCAACCCTCGCTAGCGATCAAACCCTTGACAGGCCTCCTTACGACAAGAAGATGGTTGATGCTGTTGGATACAGCAAGACCATCACCAGCTCCACCAAGACTAGGCTCGGGAGATTCATGCAGGAGAAGAATAAGAATTTCCAGATGTGGCCCATCCATACTCACCACCGCGACAACCACTATCACAACCACCACGGCGGGCGCCACGATAACCACAACCACCACGGACATCACCACCCTAACAACCACGGCAATGGCCACAACAACCACACCAATAACCATGTCAACAACCACACCAACCACCATGGCGCCAACGGGTCTTCCATCCGTGCTTAAATATTTGACGATTGTGGTTTCTTATCTTCTCTCCCTTTCCTTGATATATTGACGATCACGCCGACTACCGAAAAACCTCTTGGTTGTTTTTCTAGGTAACTTGAGATTCATTGCTTGCTATATTCTCTCTCTTGTCTTGTCGATCATGCATGGGGAAGTCAGCCCCGATAAAAGCAAGCTTCCTTATGTTTTTGTATCCGTTCTTTTTTTCTTCTTTCTCTTCGTCTTCGCTTCTTTTGAAACTAGATAATGAAGATTTCATGATTTAAAATGTTCCGTTTTCTTTACGAGAGTCTTCTCTTAACCTTCTATTTTGTTTCCTCCGTTTAGGAATACCCACTGCTACTTCTCTTTATTAGCATATCGTTTATTCAGTGGTGTTCTTGTCTTTTCCCTTTTGTTTCTCGCCACAACTTCACAAAAAGTTCTTTCTAGACTATCCCTGCTTTTTGATATTGATATGCATTCCAAGATACAGGCGTTTTAAGGTTTTTGTCAATTTTTGTCTTCGGTTTCTGATATTCCCCCTTTTTTTACTATTATCCAACCCCCAATGCCCTAGTACTATACTCTCTAAACACACACACACCTACACACGAAATGGGCTTTTTATTCAACTGAACAAAAGAGGTGGATTCCATTCTATTTTATCATTATTATTATTACTATCGCCTCGACCCCTCCTGGAATCCACCGAGAACTATACATCTTGCGAAGCCAAAAAAAACGATGGTCTTTTCTGTTCTTCTGTTGTTTCTTTCACAATTACTATTATTATCCTTTCTTTTTTTTACATATTTTTTTTTCTTCCTTTTTCTTCTTTTTTTTTACTTTTTTTTTGAACTCTGTCACAGTTTCTTCCTGCTGCTCGATAAGAAAATTTATATAAAAAAAGAAGAAAACTTGATTTTGGTTTTTTTTTACAATACTATGAAAGGATACATGCATACGCGCGGCGGTATTGTGGATCCGAATGTCGTATGCGCACCGATTTCGATGGGACGACTATTTTCTCCTCTCTTCCCTCTACGAATTTTATGCGGCTAGGTGGGGTTTAAGATTGCCTACGGCGGGGTTCTGATGAGATTGATGACCGATGATTTTACGGTGGGGTTATGGTTCTTGATGATGGTATGAACTTTCGATGGGAACGATGCGTTATAGGATAATGAGGCAACAAGGGCACTGGATTTTTATACCTCACGGCTGCCGGAATCTCGTCGCTATCCCGCTGATTAATTACAGTCACAACGGAGGGAATATCCTCGAGGATAATATCTTCCTTTTCCTTAATTCTCTTCCTCTTTTTTCGTTTTATTAGATTGTTTTATAGATCATTTTTTGTACTTTTAGCATAGGTTGGGAGGGTTATATCAAGAAAACTCGTCTCTGCCACCGGTTACTTCCCACATGATATACTTTGATCCCACATCTTCCGTGTCGGTCCCTTGCATGGCGGCGTCGCCGTCGTTTTCTTCGGTGTTGGCGAAACGGAGGATGGTGTATAAATTCTCACCACCCATTCCGCCACCGATGACGCTGTGCTGCCTTCCCTTCCAACTAATCGGGGCGTTTTGAAAGCCGTGGGATGTTATTGAGTACCATTGGTCGATTGGTACGGTTTCTTGGGTTATGGTGAAGATTTTTGAGATGTATTCGGGGGGGATGAAGCCCCTCCAGGAGATTTTTGAGATTTTAGATGTTTTTGGGTTGGTGTCGGTGGGGGGTTGGTAGCGGCTTAGGAGGGGGTCTATGGTGTCCGTGGTGGCTAGGCGGTCGGAGGGGAGGGTTGATAGTGCGAGCCATTCGTGGAGGGAGGTGGTCCAGTCTGTGAAGACTGTGCGGTCGTATTCTGGGGATGTTTTTGAGGGGATTTTGTGGGTGAATGAGGGGAGGGTTAGGGGTTGGGAGGTTGTGAGGGATGGGGTTGATTGTTTTTGGAGGGTTGGGGTGGTTAGGAATTTTACTGATGGGTCTGTGGGAGTGGTGGATTGGGTTATTGCTTCTGGGATTTGTTAGATTCATATTTGGCGGGAGTGGAAGGGGGTGGTTCGAACCTTGGTGGAGGTCGCAGAATAGCCATGCTTTCTGTTGTTTGAAGACGTTGGTGAAGCTCCAGAGGACCCTGTCGAATGCCTTTCTGCCGTGGAGCATATGCGGTTCTCGTAAGTTGAGTTCGATTACTGCGGTTGTGAATGGTTAATATATGGGGGGTTCTGGGGGGGTATTTGAGGTTCGTGTTACCCCAGCGTTCCTTCTTTCTTCCACCGAATGCAGCTCGCTTGCCGACTAGTCCTGCTTTCTCGTAGGTTTCCTTTTTGAGGAAGAGGTATAATTTGCCTATTCATCGGTCGTGAGAATAAGTTGTCAAAAGGGTTGATGGTGATGGAGGGACTTACCGTCGTACAGACAGTATACATCGTCAACGTCGATTCTTCCATCACTGAGGAGTAGTATATTCCCTAGTTGAGATAGTTAGCTATGTATTCCAATATAAATCCCTACATCGAAATCTTGAAGAAGGAAGTTTATGCATATTTACCCTGTCGGATGTAGTGATTATAAAACTCTTTCTCGAGGATATCTTTCAATCCCATGAATATTCTATGATATTGGAGGGGTTTGAGCTGCTCGTTCAGGCGGGTTTGAACTAGTTCGCAGACTTCATCTGGGAGAAGAAGGTCGACCTGGTTTTGCACTCGGTTTTATTAGAATTTGTTTATATTTTGGTGGAAGTTAAGTGGGATTTTATACCTGTTGATTGTAGACATGGTCACGGATTGTGGTATACGGACGACGGTTAGATTCTGAACCGGCGGCGGCGGCGGGGAGAGTGCCGCAGGTGGTGTAGCATTTGGCGTCTGGCGCCGCGTGGGCGAGTTTATTGAGCAACTGTGCCATTATTTTGCTACTTCATGCTATATTTAGTATACAGCTGTGTGGAGATAGAAGAAGTTGAAGTTAAAGTTTCGAAGTTGAAGCTGTTGCAATTTTGAGATTGGTCGCCAGTCGCGCCAAGACTTTAGGTCCTCAGGCGCCGTTCGTTCGCCGCCATAAACCACAACTTCATCTTTATATTGCATCTGCAATTGCGCTTGCGTTTACCATATTATCGACTACGATAACCTTTACGATTTACCACCCGGCGATTACAATTCATAACTCTTGAAAGAGAGAGATGTCGACACAGAATACCCGCTACCTCTCGCGCTCCGCCGCGCCAAAGTACTTCTCAGACATCCAAATCCGCGCCTTCCATGATCCGAACTCGCGTCATCACCCAGGTAGCCACTCCGGCACCATTTTACGCACTGTAGCATGGAACAACCTCGGTTCTCGAATCGCCACCGGTGGCGCCGGCGGGAATGTCAAGATTTGGAATCCGGAGAAGGCGGATGTTAGGAGTAGTACCGATCTTAAGGGGACGGGATTACAGGTTACAGAGAAGGTTCAGTGGGATCCTACGCATGCTGAGCGACTTGCCAGCTGTGGGGTTGGAGATTCGGGGGTTGTGAAGTTTTGGGATTATAGAAGTCGGTTTCACCACCATCATCACCATTGATTAGGTGCCTTTCACCGGTCATCTTACGAAATGGGTTCTTTTTCCTTTTCGAATTTATCTTTTTACCTTTTTTTTTCCCTTTTCGACTTCGGACGGTTGAATAAACTCTTCTGGAACGGACGGTGGCTGATTGGATTCTCTCGACCTTTTTGGGGGGTTGGTGGGGGTTTTCGTTTGGGTATATAGCTGCCAAAGCTACGCAAGATATCAAAACTGGCAATGACAATTACTCGCTGTCGTACCATCCTGATGCGTACGTTGTGGCCGTTGGACGGAAGGTATATACATACATATCCATCTATCCAATCTATCGGGGGGGACTGCCACGATTGACCTTCATTTTTTATAGGACAACAAGATCAAGATCCTCGACCTCCGACAGAATGCTGTAGTAAACACGATCGATGAAGGAAACGACACGGTAAAACTCCACTCTCCCAAAAGCCACCATATCCATTCACACTTCTAATATCTCCCAGACCTTCCAAACAACCTTCTCCCACAACGGCACCATCCTCCTCCAAACCCACGCCTCAGGCAAAATCGTCCTCCGCTCTTACCCTTCCCTCGAAATCATCTACACCTTCAACGCTCATACTGCGGGTTGTTACTGTCTGGATATTTCTCCGTCGGGTAAGTATATCGCCACGGGGGGCAATGATGCTTTAATCTCGTTATGGGATACGACGGACTGGGTTTGTTTGAGAACTTTCGATAAGTCGGATCATCCGATGAGGAGTGTGAGTTTTAGTTTCGACGGAGCGTTTTTGGTGGCGGGGAGTGATGAGGGAATGCCTATTAGTGTCGTACGTATTCCCCGTTTTTTCTTATATGATGTATAGATTTAGTTGGGGGGCTAATGGTTGAGAATGGATAGATGCACGCTGAATCAGGCGAGTATGTTCACGAGATTAAAGCGAATTACCCGGCGCACGCGGTAGCCTGGCATCCGTCGAAGTATGTGATCGCGTACACGGGCGAGGTTTTGCGAGTTACCGGCGCGGGGAGTTTCTCTTCGTAGGGTGGGGGGAAACAGCTTCCGGGGTATCGTAATCCGAATTTACCACTTGGATTGAGAGCTATTTTTTAGATTTTTAGCTTTCACTTTTTTCTTTTCTTTCTGGTTTTTTTCATTAGTGTGTGGAATTTGTTAAAGCTCTTTTGGCGTCGTTGAATTTATGGTTTTTATGGTCTATATTTTTCATAGGCTTACTTTTTTGTTTAAGGGAGACGGACTTTTTTACTATTCTCGAAATTGAACATGGCGTTTGTGAATGATTGCTTTTAGAGCTTCGTATTAAGGATTATTATAAAATGCACGACCATGCTTTTAGAAGTGCCCAATATGACTTCGTACGAAAATGACCTTGAAAGAAATACACCGAACCCCATCCGAACCAAGCCCCAGAATATCGCCCCGGATTACCTTTGTATACCCAGTCCCATTATATACCCATAGTTTTTACTTTTCAATCGAACTTCCCGATGCTTAATTCACCCGTGATCGCTTTCGTATATATCTGTAATTGCTCTAATTCTCGTACGATCTCATTAAGAATCGACGAGTAGGCATACTCTACACCAACATTAGCAATTCCCTCCTTAAATATCTATAATTGAAGCGGGGAAACTTACGATAAAACTGCGCCCACTTATCAATCCCCCGATGCCTCACCTTCCCATCCCTAACTTCAGCTCTAACCCCATCCGGCCCGTCCACAAAGTAACTCTCAGCGGGCTCCAACTCCTCCAACTCGGTGAAACGCAGCCGTTTCCTTTTCCCGCCGCCGTGGTGTTTACTTTCGTAATGTAAATCGGTATCCATATCCTCAATCCTCTGCAGTAACCTCCTCCGAGCGATAGCCGCGGAGGGTAAATACTTTGGAATGGGAGTTTTACTCCTCAACCCCCCGCCCAAGACCCATAAATTCATCAAAATCGTCGCGACGGCATCGCGGCGGCAGGATAACATCATCTGCGCCATATCCCTATCCCCACTGATCCTGAAATACAACGAAGCCTGCCGGACGTCTATTATGTGGTCGAAGAACTTTTCTGAACTATCGATCAGGTGTTCGTAGGGCGTTGGGTCGAAGCGTTCGCGGAGGCGGGGTTCGTGTTCGGTCATTTTTAGGAGTTCGCGGATACGCACGAAGCCTTCGCGGAGTTTTGCTTCGCGGATTTGGGAGTCGATTATGTCCTGTGGGGAGGGCATGTAGTCTAGATCGTGGTAGATGTATCTGTTTTTCATAAACGGTTAGTTTTGGGTTACAATAGTGGTTTGTGGGGGGGGCTTTTTGGCGTACTTTGCTACAACGGTACGGTAGACGATGCTTAGGTTTATTAGCATGTTTGCTAGAGACTTTCGAAGTTCGTGACGGGCTACGAATGGCCATAGGAACCAGTTTATGAAGACGCTTGCGAGGACACCGATTATAATCACTGTTCCTCGGGTGTATGCGATCCTATGGGGAGGGGTTATTCCTTCGTAGTTTTTGCAAGTCATGGAGACGACGGTGAATGTTAGGCAGCCGATGAATCCGGAGCGAGGGTGGGATGATAACATGTAGCGGTATAGAAGTGGGATTGCGAAGATTAGGGCGAAGACGGCCATGACGTAGGGGTTCCCGTCGCCTGCGAAGAATGATAGAGCGCCCCAGATGGCTCCGAGGACTACAGTTACCAATCTTGCTGCGAGGTCGTTGAGGTTACCGCCGACCTATAGAGGATGTTAGCATTGTAAAATCTTTCTCGTTTGTAGGTAATGGGATAACATACCCTGGGCTGCATTAGATGCCATGCTGCCACGAGGCACCACCACCCTTCCCATTCATCCCACCAAGTTTGCGGTCCGCTAAGCCAAGCCGGTATTGCGAGGAGACAAATAGTTATAGTATTCTTCAGCGCAAATCTTGCCTCGAACCCCTGCATTTCGTGGAGTACTTCCCAAATCCTAAACCTCAGCGTCTTCTTCTGGGGCGCTGGCTTCTCAGCGAGGTCGGAATTGGGGACCCATGCCTTTCCGGCGATCTTGCTCATGAGTATGGCGATATCCTTCATCGTTCGGAAGTAGAATGCTGTCGTGGTTCCGCCCCGATCATGGCGAACTTGGGGGTTGCTACGGTATACTAACTTCTCAAGTGGATAGTTCGGGAGGTAAAAGCTCCACCTAGCACCACGACGTTTCTTAACGATTGAGCCGGTGGACTTCACGAGCTTGATGACTTGATCGGACGCCTGGAGGAGCGTTGATGTGAAGAGGAAGATTTGGATGATGGTATAACTGGCATCCGCTGGGTGGACGTTTGCCCAAACAATATGGGCTTCCTCGAGTTTATCCCTGGCGGCGAGTAATCGATCCGTAAGGGCTTCACAATCGTATTTATTCTTTTTCCTTTCTGGTGGAAGAAATGAAGTTTGGTGTAGAATCTGCATGAGAAGCGTATCGCAAGCTTCTAGAGCTTCTTTCATTAGATTGATCATTTCGCGACTTGGTCCGGATAGGGCGGCCCGTATACGATCTATTTCCACTTTTTCATCATCCTCGCTTTCGTCGCCACTGTCAATTTCGATATGGATTTTTGTTTCTTGGATAGGTTTGCCCTTCGGCGGTTCCTCTTCCTCCTTCGGGGGCTCAAAAACGGGAGCGATGCACTCCAGACGTAGGAAGTCTCTGATTACCGCTTGTAGATTGTTTCTGAGCTCCGTCATGTCCTCGGGCGAGATTTTGGAAATTGTGATCTCTGATCTGAAGTCTCTGACTGCGATGGACATCTCGACGGTTTCCTTGCTCATCTTCTCACGCTGGCGGGCGGTCGATGGGCGTGGGAGCTCGAGTCCGCCTATGGCTGCATCGAGCGCTTTGTGCAGGGCACGACTATATACTTTTGTCAGTATTAAAATTACAATTAGAGACCACAGATTAATACTCACGCCAATTGAACATTCCCGGGATTGGGGAACAGTAGTACGTTGGTAATTTGGGCAATAACCATACCTAAAACCCACGGTATCCCGAATTCCCATGCCTTCCGGTATAATGGAATTGGCCCGACTCTCTCGCAGACCATGAAGAATAGAGCGAACCCCGCAGAAATGCACAACTGGAAGACTCTAGCAAATCTCGCTCTCGCCCAGGCTAACATCGGAAGCGTGATAAGCACGCAGACGGCAAGGAAGGCTCCGTAGCTGTTCCTTGCCGGGCCAGACACGGTTGATATCCACAAGGCTAACAGACCGGCTCCGATCCCAATACCAGCTCCCGTGATTGTTGCTGCCGTACCCTCGATTTGTGAACCTATACTCCGTCCTGCATGGTTGACGATGGTGGCTATGATCATAATGTAATGATACTGCCCCAGCCATGTTCGTATGGCTGGGACGAGGCATAAAATGTATGCCACCATGTATCCGGTGACAGCCCTCATCAAAGCACTCCGCCGCTTGGGATGCTTTATACTCCAAAAGAATCGCTGGATGCCATCTTTCTGCAATTGAACGAACTTGCGCAGCGAGAAGGGTGATCTTATCTTCCTTTTCTGCTTCGCAGTTGCCAGTTCCTTCCTGGCCATTTTATAAAACGATGCATCGAAGAATCCATCCCGCAGTTCTTCGACTCCGTAGTCTTCCAGATCGTCGGCTTCCAGTTGGAGTCTGCTCATAAACTGGTCTAGCGGGATGCTTGCGACGAGTGAACCTCCTCGAGGTGTGGCTTGTCCGCTGGCTAGTCGAGAACGGGATATGGGTGTCGCAGCGAAGGAGCCTCGGTATACTTTTGTGTACGGTGGCGTCCATGCTGATCCGGGTGAAGATTGGCCAGACTTTAATTGATCGATTGAGTGTCTTGGGACATGAGGCTCAAGACCCGACCACCGCACCTGTGGGGTACCGGTGTCGGTTGGAGTAGAAGTTGGTAGAACGTCGACGGTAGCACATTTGAGCCGCTGCTGACCGGATTCGAGATCTATGGGTGTCGATGCGCCTGTATGCACATGAGTATGCCTTGGGGAGCCGGAGTCGCACGATCTACGTCTCGTAGGTTTCCGACGCCGGGCAGCGTCGGCCGAAGTCTCTGCCTTTGCAGAGTCCATATTGTCGCATCATCTAGATATCTCCCAACCAACCACACACCGATTTTATATACTGAAAGAAAAATATATATTTTTCTGTCTGGTAAAGAGATTGTATTTGCAAAGCTAATGAAGATAGTGACGATGATACATTTTGAGAGCAATACGATAAGGAGCATGCATCCGCAATCGCAGTTTTTGGCATAGTCCGAGTCATTGAACGAGGCAATTCGCAAACAAGATTTTTGCGTTGGGTGGGTCCTCGTCGGTTGTGATTGTGCAAATGCGGTATCCATGCGGTATCCATGCGGGTGCATATGCATGTCGACGGGCGGGTTTCGGGGGCCTGCCGCTGTCTCCGTCCGCGATGTCGATGATATATCTGATATGCTGGTATATACCTAGGTATCTACTTCCTACCTCATGGGTGTACTAGATTCAGAACTGTGTTTGATATAAGACACATGAAACCAGTGAGAGGATTGCCGTATGACCTCACTTTCGGTTTCGGCACTCACCGAGCCTGGCCCAGCTGGCCTGGTTGCCGGTGGTGATTCGATTCAGAAACAAAAAGAACTGAATCCGAACGTTCAGCCACAGATTGCAATGCACATCGAATGCGTGTCTGTATTCAATAAGAGCGTGGCTCTTTCGTGTATCCTTGTTCCTGTTTCCTGTTTCCTGTTCGTTCATGTCCTCGTTCCGAACCAATCAGCCCGAATGTTGGCGAGGAATTTCCACTGCTGCGGTTACCCGAGATTGCTATTGCCATTGCCAATGGCTGACGCTGTTTTGGCTGGATTTGGGATGGCTTTCTCGCGTGCCCAGACAGCAGTTAATTAGCAAGCCAGCGCACACCATATTTCCTGTCAGTTAGTCAATCAATCAATCCACCGTGAATATGGATGACATGAAGCCTGTCACAATAAAGCAGTCCGCCATGCATGTAACTTTATATAATATTGTTACCATCGTGAGGCCGCATAGCATCTGTTCCCGCACTACTGGCTGGACTGGCTGGACTGGGGCCTGGTCGTTTGCACCTTCGAGTTTGAGCAGTTGTTGGGGCAACCACATGAGAGGACGAACGGGGCCAGGCAGTCTAACCGGGAACTGGCAGAGGCATTAAACTGCTTCTGGTCACTGCAAGGAACACGCTCGACCACCCTGGGAGAGAGTTTTTCACAGTTAGACTGGGGAAAATATGGAGTGGAGGGACGGTAATGAGAGTATCATATCGAAATGTTAGAGTGGATTGAAGCATTGAAATTTGCAGGAATGATAATTACTAGCACTACTCACTTGGTATATATAAAGTAAGTAAGTAGGTACTAAGTATGTAATGCATTACTGCAGTTTGACGCCCACTCAGATATTAGGATGTATGATCAATTAGAAGTACCGTTTGGGCGTCAAATTAGCGTCAAACAACCAGCCCTTTGTATTCCCAACTTGGCCGCATTGCCCGTTCCTCGCGCGATATCTCCGTCTGACTGGATACCCGGACTAGTCGGTTTGTTCGTGTAAACTTCGTGGTGGTGTGTCTTAGTCAGCCAAGTGCCCATTTCCTGTTTGGGAAGAATGTTTACCTGTTCCCCGGGCGGTGATTGGCTGGCGACCCTGATTGGCTGGGGGCTTTGTCAACACAGAACAACAACAACAAAACAGTTTAGACACCTTTAAACAGAGCGTGCCAGCCAATATTACATCTCCAGTCCACCAGACAGTCAATCAATACAATACAATACAATACAATACTTCCCCTCTCTCTACTATCCCACTCTTCAATACTCATCACATATTATACTCACGATACATACAGACATCTGGATGTGTGCATTGATCGTAGACTTCAGGGACAAGAATTGGCACTAAAATTGTAGTTGTTGTATTGTGTGGTCGTTCTAACCGCCGTGTTCCATTTCCCGTATTTTTTCCAGGTCAGGAAGGAATCCAATAACAACGCCAAAAGGAGGCTCAACACCGTGCAAAACCCATCACCACCAACCTCCTCTCCCATTGCTCGGCATCTCCTCCAAAATCATCAATCCTTCGCCCCCTCAGCCAGCGACATCGCGATACCCAAAATAGACGGGATTGGGTCTCTATCATCGGCTTCAAAACTTCAACTTCATCTTCAACTTCAAGGACAACTTTGGATTGGATTGATTCTGTTTGTTATATGCTGGCATAGGATCTCTCCATTCTTAGCCGGGAATAAAATAGAGTCTCAGACAGTCCATCACCAACCTCCCTTCTTCAACCTCATCCACCTCCTTGCACCACTACCACAACCACTATCACCACCCACTCTCCGTTCAACCTCAGACATCTACACCTTCAATTCTCTCTTCCTTCCCTTCTTAATCCTTTCCTTGACATATTTTGGATCATACTCGACGAATATCATCACCACTGCCACTACCAGAATAACGACCACCAAGAACCGCGTCAAATTCTACTAATTTGTTCAAACAGACCGTTCTCTAACGGTGTGAAACTCTTAGCGTACGTGTCTCCACTTTCTCTGACACTCATTTTTCATTCTTTCATCCATCCATCCATGCGTGCGTGTATGTATGGATCCATTGGTGGTGGTGGTGGTGTTGCTTGTCTTGGTTTTCTTTATTCTCTTCCTGATACACAACCGCACCGTGTCTCCACTGGAACATCATTCCTCACCATATTCTTCACATATTTCCTCTCGCCTTCCTCATCCATACAAATATCAACCTCACATTCATGTCAAACTAACAATCCCGTGTTCTTCCACCTACATTTAGTCTCTCTTCCTTGATCGTCTGATCTCGGATCCATCCAAACACTCTCACACAGATATATCTTTAACACACATCACTCTACATATCCGACACGATGCAAGCCGTAAGTATCTTCTCTCTCCTTCTCCCTGCTTGTTTCTCTTCTTGATCGTTCGTGTCGGTATGAAGAATCGTCGTCTAATTGTCCATATAGAAACGTGTCACCCGCCAAAGGGCACAGAATCAAGATGAGAATGCAGGCATCGCCAGCCGAGCCACGCGTGCTTCGACCAAGACCGTTGGCAAGGCTTTGGTCTCGACGACTGCTGCTAGCACCAAGGCTTCCCAGCCCTTGAACCGTAAACGTGTTGCCCTTGAGGACGTCAGCAACTTTAACAAAGCTGGTCAGGACGGTTCTCTCAAAGAGGAAACTAAGAAGGCTGTTAAGAGCGCCCTTACGACCAAGACGGGTGTCACTAAGACTAAGACTCGCACCGTTCTTAAGGAGAAGGTTGTCGAGGAGGTCAAGGCGACCGAGGTCAAGCAGACCGCTAAGACCGCTGCCGCACGCCCTCGAAAGCGCGCTAACTCCTCCGCCCGTGCCACCGAAGTTGATAAGACCAACAACAACGAGAATGAGGCCCCTGTCGAAGAGAAGAAGAAGGCGGAAGTCGCTGCCGTCGAAGTTAAGACCAAGACAAAGGAAGTCGCGGCTCAGAAGCCCACCGCTCTCGAGAAGGAGGGAGAAGTTTTCGCCAATGAGCCAAACAGCAAGAGAACCCGTGTTGTTGAGCCTCAGCCAGCCGTTATTATCGAAAATGAGGAAGATGACGACCCCTTGATGGTTGCAGAGTACTCTGAGGAGATCGATGCGTACCTCCGCGACCTAGAGCCCAAGAGCATGGCCAACCCCGAATACATGGATCACCAAGATGAATTGCAATGGAAGATGCGCGGAATCCTCGTCGACTGGCTCATCGAAGTCCACACCCGTTTCCGCCTCCTCCCCGAGACCTTGTATCTCACCGTCAACATCATCGACCGTTTCCTCGGCCTTAAGCAAGTCGGATTGGATAAGCTCCAATTGGTTGGCGTTGCTGCAATGTGGGTTGCTGCCAAGTATGAAGAGGTCTACTCTCCTTCGATCAAGAACTTTATCTACGTTAGCGACGGTGGATATGTCGAAGATGAACTTCTCAGAGCCGAGCGTTATATCCTCACAACTCTCGACTATGACCTATCTTACCCTAACCCAATGAACTTCCTCCGTCGTATCTCCAAGGCCGATGACTACGACATCCGCACCCGCACCTTCGCCAAGTACCTCATGGAAGTCAGCCTTCTCGACTATCGTTTCCTCGAGTACCCGGGCTCGCTCGTCGCTGCTGCCGCCATGTATATGGCTAGGAAAATGTACAACCGTGGCTCATGGGTATTCCTCCCTCTCACGTATCACTTAACACTTTGTTCTATGCTAACAATCTGATAGAATGCCAGCCTTGTCCACTATTCTGGATATACGGAAGATGAGATCATGCCTGTTTTCAAGCTCATGGTTGACTACCTCGCCCGCCCAGTTAAGCACGAGGCATTTTTCATGAAATATGCTGATAAGAAGTTCAAGAAGGGTATGTCTCTTCCTAACAATAACATCTCGCCAACCTATTACTAACCTGTCTCTCTTCTACAGCTTCGATCAAGGTTCGCTCTTGGGCAAAGAGTGCCGCCGTCCACTACAAGGTTGACCTTAATGAGCCCGTTGACTTGTAATCAGACATATCTCTGACTTGCCTTGTCCTTTGCTTCTTTGCTTTCCATTTCCGTGGTCACCGATCTTGCATGGCAGGTGATATGCGGGCATACATTGTTTCTTTTTCTTTTTCTTTCTTCATGATTTAACGGCGTCCAGGGTGTTTTTGTTTTTTTTCTTGTTAACATCTTGACTTTCGCACCTTTCATCATTCACGCCTCTATCCCCCCCTCCGACCGAGATCATTCACATTCATATGTTTTCACTAGAAACGCAGGATCGTAGGGAGAGGAGCGATAGGCTCATCACACCTGTACTCACTTCTTACGTCTTCCCTGCCTGTCTTCTGGCTAGAATAGCAATGTCTTGAATCTCGCGAACCGTCTCCCACCTCTTTAACGTTACTGGACTTCCAAGCATTGACTACTACTACTAACCTAACGCATATTCAGAGGCCAAATCAAGAGCAAAAATAATACGATACTGTTCCTTTTTTATTCACTAACAAAGAAACTAACGATCACAAGGCGTCTTCCAAAATTGCGTTTTTCTTCCTTCTTTCTTCCGCCTGATTCTCTTTTTTGTGTACATACTATCCTCTTCCCATTGACATGCTTTGCTTGCATTATGGAGATCCCAACTTCGTTCTTCTTCAACCTTTTTTCAGCCGACTCTATATTAAAGAATTCTCTCCACAAACATGTCATTGGGAACGGTACGATGACTCTGCGTCTTTGTCTTTCTTTTGCGAGCATGTTCTTTTGTTTGTTTTTGGCCTTCCGTTATTTTTCAGATTTCGGGATGAAGGGCGTTCTTTTAGCAGTCGCTTTTTTCCCATTTTTTTGTTTTTTTTTGTTACTGTTTGATGGGTTGCGGATGTACTGTAGTACTATTCGGTAATAGATGGTGGTTGGTAATTGATATATATATTATACTCTTGTGCCGTCGTAGTGGAGAGGTTGAGGTCCGTTCGACGTACGTATGCACTGATATCTGTGAATGCCTGAGTTATCAAATCACCAGTGGAGTGGTTGTGGTAACAGAACGCTTTATTTGTATCCCGAAAATCCAGAGCTGACGCTAAACATTACAAAATTAAGACATTAAGACAGAATCCAGTCCATATTCCCTCTACTATTAATGTACCGTTAGATCATCTAGATCCACTATTTCCTACTCTTACAACTCCCTCCCAAACAAAACTACAACTTCGGCGCGAGGACGGTGGTACGGAATACGGGTGCATCGGTGCTGTTACCCATTCGTTCCATCTCCCAGGCGATTTCCTGACGGATGCGGGCAGCGATTAAGGCGGCTTCGTCGTCGTCGAGGTCGGAGCGCTGGCCTTTGCCGAACATGGTCCATGCGCGGGAGGCGGTGTGGGATTCCGGACGGGGGATTATGTGGTAATGGACGTGTTTAACTACTTGGCTTGCGCGGGCGCCTGGAGATCGGAGTTAGTGGGGTTGCTCTAAGGGTTGGATTGGTACCTTTTTCTGCCGGTGTTCTTGAGATCGAGGAGGGTCTGATGGTGGCTTTCATCAGCTTGGTTCCCCTTCATACCCCCTCTTATACAAAAAATAAATAGATATAAAAGAGAAGGGGAAGAAAAACTAACCATCACCCATAAACACCCCCTCAACCTTCTCCTTAACCTCATCGAACACCTTCCGCCCCCATCCGACGTTGACTCTACAATCCTCGGGCGTCTCGCTGTCCATACCGTTATTCTGCACCACGTTCAGATCATCGACCTGCATAGCCCTGCTCACGGCTCTGGTGATGATGGGTAACCAGGCACCCAGACTCGCTCCTTCTTCCGGCGTTAAATCCATGATTTTCTCGGCGTGGTGACGGGGGGTTAGGAGGACGTGGCCGGGTGATAGGGGCATTATGTCCAGGAAGCCGATGACCTGCGGTGTGGACAGGATCATGTGCGTCGTGGAGTGGTTATGCGTCGGGGAGGAGGTTGATGGAGCCGAATAGGGCGTTATTTGGGCCATTGGTGGGTTTGTACGGGAGATTTGGCAGAAGGGGCAGTCTTCTTCTTCTGCGTGCGGCGGGAGGCGGGAGCGCCGACTTGCTGCTGAGGCTCTGGAGCGGCGCGAGCGTTTGGCGGTTGAGGTTGTGTAGGGCATCTTTTCGGTACACCTTTGATAGGTGGTTGGAGTCGCAATTGGTGGTGATGGTGGTTGAGGATGATGATGATGATGATGATGATATCGGGTAACCAAGGGGCTGGGATGCGGCTTTGTTTTGGCGGCCGGCTCTTTGGGCGCGCGCGTCAATTAGGCCGAGGTAAACAGCTGTCAGTGAGCACCTGCTTTTATAATGCATGCTGCCATTCCATATTTATAAGTACACAAATTATAAACCCTCGGGATAAATAATAACATCAAGGAACCTGAATAATACAAAAAGTGGAGATGGGAGTAATAATAATAGAATAGTATATAAGCTCGCAGATAAAGAATCCCAGACATGCCGATATCCCAGTAATCCAAAATAGCTGGAGATGCAGAAAACTCCCAGATAGCTAAAACTCCCCGAATCAAATACCCCAAGTGATTAAATAATAAAATATGAGAAAAAAACTGCCGCCTTGTAACAAAACCTCGAAGCTGGTGTGGAGATAAAAGGAAAAAGCCCATCAATAGAAATAAACAAAGAAATAGCCCGAACTTTTTATACCACTATCCCCCCAAAATATAAAAGAAAAAAGAGTAAGAAAGTGAGCAAGGGGTTTAATATAAATTCGACCCATTCATCCACTGCGACGGCGAATTCATCGCCAGCATCTCCGAAAACATCGCATCCTGCTGTTCCGTCGTCAAATTATTGAGATCAAACACATCCGGCTGCAACGTCGGGCCCGAAAACTCCTTCGGCGTCGATCCCGAGACTTGTCCCAATACCACCCCGGGCACGAACCCAAAGTCGAATCCCGATAGGCTGGTCGTTTGGGCCGGTTGTTGCTGCTGCATGTAGTCGTGCGAGGAGATGGTGACTATTTCTTCTATTGGTGAAAATCCGCTGTTGTTCGATGGGGAGGTGTGGCTGGACGAGTGTTCGTTCGAGCCGCTGAGGTCCATCGATGGTGATGTGTGGTTTGAGCCGGAGTTTGAGGTCGACGATACCGTTGTAGGTCCATTCCGCTGAGCTTCCTTCTCCCGAGCGGCCTTTTCGATAGTGATGTTCATTATTGTCCTGTTACACATAAAAAATGGTGAGGCCGCCGGTGGGTCTTCGACCTCCGAGGGGCTCTTTCCGTTCGCGGTCGACGATGTCGGTGTACATGTGTTCCCGTCGAACGACTTCCCGTTTTGAGGGACATATATTTCAGCCTATATTTCGAAATATGTGTAAGCAAAGCTCTGCAGGGGAATTTGTAGTTTTTGATAGTGATAATTTGAAAGAAAGAAAGAAAGAAAGAAAGAAAGAAAGAAAGAAAGAAAGAAAGAAAGAAAGAAAGAAAGAAAGAAAGAAAGAAAGAAAGAAAGAAAGAAAGAAAGAAAGAAAGAAAGAAAGAAAGAAAGAAAGAAAAAAACACCCCAGAAAGCAAAACTTACTGCTGAGGAACGTTCTTGCTGTTTGAAAAAGCATTCACTTACAGCTCCCTTCTTCAATCCGTACGGAAATCTCGAATTGTTCGCCGGCGCGTCCATGGATCCGATCATGTCGACGTCCAGCTGGACGAGGAAGGACTCCGTCAGCGGGTTCAGTTTCTTCAGGTGGCCCATGGCGCTGATGAGGAATTCCAAGGACGAGCGGATGTTCTCGTCGTTTGGATTGCTCTTCAGGTACTGGACGAAGACCCTCGCCGCGACGTAGAGGCAGAAGGAAACGAACGGGTTCATCTACAACTACAATTAGCAAATAATCACAAATCCAACATGTAGAGATTGTATACATACCGCCGTCATATCCTGACTACCAATCATCTTCATAATCGCCGTGATCTGAGCCGCCGCGGAGACGCACCGGTACTTGGATTCTTTCGAAACGCTCGAAGGGAGCTTGAACTTGTCGGCCTTAAATATCGCAGCTTGGTGCAGGCATATCGTGCAAGTATGAATGTTCATATTCGTAAACACAATATTCGGATCCATGATGCCGTTGGGGAGTTTGAAATGCGGCGGAAGCGACATGACGGTATTGAGAAGGATGTTGTCCATATGTCTATGCCGTCTCCAGAACTCGCCCTTTTCGTAGTCGGAGTCGTCTTCGCCTTCGTCCGGGCGGTGGAGATGTAGCAGGTTTCGACCGATCAGTGCGGCCATGATTATAACACCGGCGTAGGAAGAAAGACTGGGAGCACCGCCGGGTGTGAGTGCTTCCCTTAGAGTATAAGACTTCGTCGGCCGTCCGGCTGCGAACGCTTCGTCAGACGAAGGGAGGTGTGTCATGATATCTCTCTCGTCGATTTGCATCGGCCAACCGGTTCCGATGGATGCGTAGCGATCGGTGCAGAATGCAATCCAAAACGTCCTCCGCCGTTCTTCCAACTCGGTCCAATCCTTCGGCGGGGCGATACACTGCTTAACATCGAGACCGATACCATCCAATCGATTGAGACCGAGCATCTGACACAACCTTACCGATCTCCCAGCTGACATCCACGCCCGCGGGAAATACATGAGTCTGTATTCGTACGTAGCCAATATCCCCCAGGTCTGGGCGAACTGCACGGTGACGATGTGTTCACCGTGACCCTTCATCTCCGCCTCCTCGGCATACTTTCGCGCCCGTCGGTAGAAAACGGTTTGTAAGCTGGAATACTGGTCGGAAACGGAGGCGGCCATCATCCATATGGCGTATCGCAAACATATCGGGGCGCGTAGCTGGGGCGCTAGATCCAAACTGGCGAGGTATCGGCCTTTGTGGATTATGGGACCGTACGGCGCAACTTTTGTGAAGTAGATGTCGTGCAATTCATCGATTACATGTTGATCCGGTAGTGCCTCGTCTATACCCAACTGTATCATCTCCCACGACAATCCGGGATCTTGTAGTCCGAATGTCCCCCCTGTAACTCCTCCTACTCCTACTCCTACTCCATTTGCTCCACCTGTAGTCCCAACATGCTCCAAACCGGTGTCGGGGAATCCACGGTAATCTGGGATGTTTGTGAAGGGCTGGATATCGTCGACATTGAAAGCGGCGGCGGCGGCGGCAGCTCTCTGGGAGTTTGATTTCGCAGCAGCGGCTTGAGCTTGAGCTTGTTCTTCCTGCTTCTTTTTTGCCAGGACCTGCTGGAAGTCGGCGACGTTGGATATGGAGAAGTTGAGACTGTGCTGGGGGATGGGATTCATGGACTCGATTTTGTTTATGGGCGGGGTGTCGCCGGGGCCATCTTGTGTCTTCAAAAGGGTTTCCACCTGGGCTGCACATTATGTCTTTCCATTAGCACCTTGAAATATAAAATGTAAATATTGAATTGAGGTTTTTGGAGACATACCCAGCCGGGCTTCCAATGCCTTGACGTATCCTCGCTTGGGACCGCTCTTCCGCCGGACCTCATCGTACGAACTACACAGACAACATACGTCAGCACGGCAGATCAACCATCAACCATCACCACCATCTGGTAAGAATAAGAGTGTGGAAATACCAGTTATGACCGAGCCTGGAGCAGGTCCCGCAGGCGGGCCTGGCGCCGTCGCACTTGAGCTTTCGTTTGCGGCAGACAACACAAGCGATTCTCTTCTGACGGGGGGCATCTGCTCCTGCTCCTGCTGCTAATCCTAATCCTCCGTCGGCACTTTCTCGTCTGACTTCGCTGTTGTTATTATTGTTACTGTTGGCCGCCGCCGGAGCGTCGGGTAAGGTTTCTCCTCCTGACATGGTTTCTTCGTCTTCGTCTTTCCCACTTGGCGGAGGAAAGGGAAAGGGGAGGATTTGTAGTCAAGGAAAATTATAAAAATACAAATAAAAAATAAAATAAAATAAACTAAAAAGGAAGAAAGGATTATGTAGAACCGTTGATGTATTTTCGGACGGTTCTGTTTTTTTGCCTTTAGTTCGAATTCCAGGGGCGGCAAAGTTGGAGAACTAAAACTAGAACCAGCCGGAACAAGGACAAGACCAAAGCTTAAGGCAAAAGGGAAGCTGAGTTCGCAGGATGTTGGATGTAAATGAATGAACGAGTGAATGGAGGAACAAGCTCGCACAAAGAACTAATTAACCAGTTGGATGTTTTCCTTTTTGTTTGAAGATGGTCCGGTTCCCAGGTCGTATCTAGCGTCTGGTGTCCGGGTCAGGTCCAGGTCAGGCCCAGGGGGCAGGAGTAGCACAGTAGAGTGTATAGTGTAGTAGTAGTACAGTATGGTGTAGATAGTATCATATCATGTCATGCCGTATTGTATATTATGGCATGCAATCCAATCGACGAAGCAAAGGAGAGGTTGGTTAGTATAGTATAGTAGTAAGTAAGAGCACACGGAAGCCGGAGAGGAAAAGCCTTCGAGCACCGAATTCGAGTCTCATCGATCGAGCGGCGGCGTGGGTGGATGGGTGGGCTGTTATATTAATAAGCAGAGCTTCCCTTCCCTTCTTTTATATCAGTATAAAAGACCGGGATCATTTGACTGCATACGAATTAAATATTCATCACTGTTGAAACATTCCCGGGTCTTTTATCCTTCTTGTGAATCCAGCCCGGGGAACTCGTTACCCAACTAGCCCCGGAGGCGTATTTGATATGAAGGCTTAGCTCAGCCTCTGAATGTAACACTGCTACACTAATACAGACATTGGCTAGGTATGTATATATGTATGAACGTATGCATCTCGAGATACTTCATGATATATCATACAAAGACATACTGATCCAGACCATCAGCTTATCTGCATCGTCGACATCATACATCCCACATCGTATACATCATATCAGTTAAGTATATAATATATGGGTGGAACGGGGATTTCAGCGGAGCCTTCGTGAAAGTTATCCCACTAAACCCCTTTCGCTCGCTTCGTCCCTTTCCAATTCCTTTAGCCTCTGATTCCGGACAGCGAAAAAAAAAAAAAAACTCTTTTCTTTCTAGAAACTGACACTTGAATAATTAAAGTGGAGCGGGGTGTAAGCGTCCTGCATATAAAAAACCTTGTCGGCGTCTAACAACCTCCGATCCCAAGTTTTTAGTCGTTGCTGACTCATACACCATCTTAGTCCCATGCACGAAGTATGTGCGCATGTACGGAGTATGTGCTCTGGGCGTTCGACGGGCGTCCGCGGGGTACGGTTTCAATCTTAATCGTGCATGCATTGAAGGAGAGAGAGCTCGTAAAGCCCATTCCCGTTTGGTCCACCGATTACGATATCACCCGGGCACAAAACACTCACTTCCATTCATTATTGATGAACAGTCGTAAGTCGTATACGTTTGACTACGTATACTCTGTCCTCTTTTTTTCTCATTCATTTAATTAATATGTATGTATAAAATATGGTGAGGCTCAATCGCGGGCTGATAGAAGAGGTGTAAAAAAGGTATAGCTTCGAAATTTTTATATACAGAAAATACATCTTGACGGTATACGTAATATATGTACACACACACCACGGTCACGGTACAGTACCCCCATGCGAACACTAGTTAGCTATACTACTACATCTTCTCCTTCTTCTCCTTCCCACGCGGCCTCTCCGTCACCACCCACGGGTTCTTCTTCCCCACCCTTCTCGTCTTGTACCCTGATTTGGTCTTTAAAACTGTTAGTTTCAGAATCAAATAACGTTGAAATAACGGTATATAACGTTATCAAGTGAATGGGGCTGAGTAATCCTTACCGGGACACCCCAAGGGCTCACCGGGTGACGGTTACCCTTGGACTTTCCTCGACCACCACCGTGGGGATGGTCACCTATCCGCAGATGATGAGTCAGCTCTGCTCTCAAACAAAAAAATTATTTCGGCTCTAGCCGTCCTTTTCGGCCCCGGTTGGTAGACGCGGCCTCCCGTAGGAACAACATGAAGCGGAATCCACCTCGAGCATGTTTTATGTAATGGATAAAATGAAATACTCACATGCGTTCATAGCGACACCACGAACCGTAGGCCTGATACCCAACCACCTCGATCTACCCGCCTTGCCAAGCTGTCTATGCCTCCACGTAGGATTGCTGACGACTCCAACCGTCGCAGCAGCATCGATCATAAACCTCCTCACCTCCCCGCTCTGCAACCTCACAATCGCAAACCCACGGACCTCATCTTTAGCAACAACCGTAGCATACGTTCCCGCCGCTCTGCAAAACTTCGCAGGGCCGTTGGGAATAGTAGCCACGGCGTGAATGACCGCTCCGATGGGTATATACCTTAACGGCAGACAATTACCCCTCCACGCTGTTTTGGCAGCCAACATACCAGGATCGATGACACCGCCCATGCTGGCTAGTAAATCGGCGGGAACACCGCCTCTGTAGCTTTGTACCTTGTCACCGGCGCGTAATCCGTCTGCTGCCAGTATATAACTTTTTTTACCCGAGTCCTTGCTGGTGATCAATGCTATATGCGCGCTTCGGCCGGGATCGTATTCGATACGGTCGACCGTGTGAGGTCCACCGGCGAATCTGCTGAAATCCACGGTTCTGATTCTTCGTTTGTGACCACCGCCTCTGTGACGGACTGTAACCCTGCCGGAATTGTTCCTGCCTCCCAATCCGTGACCCTTTCGGGGGATGGTGAGTGGGAGGTAGGGTTTTCCTTTCCACAGATGATCATTGATCGGTCTTCGAAGATGTCGGACACCGGGAGTACGGGGTTTGTATGTTCTCATACGGATCGTTTCTTCGCTCCGATCGGGGGGTTTTGCGAAGGGCGATTCGAAGCTGGAGATTGGGATTGATGATGTCGGGGAGGATTCGACTGCTGTTGCATAGTTTCTTAATGACGATGAGGCGAGGATTCGAGATGTAGTTGTAGTAGTCGTAGCAGATGGTATGGAGCCGCAGCTTCGGCTTAGAAGCCGGGTGAGGGAGCGTGATCCCAGCATTGTCGCGGTTGTATCGTAGTGGGGGGGTTTCGAAGCTGTTCGTCTAGATTTTTATATGTAGGATCCCGGCCCACCGCCGCCGGCTGATTGTAGTATCGATTGAAAGCGATCTATCGCTACCGTATCGCCATCCCCTCTATCCAATAGGCGCCAAATATCTGTCGTCGAGGGCCGTCGATGTTAGACCCGCCGTCCAGTCCGTTCGCTGTTTCTACACGAAGAGAAGATGTGGGTTGGAGGTTTATCGCTAAAAACCTTGAAGCGCAATATGTGTGTGACCTTTATCAAACGACCACACACAACAACATCCAACATCTCGAATCTTCACAAACCCCAAACCTTCGTCTATAAAACTACATCGATCATGACACCGTTCAACCTCAAGATATAAAAGGTTGTAAAAGAGCAGAGTGGGTGTGATATTTCATGATCTATCTCTGCAGCGTCCGGCGGAGGATACATAAACTGCCATCTTTCAGTACGTTATTCCCCATATAAACTTCAAATGACTAATATCCTCGTCACAGTAAATATAAACCCACTATCCCGACCCCCCCACAGGGAGAATATATATATAAGTACCAGAGCACTATCAAGCTCAGGCCATCGAGATACCAAAATGGCTGCAACGGGCGACTCCCTCGCTCCGGTCTCGAACCTGCCCCCGCCGATGAGAGAGTACCTCATCCACTTCGCCCAGGTGCACGAGACCTTCCGTCTGCCGGAGCTCGAGTCCCTGGCCAAGTTGTTCAATATCAAATATGAAATACTGCAGTATTCCGAGAAGGTACACACACCCAATTCCTCTATCTCAAGATATAATATATACATACATATATATATAAGGTTACATACTAATAGAATATGAATATAAAACAGTCCCCCTTCGCCCGAATAGCCCTCGAATCCCCCACCGCCGCAAGCACTCTAATCTCCCGCTCCATCCTCTCAAAAGCCATCTACGAACTCTGGGGCACCGGCGCAACCTACCCGGACCTCCACGCCTCCGTAAAATCCCGCACATCCCACCTCTGGCACCTCTACCACTCCTCCTCCTTCAAATTCTCCTTCGAATCATTCAACGGCATGCGAACGGAACCCAACAAACGAGAACTAATAGAATCCTTCTCCTACGTCGGCTTCAACGGCCCCATAAAGATGAAAAACCCAGACGAAACATTCGTGATAATGGAGGACTACGAGGCAACCTCCATCCTAGACCCAATCCTCTTCGCCGCCCTAAAAATCGATGAAAAACTAGAAACCCCGTCTAGAAACCCCACGCACCTGGAACAACCGCACCAACTCTACTTCACCCGATTCCTCGCAAAGTCCAGTAGGGCAATAATAGAAACCTACGACCTGAAGAAGAGAAACTACATCGGCACAACATCGATGGATGCGGAATTATCGCTGGTAACAGCAAACATGGCCCTCGTTTCTCCGGGGAAACTAACATACGATCCATTCGTCGGCACCGGCAGCTTCGCCGTCGCATGCGCGCATTTCGGCGGAATCTCCTTCGGCTCGGATATAGACGGACGGATGATCAGAGGTTCAAAGCCCGGGAAATCCCTCCGCAGTAACTTTGAACAATATAAAATCATGGATAGATTCGGCGATATGTTCGTCAGCGACCTCACGAATAGTCCGCTGGGTAGATACGGCGGACAAAAAAACGAACAAATATTCGACGCAATCATCTGCGATCCGCCGTATGGCGTCAGAGAAGGACTGAAGGTATTGGGCAGCAGAGACCCCTCGAGGCCAAAAGTACCAATCATCATCGATGGCGTCGCACAGCACACGTACTGCCTCCTCCCTCTTTACCATATCGATATATCAACCAAACACTAACAAAAAAACAGAAGAAAGGACTTCGTCCCCCCGAAGCGTCCCTACAGCTTCGACAAAATGCTAAACGACATCACAAACTTCGCTTCCACCCACCTGGTCCCCAACGGCCGTCTGTGCATCTGGCTCCCCACCGCAGACGAGGACTTCAACGAATTCTCCATCCCCGCGCACAGAAATCTCAAATTAGAATCCGTCTGCGTGCAGAATTTTAACAAATGTAATTTTTTCCCCAATCCTTTTATATATATCTGAAGTATTACTGACGCCGGTATAGGGTCCAGAAGATTACTAACCTACACCCGCCACGAAACCGATCAAGAGGAGGTCGATAACACCCCAGCCGACATCACAGAGGAAACCCTCGATTCCCAAAACCCAAGGCTCGCACGCACAGCAGACGCCCTCAATCCATTCCGGAGAAAGGTACCCCCCCTCACCCACATATGAAACCCCTCCACATACTAACCTCCAAATAGTACTTCGAGGGCTTCAAAACCCCCCCATCAGAAGAATAACCCCCATATACTTTAAAAACCTGTTAAATTAAGATACCCAAAAAGAACCATCAATACAAAGAGTTAAAAAAAAACCCCTAATGCATCCGTCCAATCTCATCCAGCGCCTTCGTCAAAAGCACCAACAACTCTCCATCCCCATACGCAACCCCAACAGCCTGCGAAATATAAGGAAACATAACTAACAAATGCCGTTTCGTCCCTCCTTCAATTGCGGTGGTCTGTACCGTCTGCCCTTCACCCCCCGCGCACGCAGACCGTAGCTTTGTAAACTTCTCCATGATGTATATGATCTCCTTCCTCTGACACCTAGGCTGCGGCGTCCTCCCTCGGAGCGGTTGGTCCTATAAATAAAAACATAATCAGCCTCAGCCCCAAAGTAATATACCAATATAAGAAGAAATAGAAAAAAGAAGAAACTCACCGCCGCAAACCGTCTGAGCACAACAGAAACCCTCACCAACATCCACCTCATCGCCACCCCCGCCAAACTCTCCCACTCCCCCCCCCTTCTCCCCACAAAGCTCGAACAGCTCATCCAAACACTCATAACTAACCCTCGCCCTCCTCTCCAACACCAAATCACTCGTAATCCCAAACAACCCTTCCCTCCTCCCATCAAACTCAACCTCCAACTCCCCATCATCAACTTTATACAACAAACTAGCATAAAACACACTCCTCACATACCTCTCCCTCACATACTCGGGCACCACCACCCCCCCCAAGCCGCGGGATAACCAACCCCCTAACCTCCCTGAACGCTCCAATATCAAACTCCTCATCCTTAAGCACAACATCCACATCCTCATCGTCGCAGTCCGCACTAACAATCCCACACGCAATATCAACCACATCCTCCCATATCCCAACCCTAACCTCCACCCCAAGCTCCATCTTATCCAATATCGGTATCAGATCTTTCAATATCGTAAGTGCCACTTTGGTAGCCTGTATCCACAACGCCTCCTTCCTTGTCGTCGCCCCAGGGTAGAATTTATATTTCAGCCGAATAGGCTCGCATAATGCCTGAAGAGCAGCAGATACCGCCCGGGAATCGTAAATATCCCCCGAACCGGCATGTTTAAGACACAACCCCGCCAACCCGGACAGAATCGTCGAAGAAACAGCAACATACGACGGTTTCCTCGACTTCCCATCACCACCCGATACCCCCCGATACGGCAACCGACTCAAAAACGCCAGCTCCTTTAACACCAACGACGTCCATTCCGTAGATGTAGTATCGATCGCTTTAACCGACTCCAATATCGCACTCTGCAGCGCGCTCAAAGTCTCCACGTCGAAAAAGTACGCCGGTAGCTCGGGGTACAGCATACAATCCCTAAACACCCCGAGCGCCTGCTCGATATCCGCAGTCGATGTGATCGTTCCCATCAGTTTATACAACGGTTTGAACGCATTGATAAATGCCGTCAGCGTCTCTTGGGAATTATTCTGACTGCCCCCCTCGATCTCTTCCACCAACCCCCTCCCCTGCTTCGCCCATAAATCCCACGCCTCCCTCTTCGACCCCACGGCGATTTCTTCCGACGCCGCCGCTTTCTCCAACAACCTCGCAAGTTCCCTGTACACCGTCTTCGTAACCTCAAAGCTCCGCCAATCCAAAAGATGCCGTAGGTATTTAATATACGTACTCCAAATCACCTCAAAGCTCGACAGCAACTGGAATACATTCAAAAAGTTCGAGTACAGATTACTCGTCCCCTTAAGAATAAGCACCACAGTCTCATCCCACTGTTTCCTCTCCGGGGCGGGTAAACTCCCCTCCTGAAGCAGAGTTTCCGTCGTAGACATCATCTTGAATACTACTATATTCAAACACGAGCTCCAGGCTTTGGGTCCCAGTATATGTCCGTAAGAGTCGAAGATGCGGAACAACGTCTGGATCGATCCGTTTCGGACTTCCGAACGCGGGTCTTTGGTTATTTCCGCCAGTCGGAGGAGGAGAATGAGCCAGAGGACCATGCTGGTACTCGAGCCCTGTGAACGGACGGCGGCGAGGAGTTCCTTGTCGGTATTCGGGAAGTCGTGCTCGCCTCCGTTGTCGGATTTTTGACGCTGGAGGAAGTCGGAGATGTTCCAGAAGTATGTAATTGTCTAGTATAGTTAGTAACCTGTCGTAGAAATAAAATTTATTGGGGACATACCGTCAACGAGATATTCAAATCATCCACTTGCGCGCAGAACGCATACAGCGTATCGATAAGAACCAAGACACAGTCGATTGGTAAAAGCCCCAGAAAATCCGTACAAATAAGCTGCAAAGACGCAAACGACGTCTTGAGCAAACGTATAGACCTTCCAGCCGGCCTAAACGCCTTCCCCTCAACGGGCGCCTTAAACGCGGTGTTCATAATACTGAACAGTATATCCCAACCAGACTTCAGAGTTTCTCCGGATTGCTCGAGCATCGTCGTTAGAGCCTCCAACGCCGATTTGTGAATATCCGCATCGACAAGCTTGACGGTATTGCTATTGATATCGCCACCAGCCTGGTTCCCATCTTCAAGACCTCGGAGTTCCTTCAACAGCGAATTCAAAACCCGCTCTTGGATATTTATAACACCGGGGGAATCAGGATTCAGCGTCCTGGCAGACAATATCACAAACTCATGTAGAATTTCCGATGCCTTCAGCCTAATCGCACCCTCAACCCCTCTCGACGTCGATGCGATTAGAAGGTAACGCTGTATCGTATCCCATCCATTATCCTCAGGGTCATCCGTTATCAACCGCTCAATGTTAACCTGCACCAACTCCCCAAGTTTCGATATCGCAAAAGTATTATCAATAGCCGTAGCAGACGAGGATTTACGTCGACTTCCGATACTACTGATCCGGCGGTGTCCGAATCCTAGTGGCCTATGCCCCGGTAACACGGGCATAGCTCCTCGCGTACGTTTGGCCTGGGTAGTTTCCGCGGTGGGTGTGGGCGGCTCCAATTCGTCAAGCTCCAACAAGTCGCATAGAGCACGTAAAAACGAACGGAACGCTTCATTATTAAATTCCCTTGTGCTTTCAAACAACTTCTGAGAAGTTACTTCGACTGCTGCAATCTCGGGCCCGACATTGGCCAATGTGGCCTGGCCATCGTTCGCAGATCTTTGCGAATCTATGGACTTGATGGATTGGGATGACGATTTAGTGTTTACACGGTACGTAGACTGTAAGATGTAATCAGTCTGCTGCAAGGCTTCGAGGACTATCGTCCACGAGTCCTTGAGGGTGGTTCCCAAAGCCGTCCCAACATTTAACAAAGCCCGCAAGCAGACGAGGTTTCGAACGTTCAATGCAAGAGGTTTTGAGTCAGGCCCCGGTACTGTCAAATTTGTGGAAGACGAGGACGGCGTCTCTTTCCCTGAAGAGACCTCGTGGAAACCCGAGTAAGCTACATGGGAGGATAGCACCTGTGGGGGTACCGCCGCCTTCCCAAGCGTTGTGAGGAAAGTATCCCGAGGAGTCGAAAGGTCCAATACACCCGCAACTTGCGTAAACTTCTGCAAAGACCTGACCAAGCTGTGGTAGTAATCGTTATCGAGCGTGGCGTACAGATACGTTGAATAGAGCGCAAAAACCGCGGGCCAGCAGGTGTCTACAATTGATGCGCATGTCTGGATATCAGCTTGTAGTGGATGCTCCTCAAGTGTTAGCGGGTTTAGTATCCCCTTAACCCGCCTCTTCATTGTCGAACTCTTCCTCGATAGACTATTCGGCGGAGTCTTTTTTTCTTGGTTCTCACCGCCACTGGTAGCATCGCTATCGTTAGCGGCTTGAGCTTGTACTGATGCTTTAAGCCTGCGCTTCTTGGAACCCTTGATATCGGAAGATGATGTCGCCAGCGGGAGGACGAACTTCGCCAACCCTTCCGAAAAGCTGTTTATGCAACTCAGAACCAATGCGTAAAGATACGACTCTGGAGTAGCTGGTGGCTCGGTTTTATCAAGTTGTTCGATGCAAGGAACTCGCACTGAGCTCCACTGAAGGCTTAGGCCGGGTACCGCAGCATCACTGACCCCGGAGACACCACCAATAATCCCAGCGACACCCCCGGCTTCAAGCGCCAGTTGTTCATTAGACATGTTCCTAAGCGCATTCTGATCCAGTGGAATCGAAGATTGTGTCCCCAACCCAATGATGCTCGGTTTCTCCGTCGCCAAGCGAGCAAGCATCGCCATGAGTTCTTTCAGAACCGGCTTCTTCTCTTTCCGAGCGTCGTATACTGAATATAACCTTCTCACCAACGATGCTTCTGCAAATAGCCCTCTGACGATTTCCATACAAAGCGCTCGTTTCCATCCCGGTCCTGCATCCGGATCCAACATATGCATGAGAAGTCCCAGGGCTACTTCGCATTCCGACTCTAATATAGAAAGGTGGCGCCGTAGAAGAACGTAGAATATTCGAATGACCCGTACGGCAATTGGGAAGTTCGTGCGATTAGAAAGAGACCTAATGACGAACGGGGCGACTCGGGCGCGGACGACGTGAGCTTGCTCCTTATGAGAGAGGAATATTTCGAAGTGATTGGCCAAGACGGATTCGATGAGCTCCAGACCGAACGGTTGGGGGATCTGAGTGAACTGGACATGCTGAGGTTTCTGGCCTTCGGTCTGTAGACAGAGATCTTGAAATACCTATTGTTTTCCCCACTGTTAGACTTGAGTTAGGGGTTGGAGGAGATTAGCATACTCTATATGCATCTGCAGCAGCCGGTCGCAGGGATATTGTTTCGCCGTCTACGGAGACGTCCTCAGAAGTAGCAATTTCAGATGCCTTATCTTTTGAAATTAGTATCTCAGCCAATCAAAAATTCCAAGTTTTCAGAGCTTCTTAGTACCATCTTCGGCCGCCACTTTATCAAAAACCGATATTATAAGTTGCTGTAAAGCTGCCACAACGTCAACACGACTCCCTTGATATGCCTATATATGGGACCAGCATTCTACTCACTAGCAGCAGCAGTGCTGTTCACGACAGCGACCTTAGTTCCTTGCAAGCTTGAGCATATCGCCAAGGTTTCCTCCAGGTATTTGCCTTTGATGTTAGATGCATAGTTCTGTAATAACGACGGAAGCGCTTGAAGGATCTTAAGCTGAATATCAGGGCCTATCCATGAGTATCAGTATGCCGGGGAGGATGTAAAGTCGCAGGTTTTTCGGGGAACGGACCAAGGGTTACGGCGTCTCTGAAAGCGTCTAGGACCTCCTTTAATCTTGCCTACAGCCTCATACACCCTTGTAAGCAAAGACGAACCTAGTATATGTAATATGGGAAGCCAATTGGGTGTTATGAGGTACCTGGGCGAGTGCTTTTGCTACGATTAGGCGTTGGAGACAGCTTATGCCCATGGCGGTTAGCCGGGGATGTTTGGAGGCGCATGCTAGTATGAACGGCGACGGGAACGACGGCTTTCGCGAGAGTTCTACATAGACGGGCAAGTAAAATATGAGTACGGAGTTCTCTAGCCTAGGCGTGAAGTTGAGGTTTGTGGGGACGGGCCGTGTGTACCTCGAGCGACTTCGTTCTCCGGACTGGACGACAGGAGCTTGAGCTCGGCCAATGACTTCTCGGTCGCCTGTAGAATCGCATTGTCGCATACTGTTAGAATCAATCCGGATTGTGATGAAGCAGGTGATAATTAAGAGGCAGGACATACGGATCTCAAGTCGCCGCTGCGCTTCCTTGCCTCTGCTAGCAGCGAGGTGAGCTCATGGGTTAGGATCTGGGCGGTCATCGTGAGGTCGTGGGCGCAGAAGGTATACTATAATATAATAGTCGCTATCCCGAGCAGGTCCGATGGGCCGGCATGAGGTTTAAATTTATGAGATGGTCTCGATGTCTCGATGTCTGATGTCTCGATGTCCGATGAGTGAGTGTAACGTAATGTAATGTAATGTAATGTAAGTAGGTAGATACCAGAAGTGGCTGCGCGTCGTCATGGGCAGGCCATTGTCATAGTGATAATTAAAATGGTGGCCCCAATTTAGGCTTTTAAGCCGCTTTATTCCTTCTATCTGAATCCCCCGCCAGCTGCCACGCCGGTTTGGTTTGGTTACGTTTGTTGCCTTGTTGGAGAGGCTGACCTGACCTGGCTGGGAGACCGACCTGAGAGTCTGTCCCTCCACGCGAGCATTCTGTCTGTCCCACCTTCTCCCCTGTCCCACCTTCGACCTCCATTCAACCTCAACCCTCAACCTCCAACTCTCCCAACTACCTCTTGGTAAACCACGAATATACACACCCGAATACCAATACAATCCTCTAGCTAGTGCCATCGCTGCCACAGCTATTATCATTACCGAGACAAGAGACTCAACATGGCCAAGGTCCCAAGAAACTTCCGACTCTTGGAGGAACTCGAGAAGGGCGAGAAGGGTCTAGGATCCGGTATTCCTCCAAGACCCTCTTATATACTTGCTTAAGTATATACATGTAAACGAGGAAGGATATACGGCTTACATCGTGTAATCTGCAGACGCCTGCTCTCTCGGCCTCGACGATGGAAACGATATCATGATGACCAACTGGAACGGCACCATCCTCGGTCCTCCCCACGTTCGTCACCCCTCTTCTTCCAACTTACCCCTCTAGACCCCCCCTTTCCTTATCAATATTACTATTACCACCACAACCACGACTCCTACTAACGGTTGAGGTATTTTATATGAATACAGAGCGTCCATGAGAATAGGATTTACAGCGTCAAACTCCACTGTGATGAACAATACCCCGATGTCCCGCCGACAGTACAGTTCATATCCAGAATTAACCTGCCGTGCGTGAGCGCGGATGATGGAAAGGTCGGTTCTACCCTTTTATTTATCTCCTTCCCTCCATTTTTATTTGTTATTCCTTCCTCTTGAGGGATGTTGTACTGACTGGTGTTTTTGTGTGTGAATAGGTTGACCCTACAAAGTTGCAGTGTTTGGCGAATTGGAAGCGGGATTACACCATGGAGACTATTCTCACCGAGCTTCGAAGGTAAATGCTGCTCCAGAAATCTACACAAAAGTATACAAATCACTAAATTATATGTCAATTACCAGGTTCATGGCCAGCGGAAATAACAAGAAACTCCCACAGCCACCTGAGGGAAGCACCTTCTAAGCACCCTCTTTCCAATTTATAACCAATTCCCCTCCTACCACACCTTTGAATTCAAATCCACGTCCTAGTAGAGGAAAACCCCGGGAGCCGGGGAGAAGAGGGAGTGAGGATTAGATACAGTTTAAAAGATCACCTCCTCCCGGGTCTGAAGGTGTTTTTGGCGTTTTTTTCTTCATATTTGTTCCCCCCAATTTTTGTCGGAGAACAAGCTCTTTCCCTGTTGTGGAAAGGGAACGACGACGACGATGCGATGTATCGACTTGCTTTTGAGCATGAAAGACTAGTTTGGTGGTCTGCTTGCTACAATGTCTGCCCATTTGACGATGTAATGAAATTCGAAATTCAGCATACAAACAGCGAATGGAATTCCCCCTTTTTTAACTTCACCATCTTCTTCTTAAATATTATACAATCTCTCTTGGTGTCTCTAATATCGATCATATGCCTTTTATTCTAGGTCGTTTGCATACAAGTCGGGCGATATCCGACAAGAATCGAAATCAAATTAGACCAACGAACAAACACCATAGAAAATCTCTGACCACCAAATCCACCACCACTTCCAACCTCCACAGCACGACAGAACAGAACAGAAGGATGGTCACGACAACCGTCCCATCCTCACATCCCTCGAAGCATCCTTAGATGCGATTTCCGGCCTCCAAACAAGCCGCTCTCCACCAGAATGTAGCCCACCGCGCAGCCTGTAAGTCCCCCACCATCCTCCAAACTACTCGTGCTGAATCTATAAAAAGGTCTGGCATTATACCGCCGACTCCTCAAGCACGCCAAATCCACCACCACCACCCTCCCCGCCCTCCAAAATCTAAAACCCATCATCACCCGCGAATTCAAAAAACACAATACCCGCGACATCGCCGTCTCCACCCTCCGCGATGCTCTCTCCTTCGGCTACAAAGCCGAAACCTCCCTCCGCCTCGCCATCTCCGGCGACAAAATCGAACAAACCCGCCTCTCCGCCTTCCTAACCCTCACCCGCACCCACACCCCGCCACTAACTAGAATGCAAGCGGCAAACATCACAATCCAACCCACCCCCAAACCGAAACCTCCAAAAGCGATAAACCCCAATTTAGCTCTACTACCCTTCGATTTAAGGTTCAAACCAACGATCATAGGCGGTAACACGATCCCCTTCGTCAGGTACACGGGAACGAAACAATCACCCGTCCTGTCGGGCATCCTCAACAAGAAGGTTTTACAAAAAGTAAAACGCGATGATGCGATCGAAGCGCTGAAGTGGGATCGGGAATACGCAAATAACGAAGATGCCTTCGAGAGCGAGATATGGAATGAAGCAGGCAGGGAGTGGAGATTGCAAAACGCAGATCAGAATCCGACGGCGGAGGGGTACTGGAAGACCGAGGTTGGGAAGGCGCAGATGGAGCTGCAGGTTAAGCTTTGGGCTAATCAGGTGCAGACTTGGGAGAGGTCTGGGAGGTGTATGGATGTTATTGAGACGCATAAGAGGAGGGTTGCGGAGTTTATGGATAACCTGAAGGCGGAGAGGGCGAGGGCGAAGGGGAAGGTTGTGCCGGCTGCTAAAGCGGTGGAAGCAGCACTGGATCCACAGACAGTTGAATCTACGAAGGGACCCAAACCGACGGCGAGGCAGAAAGAGCGGCTGTTGGAACTCAGCCCGGACGACGATGCGGATGCCCAAATGGAAGCTTTGAATGAACAGCTTATAGCCGCGGGGTTCAACCCCACATCACGGGCTCCAAAGCCTAAACCATTCAAGCGTGGTAACAACTTCGAATCCCGAGACCACAAACCCCGCGGGAACTCAAGGAGAACAGATAATACCCGTCAAAACTCATACTCAAAACCACGATCTCATCACGACGACAAGTCTAAAAGAGACACAAAACCACGATCGAAGCAACCACCCCCACAATCCCAAGAAGGCGAAAACGACGGAAAGCGGGATAAGAAGGAGAATAGACATTCACAGCGACACGATAACGGAGCTCTGGTGTCCGGGAAGGGGAAACGGTCTCGGCGGGGACTGGATATCGGCAAAGTCTTCGGTCCGGACGACTAGGCCCTTTTCTCAGTTTATCTATCAACGAGTCACAAAAGGCTACTGTATAATAATCTAGTGTACAATACAAATATACTCAATGATTCCAGAAGAATCTCCTGCTTCAGGGATGATGCTCAGATATTGTAGACACCATACTGTGTACAAGTAGAAACCTATAGTACACAAATTATACCCCAAACCTTCCAGAATCCTTCGCTAGCTCTGTCGCAACCATCAAAATTTCATCCAAAAAAACATCACTTGGCAAAAAACATCCCACTTCACCCCACCACTCCACCCCGCCAACCACCAAAACCTCCATAACCCCGTAAAACAAATAAAAATAAGATAAAAAAAAATAAACATGTCAAACATCTGGATCGCAGCCTCAGACGGCCAAACCGCCCAAGTCCTCTCCTACCTCTCCTCCCGCCCCGCGCTCGTAAACGCCAAAGACGAAAACGGGTACACCCCCCTCCACGCCGCCGCCTCATACGGCCACCTCGATCTCCTCCGTCTGCTCATAAACTCCCACGGCGGGGACGTAAACCTCCGCGATGACGACGGCGATACCCCCCTCTTCACCGCCGAAACCGTCGAAGTTGCAAAATGCCTCGTCGAAGAACTAGGCGCCGATTGGAGTTTGAAGAATGACGATGGATTAACCGTACCCCTCCCCAATTAAACACCTGTGTATAAGCACAAACTAAGATTGGAATAGGCAGCAGAAGTAATAGCAGCAGACGATTCCTTCCCCCTGGTAGCAGAATACCTCCAAACCCTCGCCTCCAAAGAAGCAATCCTAAGTTCCGACGCCGGCGCCCCTCCCGCCGGAATAGCCGTGAACCTCACCTCCATAGACTCCGTAGCCGAAGACGCAGAACTCCCCGTCGTCGACGAGGAATTCAGGAAGAAGATCGAAGAACTGGCGTCCAGGCCGGGGGAGTATACCCAGGAGGAACTGAGGGAGTTGGTCACCGAGGCTGTGCATAAGCACCTTTTGGAGCCTGAGGGGAGGAATGTGAGGGCTAAGGAGGATGAGTGATTTTTTGGAGGGGTTGTGAATTGGATTTAGATATTTTAATTGATGATAGCGGGTTATTTTTTTAAAGATTGGGATTGAGGGTAAAAGCGCCATGTATTGTACGATAGTGATATGATATGAAAAAGTTGGGTTCATAGAATTATGAATATTCAAATTACGTCTGGATGAATCAAAATGCTGGTATGGTATATATTACAGGAACATCAAGTCCAACGAGTCGCAAGCGTCTATATACACCGTGTATAAATTATAAAAAAATGCACCCTCTACATAAACCAATAAATGAAGTATAAGAAGATGGGTATAGGTCCGTAGGTCCGCGTGGTATAAATGCTGTCGCTGTATATACGAATCTAGTCGAAAAAAGGTTCTAATAGTCTAGCGATAATGTCGATTTATAGGTCTTTTTTTGTTCCTTAACCGCGTGTCCGCTGGAGGAATTCGACGACGCTGGTGTAGACGACGAGAAGGATACCGCCTCCTGGTCCCAGACGGAGGACCTTGGGCAGGAAACCCTTGTACAGAGCTGCGAAACCCTCTTCTCTGGCGACTACGAAGAGGGATGGGACCGCCCAGTTGTATTTTTGGACCTGGCCGGCGACTCTGACGGTGTTTTGGATGCGGGATTTGACGACGTCGAAGCTTTTTACACGAATTAATTAGCATTCCAATTGATTGATGGAAGAAGGGGGAAAAACTTACGGAGTGTTCAAGATGGTACCAGCTGTTCCACCGAGGGCACCAGCAATGATATCGTTACCCATCTGACCGCGCTTGGTCTCCGCCTTCGGCAGCAGAGTCTTAGCCTGGAAGATGACACCAAAGTAACCCGCATTCCAGACCAAATGCCTCCACATCGTACTCTCCAACCCGTTGTACAAAGCCAGAACACCCTCCGCCCTGACCAACTTGACGAAACAATCGATCATACCCTTATACTTCCCCGCCGACGCCCGATCCTGCAATCTGATCTTGATCAACTCGAACGGCACGACGACAAAGGACTCGCTGACACCGGCGGAAGCACCGGTCAAGACAGCCAACGGCTGGTTCATCTTCTCCACGCCGAAGCTCTGACGGTAGAAGTTACCCCAGTAATCGTTCGCGGCGAATTTGGTAGCACGCTTGGGGGCCTCCATGAGGATCGGGGCGCTGATGCCGCGGTATAATCGGCTGAAACCTTCGTTCTTTATGATCTTGCGGAAACAGTCGAGGGTGCCGGTGTAGGCGTCCCCGCCGGCGGTGGCACTGCCTACTTGCAGCTGTATTCTGGTTTTGACGACGTCGAGGGGGTACATGACCAGGATTTCGGAGACACCGGCGACGGCACCGGCGGCGAAGCTGTAGGCGAAGGGGAGGGGTTTCTTGTTTTCCGACATTTTTACTCTTTTATCTTATTTGTTACTTAGATATTGAAGAGGGGGAGGGAAAGAGAGAGGGGGAGAGAGAATGGAGGGGTGTCGTGTGCAGGTGTTGCAGGTGTGGTATATATGCGGTAGGCGATAAAAATGACAGGTCGTCCCGGCGGGGCGATGAGATGAGGTTGATTTGTGTCGAGACGACGCTGTTGAAGGCCCACGAGGAGGTTGCAATTGAAGTTGAGTCTGATCTTCGAAATTTAAAAGAGCGGGGTGTGCTTCTTTCTTAACACCTTTAAATCGCTCGCCCGAATCCCGGTTTCTTTTCTTACTCTTTTCTTTTTCTTCTATTTTAGCTTCTGACAGCTAACAAAAAAACCTGGGGGGATTGTTATTCGGCGGGCCAAACAAAAAAAAAATTAAAAAAAAAAAAAAAAGTTGGCGTAGCTGGGTCAATTGGGGTCATAAAATTTTGACCTGCCGTTATCGCCGATGTTCGATGTCGCCGCTCTCGCTAGTCAACTTGGCTGGCTGGTTTAGCGCCCCTGCAGCAGAAGCAGGCTGTTCTGGCTGGATTCCGGCCTGGACCGGCTGTTCCCCCATGCATCATCCCCCGTTGCAATTGCAATTGCATTGGTAATACTCCATGATCCCCCTTGGTCCCCCACCGGTACCACTATACTGCATAGTACACAATGAGCTAGTGTATGTAGTAGCAGTATGGGATTGTCATCGGCCAAGGGGAATTGGAGATGTGCAGCTACCCCTCATTGAGCTGGGATGGAGCACCCCGATCGCGATTTCCGACTGACCGAGAAATGCTTAACTTTAATCTACTAGAACATGTCAGCTGGTCTGCGGGTCGGATGGAAGCTATTCAATCTATCATACCCCGTACTTACATACCCCACACTCCTCCATGTATACATGGCAATTGGTCGTATATTGAATGCAATTGGGTGTCTTTGTGTGTGGATATCAGGCTGGTTCCTGGCTGCTGGGAAGGCTGCCGGGATGCTGTGGAGTGGTTGCTTGGCAGACAGGGCTTTTGTTTACTCTGCTGCTGCTCTGCTCTCAACGCGTCGCCAGGAAAGAAGAATTCCACCAGCAGCTCTGATATCATCAACCTCCACTTTTGATGATTGATTGGTTTGAAGCTGCCATCTTCAATATGCTTCATCCCGAGTATCGTCCATCTTCTCACCTCTTCTAATCCCTCATCACCATCATTGTCCTCGTTGTCGTCGTTATTGTTATTGTTGTCATTGTTATTATATCGTCTTTGCTGCTTCAACGGTTTAGCGTCGTCGCCATCGTCTTCTCGTATTGATGTTTTGATTCACATTCCTCTTATCGCATTTAACGACTCTCGTCCCGGCTGGAGGAGTTACATCTATCACCGGCGACATGGCTTCTCGGCGGACCTCTAGTTTTTTCGATCAGGACCATTCGGCTTCTGCTGTAAGTATATTATACCCCCTCCCTTCCTTTTAGTTCTAACCGAATTATGCTAATGATATAATGTTACAGAACCGCCCCGGAGGTCGACACCCCTTCCGGAGAAACAATACCAATGCCGCTGGCGCAAATAATTCCGGTGTCCCGAAACCCCTCGCCGGCCAGCCTCTCAAGAAAACCATCTCTGATCCGGTCTCTCTGAAAACAAGAGAAAAACTTGGCGCATTCGCCCACAAGAATACCACTTCCACTACTGCCACTACTGCCACTACTTCTGCAACTTCTGGAGCTCCTATAAGCAGGAGCAAGACCGGACCTGCAGGACCAAATGCGAAATACCCTGTAACCTCAATCGCTCGAACGAATCCTCCTCCTATAATCGAAGCACCAGAAGTGGAAGTCATTGCGCCGATAGATTCCTCGCCGCCTCCTCCACCGCTACTACCACCTACCCACAAAGAGAACAAGCCCCGCGATAATGGTGGTTTATCTGTTAAAAATGCAGCCGACAACATCGATAGGACGCCTGCACCCAAGAAGAAGCATGCCAAATTTGCAGTGCCAGCCGGAGACGCAAAGGATGTACCTTGCACACCACAGCACCGGTTTGCCCTCAACGATCTACTTACACAGACCAACATGACACCCTCTATCACTAAAGCTACTGAAGAAGCTTCTCCAGAAGTTAGAGTCTCCTGGAGGAGCTCTCCGAAGAGGCTTCATGCAAGGAAGGCTATGGAGCGGGTTTCGGTGCATAAGAAGAGGGCCAGAAGCTCCTCCCCATCTACCACCACCCCAAAACCGAACAAGCGTGCGCAGGAGCAGCTTGCTTTTGATATCTCATCACCTGCTCTCAAAACACCGATGGCTAACCCTTTCGAGGACGCCTGGAGCAAACGACTTAAAGATTTCCCCAGCGCCGGCGTCTCTGCGATCAAAGCCGAAGGTTTCTTCGACGGAAGCTCTCCCAGTGCCGCACCAAGTATTTACGATTCACCATCCGCATTTAAAAGATCATTCAGCGCTCCGACCAAACGTCTCAAACTCGCAGCCGACAAGGCTAAAGAAGCTGATATCCCGGAAGGAAAGAATATTCGAAAACTAGGAAGGCGCGGCGGTGCTTCTGTGCGCAATCCTGCGAACGAACGGGTATCCAGTTTATTGGCCAAGCTTCAGGAGAATACCAAAGCGGCAGCTCTCCAAAAATCAGAGACTGCGCCGGCTTCTATTGACTCCTCGCTCTACCGATACGCCGATGCTTCCGCTTCGATCGAGGAATTGATCACACCGCCTGTTGACGATAAAGGGCCTTGGGAAAGAGAGAGCTCCGTGGTAAAATCTAGGAGATCGATGTCTGTGGTCTCCGCCGCCGGGCAGTCGAGGCAAGCGACGAAGGAACCCTCACCGGTACCTGTTCGTGCTGAAGAACCGAAGTCGGATGATTATGGGCTCGATGATGACGATGATGACGAGCTATTTGAGTTGGTAGAGGGCACTTGCCGTCCTGCTGAGTCTGTTAAGGACGACGAGGACGATGTTGTGGAAGAGAAAGCCGAGGAGAGTAAAGATGGTGATTCGGATGACTACGGACTTAATGATCTTGATGACGATGACGACTGGGAGGCGGATATTGCCAAAGCAGTAGCCGGGAATGCAACCCCCAAAGCGTCCAAGAAGAAACCTAAATCACCCATTCTTAAAAAGTCACCGGCCTCCGCGTCGAGGAAACGGGCCAAATCGCCCCTTGCAATTTTGTCAGATGATGATGACTACGGGAGCGATTTCGACCCGGATGAGATAGTTGTAAGTTCACATACTAGCATAGCTTTCAACGAACCATACTAAGTTTTGAAAGAAAGACACAAAGTCACGGGCCATCCAAAGATTCGTGGTGTTAGACGTATTTGAAGATGATTACATTTCCAGCAACGGCCAAACCCGGCTGGAGAAATCCCTCCGCGTGGAGGGCGAAAAGACGCGGACGGAGAGGAGGGTGTTATTACGACAAGCCTGGACGGATTGCGATGTACGGGAGGGGGATGTCATCAACGTCATAGGAAGCTTTGATGCAACCCTCACCTGCATTATTGATAATTCGCAGAATATGCTCATCTTACATCCCGATATCCTATTATCTGCCACCGCCGTCGCGGATTCGTTCGATTGTATCCGGCTGGCGACGCTGAAGGAACGCGTGAAGGCTATTTCCGACGCATCGCAGTGGAGCGTTTATGGAAATATCCTGCATGAGGTATTCCAAGTCGCGCTGAGCTCGAATGATTTCTCGACCCAGTTTTTGGAGAAGGAGATTACGCGGATTTTATCCTCGCACATGGGGAATTTGTACGCCGTTAGAGTGACGCCGAGTATGGCGACTGATCATTTGAGGACGCAAATACCCTTCCTGCAGGATTGGGCGAAGGTTTTTGTGTCTGCGAAGCCGAAGCCCGGTGCTATGGCGAAGGGGCACCGATCGGTGGATGTGAATATGGCGGTTAGGAAGGTTTTGGATGTGGAGGAACATATTTGGTCGCCGAAGTTTGGGCTGAAGGGGAATATCGATGTCACCGTTGAGGCGGATTTGAGGGATATCAACGGCCACAGCGTCTTGACTGTCCCGTTGGAGTTGAAGACGGGGAGGAATGCGAAGGTTGCGCATCGGGCTCAGGTTATGCTTTATACGCTTTTGATGTCCGATCGTTATGGTGAGTTTTGAAATCCCCGGTTTTTTTTTGGCTTTATTGTCTAACATGATTTTTTTTAGATATTGAGTCACTATGCGGTGTTCTGTATTATATGGAAAAGGCGGAGACCATTAGAGTCCCGAATCTGTCCGATGAGATTCGAGGCCTGATGATTGGAAGGAATCATCTGGCGCGGTATATCTACAGCAAACTCGAGCTGCCGCCCATGCTCCAGGATAAACGTTTGTGTGGTCGATGCTACGCCAAAACTACGTGCTTTGTGTACCATAAGGTAATACCCGCCCCAATAACTCTCACTTACGCAGCTAGCTAACGGAGTTTCTTAGACCATGGAAAACGGAGACGAGGAGACCAGCGGCGTAGGCGATGTTTTCACAAAGGAAGCCAGCCATCTTAACCAAACACACTCCGAATTCTTTTCCAAATGGGAGACACTACTTTCGAAAGAAGAGAAGGATATGGAGAGATTTCGAAAGGAGTTGTGGGTTATGACCAGCGAGGAACGAGAAGCTGCCGGAAGATGTTTTGGAGGGTTGAAGATGATACCGGAATCTGCGCCTACATCCAACGACAATGTTTCAAAGATCAATCGGTATCATTATCGATTTGTGAAACGGACGCCGCCGCCTTCTTTTTCGTTCTTGGAGTCACAGATCGGGGTTGGTGAGGCGATTGTTATATCTGATGAAGATGGACATTTCGCCCTTGCGAAGGGGTTCGTTATTAAGGTTTCGGCTCAGTGGATTATGGTAGCTGTCGACCGGAGGCTGCATAATTCCCGAGTTAGGGAACCTGGTTTCCACGAAACGAAGAATCAGACGTTTTCAGCCATCATGGAGATTCTGGAGGATGGAACGACTAAACCGCCGCCGCCGCCGAGTTCTCAAGAGGGACTTGTATCGTACCGTCTCGACCGGGACGAGTTTAGCAATGGCATGGCGCTTATTCGGAATAATCTGGTGGAACTGGTGAAGGCGGATGGGAACCCGAGGTTGAGGGAGGTGATTGTGGAGTTGGCGCCGCCGGTGTACAATTTGACGTCGACGGCGTATCCGCTGCCCTCTGCTAGTCAGGATAAGATTAATATCGACCAGAAGAATGCGATAGAGAAGGTTATGAGCGCGCAGGATTATGCGCTCGTGCTTGGGATGCCTGGGACGGGGAAGACTACGACTATTGCACATATCATCCGGGCGCTGGTTCACCAGGGGAAAAGCGTCCTGCTGACGTCATACACGCATACCGCTGTTGATAATATTCTGTTAAAGATCAAGGGTGATGAGATTAAAGTCCTACGACTGGGGGCGACGTCAAAAATCCACCCCGAAGTTCAGAAATTTGCGGTGTTGGCGAATGCGCCGAAGAAGAGCTTTGAGGAGATTCAAGACGCCTATCATAGTCCGCAGGTTGTTGCGACGACGTGTTTGTCCATTAATCACGTTGTGTTCACGGAGAGGGTGTTCGACTACTGTATCGTCGACGAGGCATCACAGATCACGCTTCCGGTTTGCGTGGGGCCCATACGCATGGCGAAGAAATTTGTGCTGGTGGGGGATCATTTCCAGTTACCGCCGTTGGTGAGGAGCGTTGAGGCGAAAGCGGGCGGGTTGGATGTGAGTTTGTTCAAGGTGCTGTCAGATGCGCATCCGGGGTCTGTGGTGAATCTGGAGCATCAGTATCGGATGTGTGAGGATATTATGGCATTGTCGAATCATTTGATATACGAGGGGAGGTTGAAGTGTGGGACGGAGAAGGTGGCGAAGAGTAGTTTGAAGATTCCGAATATTGGGGCTTTGGAGGGGTTTCATCGGCATTCTTCCGATGGAGAAGGGATGTGCGATGAGGTATCTTGTTGGATTAGGGATTTGTTGAAGGAGGATGTTAAGGCTATGTTTTTGAATACGGATTTTGTGTCCGCGCCGGAGGAGAAGAAGGGGGATCGGACGTATAATCCGATCGAAGCGGAGTTGACGAGACAGGTAACCCACTCTTCCTTACGAATATATACTTTGAGAGGGTATATGCTAATATTGGTTTTACAGCTGGTGGAAGGCTTCCTCCACTGCGGCGTCGATGCCACTGAAATCGGCGTAGTCTCAGTCTACCGCTCACAAATCAAAGCGATACAACACCTCCTCCACGGCCACCCGTCGGTGGAAATGCACACGGCGGATAAATTCCAAGGACGGGATAAAGACTGCATCATAATCTCGCTCGTGCGATCGAACGATAAAGAGATAGTGGGGGAGCTGCTGAAGGACTGGAGGAGGATTAATGTTGCGTTTACACGGGCGAAGACGAAGTTGTTGATTATTGGGTCGAAGGGGACGTTGGGGAGTAATGAGTTGCTGGGACGGTTTGTGGAGATGATGGATGGGAGGGGGTGGGTTTATGATTTACCTGCTGGGGCGCATTTGGGGCATTATATACCGGTTAGTGCGGTGACGCAGAGTCCGGTGAGGGGTATGCGGAGGGGGGTTGCGGAGGAAGGGGAGAATAGAAGACCTGTGCAGGTTAGGCAGAGGAGTTTGTTGGATATGTTGGGGAAGAAAGGGGGTGGGGTTGTGAAGCTTGGTGGTGGTGGTGGTGGTGGTGGTGGTGGGCCTGCGAGGGGGACTGTGGGGAGGGGGTTGGTGGCTTCGAGGGGGGTGTTGAGGGATATTGTGAATAATCTGAAATGATTGTGGGCTTTGTGATGATGATGGTTTATTCTTGAGGTTTTGTGGTTGTATTATTACTATTACCTGTTTTGTTTACTAGCGGGTTCTTGCATGGTATGGAGTTTTGGGGTGTTATATAGGAAGCATAGAATGGAAGCCCTTATGATGGCTATGATATCTACTTGTGTCACCTTTGGGTGCTTTTTGAGGATGTTGTATGTGATTTGGGCCAGGACAACAGGGGAGACGCCGTAAATATAAAGGTCTGCTGAGGTTGCCTGGCAACGTAACAAAATCTCATTATATATACAAATCCTTCATAATATAAAGTCATTATAAACCGGTCATCGAAGAGGCAACATCACCGCTTCATCTCCACCTCCAACCAATTCCAACTTCATCTACCAAACCTTCTACAACGGTTCACCCTCTCGTGCTGGGACGCTTATTGCCGTGTTGACTGGGAGTCTATCGCGATGAAATCGAACTTTGATGACCCGATAGGGTGTGGTAAGCTCTCATGCGTTCCATATGCCTCGGGGCTTTAGTTTACTGATATTCCCCGCACGCTGTTAGGTGGAGCCTCCAACCTGAGAAATTTAGCCTTCTGGTTGGTTATGTAAAACCCCGAAGACGGCAACGAAGGCAACGACGAAGGTAACGACGAATTATCGGGGCTACAGCTATGGGACCTACCTGATGGTCCCTGCGGTCATATCGGTCCAAGATGGGAAGATCGAATTTCCATCACCGATATGCTCCGCTGGGATGGGGTATTCAAGACCCACCCTTCGGCAAGATTGAACCAGGGGCAACATGAACATAGCTAGCACCCTCAGGGGTGATTTGATGTGTATAAGTTGATATTTATTTATATGTAAACTAGGTTTTATTCGCGAGACCAGTTTTATTTAATATTATTAAGAAATTCTTTTGTTCGACACTGACTACCTATTTATAAATGACTTTTTTCATTTTGGCCCGCCATAATAGTACAACCAGTATAGTGTTAACGTGTTATTTGAGGTTTCTTGTATCATTCTGATAACGCTAAAATGTACAGTTTCTTGTCAAGTTGGGCAATTTAGCTAGACTTGGGACACGCTTTGGCTAGCTCAAAGTCAAGCCTAGGTTTTTCATATTGATGTGGTCTGGCGGGGAAGACGGGTGTGAGTTCAATATTGAGCATCCAAATGGAATATAACGTTTGAATCTCTCAATCACTATCGGATGTAGGATATGAGATCCTCCCCCCGAAACGTCTTCTCCAGAAAGCCCTTCTCCCGATACCTTCGAATTCTCTACGTTCCCTTTCTTCCCTCCTCAGACCTATTTCGGGGTAAAACTGTTTCCAACTCCCAAATTTGTAGCTAATACGAGTAGACCCATCTCCTCCACTGTATGTAATAACGGGGTAGATCTTCCTGAGAATGAGGTCGCTTTTGACTCGCTCTAAAGCACAGAGTTCATTACATTAGCTAATTGGATTGACCGTATATACCCAAGAGAGCATCAGAAATCTGCTATCTACTTACGAGACACCTTTCCGTTGAGAATGAAGATGCATTCTCCTGTATCAATATCTACGCCACATCCAACTGTATCACCGAAACCAAAATGTGATGAAGATTTTACTGATTTTCCGTCTAAATAGACGGTGCCATCATCACTATGGTATCCAATTGACCACAAGTTGTGCCCAACCACTGCGTTTTCTAGATAGGAAAACTCGCCGCAAAGACCAATCCCTATCATCATAGGTTTGCTGTCTTTGCTAGAACTGGAAGTTCCCTCAGAATCACTCGCCAATTCTTCGTCAGAACTGGCGTTCTCCACTTCGTTTAGGTCCTCACTCGTGCTTCCATCTCCAACGGTATCGCCCCTCTGGATTTTGATCTCAAAGTAATTATATTCAGGGCTTCGGGGAGGGAAAGGGCGCTCAGACCGAATATTCGTATATCGACGGTCCGGGGGTTGTTCAGGGCAATCTTCGCGTCGATATTATAAGTTGTTAGTAGATGAAGTTATAAAAAAAATTTCACATCGAAATATTTGACGCATACCTGTGAAAACGATTTGTGAAGCTGTTGGATCGATTGAAAGCCTCGGATTTTGTTGCGAACTCAACCCATCGGGGTTTCGAAATATGCACATCTTCCAGATATTTGGAACTAGAAATGAAGTGGGTGGCGGCAAAGTTGACATGAACGTAGATTTCGCAGCCGCAGGAGCCCCCCCTCCAGCCTGATGAAGGAAGTCGTCTAAAGACCAACCGTCGTCGTCCCGGTGGTTACTTGCCTTTTCACGTAAACTTTCGAATTTTTCCCACATATTTTTTTTTTGAAGTTCTATCGCGTTCCGTAGTTCTTTAAATCCAGCTCCAAAGGAGGATAAATCGTTCGGCACCTTTGCGAGGCATCTTTCAATAAAGTTCTCCAGTATGTTGTCCCGGGATATAATCGCCCGTTGAAATCCCGATAATCGATCCCGGTGCACACCCCACAGCTTGAAAGGATCATATGTTTCCCGTTCTAGAAGTTCTACGCCGAAGTCGTATTGGGAATTTTTAGGGACATAAGCTTCGAATATTTCTGTTTCTCTGACTTCCTCCACGTGGCACAATAGCTTCTCGACGCAAGGATCGAAAGATTTCTGACAGCATATTCGGAAGGCATTGATCTTCGTTTCAAGGCCCCATATTTGGTTTCCTTTCGAAATTTCGAGCAGGCGCCCAAGGCTTCTGGGTTTCCCAGAGTTAGCAGCAAACTCTAGATACGATAATCCTCCAGTATCAAGAGATTGAACATTCATGCCACGAGTACACAGTATTTCTACCATATGTTCGTTATCCGCTTCGATCGCACGGTGCATATAAGTCATGCCATCTTTACTGACTCTCTCAAGGTCAGAAGTTCCGTCGACCAGTCGCTCCAAAGTCTCACGCTCTAATCTACCACCGTAGTGAAGTGCCGTCTGCTTGTTTTCGTCAAGCAGGTTGATGTCTGCACCCTCGTCTAGTAGGAATTTGACGACATCATCTTTACCCCATCCAGCCGCAAGAGAAGTAGGTGTCTTTCCACTATCCCCAGTTAGCACATTAATGTCAGCACTTTTGGAGACTAGAAGCTTCGTTATCTCAAGGTTATCAGCGCCCGCATGTAGTGGATACCACCCTTCCGGGTCTTCTGATCTTTGGTAAATATCCGCGCCGGCCCCAATGAGCACTTTGGCGCTGTCTACCCGTCCTCCGTAAGCAGCAGAAAAAAATGGTGTACGACCCTCTCGGTCCTTGCGGTCTAGGAACTTAGTCCACAAGCCCGAGGGCTCCCCTAGCATGTGGCCTAGAGCTTCTGAATTAAGTCTTACGGCTCGGTGAAGTAGGCCGCCATACCAGCCTCGCAATTGATCTCCAAAAGCCTCCTCAACTTTCTTAAAGTCTTCCGCTAACAAGGACTTCGTGATAGTTGGAAGTATTTGTTGAAAAATATCTGTGTTTCGAACCGTCCGTATCAGGGCACTCATCTTTTTACTCAACGAAGTTTTGAGTAATTCATCTACAACATCCCGATGACTGTTTTGAACTGCATAGTATAGTGGTATGCGGTTATCATCGCCGGCGGCGTTTGGATCAGCTTTCGCCTCTAACAGGACCCGAACACTCTCTGCAAAACCACCCATGCTAGCTAAAACCAGAGGCGTACGCTCCTTGTTATCGAATGCATCAATCGAAATGTCGGGAAGCCTTTTGTGTAATAGGGAAATGATATCTGGGTACTTAACACCCAGGTGGAACACCGATTTTCTTTCCGGGCCATTAGCGGGATACGCTCCTTTATCTAGAAGCAGTTTGACGACACTAGATCGCCCTCCTTCAATAGCAGCGTGAAGCGGTCTCAAAGATTCGTTGTCGGTTGCTTCAATATCCGCATCATATCGAATGAGCAATTCTGCGAACCCCGCTTGGCCATTCCGGGAGGCATAATGCAAGGGAGTTTTGCCTTGCTCGTCATCCTCAACATTTGCATCCACCTTTGCAGTCAGAAGGAGTTTAGCCACCTCTGGATATCCACGTTTCGCCGCTATGATTAGATTTTCTTTGGTGTTTCTAGCTCGGGCGGTGTTATCATCCAGTGGACTCAAGCCTAGAAGGTATTTAAATACTAATAGCTGACCACTTCCACAAGCCTTCCGAAATAATCTCTGGAACCGTATATCCTGGCTATTGCAAATTTCTTCTAGCACCCGAAGATGGCCGCGCCCTGCTGCAATCTCGATAGAAGTTTCGCTTTCGTCTTCCACAGAAGTTTCGATCATAATATTAGTGTAACTTTTGAAGACCTTGACGACGTCCAAGTGCCCACAGGTAATAGCCAAGTCTATTGCAGTTTGTCCTGATTTATTTGAACCATTGATGAAACGCTGAAAATTTTCGAGTCCTCTCTTTGGATCAAGATTCCGAGCAAGTTCCAGTAAGGCTTTGACGGTATCGACGCATCCAGTTCTAACTGCGAGATGAATTGGGGATTCACCATTTGAATCCAGCTTGAATTTAACAGGGTATCCTGAAAACTCTTTGATAAAGCTGGGGCCTGCACAGGTAGCGAAGTGAAGAGCCGTACGGCGATCGTTCTTTATGTTCTGGGCATCAAGGTCGCATTGACTTTCCAAGAGAAGCTTCATAGCGTTTCTGTTCCTCAATTTGGCGGCGAAGGCAAGAGGGGCTTCTCCATTAGCATCGGTTGCATTTATTTTATCGATGTATTCCGCTAGGACATGAGAAAACACCTCCGGGTTGCCGCCAATGATTGCCGAATGAAGCATCGTCCGTCTCTCGTCATTAATGTTTGGGCTATCATTATTCAATGCATTCTTCAGTTTTGCGAGTTTCTTGATTATTTCGAGAGAGCCACAGCCCTGAGCAGCAATTCGAATGGCGCATTCATTTGGAAAAGGCCCTGACGGTGTAAAAGGTAATGTGTCAAGAGAAACAGTGTCGCCATGGACGAAAAACAATTTAGCGAACTCTAGAGTCGAAACATCAGAGAATCGAACTGTTCTGTGGAATGCGCCACGGGTGGCCTGGACTCTGTGTAAACCTTCGATATTGTCTGTTTTTTTGGCTTCTCCAGAGCTCTTGTTCTCAGTGGGCAGAGCCGGCGAGCCACAAGTATCTTTTTCAGCGTCTGGAATCGAAGAAAATCCGAAGTAGTGCGAGACATCAGATTGACTTATTTGTATTATGTCCCCGGAGTGTACATAACTGGTTGGAAAGTGGCTCTCAGTGCCATGGCCATTCGAATTTGATGTAGCGACAAGATACAGGTGGAACCACCTCGACCTTAAACTATCGTCTTTCAAAAATTTCAAGACTATGTTATCGAGGTCTAGGGAATCTCGACCACAGTTGCTTCTTTCAGCGCATGCCTGCGCATAGTGGTGCGGCCAAAATCTCAAGGCATAATCCAGCAGCGCTAAGCTCCCATCTGGATTATCCGATGTAACATTGTCGTACTCCCAAGCACAAGATGCTTGAGATACACACTCATCCCATTTGTCAGATATCGCGCCTTGAAGGAGGACCATTCGGATATAGTGAATGCAAACTATGGCGAGTTGGGCGTGGGCACTTGGCTGGGAAGGAGAAGATTCGACTTTCTTTGAATTTTCCAACCAAAAAAGGGCATTCCGAAGCTCCGTTTCCGAAGAAAGTGAACGAACTTCTCCGCCTTCAAATCGGAGGAACACCCCGAGATGTCTTTCAAGATCGGATTGCATACTTCGAGAAGTTTTGTCCGCTAGAATATGATATTGTGTATCATTTGGGTCTAGAGCTAGCGCAACCGCAAGTTCTTTAACACGGAGCGGACGGCAAGAATAGAGAACCCAAGAAAGCGCCAATTTGCACCAAGGTCGTATATCCTCGAGCTCAGGGTCTAAAGCCAGCTCCTCAACCCTTGTTTCATACAGCTTCTCCCGACTCTCTGGCCACGTCCCTATCACATTCTTTATAGCTTGAAGTGTCGTTAAGTTGAATTTTCGGCTCTTGAGGAACTGAAGAGAGAGGTCGATATCAGTAAAGGATGTTCCAAACTTTGCGATCTCCCGTTGGAGTGCATCCCGGATTTCTAGGTTCTCCTCGCGGCCCATGAACTTAAATTGCCACGATTTTCTCAGAACAATATCCAACTTGGCCGCCAAGAATCTTGATACAGGTAGGTCTTCGCTCAGCTGTGGCACCGACGGATCAGGAGCTCTTAGATCAATATCTATCAAAAAAGGTTCCGGTAAGGAATCAGGCAAATCAAAATTGACGCGCTGATCGTTGGTTAAGATATATATATGGTCGATATTCTTAGCGAATAGAGTCGACCTGAGGGCGAAGAGCATTTTTTGAACGTCTCCAGGATAGCAGGAGAAATTTCGAATGGCTATTAAGTATGGAATACGCTGGGGCCGCTCTGATTCCACCAGTAGCCAAAACAAAGTCCAAAGATTTGTCTCGGACCAGGCACCAATTTCGAAATATTCTTTGACCAAAGGCATGACATCGCAGAATGAATAAGGCCGTTGTGAGAGCAGCTGGCGAACGAAGGATACAAGAACGCTATATGATGTTGTTGGGACTCCATATGACGCTTCATTCGGGCCGAGTGGCTCTATGATGCATTCGAGGATGGTCCGTGAGGTCCGCTCCCGGAACTTTTGACACAAGTGATTAAGGAGCATGGATTTTCCCTGACCATGCTGGCCTACTATTTGGATGGAGCTGCCATTCTCGAAAGCTTTTACATCGAGTTTGTTTAAATTCCAGGTTCGTGCCGGAATCTCAGGATAAATGTCCTGGAGTCGTATCCCACTCTCCAATTCAATATCGGTTATCTTCGATTCGTGGAAGGACCGCCTCGATGGGGAGAGCATCTGTAAAAGTTTAAGATAAAGTCTTTCGGCCGTTCCATCTTGGGTTGCCTTTATATCGAGAGGAATAGCTGTAATTGCGGAAGTACAGAGTTCCCACATATATATGTATATTAGCTATGGCACAGCTACACAGAAAAATCCATATGTATGCAATATCCCGGCCTAAGCACGGAAATATGCATATTCTTTGGTGAGAAACTGAAGAGTTGGTTTCAAACTAGTAGGGCGAATTCATACCAAACTTTATCTTCGGTGCAGAGGCAAATATATCTCTAAGCAATTGCAATTCGGCTAGAGTATCTTTGTAATGTTGAAGATCCGACAAGCAGTGGCCGAATCTTTGGATCACGACGTCTGTTTTATTTCCGAGGGTTTCTATTATTTCAGTGCTCTGTCACATAGATGTTTCGCCCACGCAAAGATAATCATACGTTAGCTAATTTGTAGCTGATCAACCTTAGACATTAAAAAAGCTTAATAGGGAAATATATAATAGGATATGGGCTATTTATTACCTCCTCGCTGTTTCCCTCTTCAGAAGCGATGACGTTTGTTATAGAGTATTTAGTTGTAAACTTATAAAACCTTGCCGAAAGTGTGGATACCGTTGTTACAAGCCTGGAAAAGGACTTCGGAATTCGTCCAACTGATCCCAGCCCCGATTCATTTAGTAGGTTCAAGATAACAGGTCGCCATTTATCAGGGGTTTCACACCAGTGAGGTGTCCCGAAAAATATCTAGTCAATCCCGTAGTTAGTATTATCCATTATAAGACTTTTAGTGCAAGTTTTAATTTTAGTCATCGGCCAGAGTAACTTCGCAGTCAACTTCAATTGGCTGCCTAGCATCGAGGCTAGCTTTGCGGTTTACAAGACAAGGCTCGATCTTACTTACAAGGTCGGATATCTGCAGCGCCAGTCTGTAGTAAACCGGGTACGTGTTGGCATCGATTATTGCCTTTTCCATATATTAGTCGCTATATTAGTGCTATGGCCGCTCATATTTAATTTTAAAATCTTTTTGTAACATCTCGCAGCGTCGGTGAGATGGATTCAGAAAGGGGGACAATTTATGTTCCATACTTGTTTAACAACGACACCCCAAAGCCCGTACCCGGCAAGGACAATCCTCTTCCATGGTTGTTTGGACTGACAGAATCTTTCCCTAAGAACAGCTAAGAGATTCGAGCCTTGCGTACGAATTGAATCGGCGGATGCGTCGCTAAGAAGTTCTATAGCTGTTGAAAGGCCTTTGTCCTGCAAGAAAGAATTCAATTGTCAATATTACTGTTACTATCTGATAGCTGAGGTTCATATGATCATCATAAAATGCTAAACTCTCCGCCGAATCATAAATATCTAAAACTGCGATGTGCGCTGCACGATCGATCGATGGATCTTGGCTTGGGTGTTTACTTTTCGGTCCGGACTCCATTCACCACAGTCTCGGACAAGTGGTTGAAGTATTCCGGTTTGCGAGTCGGTTTGCTGATAATACTCGTAAATTTCAGCTTCCGGAAGGAGGTTGGGTAGTATGGCTCTAATATCTAGATCGTGCCCCCCCTCTTTCCCAGATTGACCAGTGTCTCCATTGCTATGGGTCTTCCCTCCTTCGTTTTCTCGATCGTCCTGCCGGGCATGGTCCGTAAAACCGAATCCAACAAGGCAAACACTGATTCAGTTCCGTCAGTAGGTGGATGATAAGATTTGAAGAATTGGAGTTAGGTTGGTATGCATATATGGGGTTTAGTTTACATATAACTGTTATCTGCCTTTTCCTGTCCCTCCATCTTGCTTGGATATGATCTACTTGCACTAAACTCGCACCAATATTAATATCCAGGGTCCTTAATGTTATAAACATCCGCAATGTAAATATCAGTATTCGTATCGGAGCCAGGTAAGTAAAAATATACTTCAGTACCTACGTAAATAGGAACCAAAAAATGATTAATGGGGGGACCTTACGACGCTGTATTCCAGATCTTTAGTTCTCTTGTGGTCCACGGTTCAGGCTCTAGATCTATAGACAATAAAGTACTCGACTGGGTCATTTACCTACGAGCCCCACAACTTCTGCTATAGCTGCTCACAGGGTGAATTGCGCTGATTCAGTACGTATGCGTATATATAGAACATTTTTGTAATTTATTCGTTGCGATTGAAATGACCATACGGTATTAGCTACTATGATAGCTATGGGCCTCACGGGCGACCGGCGTCTTCGAACTATTGTTATTATTTTGCAATTTGCGATTGTTGAACATTTACGTAATTACGTTCTGCAGTCGATGTGCGCATATGCATTTGGCTGCAGCCTGGATATCCGGAGCAGTATCCAGCTAGTTTAGTTGTTATCGGTACTTTTGGGTACACAGCTAACATGAATGCATGCAAGATATTAATAATATATTACACCTTGGCCGGCAAGCTATCCCGTCGATAGCTATCAATTACAAGTTCGCTTTTGAGCAAGTTGCTGTCCAGGCGAAGTCGTATGCAAGGCCCTAAGGCCGCCGGCTACCAGCTGAGCAAGTCTCACTGAAAGCCGAAGGCAATAGTACGCGAGAATCAGATGCATGGCCATGCATGGCTGGATGGGCAAACATTGCAAACCCAACCGGCCCCTCCATTGCCATCCCTGCCGCCACCCCTGCTAGGATATCCTGGGCTGGATATACAACAGCCACAACACCTGTACGTAAATGTATAGTATGCAGCTGTATGGTGGGTTAACATCAATTTATCGCTCGCCTTTCTCAGAAAAGAAGGCTGAAGGCATCCGTGCATCCCTATTGGATAGGAAATGGCACAGGTGTGTTTGCATCTTTGCCACCTTCTCAAGTTTCTGAGAGGAGGTATATCTATCGATATCTATAGGCTCTAGGGTCCAGAATTTTAATTGTAGCTAGAGGTCTGCAGAATAAATAAGTGCTTCATTAATAATTCCTTGATTGTCGAAACATGTACAAAAGTGGATCCCAATGAGTTACTCGGATACAAGAGAATTTAATTCACATTTGCAAACACAAGGTGATTATGGAAATTGACACTATCCCGGATCTTCCGTGACCCCGCTCTGAACAGTCAAAAGAATGTGCCGCTCACATGATGCCTGTAAATTCAAAATCAACTGGGGGAAATGGATGCCTTGAGCTCAACTCCAAGCTTATGCACCTGCAATCCGAGATTTTTATCGTCAATATATGCACCTAAGGCACCAGCATCCGGATCGAGGCTGATGGAGCGACTTATATAGTCTACACCTGGTTTGAAAATGACTGGGTCGTTCTCTTCGGCCATCCCAAAGAGATTTTGCAGTGTTCTCTTGGCGTTGGAAAGGATATCTGCTGACGCATCCACTTTCACAGTGGCTGTAAACTGGTCCTGGTTCTTTCGCTGAAGCAGGACAACTGCCCTTGTGTGATTTACCACACCGGTCCGACCCGTTTTGTTTTCATGCAGTTGAAGTCTTATTGCATTCTTAGGCCCGTGTTTACGTACGTCGAAGTCGAGCCGAATGGACCCGTGTATAGTCGCCTTATCAGCTTGCATGAACCGTCTTTGTCTCTCCGTTTTGAATGCGGTATTTATAGAGAGCCCCATTGCTCCTGCATCCCCACCCACTTCGACTCCTTTAGTGTCTTGGACCTCTACTGAGGTTTCGCTCAACTGAAGGGCTCCTTGAGGCCAAAGAGCGATTACTTCGGGGTCGTAATAATGTCCTTCGTCGGGCACTCGTTTCTGAAGATCTTGAAAGAGTATCTCGATGGTGGCAGACTTAATTCGACGATTGTCGTTGAATCCGTTCAGATGAAAGCCGAAAACTATCAAAGTGACAGGTACACCATTCTCCGTATCCGTTCCATGTACTATCCGATCAATCTCAGCTTGTAAATGAAGTCCGCTACATGAGGAATCATCGATGATATTCGCTCGCTGAATCTCCCCCACGCCATTTTTTGTGTGGAGTTGAAAGTCTTCACCGGTCGGCCCCAACGGAATCTTAAAGGAATATTGATCGTCTTCGCCGTTGCCGCTGTCCATTGTATTTTTTGAGGTCTAATCGATATAGTATATATAAAATGGAAGGCTTGGGCTAGGTATTATAATATTAGGGAACTAGGGATTGATGTTTGCCAAATGGAAATAGCGAACTCACGAGCTAGCTCGGAAGATCTACAGTGCAATGGCCCAGGCTCAAAACACTCTTTAAATAGTCTCAGGGCCTTAGCATTTAATCTGCGTTCGTGTGTTTCGAGACCACTTTGGGATATTACTGTTAGAGCTAGTGTCTAGCACCGCGAGATCGGAGCCGGTAAGCTATAGAGACATTGCATATTGGGACTTTATATTTATATTGCGTTTTGCAGGGGTCATCATGGTATATCGATGTGATAATCGATAAGACCGAAGTTCGCCGGTACCTTAGCCTCGCAGCTTAGCTTAGAGCCTACATGCCTTTGCTAGTTCATTTGAATCTCTGGATTTTCCAAACTCCAATATTTAGGGTGTATGTTGTCTCATACCTACGCTTATACGTTACTGATACCTGGATTAGGATATGACTTCTTTTTCTTTTCTTTTCTTTCCTTCGACATCCTTTCCTTGCTTACTTCCTTCCTTCTTCTCTTTTTTTCCCTAAGACTATACTAGTACTTGGTCTCGAGACTGGCTAGCCCTCACCTAAAATTAATTCTGTGTCATAAATCATATCACGCTCTTGAGTGCACTTCCGAAGAGGCTAGCAATATGCATCGATGCATCCGTGCATGTTTGCTCATGCATTGCATGCAGGTCGTAGCCTCGAGTCCAGGCGCTGCAGGTCGTATACCGAGCAGGATCCAGCCGCATGCAATGTTGTTGGCTATGCGAAATACAACAATCACACATCGGTACCAAAAAGTACTCGGATTGTCTGCAAGTATCTTTCGAAGTTGACTGAGGAGCGCCGGAGCGGGGTAATGTAAAGATATTTTAATCATCCCATTAGCTAACGTAGCTAACTAGGCCGCTCGAGCTCGGCCGATATCCGGTACGCGCACCCCGCGCTGGCAACGTCTCTCAGCCAAGAAAGTATTCTCAATGGCCAACTGAACACCGGAACTTCAATTTGGTAATTTAAATCAGCAATTACCGACATCGTGCATCATATGATTGCAGATATATAAAGGTATTTATTAACAGTTTCAGAAATACGAAAGCGTCTGTCTCATTAAACTCGAGCACGAATATTCGGACTAGTAATACACTATATTCGGCTTTTCCACGATATAAACTTCACGATACCATAAAACCAAGCATAAGATACGAGTAGGATTGCGAGATAAACGATCGCCTAATTAACCAAGCCTTATATATTGCGGGCACACGACCAAACTAAGTCCGAAGCGGAAGCAAGACTAGTTTACTAGTAGTATCTATCCATCACAACAGCTCTCTAAGGACTTCGAAATGACAAGCCTGTTAAACAAGTTAGTTAGCCGCAGTCTAAAACTACCTAGTTAGCAGATATATATTTTGTAGAGACTACTAACCTTTTCGAATCAGAAATTTAAATTTAAATAGGAGAAACTCTGGGATTGGGAATGCCAAGGCAGAAAAGCTCATTTTGCCAGCGTCTGGTCAGAAACCTTCCAGAGACTCCGATAAAGGCTATGAAGAGAGTGGGGGTGCCGAAGTCTACAACAAAGGGAAGACCACGAGTACCCGATCTAAGAAGCCGTCCCGTCATAATGTGAATCTAGAACAGAGATGCGAAGCAATATGGGAAGGGGTGGAAGATGGAGAGCTTTCCCAAAATTGGGACGATCTCGAACAGGGCCAAGGAGGCTACGAGGATATCGAAAAAAAGACCCGGTCGGGCCAAAACTTCCTTCATCTGCTTGCTGAAATAATGGACATCGAACCTGAGCCCAACGAAGAAGATGAATTCCCACAATCCTGGAACGGTGCAAGGCCAGCCGCAGAGGAGCCTTCCAAAAGGCAAATCAATTTTTTCGAGCACGTCGTTGTCCGGTGGCCACAGATGCTCGGGGAACTGAACAAAAGTTCGGAGACGCCATTATATCTTCTACTGGTCTCTTGCCCCCTACTTACTTTCCATGCTCTAAATATATGGGTTCCGGAAGAAAATTACCGACGCAAGGATAAGGACCCGTTGGGGGATTGCTGCGCTTGTACGTATATACAGAAACCAACGTCATCTACACCGAATCAAACTGCTAGCGCTAGCGGATGCCGACAAATAAGGATCAGTCCAGCAATGTTTGAAGCCTGCAAATTTACCGAAGCTGAGGTCGGTGATACTGGTAGAACCGAGGCATATGGTAAAGGAGTTTATTGCCTGAATACGCTTGATACTGAGAAACTCGAGGCAAGGAATCAGAAGATAAAACTTGCTTTACAGCAAGGGGTTGGGCTAGCGCTCGAAACACGGATTGCCAAACAGGGCTCGAGAACGCGGAACGGGGCCTCTAAGACCCCAAATCCAGTAGCTGATGCCTTCAAATTTTTCGCCAAAATGTTAGACGGTCCTGAATACATCTTCTCTATTGCCGGTATCGATAGAGGAGAGCTCACCCCTCCAAACCTTCGTACCTTGAAGATGCTATGGAAGGAATGCCAACCTGGTGTTTTCCTGGAGTCTTCTGACGAATCTAAAGAGACCTTGCTTTATAAGGCAATTAAACTGTATAAAACTGCCCATGAGCAAAATTTGGATAGCCGCTTCCTTTGCGATTTTATTGAGATTCTGATACAGACGTGTCCAGAATCAATCTATGCGGCGACTCCAGTGCCTTGCGGTAGCACTTACGGCTCGAGTTCTCCATACAATTTACTCAAGAGCATCGAAGATAAAATACGGGCGTCGGTATCTCTTCGAAGCAACTCAACCAGCTTAGATTTCAGGAATTCGAATTCGAATTCGAACCCGAAACGAGAAAGAATGGACCCACGTAATGGCTCCGGGCCCACAATTATAAATGGAGCCACTAAGACTATTCAAGGTCACCATCCGACGAAAGGAGATATTGGACGCCAAGGCACACAATATTACATAGCTAAAACTAAAAATCTCATAAAAACAATCTGCATCGGGGGCGAAACTAGTCTCGATACAGGCGCTAGACGCGGCGCCGCAACACAGAATTTAAAGGGCGAAACCGAAAAGACACGCCTTGAGAAAATGGCGTACCTCTACGGTGGAGTAGAAGGTGAGCTCTGGTGTCCATAAAATTTAAAATCTAAAGATCCTCATTAGCTATCGGGTACAAGAGACTAACCAAATTAAATTTTTGTTTGTATTAGAGAAGCAAATTTGTCTAAACTTGGAAGAAAAGACGTCTAGAGCAATAGATGTTGATTATTTGGAGGTATTAAAGCAGCAGGATGGAGAGTTCGAAAGCATTCTTGAGTTTGTCAAGCTACCTGGAGCTCCGGCCCGTGAAAAGGACAGTGACCGAGAATTACATAAATCTAGTCGGGCTATGAAGAATTCGTCTAATGGGGATCAGTATATCAAGATATTTGAGTGGCTAAAGAAAGAGGGTGTAACGAAAATATTCAGGGTGCAGGTCGACGAAATCGGAGAGTCCCTGAGCTTTCAAACGGCCCCTCACAGCAACTTTGCAATCCGGTCATGCCTAAAACCTTTCGACGTTGAAGAATTCAATTGGCGGAAGTACGATGTTTGCAGTGAAACTATTTTGGAAGCAGCACCGAATGCAAAGATTGTGCATCTCTATTCGAGCGGCAATACAGCGGTATTGAGAGGCTGGGCATCCCCGGACGGTTTGTGCCAGTTGAAGAAAGTGAGTATATTGTTGCTAGACTTTGCTGGTGCGATAGCGATAGATGAATCATACGCTAACTTCCGGCTATCTGTCCGACAGCTTTCTACCTTACACATATCAGTGGATACGCTGGTAATACCCCTTGATAGTAGTGTCAAATTACCCAATGGGTCCAAAATTAAGCTTTGCGGGGTCGCAAGAATTCGATCACGGGACAATGTGCTAATGAATCCACCGGATAGAGCGATCATGATCTTGCAGACTGCACCAACTACGAACAAACCTTGAAAGACAAGATACATGAATTTCTACCCAGCCTGGCTATTGACAAAATTCATTTCAATTATCCCACGAGAGGAGCTCACTTCCGAGCCACTACAAGTACTTCCTACATGAGGAGCAGGTATTTTTCACCAGCTGTTGGATTTCTATTGACTAACAGTAATAGTTATACTGATACTGCGCCATACTTCAATAGCGCCGTAATTTATAGTCCTTGGATAAGTCATCTGTCGAATTCTCAAAAGTTCATTAGGGACTCCCTTGGACAACTTGCCCAAGAAGACACGATAACGCAGCCTGAAGTTAAGGTTGCAATCTTAGACGACGGAATAACCTACGGATTTCACAACGAACTACGGGAGACGGATAGAAATTGTATAAAAGGTAAAACTTACAAGAAAGATGGACAGCCTTGGATAAGGAACGACATCAAGAGAAACCACGGAACCGAAATGGCAGCTTGTGTTCAGGCCGTATGCCCAATGGCGAAATTTTTTATTAAACGCCTAGAAGACAATAGAAGGGAACGAAATAAGTCATTCGTTCGGTCCGCGACCGAGGTAATTAGCTGCAATCTTTGGAACCCCTTAGCTCCCGTTGAATATTAGACCCAACAAAGAATAGAGCCAATTTCTTTTTTCCCCACAATATATACTCATTTGACGGGATGATTTTAGGCAATTAAAGAGGCAATCGCTGAACAAGTCGATATAATTTCGATGAGTTGGTCTTTCAGCCCAAGCTCAGTGGACCCGGAGGCCGAAAGCGAATTCAGTGACCAGGTGGCGAGTGCAATAAAAAAGAATATTATTGTCATGGTCGCATTGCCTGACATATACGACCCGAGCGAAAGCCGGAAACGGTACCCGGCCTGTCTTGAAAACGTAATCATAGTCGGATCTGCCGGTAAATATGGACTCAGCTCGCCGGAGTCGCGGATCAACGATAAAAACTGCTATCTGTTCCCAGGAGAGGACGTCCGCCTCGGAGATAGTGAGGAGCCAATCAGCGGCACGTCTGTGTCCACCGCATTAGCCGCTGGGTTCGCGGCACTGATGATCCATTTCGCAAAAGTACAGTCCGCGTATTCAGAAATCCAATCCGGGGGTATGGGCGACCAGAGATCTTCAAGAGGTCCAGGAGCGAGTCAAAAGATAACGTTCTTGTTTAAAAAGTGTGGGTACAACGAAGGTGGCAGCCAGGCGTATTGGGTTCGGCTTGATTCGTCCTTTATGAAAGACTGTCCTCGTAGTCTTCTGGACATTGACAAGATGAAGGAGTTTTTGGACGTGAAATGCACACAGCTGTTCGACCATGTCGGCCCTTGGTCGACATCATAGGCAAATATTATGTGCATAATATAGAGTTCAAAGTCACATTACATTACATACTTGCTTAAGTATTATTAATTTAATTTGATTTATCTTAATCTAAATTTGTTTAAAATATAAAACAATAATATAAAATATGCTGTAAATTTGCAGATTATTGGCGCAAAATAAGTCTCTGCGAACATAAATTACCCATTCGAGCCTAGAGCACATGTCGCTCGCACGAACATGGTGCTTATATAGTATACGGATATGGCCTTTCCTTTCCTCCAGTTCTCATTTTTCTTCTTTTCGTTATTGAGCTATTAGTTATTATATGAAAATTCACTTGGTATATACTTGAATCAATTATCCCCTTTGAACGAGCGCTAGTACATATAGTATAAATAGGGAGTGCGAGGGACTTCTTGCATAGCTTTCCCTCGTGCCATACAGCATAGATCGTGACCGTTCAAAGAGATTCAGCCTTGACGTGCGCGTGTTAAAGTCTCAACAACTGGCGCCGATGTGTTGCCATGTTGGAAAATGGTGACCGTTTTAGCCAATAATATCGTTTATTTTGACCCAGTTTTGCCTAATTTGGAAATGATATGCTTGAGTGGTTAAGCTGATTTGCGTTCAACGATCCGGTGGTATTTATGCATATATACATGAGATATGAGATCGAAACTACTCAACCACCAATACACCATCTAAGCAATCCGTTTACTCTAGCTGTTCATTCCCCGCCAGCTTCAATTATCATCGTTAATACTAGCCAAGATGTCAGAACTACTGCCTTCAGAAAACGCTATGATGGGTTCTACGGACGATCCAAAAGATTACTTCGTCGTCCCGGACAGAGACTTCTCAAATTATTACTACACGGGACTCGCCTCGCGTCCTCCGGTTATTGCAACGTCCTACCCCCGACCTCAGCTCATTCCGGCTAGTAATGGAGATCACAATGCCCATCCGTTTAGGAAGACTCTCCATCCGCTTCGTGGGAGTCATCCTCTTGCGAGGATGTGGGATACCGGTTTTGCGATGGAGATTATGGAGATTCTGAAGGAGATGGATGTGGATTGGACTAGTATGGATCCCGTTCACATGTCGATGCTTGACATACGGGATCAAATCGGGATGGAAATGAGGACGAGGGAGCAATTTCTAGGTCCAGCGATAATCTGGATTGGAGTCCAGCCGGGGACTTTGGAGTTCGATAAGGGTGGACTGGTGGCGGCGAAGTGTCAGAGGGCTGTGGAGAGGAATGGTATTGAGGATTGTTATGTGGAGATTCGGGAGTCTGTTGTGGTTAAGATTGGGTGTGAGGATGGGGGGATGAGGTTTTTGGATTTGAGCGGGGAGGGGAAGAAGGGTTGTGGGTGGATTGGGGAGTTTAGGGATGCTTTTTGTGCTACGTTGAGTTTTCCGGTTGCTGCGGCGAGGATGCCGGAGAGGGTTGGGACTGCGGGGTTTTATGTTGGGTCTGGGAGGGAGGGGGATGATGATGTGTACCTCGTCACCGCGCGGCATGTGGTTTTAGGTGATGAGGCTTTTGAGGAGAGCCAGGGGGAATACGTCGGGGTTGGTGGTAAGGTCCAGGGGAATGAAGAGGTGGTGCTTATGGGGAATAATCTTCTCGGAGAGAAGCTGTGGAGGATGAACACCACGATCAAGGGTTTACAAGAAAGTATCCGTCAAATCGGTGCGGAGATAGAAACGGAAAAAGATTTCCGCATGTTGGAAAAACTTCTGTCCAAGGAGTGTCACAAGCTGGCTTCGGCGCAGGAGCTATACGAAAAGATATGTTCGGGTTTGGGACCTTTGGACAATAGGGTGTTCGGAGAACTGGTCTGGGCTCCACCGATTACACCCTCGATGACTGCTGGTAGCAGTGATACAACTCTGGATCTTGCAATTATCAAAATCAACCCCGGAAAGCTCGATAAGAAAAACTTTTTGGGAAATGTGATGGATATTGGGTATTCCCACAGGAACAATCGGATGCTGGAAATACTATCGAAAGAACCGCTGGCGTCAACATTGGATCCGAAGATCTCATGGGTGGGACACGTTAAACTCGACGGTCAAATGGCAGAAACGGAAGTATTCAACCACCCCTCGACAGACGGTACCGACGAAGAGCCTAGGATGGTTTTCAAACATGGCACAACCTCACACGTAACCTTTGGAGAGTGCATAGGAACACCCTGCTACACACGAAGAGTTCATCGCAATATTGTGATCATATCTCGAGAATGGGGTATCATCGGCCGAAAAATGGATTCAAGGGGCGGGGATCAGACTTCTTTTGGTGTGGAGGGGGATTCGGGAGCTTGCGTGGTGGATCTTCAGCTGAGGATTTGTGGTATTGTAATTGCTGCGGCGGGGTATCGTGGCTCTTTGGGTGATAAGAGACGGGGGACGAATATTACCTATGTTACGCCGGTTCATCAGATCATGGAGGCTTTGCATCGATCGAAGTTTTTTGAGAAGGCGCATCTTGATCCGGCTGTTGCTCTATAGATTGTTTACTTTGAAGTTTTGTTATATTGAATTATTGCGTTAGCCTTGAATCGAGTATTAATTACATGTTGGAATTCTAGATCTCGGTCGATTTAAATGAGAATTTGCGCGAGTTTGGTTATAAATTACACTGGTGATTGATTATGCTAGCTATATACCAAGTTGAGGAGTCTGGCGACGAGACAAGCCGTATACACACAGCAGCTATATTAATATCTCAGTATTTGGTTTACCAACCCTTAAAGCTCTATAGATTTACGAGACAGAGCTCGGTTATATGTGGGTATATGCAGCTTCAAATCGCATGGTTGAACTAATCAAGAGTGTAGCATTGATATCCGGATCTCCAGATACTTTAAAGATCTAGCTCTTGAGCAATTGGATTACGGCAATTTCCAAAACAACTGGAATAAGCTTTATGATAATATTATAATCGAAAACATTCAAGGAGAACTGAAAAGAATGATGCTCATTCGTCGAGCATATTCTAAAAAGCGCTAGCATGGAAACTAAGTGGATTTTGTGTAGAACAATCTCGCAAACCGCATATACATATCATATGGAGTTAAGTTCCAGCCCATTGTGATGTAGCTAATTAATCGCATTCTGAAATTCTATCCTGGACACCACCAGACCCCCGTTCTGATTGTTGCTTCCAATTCTCAATGAAACGTATGATATACTCGGGCACCCCATTTATATTGTCGAAGCGGTATCTAGCCTTGGGGTTATGCGCCCCCCACCTGCGAGCTGACCCAAGCATCAAATCATAGCACCCCGGCTCAACGGCTAGAAATAACGCCACAACATCAATTCTTCCAAAAATTACCGCAGCTTCAATCGCATCAGTGATTATATCGGCGCCCTGTTGTAGGAGGTGGGAACTAGTCTGGAGATCCCCCTCTGCCACTGCCGCCCGCAGGGTCTCAGAACGATTAATATCAAAACCCCGTTCCACCAAACACCTCAAGAAACTTGAGTTTTTCGATTTCGCGGCTTCGACAGCGAAGTCTATCCCCGTTTTCTGCAGCATAAATGCACATCTGGAAATGTTTTGTGATTCCGGCCTGGAGACAAAACTTAGTATGGCCTCGAAAAGTTCTATTGCGTTAGCATCTATGCACGCATGTAAAATAGAAGTATACTCCCGAATGGAATTGTGGTTCTGGAGTTCAGGGATGGTACTAAAATCTGCACCTTGCTCGAGCAGCCAGTGTAATAACCCTATGCCTTCATTATAATACTCAGACAAACTCTCTAAATGCATGGATGCTCTAGCAAGAATGAAGACGAAGACCGGAAGCCGATAGCTCGAAATATATCGAAGTAGGATGGCTTTAACAGTATCGATTTCCCGGTTCCTGAACGCTGAGAGAAAGCGTTGTTGTGTTGTCTCAAACCGGCCTCCCCAAAGTTCATTGATCAAGTCCAAGTCGCGAAGACAAAGAGCCCGCAGGAACTCTGGCAAAACATAGATCTCAAGGCCTTGATCTTTGCGTGTTGTTACTTTGCTGATAAATCCATCGACGTTAAGCTTCGAGGATTTTAAAAGGGTGCAAAATGGAGAAGGGTGTTCGAGAAGAAATAAGACGTCGATTGGTTTCTTCATGAACATCATGAACCAAAGGTCGAAACCCCAAACCTCACCGCCATATCGTGCTCGTTCGCTTTGCGACATGAGGTTCTCTAAGAACCCCTGAGGTATGTTGTGGAGCTCGATTTCCGGGTCCGCGCCTGCCTCTAGCAGTATCCTGAGAATTTCGGTCCCGGCCGCCCCCAGAACTTCCCCCCATTTCACATAACCAGTCAATATTGGCCAGACATATACCCGCCATAGCTCAGTCCTGTTGATTTCAGCACCAAGCTCGAGAAAAACTTCCAAAGTTGACACTACCTGTTCCCGCAAAGTATTCTGTTCAAAACAAGCTGTTCCAAGGTACTCAAGGTCCCAAAGGTCATCTCCGAGGGCTTCAAAAAACAACATGTCGATAGCCAGCGTCAAGATTCTTGACTTGGTCGACTCTCGTTCGCGCTCCAGAATTTATGTCACGCAACCTTTCATGTCAGTCTGCCCGTAGGCCATTCGAATCAACATCAATTCCTTTTCATGGCCTCCTAGGTCCAGACAGCATCGATAGCCCCGTTGAAAAAAAAAACCCTCCTTCACCGCGTTCCCAATGATGATATCTAAAATGCTTCGGTCGGCCAGTTCCCAAGGGCGCCCAAATTCCGGAAACTCGCCTTGGGGATCTATTTCTATACCCAAGTGGTAACATAAAACGGAGGCAACGTCCAACTTCCCCCTCATGACTGCTCGGAGAAGGAGCGACCGAGCGCCAGAATTAAATCCGAACGCAAGAAGTAAATTTAACTCTTCTGGATCATCCGTGCATAATGCCAGGGATTGTAACTCAACGTCGCTCCGGTCAATCCATTCGACAGGTATTTCTTCAGGGCTCCACAATTGGAAAAATAAATCCAAATTTCCCCTAACTTCCCGGCAGGTGAATAGTAAGGCATATGCCTCTGATTCGTCCGTTGGTGGAGAGCCATCAGCTTCCAGATCGCGCAAGACCCTGCCCATATATATTTTAAAGCCCTGGGCCATACCGTAGCTGTATCTCGTATAATCCTCTGCAAGGAGCTTATACAGATTGACCCTGATCTCAGGATGGGACTGTCGAATTGATTTAAGCATGTCGTAATCCCTTCGTCGGTAAAAGTGGAGGGCCAATGCCTCACACGTCGCTATTATTGAGACAGAGTCACTGGAAAGCAACTTTTGGAAGGCCGCACGAGCCTTGAGTTCTTCAACCTTGTCGAGGAGACCATATATTTCTTCGAAACCATCACAAATATAACAATCATAACCGACATCGTGATAATGATCAGCACCATTTTCAGGTCCTATAATATTATTTGATATGCGGTAGATTATAGTCCTCAATAAGGGATAATATGAAGGTATCATTTGAGCGGCTACTGAGTCTTCATCTCCAATTTGTTGGAATGGATGGCTCTCGGTAAAACGTTTGAGGTATTGGCTAGCGTTCCATATCGGCAGGCTTCTCATTACTGAAATTGGGATGTGTCTCCGCATCGTTGTTAGTGGTAGGATATCGAGACTGGGTGGCGTATAGACAGTTACGGGAAGTCGTTGAGATCGATATAACTGCAAATCGTGACTATTCGGAACCTGGATACGTGGATCTACATTTGAGGCTAAATTGATTGTTAGCAGAGACTCTCAATGGTACTTATGAATTAAAAACGAAACAATGAAGAATATTTGTGGAATATGTACCTTGCGGGATCATTCTTTCGGTAAATGTTATATTCCGGGAAATCCATTTTTGTACTCTGGTATTTGGGATTTTCATGTATCCATTGAGGCTGACTTCTGAGGCCTTGCCCAACTCTTGGCGAGCGGTTATGTCCCGATAAACCTTTTGATACTGTTGATTGTTGAGCCGTTGTCTACAACCCCACTTATGCAGTCGGTCTCTATATTGGGGTACCCTATTCACAAATCATTGTAAGACACAAACTCAATGGAGACTCGATATTCATTGCGGTTGGAGTTGATAAATATTTTGAGATAATGTGAGACTTACGTTGCATTCAATCCATGGGTTTTGTTGATTTCTTCCTGGATTTTCTTGACCTTCCAAAGGGATACAGTGTAGCGAAATTCTATCTCTCTTCGAATTTGAGGCTCGTCTAGCCTATTGCACCGAGGTGCCCGTCTTCTGGGCTGCCCTGAGACTTCCATCTTAAGCCTGCTTTTTGTAGGCAAAGGGTGATAATATAGTCTGGGGGTTGCAGTTCTGGGTGTAAGACAAAAGGTAGAGCCAGATTTACAGAGTTTTTGGTCGTTTGTGTGTGTACTTGAATATGTATTGCTGCTCTTCAACCCCCGAAATTCCGAAGCCTTGCCAGTACAATGTCAGCTCTGCATTGGTCTGGACAACGCAGGTGGGACGACGAAGTAGTTGGAAATTGAGAGGAGGGAAATGTATGGCTTTAGTAAAGAGGTAATTAATTAAGGTAGGTAATTATCCAGATGAATTGATGGTAGTATAGTGCTAGTGGTAGAATTCCCAATCTCAAGGGAGGTCGCCTGCCCTTCTTATATACACAAAACCACGCGAAGGTTGCAGAGAAGCTACGACAATGTGTCGCTTGCGCCGTGGGACGAAATGTATGTGGGATTGTGTGTGACAGGTTCTGATTGGCTGAAATCATCTATCGTTAAGTCAAAGTGGGTCCTTTTGCCAAGTTTGTAGAATTCTCGGCATGCATATTGCAGTACAGGTTGCATGGCATGCAGCCGGTCGGTAACCCAAGGCGTATACTTAGGATTGATCATGAATGGTCGGTCATTTGACATCCACGGGTACCTAGGTACAACCGGGGTTTCCAGCTACATGAACACCCCGACTAGGTTTAATTAATCAGTTCTGGCATATATACTGGAATTTGTTTGTTGAATGAAAGGGGACAGTGCCCTCTCTTGAAAGATGAACAATGGTGATTGGTAAACTGATCTGAAGGAAAGGTCTAAGTCTGATGCAAGGCAATGTTATTCCTTTCATACGTATGTACGCGCACTACCTTGCAATGTACCAGCAATATACGACGGCCGAAAGTCGAATTGTGGTATTTTGCAGCCTGATAGCCTATCTGGGAAAGGCTCGGTCAATCTCGATAATCTGATTGGCTGCAGCGCTCATCATTTTGCAACATATCGGGAAATATATCAACGCACATTTCATTGGGGCTACAGAGTGTCAGTGTAATTCTCTGCCGCAGACCAAAAAAGGGACCTGTCCTCCACACTAATACCAGCACCAGTTAACTACCAGGACTAGCACGTATTCCCCAATCTCCGACATCTCTCTAACCTCCTCGTGGGGCCGCTAACAGAATTGTAGTGGAGAAATTTTGGCTTCGTAACATCAAGGACTCCCTAATCTTGGGTAAAGCCTCTTACGACGAAACCACCGTCCTCGCTGTTCCCAAGTCACTATCAAGCATACATCCCATAGCCATACATCCCCGACCGGAACTCATCGCGACATCCAGCCAGGGGCCTTTCTGTTATCCACTTTCGGTGAATCACCCCCGCCTCAAAGGCGTAATTGATCTCACTCCCAAACACCGCACGGCTAAGCTATGGCCTGGTGTACAAGATGAGCTACGGAAAGGGTTGATCGAGATGAATCTCAAATTGACGGCTCTTGAGCTTTTTTCCACGCCTTATGTGGACGGTTGTACAGAGCGGAGTCCTGTTGTTGTGTGGATTGGGGTGGTGCCTAAGTCTTTGAACTCGGTGGAGGGTGCGGTTGTGGTTACTAGGGTTAGGGTATTTCTTGACGAGCGGGAGTTTTCGGATTATGTTGTGGAGATTCGGGGTTTTGTGGTATGAGATGGCAGTTTCGATACATCGAGGATTGGGAATGGTTGATTCGAGACTAAGGCTTGATATCTTGTATCGTCACCGCGACGTAAGTACCTGTACAACTATGGCTTCTGAGCGTGTAAAGTTTGTTTCGAAGTAGTATCAATATACTAATACTAAGCGCTTGTTTAGCATGTAGATTTACGAAGCCCTTTAGCATAGATGTGGTTAGTCTCCTATGGAGCGGATTGTCGACACATTGAGCTTATAAGGCCTGAACGCAAGAAGTTTTTTGTTTTTTCTGAGTTATGTGTAATTCTAGAAAGGAATAAAACAGGATATTGAAATATCATTGATTCTCAATATCTTGGTGAATTGAGGAGAAACGTGCCTATGATAGATCAATAATCAGACCTGGGTGTTGCGTCTGTTGCATCCTGAAATTAAGATTAGTCATGTGAGAACGTGCGACTCATCAAGCTGCTTGGCTGTGACGCGACCACGCGCTTTAGCCGATGTTTACCTTCTTTCTGCGGCAGCTTCGAAGCCCCTCGACTCAGCGCAGTCTCGACACTAGCTCCACCCCAACAGCATCGCATTCATTGCATTGCATTGCCACCAGCTGTACTTCACCGATTTGTCAGCAGGATCTTGTTCCCCCTTTTCTTGAATACAATCACTCACTCTTCATAGCTGAACCGTCCCTATGTCGGTCTGGTAGCCTTTCTTCTACGGTCTAGTGTACTATGCCCGATGACTTTTATATTGACGTCCCTCCCGTGAATCCACAGCATCGCCACTCCGCCCACCCGCAACCTACTACACCGAATAATAACCGTATCACGGTCCGGAATCCTTCTTCCGCGACCACCCAAAGAATCTCTTTCTCCACCACGGATCCTCCGCCGGGAACTATACCATCGTCCACAATGGGCGACGTTGAAGAACCTACACAGTACGACGACCAGGGTGGCAGTGCCTACGGTGCTCCCACTCCGCTTGCGCAACTCGAAGGCAATGGAATCCATGCAAGGGATATCAAGGCTATTGTCGAGGCTGGATATAATACCGTTGAGTCGGTAGCTTATACGTATGTCGCATTTTTGTCGGATTTACTTCGAAGATGCTGACTTGTGTTCTATAGATCGAAACGACAGCTATTAACTATCAAAGGCATATCGGAAGCAAAGGCAGACAAAATTATCGCTGAAGGTAACATTTTCTACCACGTTTCATGAAGCCATGTGGGGATTTTCGCTAACGTGGCTGAACTTTTTTCTGTTCCAACTAGCCGCAAAACTTGTCCCTATGGGGTTCACAACCGCCACCGATATCCACGAACAACGAAGCAAGCTTATCTCCATTACCACCGGTTCTAAACAACTCGACACTCTCCTTGCTGGCGGCATCGAGACCGGGTCTATCACCGAAATCTTCGGAGAGTTTAGAACGGGAAAGAGTCAGTTATGTCACACTCTGGCCGTAACTTGTCAGCTGCCCCTCGATATGGGTGGCGGTGAAGGCAAATGCCTATATATCGACACAGAGGGTACCTTCCGTCCGGTTCGTCTCTTGGCCGTGGCACAACGTTACGGCCTCAATGGAGAAGAAGTCCTCGACAACGTAGCATACGCCCGAGCATACAACTCGGACCATCAGTTACAGCTGCTGAACATGGCGGCGCAAATGATGACCGAAACGAGATTCTCGCTGCTTATAGTGGACAGCGCGACGAGTCTTTATCGTACTGATTTCTCGGGCCGTGGGGATTTGAGTGCTCGACAGATGCACTTGGCGAGGTTCATGAGACAGCTGCAGAGGTTGGCTGATGAATTCGGAATTGCTGTTGTTATTACAAATCAGGTTGTGGCGCAGGTCGATGGAGCTGTGTTCAATCCTGATCCGAAGAAACCTATTGGAGGAAATATCATTGCCCACGCCTCTACTACCAGGTGAGGATTTGACGTGATTTGAATTTGAAACTTGTGGTTGCTAATGCTGGGTGTAGACTGTCGTTGAAGAAAGGCCGTGGAGAAACTCGTATCTGTAAAATCTATGACTCGCCTTGTTTGCCGGAGTCTGAATGTCTTTTCGCAATTAATGGTGGGCCTCCTATTAACCAAAACCTATCAAACTTGAAAGTTTTACTAACATCTATAATAGAGGACGGTATTGGCGACCCAAGTCCAAAGGATATGGAAGCACATGAGAGATAAATATTTGGCCAAATAGCCATACGGTTTTCTTCTTCTCGCATTTATCGAGCGCTCTGCATGAGATCCCTTATTTTATGTTTCAGGGACTCCGTTTTTTTGCTTCAACTGTACTTATTGAACGACCATGCATTGTTTTTCCTGTCCCCCTTTACAAGTGTTATTCCCTTTTCATGATTTATGGATCCATGGAGTTGCAGGATATACTGTTAATGGAGGAGCATGTATTTCCTCTTATTATTCTTTAAAAAAACGTTCCTACTTTTTCATCTTGTGCATTCATCTCGTAGACTCTCCTCTAGCAATCGTTCGTTCAGCTCCATATACCTAAGCTTAAAGTCAGAATGGCTGTGTGTTGATACCGTGGTCCCGCCAGCCAATCAGACGCCGTCGCTCGAACTGCCACGCCAAGAAAAAAAGTTTAGCAAACCTGTCGCTGCTACCTTTAAAATTTCAAACCTGTAAGAAAAAAAACCCAAGCCATCTCGAAAATCTAACGGCCAAAGAACCTTTAACGCCACTACCATCTCCGACAAAAATGGCAGTCTCGAAACGAAAACACGAAGTCAAGTCCCTTGGTAATGATACCAAAAAGGTCAAGTTGTCGAAAGAGTCCGACAAGGGTTTCTCGAATCAGAAGAAACAGAGGAAGAACTTGGTCGAGGACAGCGACGATGAGGAGGAGGAAGAATACCAGGGTGGCAGTGATGTAGAAATGGAGGATGTAGACGAGGCAGGATCGAAAGGCGGCTATCAAAATAAAGGCAACGCTCAGAATAATAATGCCAATGGCGGGAATGTTAACTGTAATGCTTAAAACTCTTTATCGCCGAAACCTCAAAGCCGACATAAATTGCTAACGAACGGACCCGTAGTGAACAAATCCCGAGAATCCCATGCCGCTCAAAAGAAACTCGCCAATGAACGGAAACAAGCCAAACCGAACGCTGATGTCATCCACCGTTCCAAGAAGATCTGGGAACGCCTCCGCCGAAAGTCCCACGTCCCACTCGACGAACGAAAGAAACTTACCGACGAACTCTTCACCATCGTCACCGGGCGTGTCAAGGAGTTGGTGTTCAAGCACGATGCCAGCCGTGTGATTCAGACAGCAGTAAAATACGGTAGCTCGGAACGACGACAGGAGATTGCGAAGGAGTTGAAGGGCGAGTATGTGCAGTTGGCTGAAAGTGCGTACGGAAAGTACCTGGTCGTCAAGTTGATGCATTACGGGAATACGAAGACCAGGGAGATGATCATTGGGGAGTTTTACGGGCACGTTAGGAAGATGGCGAAGCATAAGGAGGCTTGTTATGTGATTGACGATGCCTTCAGAGAGTATGCCACGCCTAAGCAGAAGGCATCGATTATTAGGGAGTTTTACGGTGTGGAGTATGCGATTTTCAAGGTGGGTTTCCAGTCTTACCCCGACAGGAGCGAGGTGCCAGAATACTAACCCAATCTGGAATGTAGGATGATTCGAAAGATGGTTCGTTGAAATCGCTATTGGATGAGAACCCCGAGAAGAGGCCTCTTATCATGAAGAGCTTGTTCGAATTAATCAAACAAATGGTTGAGAAGAGCATGACCTTCTTGCAGATTCTACACAGGGCGATGCTGGAGTATATTCTCAACGTCAGACCAGAGACAAGCGAGGCAGCGGATCTTACCGAACTTGTCAAGGAAAACCTTGGAAACATTGGGTTCTCGAAAGATGGTGCACAAGTCATCATGAGATGTTTCGCGTGGGGTTCGGCGAAGGACCGGAAGGTTATGTTGAAGAACTTGAAGCCGAGCATCCAGGAACTGTATGCGGATGAACATGGACACATGGTGCTATTGGCGGTGTTTGATGTTGTCGATGATACAGTTCTAGTGAGCAAGACGGTGTTCTCAGAGATCCAGGCCAAGCTAGATGATGGGAGTGCGGCTACTCATGCAGTTGCAAGAATACCGCTTCTCTACCCGCTATTGGGCAGAGAGACGAAGTTGATGCACCCACAGAAAATCGAACTGTTAGCAGATATCGATAAGATCAGGACTCAGACAAGGTTCGTCAAAAATCTCTTTCCAGAAAAGAAATCACATAAAATATTTTTCTAACTCGTTGTTTGGAATTACAGTAAGAAAGATTCCAAGGTTCGACAACAAGAACTTAAGAAGGCATTGAGCCCTGCCCTCTTGAAGTCGGTAGCTACACATGCCGCAGACTTGGCAACTGCTTCTCTCGGATGCCAATTCGCATCTGAAGTCATTATCTTCGCAGAAGGCGATAAGTCGGCAGCGGCAGAGGCTATTGCCGCACTAGCTCAGGGAGAGGAGGCCAAGGAAAACAAGGACCTTGGTAGAATGTTGAAGAATCTCGTCCAAGAAGGGTTCTTCAACAACAAGACTCAGAAGATTCAGCGTATGTACTCGCCATTCGGATCCCTTATAGAGCTCCGTAAACGACTAACAACCCTTTTTAGTATCGGATCCGCCAGTCGAATTTTATAAATATTTGATCCCAAAGATCGAGTCGGATTTGCTAGCTTGGGCGACTGGAGGCAACTCTTACCTCATTGCTACCCTATTGGAAAGCGAGAGGGTCCCTGACAGCGAGAAAGCAAAGATTAAGAAGATACTGTCGGGGAAGAGTGAACAGGCCGCAATCAAGAGTGCTAAACAGGCGGGTAATAAGGGAACAGACTTGATCTCTAACCTGTTGAAGGGAAAGAAATAAAGGCTTCACCTCAACACCTTTGCGGCTGATGTCCTTGAATTTCATTCCTAGCGTTCCTGGAAATGCTCTATATGTAAAATTAGCACATATATAATTCTTTAGATCTTTAATGATATCTGATCCTACCCTCAATTGCAATATAATGATTGGATTTGAAGGCCAATTTGGAAGCTTTGCATGATAGCTTGTTGTATTTCTCTGTTACAACGCAAACCGGTGGCACCATAGTTCAATATTCAAGGACCAGACCTTCTAAACTATACCAAGATGCATCAACCTCCATCTCATCTCCATAGACACTCTCCTAAGTCAGATTCTAGACATATTCTTATCCCACCCCTCACCCCCCCCTTATATATCCTGATACTATAAGAAGATACTCTTCTCCTGCCTGTGGAATCTCTTGGGGAGCACCCGTCCAGCCGTCTTCCTGCACGATGCGATGCCGAGGACCTTTATATAGCTTTCATTCATGGCGACCTATTAGCTGAATAGGAGCGCCCAGTATATCCTTACCCGATACTTGAGACACGGAGGTATCCTCTTGCATACCAGTCTTCGATCCATCTCCATCCTGAATCTCATCCATCATCACAGTCATCATCATCAATTTCATCTATCACCATCTCGCCTGCCATCGCTTGGCCTTTTCGAAACGATAAAGGGAATCATTCCATCTATCGGGCTCTGCGGATCAATCGCCTCCAACAGGCTCTTCCTAACCGTTACGACGTCGCTTTCGTGCATCTAGGCTCTTACCAGGCTAGGGGTTGGTATTTCTCGACCTCGTCGTTGTATTGGTTCTGTACGACGTCGCTAATTAGGTATATGCAGGTACCCGTTAGCAATCAATTTTGTGACGCTGCAATATCCGCGATTGGAATCGGCCGTTCAAAATTTCGTCTCGTCATCGGTGCATTCTTGGATAGCTACTGCAGGGACAGGGGCTGGACCTGACAAGCGGTACTATAGGCTAACCGCTGAGAAGGAAACCGAATTCGAAATCTTGCTGAATATTGTAGCATTTGTTGGAAATTTAATTGTAAGTATTATGCATATCTCCTGGGGCTTAAGGATTATATTGTGCGAGAAGTCTCTTAAGTGAAACTCAGGTCCCATCGATGGGGTTATATATATAACTAACGAAATGGTGTATCGGTTTAATAGGGACTCAAAATGGCGTTTTGGGAAAGCTGGCAGCTTTTTTATAAAGGCTTGTTTGTAAGTTTAATGTCTTTTTGAAAGTGAATGGCTACTAAGGCTTCTAACAAAAATGCGCTGTACAGTTCGTGGGATGTTGTCTCGTAGGTTTTACCCGCACAATTCGAATATACGTCTACATATACGTATATACTCTACATGACGTGAGGATTTCAAGATTAACATAATTTACAGGCTTTAGGCTGCATACTCAGTTATGTGTCAAAGCTTATCATAGCCAAAATTGCCGAAAAGCTGGAAGCCATCTATCAGGTGGAACTCACAGGACGTCCACGACCGCTGGCAGAGATGCAACGGTCCGGAAGCGTTAACTTTGGCGTCCGGGCACTCGACTCCCGCGAGACACCGGCTGACTCCGGAATAATTGATAGCGAATCTCTAAGGGTGTTCTCACCGGGCCCCCGCTTCTCAAGGGTCTCCTCTCCCGCTAGTACCGGGGGCCGCAAGGGCTCGGCTTCGACAATTGGGAGTGTGTTAGAGGCGCCTGGGCCGGGACTAAACGTTTACGGGCAGGCAGGCGTCGTCCCACAATTTAAATACACCCCCCAGATGGTCCCAAGGAGCCTCCCCCCATTTATCTCACCGGGGTTAAAGTCTATGTACGAACGGGCCTCCAGCTCTCTTGGTTCGTCCACATCTCCAAATCCTGCCGCCACACAGAATACTGGACTTTTGCCGCCTGGGTTTGACTTTCAAATTCCGAGCGCACCAATCCACGGGGATATCGGAGCATACTTCAATGTAACAGGCCCTCACCCGTATAAAAATTATTCGGGCAAGCCACTAAAGGGCTCTCGGCCCATCAGTACACATTCGATCGATGAAGTGATTGCCAGTTTACCTCGACCACAAGTCATTGTCAATGGTATCCTAATTAATCGCAGCCAAACCCCGTCTCCGGCTCAGCCCAATAAGTTCAAACGTCCACTTACTCCAGGCCCGCCTAAGAAAAGCAACTTTGATGGAAGACTACAGGCCGATCTTCCAGCACTACCGACGTTGGACCCAGAACAGGCACCGCCTTTGCCACGCTCCAAGAGCGCACCACCTTTGAATATTCGTCGATCATCAACCAACCCGACTCCTGGGTCTCAAAACTTGTCAGATATCCCAGAGGCCTTCGAGGGTCCTGATGGAATCGAGTTGACCACTCGCCATCGTCAACTTAGTGCTGAGAGTACTCCGTTGTTGGTAGCAGGTCCTTCGAGCAGCTCTCGTCCCCGCGCCGGTTTCATCATCCCACATCCTACTCGCCCTCCACCCCCAATTCCATCTACAGAAGAATCTTCTACTCCATCAGTTGGCACTCCAATTCCAACGGTTGAAACCGAAAAGCAGAACGCCGGTGCCCGAGACAAAGGAAAACAGAAGGTCCCCAGTGAACCTTGGCATCGAGGGCAGCTCCAGTCATGATTCACTCCCAGCCCACAATAAGATTTGACAATCTAAATTTTATCCTAAGCAACCTACACGGCGAATTGGAACACCCCGTCGACTTACGATCATCAATTGCGAATCATCAACTTTCCAGCCCAGCCAACCTTTATTATCACCACAACCCCGGCGGAAAACAATGTGATTGGCTCTTCACTCTCCTTACCCATTGGTACTAAAGCCTACCCTCTTATCAGTCTTGTACCCAGGCTGTCCCTTTATTTGCCAGCATCATTGCTATTGCGTTGACTTGCAAATTACAACAAACCACCCCCTACCCCCCTTGACCATACTTGACTATCTGACCTTCGCGAGCTCCATACTTCAACAGCCCCCTGTTTAACACCTAATTTCTCTTTGCGCCCCCATCTCTGGCTTGCCACAATCTTTCTACCTGCTCATGTATGTAGTTCACACATAAGCATGTAGCTAATAACCCTAATCAAAACACCCCGTTTTCCTTTTTAAACCTATTCAAAAATACGTGATATAATTCAATGTATACGGTAACAAAACCATCTCGCTTTCAGACGCCCCATCTATGCAAACAAACAAAAAGGGGTACAACAAACAGCGAAACGAAATAGTAAGAGTGAGGTATTTCTCATATCATAAAAAGCAAATGAATATTAATACAGATTTGCATACCGCTGATGCATTTCTTTTTTTGTCTCTCAAGAATAAAAAAAAAATCTGCCTAATGCCTTTCAATCCTCACATGCACTGTTTTTCTTCAAAAAGGATGGGGGGTTTAGAAGAAAATACCCCCGCTAAGATATTCGATCGTTCTTCTCATCTCCTCCTGAAACTCCTCGCGGATATTATCAATGCTCACCACTCTGCGTTTGAGTTTCGTACCTATCCGTCTTTATCAGTATAATTCATTTTAGTTAAGGAGTGGGGGGATACATACCATCGACGAAATGAACCCCACTGCTCTCCTGTTCGGCGTGCAGGCGTGTAAATATATACGCCTCCTCCCTCGGTACCAATGCCAAAACATTCAATAACGACAAATAAGCCTCCCTGACTTCTCGCCCGGTGTATCGTTGCGAATTCGTAAGGCAGCCTTGGAGTTTTTTCAAAAGATCGTATTGCACCGATGCGGCTGTTTTCATTCTTGTTAGAAACGCCTTTTTTTTTTGAAACTGTGAGGGGTGAACTTACCACCGCGACGGTTTCCCTTTAGTATTCTCCACGCGTAGGCGATTTTATGGTAAGGGATGTGAACGGATGCGACTTCATTTAGCTGTTCGTATTGGTGTTCCAGCACCGCGTCCACTTCCTCGTGGAGACCGGGGAATTCGAATTGGCAGAGTGCTTCGGCTTCGTGGTGTTCGCACATGGAGATTATTAGGCTCTTTAGTGCTTGTCGTTGCCTGTGGATTTATGGTTAGTGGATGTGAGGATAGTAGGGGGTAAGGAGGGGCGTACAATGCTTTGTCACTGTAGCTCGTGAGTGCAGAGTATGCGGACTGGTAGTTGGGGACTTGAAGTGCTGCGCTGAATTGTCTGGCGAGAATGTCGGATCGCAATGCCGTTTCCTCCTAGACGTTGTTATTTCGTTAGGCTCCTGGCGTACGACCGGAGGGTTGGAGTGACTGGGAGGGGGCTTACTTCATCAAGACGGTTAGGAAGGGCTTGGAACGCCAACTCGGAGAATACGACGACTTCCTCGTATTGCCTTTTATGCTCAAAGATCTCGGCTACGTGGAAGTAGTACTTAGGTGTTCCCGAGCAGAGGTATTCGATTTCCACCGGTGTGAATAGAGCATTCAGCGAGTTTACGGGAGCAATGTGGTGGGGGGCAGCTAAAAATTATCTGGTTAGAATCAAATTATATGCATTCGATTGGGTGGCTTGGGGGTATATACCAATCCCAGGAGCAGCGGACTGGAAGAGTTCCTCTGCCGTCTTCCATTCTTTACGGCATACTGCCATCCGCGCCTTCAGGTAATCACCCCATGGTGTTGGGGGTAGATATGGCATAAACTCTCCCATCAATCGGATCGCATTCATGCGCAATAACCTCGAGGCGATCAACGTAACAGCCTCCGAGAACTGTCCAAGTTCAGTCGCAGCTAAGAATTTTTGGATGCTGGAAGTTAAAGTAACGGGTCCGGATCCGACAGCCGAAGGCGGTGGTCCGCCATTTGTCTTGAGGAGAATCTGGAGCGTTGGGAAGTTGTGGATTTGGGGTAGTGTCTGGCCCCTATATCCTCGGATGAGCCCTAGGGTGGTCCTCAGGTTCTGCTCTGTCTCCACATCTTCTGGCGTTGGCGTCCATGAGTTCTTGCTAAGCCAGCTGAGAATATTATACTCCCTGAGCAAAGCGACGAGATCGAGATACAGCCGATTGTAGGGCTCGATATCGTCGATTTCCACAATTGTCGAGCAGTGGACAAGGATGAGCAGCAGTGTCAACTCGAACAACAAAGTGTAATTGACATGAATGACTTCCTGGCTACCTCTCAGAAGCAACTTCTCTCCGAAGACGGTTAGGTTCGACGATCCCGATGGTTCGAATTGTGTGATGCTTGACAGAACGACCCTAAAAGCCCGCTCTGGATCATGCTGTAGTGCTGCGACAAGGCTAGCGACATGGTCTAGATGAGATTGTGGCACACGTCCTTCGAAACAGCGATCATACATTCCATCGATACGGTCGTAAATCGGTACATCAGGGGGTCGGGTTACCTCATCCTGGAATGCAGCGACACACTCATCGAATGCTGTTGGCGATAAGGAGTCGTTAAGCTCGCGGGCCGCTAGAATCAATGATTTCACGGATTCAACCAATCCATCGCCGAACAAAGCCTTCCCTTTCTCAGAAGTGTTCTGGTATAAGCGCTGGATATCGGCTGTAGTCGCTGTAGCGAGGTTTTGAGATATCGTTTCACTTTCCGAGGATTTTCTGACAACTGTGATCGTGTCCGCATTGGCAACAAAGGCAAGCCCGGAAGCAGGGTCGATATTCAGTGACAAAGCCTCAACTCGTGTCCTGTCCAATTCGGTACATATCCTGAAAAATGTGTTCCACTGGACCTCGTAGTCTCTCCAAAGCGCATCCTCGGTGTCCATATCAGCATCAATCGGGTGGATGTTCCGAAGACTAACGACGGCATTGACTGCACTTAGAACGAGCCCATGGCGAGAATCATTCGAACTTGGTTTGTCGAGGTCTGACGACCTGCCACCCTTGGATATGAAGTTCTTCTTGAAGATTTCCACCGCCCTGTCGATTACAGAGTCAGAAAATCGACCGGGTTGAAAGATCCAATCCAACCAGTAACTCGAAAGATCGATGATTTCTCCACCTGCGGGGCTTCGAGGTTTCTCCAAAAGTAGCTGCTCCTGGCTAGCGTCCACCCAGTTTCCGAAAGTCCGAGGCATATCATCAATCTTGAATGTTACCGTCTGTAGTCTTGAACTAGTATTACTCTTCCAGAGCAGCCACATCGATATCAAACTCGGGTCGTCTTTCGAAAATGAAGCAATGCCAAAGTCCGCAACCACCCACAGAGTATTAAATGTTGGCGGCTCGAGTTTCAGGGCTTCATCTGGGTACAAATCTGTAAGTCGGGTGAACCCAGCCGTACCATCGTCAGTTCCCGCCCACAGCTTGAACGTTCCAGAACCGGCGGGGGAAAGGGTGAGAAGTAAAAACATATGGCGCGGGTCCGGTGAGTCTTCAATAATGGCGACAAGGTGGGCCGGGGCTGGGTCCAAATAATTCTTGATCGAAGGTGCATTAGACGCCGGTTCGTTGAGAAGATCGTATGTCCCAAGCATCGTGCCCCTCTCCATTGACCAAACCTTCAACTGGTGATTTATCGATACAGTGAAGAGAAGGCTATATCTGAAGGTCATAGCTACAGATACAACGGTCGATGCCGCAATGCTGCCGTCGCCATATCTAACCTGGGCACCCGCCCATCGGACAATACTCTTGATCGAGCCAAAATAACCCCCATCGCTGAAAGTGATTTCCTTATACCCAGAACCTGACCAAGTAATATTATTAGCCAACAATATACTCCCATGTCCAAATAGATAATCGAGGCCCACTCACTGCTCTTCTGATGTATCAGCCGGTCCAATCTTATCAAGTTGCCATCCTGTAAAGCCACAAGCAAGGAATCCTCGGATATAGCCCTTAAGAAATGTGCAGATCGCACTGCAAGCGATGGCGGCTGGAACACATGGCACCACCCAGGATGTAGCCGATCTCCTTCATCGTGGGATGTAAAAAAGGCCTGTTGTAGATTGAACGTATAAAGATGATTCCCCGACGTTAGGACAAATATCATAAGCGAATGGGTATCCGGAAGATCGTAAAATGTCACGCATCCCGGCACAATCGCTCGCGAGAACTGAATCTTGTACGCAGACGCGACAGCCAAATGCTGGTCGTTTGATCGTGCGACATCCAACGGTAGCATCACCAACGTCCTCCCCTTGTTCACCACCCTCCATAATACCGTTCTAGGGGTTTGGTGTATCGCACGGAATACGATCGATGAAGATGACGCCAAAGATCCGAGGGGGAAGTCGTCCGTTTCGCCCGTGATCAAAACGCCACTTGTGTCGTTTCCATGCTCCTCCACTGCCGCTGCCTCTGCTGCATCGTAGTCCGGAACTGCGACCTCTACTATTCGGTCATCGGATGCCCAATCTAAGGAAACTCGTGTCTCTTTGTATACGTAAACCATTTCGGAATGTTAAGCTTCGGCGCACGTTTTGCGATGGCGGCCGGGCGGTTGCGATAAATGATTGTGACGAGGCTCGGGTTTTAGGAGGGTCGATATTGATTCAGGAACCTCAGAATACCATCCCGCTAAGGTCCCAATGGAGTGGAATTGGATGTGATATCGTGATAGGTGGGATTGTAGGGACCGTGGGGGGTTGGATGTTGATATGAAGTGGCGCTGGGGTTGAGGATGAGGTTGTGAAGGGAAGACGCGACAGGCTTTTCGGGTTTCTGATAACCTCACCAACGCACTTTCAGCTTGGGCAACATGAAATACACAAGCAAACCAGATCCTTACATCAAACTACACTGCATTCAAACTCTATCGATAGAATATCACCAACTTCATTGCAAAGCCAATGCATCTGGCATCTACGGAATCTTTGGAAATACGGAAGTCTTGGAACGAGTTTGTTAATTAATCTTCTCCTTAGATCCACACAGCTGAAGCATGGTTGTCACAGTATGCAACCTTCATCTATATACAAGAAAAACCACCTCCTCCAACGATATTAAAAAAAGGAAGACAGCCAGCATCAGCAAATACCAAATTGGTGACAAAAAAAGGAATTGAAGAGCGAAAAAAAAAATAATCAAATAAACTCCGCCAAACGAGTGTCGACTTTTTGGTAAGAAAAACGCCCCCATCATAATTATCATTAGTTTCCGCCAGTGTTTCTTCACGGCGAGTCGTCGACCTCGTGCATGGTATCCCTTGTATCATGTACACTTGTTTGTAAACTCCGTGTCTCTTATCTTTCATTCTCTCTTTCTTTCTTTCCTGTTGCTCAAATTCAATCAGAACGCCAGCGACAAAATAACTATATGTTGCAGACAGACAACATTCGTCTCAAATATTAGGGTATTAATCGGAATCCATCTCTTAATTATAGGTCAAAAAAATATCGACCGTTCTTTGGATGTTTAAACACTGATTAGGTGGTTGCTGCCTTTGACCATGGCGCTAAGCTCTTCGGCATCCTTATTATGCTCACGTCTCCAGACGGCGGTGGCGGACCGGCCACGTCCTTTGAGATCCTCTTCGCCAACTGAAGCAGCTCGGGGGGTATGAGTGTGGAAGGGTCGGACTGCTGGGAGAGCCGGTTGGGTGGTTTGGCCGGGGACAAATCGTCCCAAGAAGCCTCTTTTCTTTGGTTGATCGTTCAAATCAACATCGCGGAACTCGGCTTCATCCTCTTCCGACGCCGACTCCGAAACATCAATAGATGGGAGCCGGTTTGGAGCCTCAAAGCTTGGTCTTCCCCACCCTAGAGCATCGAAGCTAGATCGGCTTGACTGCATGCTAGCTCGTTGGGAGTCTGAGACTTGCATTCTGGCGGAGATATCCTATTCAAACGGATACATTGTTAACAAAATCTTCGAAGGATACTAGGAAATAACTGGGAGGACAACGTACAAATGATCTCCGATAACTATCGAATGATTCTCGAGTGATGGCGAATCCGATATCCTGGGTATCGGGGGCCTCGACCGGGCTTCCGTTGGTAGTCTCCTTTTTCCCCCAAAAGCTTTTCTTTTCGACTGGCGAGGGCTATTCGGCGAAAGATATATTAGCATATGCCCGATAGCTAACTCTGAAAGGAAATGACACTTACAGGAAGATAAATACCGCTATCGTTGACGGCTATTATTGTAAAGAAGAACAAGTCAGAATTTGAACATAGGAGTCTATGTGCTCGTTTATTGGAACGACATACTGCTCAATTTGTAGGTGTTGGTGTCCTCCTCACGACTAGTACGACGAGTCATGATGGAAAGCGAGCCAGTGCTCTTCTCTCGTCGGTGAGAGCGAGGGGTAGAATCATCGACCGAAGGGAGAGCAGGAGTCGTAGTTTCGACAACAGTATCCACCGTGGGCGCAGTAGCCGGTTCCTCGACAATTGGGGCAGCTGGAACAGTCGCAGGTGTGGCCTTCTTGGAGAAGGGAAATCTGAATTGAGGCATCGAGACTGGCATTTTGGATATTATGGGATTATATATAACTATTATAATTTACTAGGTAAGGTCGACTGAAGGTTCTATTGGACAATTGCGGTCAATTGTGTCGACGATGTTTCGTTTTGTGTTGGGCGGGAGGGTTCGAATTCCAGAAGCTAATATCGAAAGCTTATATGCAATGTCGATATGTCACAAACTCAAGATCTTGTTTTTCGAGATCGAAGGATAAAAAGAATTATAGGAATGGTTGATGAGTTATCTATTAGATAATAATGTAATGCGAAGAAGTGACTGATTAAGTCTAATCTAGGTACGCGGTGTGATATATATGTGAAAAAAGGGAAAGGGAAAAGATGGTCAGTTGAGTCGCTGGCTGGCTGACGGATCAGATCGGGTTGTCTATATACGGGCCTTTCTATCGTGCTAACTCGGATTTTAAAGTGCACTGAACCACCACCACCATCACCCCAGCCAAAACGGCGAGACAGTTCACACCCTCTGGATTGCGGCCTCGTCCGCTTTAGTCAAATCCTCCCAGACTTTTTTCCCTGGCATGGCCGTGGCATGCCTGCTGCATGTTGGCGTAGATCCCAGCGTGCTTAGTGGCTGACTTGCTCGCTCCCTCGGTCCAACATCCAGTCATCGTTCGAGGGCTCTCTGCGCTGTGGGATAGCACGAGTAGGAACCCCACCGTGGGTATCTTCTCAAATCAATTATATTCGTTCTTTTTTTTTATTTAATTTCATTTCATACAGCGAGATGCAGATAGTCATCGAATCAAATCATCCGCGAATAGCGTGACAAGGGCTAATGCAAAAAGCCCTTCACTCCAGGTACTACTTCCTACTGTGCGTACTTTACTTCTGCACATACTTGGGACTTACATACCATGTAATGTACCTGCCCTGTAAGTACAAGTATTTTTTTTTTTTTTTTTTTTGTTCTTCGGTATGAACCTATCCCGCTCTAGACTTGTGAGAGGGAAGATCTCGTCTCGGAACCTCCGCGGTCCGACGAAAACCCTCTGCGCACGAGGACAACCCCCTTCGCGCGGCCTAGAAGCTACAGGGAGAAGAAAAAAAAAAAAATCTTTACGACCAGTAACTGGACGACGACATGCATGGTCTCTCCATGAAGGCAAATCAAACCACCGTAACGAATGAGACAAACCGGACCTGTCAAGGCGGCTGCAGTCTGCACTATGTGAGGGGCTCTCTGTTCCTCTCTGGCTAGCTGTTTGGGGATACGGTTAGTATCTTTCCAGCGAAAGCTGTCGACGGATACGAATCTACCTCCGTCAATATCTGGAAGATCTTAAGATCCTACATATGATGGTTCTTTCGAGTATCGCCAGCCTCGTCTGTACCTGTTTAAATTGAATGATCTAATCGTGCGAAGCGGTTCGTCCTTAGGCTAAAGTTGTAGTGCCCCATAGTGACAAAAAATTCTAAAAACTTCCGTCTGAGCGAACAATGACAAAATTTCTAAAAACGTCGACTTTTGCGAGCTTGGTGCCTTTCAAATTCTTGGTTTTGGATGCTTTGGAGGTTCTGGTTTAGAAAGGCAGTCGGCATTTGATCCTGGAGAACCCCTGGGCCACAGTGACCTAAAATCAGCAAACAATGGCAAGGATTCCCTTATCCGATATGACGAAATACAAATGCCCAAACGACAAGGTTAAGCAGCGGATTTGAATACCTACATCACAGCCTCAACCGCAGTTGGTGGTTTGTCAGTGGAGTGCTCTGGGTCCTGCCGTCGGGAAAGTTCCTTCGAGCAAGGAGCTCGGCCAAACATCAAAACTCAGCTTTTATCACGGTCACAAATTAATTAAGCACTCAATTATCAACGAAATGTCGCTATTGATACGTATATGCACGCATGTCGACGGCTTCGAGGTTGGGGATTGCAGCCTTCGTACTTCCCACTCTTCCGTAAACACAAGGACGAGTTTCGAAGTCCCCCGCCGTCCGATATATGCTTGAAAAGACCACCCGTTGGTACCTTGCTTCGTCGCACAAGTACCGGTTTCGACTCAAGTTCGAATTCCCGTAGGACCAAATGTGCCGACCATGCCAAATTATTGGGTAAGAACGAAAGGAGTCCATCGACGATCAAAGTATGATTTTAGTTAGCATCGAATCCGAATGCCAGTACATACGTCTACAGACGCATGCAAGAAATTTAGTGAGCTGTCCCTGGCGACCAACAACTGCGCCCCTCAATGGATTAAACTCCTTGACATCGATCGATCATGACTAAGTCCTTAGCTATACTGATCACCGTCGATTTGTTCACTTACTCCTGAATTCAATTAAATCATGACAAGAAAAATAAAATCAGAAGAGCATTCACGTGACCGTCTACATCATAACCACTTCGACCCCACAATCGCATGCAAATATCTGCACGTCCAAGAATACAGTCTTGGCTTCAAGTGAGGCTAGTCTATCGACCTGATGACGAATACTCCACGAAAAAAGCACATGCAAATTATTCCTTAGCTTTCGAAAGATAAGATATGTGTGGTGTTGAAATGTCGATATAGGTCCACCTGAGCACTTGCATAAGGATGCTTTGAAACCTGCATGCTAGCGATATCTAGTCAAACACATCACTCGACGCGAATCGATACCTAGAAGTTATCCGCCTGGTGAAATTAACGGGTTCGGAATACGGAAGTGTATCAGAAATTAGTTAGTCGTACAGGATATCTGCCTAGAGCTGGGTTATCCCCAAGGTTACATAAGAAACTAAGACTATTTGATATAGTTCTGGGGTAAGAATATAGTATCTTCGTGCTCTGCGAGGCGAGACATCATAAATTAGCGGTTAGGATGTTGGAGCGGTTTTATTTTAAGAACTCGATCCACAAGGTTGCGTGGGCCGTTAAATACTTCCCTGGATATGGGATGTATTGGTGAGATTACTCGTGCCTAGGGTAGGTAGCCTATGGTAAGTGCTCAGTTAACTCTTGCATTTCGATTCATAGCTATTGCTACTAAGCTAGCGTACGCGAGACAGAATCCTTTGGGGAAATATTTAGACGGCTAATAATAATACAACTGATAACTACCAAGTATGCTAGCACTATAGTACCGACACAGCATGTTTATTTTACGCTGAGGCCTATAGTTAGTGTATTACCTGTACGTTATACTCAAATCGTCTTCCTCTAACGCAATTGCGTCGTACTAGCCCTTATAATTCCCCAATATTTTTCATTACATTACTATGTTATTTTCTATATACATATAAATCCAGTCTACATAACCCTTTTAATTGTAGACAAAACCGACCTAGCTAGGCCGATATCATAGGTGCTCGTAACCCAAGTTTAGAGATCGCTCTTAAGCTCTTTCGTACCCGCCCGCACTATTAAATCAGAACTGGTCACATCCCGATATCGATAGCTAGCCTTGGATCGATCGCGTCCTCAAGACCTAGAAATTGAAAAACTCCTCGAAGGTAGATTTGTAACTAACTTGTGCATGCATATCTTGGACTAGTGCGTCTCTGTTTATCTCGTACCCAGACCACCAGGGTGCGTCTCTATATATATCCATTTTATTATACCTTTGACTTGGCGCCATTCCTAAACATATAGATACAAAACTGAGCCCTCACCGAAGGCGATGACAGCTTATTATGAGAAACGATACAATAACATGAGGGAGAAATCCCGAAAATAGCCAACATTCAGGTATGATGCTTAGGCTAGGTGTCTGTTTATTTTTAGTTCTTGATATCTTAATTAAGATCTTCGGAATTGAATCTTAGTATTTAGTCTAGATATCGTACCGAGCGGCGCTAACGAGTTTCCATAGATGAGATGCGAATGCATGATCTATATCTAGTCTCCGCGGCTTATTAAACGATTAATTATGTAAGAAACTCATAAAGTAATTATAAGTTCAAGAAAACTATACACGCGCATCGAAAACTCGCGTTTGCTTGACTAAGATGCCCATGTCTGAATCACAAGTTAAAACTAACACCGTTCTATGGTTATAAATCAGTGGAAAGTACGTATAACTCCACCATGATACCAAGCTAGATCGTTGGGCGGGGAATCTCTAACTAGATCTAGACGTCTAGGTCGAGTGCTGAGGGCCAGCGACTACCTCAATCTCAAGCTACTGTGGATCCACAGGTATTGTACATTATATATTGCATATGAATGATTAATCCCCTAAATTTTCTGGGCGTCCGGGCCATGTGCGGTGGAGGGTGCTCGGGGCCTGCTAACCTTGTCGAAATCCAGCCGGGCGCCTCCAAAATGCGAATAGAGACATAACTCGGGTATCTAAGGATATCAGAGGCGTGAACATTTGAACACAATTAAACTTTTCTCACCAACCAACAGTATCTCACTTAATCATCTACCGAAGAGACTGTGGATCCGAAGCGTTTGGCTTGATGGACATACATTCACTAATGAAGGTATAGAGAGCATGCATTGCGTCTTTTGGGTATGGGGCCGCCTAGCCTAGCACCTAGTCTAGACACCATGGAATAGCTAATAGAAGCGTAGTGAAGCTTTCTGCTTAGAGGTTAATCTGGGGAGATCATTTCTCTTTATACTTGAATCCCCGCTCTTCTTATTAAATGGTGCGTAGAAAGCCGGGCCTGTCGGGTGTTGTCTCGTAAACCAGAGCTGGCCGAAGTCGGGTGGCCCAAGAATACTTACTTACTTAATTATAACTGCGAGGCCACCTATACAGTTAAGTACGGCTGATTAGAGTACAATATTCGCACTTTACACTGACTCTTGCTTGATAGAATAATCTTGTGGCTCCATAAGAACGCACTAGTCGGGCATATACCTACTTACTAAGGCACACTTCAAACAGCCAACCTGCATCATCTAACCGATCCTAGGATCTCGAATGTATTTTACATGCACAACGGGTACCTACGGTATATATCGGACGCCTTATGCTTCCCTATTCTCGAGGCTAGATGCTTCCACTCAACCCTTAGCTTACGAGACAATCCCAACCTCAATCTCAACGCAGTTATTAGGTTAAAATGCAACAAGACCAATCATCACGTGATATTCTGACAAAGAAAAGTTTTCCGTCAAAGCCGGCGTTGCATTAGCTGTCTCTGGAGCTTCCCCGAGGCCTGGCTAGCTTCCAATTGCATCATGGAGCTGGGTAGCTTATTAAAGGCAGTGGATCCAGACGTCTGAAGACTAGTCGAGGACGGCTACTGGACTATCGGCATTACATTACCCCTCAATTGATTCAGGCCGGAGCTGAGGGATGCGATGCAGCACAGGGTACATGAAGATACAGACTTGACTGATGCGGCCGCTAGTTGGCTATCGACATCGACGATTGCTCCTGGCCAATGGCTGCAGCATGCTGTGTAAATTCTTTGTGATACTGACACTGACAATTCCCACATTGAGGGAAAGAGAGAATTTATCAGAAGCCCGAGCTCGGACGAGAGACTTTCAGGGTCCGGACAACTCGGGCACCGGATAATTCCCGCCTAGTCCCAGGTTGGTAATTGAAGCTGTTGGTGATTTGCCCGAAGAGGTAATTTTCAGGGGGGTAGCTTGAGAGCACATCGAGAGGTACTTATCCGACCCCATGCGATGCAATGTCCCTCACCGCCAATGCAATGCAATGGGGCAATTTCCAGCCGGACAACATTCCAATGCAGAGAAAGATTGAGGAGGTATCGACAGAGAAGACGACGTCGGCGAGGTAATACGTGTTATACGTATACAAAGTGCCCTCAAGGTGTATGGTGTAATTGAAAGTTCAGAGACATCCGTGGTTGGTGTTTTATCGTTGATGTGAGACCTTGGGCAAATTTTGTGCTCGTCGCCGAAACCTTTCTACATTTTGCTACCTTTTTCTCAACAGAGCAGGGGGCATCGCATCATCCACAGAACCTATCTATTAGCCTTGAACCTTCCCTCGAGAGGCTTTATTCTCAAATCGGTAAACCCTCGTTTCTGGCCTGTCTTGCAATTTCTATTATCGCTTTGGTGGCCCTTCCGGACTGCGGCACTCTAACACCTTTTTTTTTTTTTGCGCGAGAACCGGCCGGTGTGTTACCACCGCACCCCGGGATAAGATAATTTCCCTCTGCTTCTCCCTCCTTCTTTCCTCCTCTCTACTTGTACTTCCTCCCTTCCACTTCTTCTTCTTTTTATTCTCCTCTTCTTTCTTCCTCCTCCTCCTTCTCATTCTTCTTTCACTACCATCCTCTGCCACTCGCAAGCTCTGATCCGACTTCGGGTAAAGTCAATCGGCTCCAGCAAACATCACCAAACCAGCTCTCTTGCAGCAGCAAAAACACCATCTCAACAAAAATGACGCAGGCACAGGTCAACGGGACTTCCAAGAAGCCCTTCTTGTTCACCTCCGAATCCGTCGGAGAGGGTCATCCAGACAAGATCTGGTAGGTCTTCCTAGCCACTCGCTTTCCCCCTTTTTCTCCTATTGCTGCTCTCTGGAGCTCGGATGCTGAACTGTTGGTGTAGCGATCAGATCTCGGATGCCATTCTCGATGCCTGCTTGGCTGAGGACCCAACCTCCAAGGTAGGACAAGGACCTCTCAGTACGACGAAAATTTGCATTCCACTAACTCAATTGCTTTCTCCCTAGGTTGCTTGCGAGACTGCTACCAAAACTGGTATGTGCGGAAGATGCCCTAAGCTTATGCCATGGTGTTTCCAGGCACAAGCGTTTATTTTTTTTTTTTCGTCACCCATGTTTTTACGTAAGCGGCTACTAACGGCAGCGCTATTTTTTTTCTTTTGCAGGTATGGTCATGGTCTTCGGTGAAATCACTACTGGAGCTAGACTCGACTACCAGAAGATCATCCGTGATGCCATCAAGGACATCGGTTATGACAGCTCTGACAAGGGCTTTGACTACAAGACCTGCAATGTCCTAGTTGCCATTGAGCAACAGTCCAAGGATATCGCTCAGGGTCTCCACTACGAGAAGGCCTTGGAAGACCTTGGTGCCGGTGATCAGGGTATCATGTTCGGCTATGCCACCGACGAAACCGAGGAGTTGCTCCCACTCTCTCTCCTCCTCTCCCACAAGCTCAATGCTGCCATGTCTGCTGCCCGTCGTGACGGATCTCTCCCATGGTTGAGGCCTGATACCAAGACCCAGGTCACCGTTGAGTACGAGAATGACCATGGTGCTTTCGTCCCACGCAGAGTCGACACTGTTGTCGTCTCTGCTCAGCACAGCGAGGACATTGACACTCCAGAGCTCCGAAAGGAGATCTTGGAGAAGATTGTCAAGAAGAGCATCCCAGCCAAGTTCCTTGATGACCGAACCATCTACCACATCCAACCATCCGGCCGTTTCGTCATCGGTGGACCACAGGGTGATGCTGGTCTTACCGGCCGTAAGATCATCGTCGACACCTATGGTGGTCACGGTGCCCACGGTGGTGGTGCTTTCTCCGGAAAGGACTACTCCAAGGTCGACCGATCTGCCGCCTACCTCGGCCGATGGATCGCCAAGTCTCTCGTCAAGGCCGGCCTCGCCCGTCGTGCTCTCGTCCAGCTCTCCTACGCCATCGGTGTTTCTGAGCCTCTCTCCATCTTCGTCGACACCTACGGTACTAGCGAAAGGAGCTCCGAGGAGCTCGTTGAGATCATCAAGAACAACTTCGACATGAGACCTGGTGTCATTGTCAAGGAGCTCGATCTCGATAAACCAAAGTACTACCAGACCGCCAAGAACGGTCACTTCACCAACCAGGAATTCACCTGGGAGAAGCCAAAGGTTCTTCAGTTCTAAACTGATTAACCTTGACATAAAATACAAAAAAATCATCACACAATAAAAAAAAATCACACCTCGAATTGCATTGGAAAGAAGACTTCAACTCCTTCTTCCACTGCCGGACACTTGTTCCTCCCTTGTACTATCTTTTTGCGCGATATGAAAAAGCGAAACTCACGGTTGCCGACACACCACCTCCTACCTCTTTCTTTTTTCTCCCTCTCTCTACCTCTCTGTAACCAATAGATATGTCGGATACACCAAAACCTCACACTCTTCCTCTCTCACACTCATCATTGAGCATCTTTTGTTTTTGTGTTTTTTTACGAACCTTACGGGTAAAGACAAAAGCTATCCATTTTGTTTTTTTATTTTCAGGTCTTTTTTTGTCTCAGTCGTTCCCAAAGTCCTTTGGTTCCCTTTTTACCTTACACCCTTTGGTATAAAGACCAAAAAACGACCTAATATAATGGGACCGACGAAGCACACAAGAGATACTGAACGGGAACCGGCGTTGTTTCGAATAAGGGAGGGCCATGTTTCAACACCATGCAGCTTTAGATGATATCATAATGCAATTTGGGCGTTTTTCACTTTTTGGACTTTGGGTTATTGTTTGGATTTACACTTATGGCGGAATGGAATGAACGGTGCCTTGTTTGTTTTACTTTCAATTCTTCTTTTTTTTTAATTACTTTTTTTGCGAGGGGGGTTTGGGGTGGGCTAGCTAGTTTAGATAGCGGAATGAAGATGGTTGCTGAAGGATTACTTTTTGATTGTAATTGTGAGACTAATTGATGTATCGTGATGAATGCGGCCGATTGGTATTGACTACGTTGATAATATTAATATAGGTATATAGGTACCTAACGGGCAAACGCGGGTCGTCTTTGGTTTTCTGATCCACCCCGGGTTCTGGAAGAAGCAGTCTGACAAATCGTCCGGGGTACTTGTGGATTCTTTTTAGTTATGGCGTAACTACCTAATTACCTACTCACCGTCTTGATTTGGTGGTAGGGGTAATTAAAGATTGCTATGGGAATATAAGAACTATTCGAGTGGTCTACGTAGATACGAAGAGATTTATCATAAGTCAAATGTAACTGGATAGTCTAAGTATAAAAACACGTATCAAGCCCAATTTTTCCATGCTGAAAACAAAAAGCCTCCAAAGATTAAAGACAAGAACGCCGTGAGTAGGATGTTTTCCGTCTGTTTGTATTCTAATTGAATCACCCCCCCTCTTGTATAAGAAGTTCTGTGGTACTTCTTTGTTGTGAGGACAAATGAAATTTATGGTGCCATTTTTATAAATAATAGGCTGTTGGTGTTCCGGTTACTAACTTGCGGTTCGACTGTATATAACCTAGATTCTTGAATATAAGAAAAAGGGGGTTTATGGTAGATATTCATCCTCGTCCGCCACTTCAGCCGCGCTATTGGTGAGGGATAGGTAAGTAGTCCACAGGATACCGATGGACGAAGCGAACGGCAGCTGGAATTGAAGCGGCATGAGCCTGAAGTTTATGATTTGAACGGCGGGCCAGAGCATGTAGTTCGATCGGAGGGCGGACATGTAGACGTTTGAGAATTTGTTTTGTACGGCTTGTTTGTCGCCACCTTCTGCTATTGTCTATTATATTGGTTAGAGGTTTGGTTTATGTTTTGTGAGGGGGGTGGGGGGGTTACCATGAAGGTGAAGAAGCCGGCTAGACCGACTGGGGCGAATATGAGCTGATCGCACGCCACTCGCTTCAATGCCGGTACCATGGCTGTGGAATTCGGGGGGATGGGAAATGTCTTTCCCAGGAATTTGAACCAGGTGAATTGCGCCGGTGCCATTATGAACCCCCAGAAGGCGAATCTCGCCAGACGTTCGAATTCGAACGGCGGGGGGAGGAAGTCGGATCGTGGGATTAGTTCGCCTTTGTGCAGGCTGTCGGGGAGTTTGTTGTCCCATTCACCGATCTCGATGGCTACGCGGTCTTGTGGGAGTTCTGGACCGGTGGGTTTTCGCAGGGCGCGTTCGCGGACTATGGTTATGGTCTGGGCGACGGTGTCTGCTATGCTGTTTAGGACCTGTTGAATTATATCGTGTTAGTATTGGGTTGGGAGTGTTGGAATTTGGGAAATAGGTCCGAATTCGGGGTAGTCGGGTTGAAGGGCGTGGGGGTTTATTGGTTGGCTTACGGCATTTGAAATCATCATTGTTAGGATTGGACGTTTTTCGAAGGACTCGTTGAAGACGGCAATGAATCTTGCCATGATGAGGAGTTCTATGATGAAGACGACGAATGGGACGAGGGGCTGTTGGATGAATTGATATATTGTTAGCCAAGTTTAATCTTGATCGTATCGTGTTGTTTGGTAATGGCAACCCGATAGATAGGTAAATATAGATAAGAGTATTGAAGTGTGAAAAAACAATTCAATGCAAACAATGTGGAGGGAAGAGGGTGAGGTATGTATTGAGGGGTCTATATTCTATCGTAAGGGTGGATGATAGGAAGTTGACGTGGTGGAGAGAATTAGAAGTGCAGTGAAGTGTAGTGCAGTGGATGTGATGCTAGTAAATGTAAGGTGAGGCAGGCAAGGGCATTTGACGATACCATGACCTCATTCCGCTGCCAACGTAGCGCCTCTTCTCGACTTGGTTCTCGCGGCAAAAAACAGGCCACAGACACATATTATCGAGTCGACATTATGCAGGGAAGGCACCCGATATCTGCCAGATAATACCCAATAACCTGGAGAGATCTGATAGGCGGTGGTAATAATGATCATGATAATAGTAAGGTATACGTACAATCCTGTCCCACAGGTAAACCGACTGAAGGTGCCGCATCGTGCGCTTTGCTCTAACCCGTAGAGATGGCATCTCGAAAGAAGAGAGAAGGGAAACTCTTCAACAGGATAGCTGGTGTATATATATAAAATGTAATATGCGATAAGGGATCTCGAGGTCCAAGCGACGGGGTGTTTCCAAACAACACCTTGTGCTTTTGCTTTTGCTTTTCTTTCTTTTCTTTTCTTTCCCCTCGATATCTTGATGATGATGGGGTGTATGTGTATGTGTATGGATGTGGGAGGTCTGTGTATCGTATCTGGTGGCGTTTGCTTGATATCGGATGATGGAAAAACGGGGGTTTGGCTCGGTCCTATTGGGTGCTGACCTGGATGGAGCTTCCAGAGCTAGCCAAAGTCAACTAGCGGGTCGAGTCAGGGCTAACTGTAGCTAAGTAGGTAAGTAAGTACCTAGGGAAGGTGTCCCGAGTACTGTCAGATCAGGAGAGCAAATGCTGAATTCAAACTCGAATTCGGACTCGAACGACGTGGGGTTTATTTTTCCTTCCCGGAGATTGTAGGTTTACTTTCGCGATGAGTGTAAAAGATAGTCAGTCCTGTGGGAGGGCGAATGAGATGGAAATCGGACGGCAACGGGAAGCACCATTTAACGGAACCCGGCGGGCTCGAACAATTTGCATTTCACCTTCACATTCAGATTTAATATTGGGGGCGAGGCTATGAGAGAAACAGAGGTTATTCTTGGAACAGCGCTATAATCTTCCTTTGAACTCGAATTCATGCGATGGTGTCAGCCCCCACATCCATGCCACAGTACAGCTCGGACTGGCCTGCGGTATATTATCTGCCGTTCGATTTCGATTTCTCGATGCGATTTGCAAATGATTCAATTCAATCCTCATTATCATGACATATCACCGATCTGCCTGTGCGGCCGTGGTACGTGTATACGACTACAACATAAACTCTTTGAAATGAAGTGCAACTGGTGAAACTGCGAATTCGTAATTCCTGTCGCATCTTTGACGTCCAACTGCATATATGTCCTGTTGGACAGTGGCGATGCTGTTGTTTTTTCAGAGCCCTGGAAGCTAGTTCGGAACCTGCCCAAGGGTGTCCCTGGTAGGTAGCTAGAGTCGCTGATAAACATATATTCCCGTCTGTTAATGGCATCGCATGCGCATTCCGTAGCTTAGCTCGTAGCGGTAGTACTTTGGAGCTCTTCATTCCAAACCACAGCACATTCGCTGATAACGGGTTTTCTAGCGCTGTATACATGTAGACGATGCTTATCGATTCGATTATCGAAAAATAGCAACCGGTTTTTTTCGCTAAAATATGTCATCCCATCTTGCATCGGATCGAACGAATGGGCCCGTGCGATTGGCAAATCGATTTACGTACTTCTAATTCCTCACGATGGTGTTTGCTCTTTTCTTGACCTTTTGTTTTTTTTCTGTTCGTTCGTTCGTTTCTTGACTTTGGAAATCCCCACGAGGACTGGAGGCATGTTTTGGACATCGGATACCTGTCACATGGTCGAATACCCGCTTTTGCAACCTTTTCTTCATTTTTTTGGAGTCGTGACTTTGGTTAAAAACATACAGGGGATTCGGGGTATCATATATCCTCAGAAATAAATTTATCGAAAGGCAGAGATGGCTTGGGGATTTTGAAGGTCTCTCGTCCCAAGTGTTTTTCACGTACAGACGACAGTCGGTAGTTCTCTACATTCGGTTATATCGTTGGTCATAAGGTCCACGACCCTGACCCCTTCAATCGTCAAAACTCCAGTCGCTAGCGCGATGAACCTTAATTCCGCCGTATGGCAGGCATTCGGGGCTAATGGTCTATAGACACCGAAATTATCAGACGGTCAGCGATTGTGGCTTTTTTTATTTTGAGGGTGTGGCTGATTTATGTTTTGACTTACCCGATCCTTACGTCGTTAACGAGAGGTATCAACTCAACAGCCTCCAGATGCTGGCTCTTGTACGATGAAAACAGCGCCGCGTCTTCCACTACTGGTTCCGTCATGTTGTGCGGTATACTCGGGAGGATCTTACCCTCACCCTTTCGCCGCTTCGGCGGAACCAGTAAGGCGAGACGACGTGCGCGGCTACTCCTGTTCATAACGAAGACTCGCCAAGAGAAGATATCGCCTGGGTGGACGTTGAGCGACATGGCCGTGAAGGTTATTGTTAGGCCTGAGGGTTCTACTAGGCTTGTCGTGGCGTTTGATTGTGACGATAGCGGGCGTCCTCCCAGACGGAGAGATGGGGGATTGCCGTGGGTCGTTGCGGAGAGGGAGTCGTGACGGGATGAGAAGTCTATGGATGTCTCCCAGTGCGTACTGATCAATGGTTTGCAGATATCCGATACCATTGCCTGTCCTTTGAGCCGCACGACTATTTGTTTTAGTAGATTCGGCGGTTGCGTGGGACTGCTCTTGTTCGGGATCTTGAAGAGGAAGGTTATTTCGTCCATGACTTGGAGTAATGTTGGGAACATTTTGTCCGATGATTCCATGGAGGAGATCGACTGCCCGCCGCATTCTAGGATTACATCTCGGATTTCGAAGTTGCATCCTAGCTGCGGCGTGACTTCGAGTGTTAGGTGTGCGAAGAGGTTTTCCGTGTTCGCCTTTCGGGGTGTCTTATTCCCTCGTAGTTTGAAGTTGAGTCCTGGAACTATTGGAAATGTCTTCTTCGACGAGTAGCCCAGGGGGCTGAAGGACTCCTTCGGTGCCGGCTGGGTGGGAATCACTCTGGATACTCGAAGGGCGGATAGATAAGGTAGCTTTTCTGGAGATTCACCACCGAAAGACTCGAGAATGTTGACATTCAAGGCTTGCCGACCTGAAAGGTACTCGTTCGCCGGTAGTCTTGTATTCTGGTTTAATAGTTTGAGGGTGGCGGAGGCGGAAAACACGACTCTTGGGTTATTAGGCCTCGCTTTTGGATGTCCCAAGGGAACTGTGATTTTCCAGATAGCCAGACGTGTATCACCATCCCGCCATAGTATCTTTTCACCGTCCTTGTCTTGTATAGTCTTTTGGTAGAGTAATATAGGGCCGTCCGGCGGTCTGCTGCCATCCGGTCGTCTCTGACTTTGGTTCTCGACGGCGGTGACCTCTAGCGATACTGCCAGCCGCGAGCTGTATGATTTATAAACGGAGTCATCGTGGATGCCGAATATCTGTAATGCTATGAATACGGGTACATCTTCGTCTGTATAATTAAATCTGTTAGAGATGGTATGCACCTTTTGGGGAATGCACGAGCTGGAGGAAGGAACGGACCGAAGTACAGGTGCTGCCTCTGCGCCAGGCTGGACAGCGCTGGGACCGGATGCAGGAGGTCGTGAGGGTTTATAACGCTGAGATGCGTCGGCCTCGGTCTGTTGTTCAAGAATTCCTCGATATCCAAACCACTGTCTTCGGCGACAAAGACTTCGAGCCGGGCTTTCTCGACAATGTCGGTACTTATCGTCCGTCGATGGCCACGGCCACGTGAAGGCCCGATGCTTCCAGGACTGGCCATTCGAGGCCAAGGAGAATCATCGACACGGGCCCCAGCTCGCTCCGACACTCGATGGGTTCCGCGGACCCGTTCCTTTTTTTTTGTCTTCGAAAGTCGTCGGTGCTGATTCTCGAGATTCGGATTGTATTGGACAGCTATCGCAGAGCTGGGAGCTTGCCTGCCCTTAATTGAGCTTGATGTGGTGTTGTAGCAATCTGGTTGGTTCGGTGCTGTCTTGGAATCATCGAAAACAGGCCAAAAAACCCACTTTCCTTGTTCTCAACCTTCTTTTTTTCATCTTGGCCCACCCCATCGACGCCACGACATCAACCATCGAAGAGGACGGACCTGACGACACCGGTCGCGATACCGAAAACACCGATAGGTTACCCCCGGTAGCTCGACCGCTTTGCGCTCCTAACGTTCATTTACGCGACTCGCTCACTCGCTTTTGAGACGCGCCCTGCAGACCCGGCCATGTCGTCTTTGTGGCAGGAAGCCCGTGCTCCGGACGGGAGGCTATATTACTATAACACCCAGACGAAGGCGACGCAATGGCAGAAGCCGATGGATATGATGGCTCCATTGGAGGTATGTCCCTTCCAGCGGCGGGTAGATTACGAGAAAGGGCTTACAGACGGCTAATCATCGACACAAATACAAACTATATAGCGAGCGATTGCTGGGCAACCTTGGCGAGAGTATACCACGCCGGAGGGGAAGAAGTACTGGTCTCATATCGAAACTAAGCAGAGTGTCTGGGATATGCCGGAGTCGTTCAAAGCGGCTGTCGAATCTGCCCAGAAACTCCCTTCCCTTCCTCAGGCACCGCAGTTTGTGGCGGGAGGTACTGCAAACTTTAACAATTCACACTACCAGCCAGGTCCGCATAGGGATCGCGATCGAGGAGATAGAGACCGAGGGGATAGAGGAGACAGGGGAGACCGAGATGACCATACACCGATTGAGCGATCGTCCGCTGCGAATGATAGCATCAATGCCGCTCGCGCATTGCCCGTCCCTGACAAGAACGAATCCCAATACCAAAACTACGCCGATGCCGAAGCCGCATTCTTCAAATTGCTCAAGAAGAACAATATCGGCCCCGATTCTACGTGGGAACAGGCTTTGAAGCTCGTGATTAAAGAGGCACCGTATCGGGCTATTAAAGACCCCAGGGACCGCAAAGTTGCCTTCGAGAAGTATACCGCTGAGCTTCGTATGCAAGATCTTGAGAAACAAAAGGATCGAATGACCAAATTGCGTCAAGATTTTACGACCATGTTGAAGAGTCACCCCGAGATCAAATATTATACTCGATGGAGGTACGTTCTGCATGGTCTACTCACAAGCAATTTCCACTTACTAACGATGGTTTTTTTAGAACTGCTCGCAAGTACATTGAGGGTGAGACTATCTTCCGCTCGGCCGCTGATGACAACGAACGTCGCTCTCTGTTCGAGGAATACATCCTCGAACTCCGAAAAGAAGAGCAAGAACGAGAAGCAACCGAGAGGAGACAAGCTCTCGAAGACTTGACGACTCTTCTGAAGTCTCTGAATCTTGAGCCGTATACTCGCTGGTCAGAAGCCCAAACTCTCATTAGGGAAAGTGATACCTTCAAGTCTGAATCGAAATACCAGGCGCTTTCTAAGCTGGACGTATTGAACATGTTTGAGAGCCATATCAAATTTCTGGAGCGTAGCTTGAACGACAATCGACAGAAGCAGAAGCAGAACAAACAAAGGAAGGAGCGTAAGAACCGCGAGGCCTTCTCTGTAAGTGATAGACCTCTTTTGGTTTTGTGGAAATGGTATTTTGATTTTTTGCTAATATGTTTGCAGACTTTACTCGATGAACTCCAAGCGAAAGGCAAGATCCGATCCGGTTGCAAGTGGAAAGATATTCACCCATTGATCAAGGACGATGGACGCTATGACAACATGCTTGGCCAATCCGGCTCTACTCCCCTCGATCTGTTCTGGGATAAGGTCGAAGAGATTGAAAGGGAAGTCCGGAGCAAGAAGAACATCGTTATGGACATCCTAGAGGTACGGCCACTACACGGTAAACAATACATGTGCCTGTGCTAATGTAGATGGGACGCTTAGGAGAGAAGGTTTCAGGTATCGCCCAAGACTCACATCGACGAGTTCATCCATATCTTGCGTTCAGACTCGCGTACTGCTCAATGGTCACATGATGATTTTGTTACAGTTTTCGATAAGGTACGTTACGCACACAGGAACTGTTAAGAAGCCACGTGCTAACCATTTCAAAGATTCACGAGAAATCGGTGAAACGAAGCGAGGAGGACCGACACCAAGCTGACCGACAGCAACGTCGCCGCGTTGATGCATTGCGTTCTGCCATCAAGCACCTGGAGCCGCCAGTTTCCGTGAGCGACACTTGGGAGAAGATCCGTCCCCGTCTACTCAAGTTGGAAGAGTTCAAGGCCTTGGACTCTGAAGATATGCGACAGTCCGCATTTGACAAATTCATCCGTCGTTTGAAAGAGAAACTCGACGACGATCGTGAACCAGATCGGAAAGAACGTAAGGGTAGCCGCGGGGCCGAGCGCACTGACAAAGGAGATCGTGAACGTGAGAGAGCCCGTACACCCCGTGACCACGATAGTAGAGACCGTCATCGCGGTGATCGGGACCGTGAACGTGAAAAGGACCGTGATAGGGAGCGGAACGGGCACCGAGGCGGCCATCGTACCCCGCATCGTACTCCGGAGCCGGATGCATATGAAGCCGAGCGCCGACGTGCGGCTGGCGAGCGTGAAAGGCAGCACTTGAAATCAGGTACTACCTTCCCAATCGGTCGAAGTGAGCGAGAGAGAGACCGCGAACGTGATAGGGAAAGAGATCGATTCGAGCGAGATCGCGAGCGCGATGCGTATTGGGATAGAGAGCGCGAAGAGAGGGAGCGTGAAAGGGAGGCTCGTCATTCTGTGAGTATCTATGAAAGAGAAAGGCGTGAGCGAGAAGAGGAGCGTGAGAGATCCTTCAGGACTCGAGATCGTGATGACGGGAATGGTGCTTCAAGACGTCGTCGTTTGAGCCCTGGGGAGGAAAGTGACCTTGGTAGGAGAGAATCAAAGGTTAGTACCTGAGTGCCCTTCTTATCCTCTTACATGTGAGTATTATACTAACGATCTCTTAACATAGCGATCGAGGCACGAACGTGGTTCTTTTGAGCGCCTTCCATTAGACAGACCGCCGACCCGGGAAGAACACTTCGATAAGCCGACACCCAAGGAACTCGGAAAGGCTGTCAACCTTAATTACGGTGATGACCCAGCTCCAACCCCCACCCCGGCCGCCCCTACCCGCGCTCCCGCTGCGGCCGGTGGCGACAACGCTAGCGAGGAAGGAGAGATTTCCGAATAGAGTGCTGGAAAGGAGGCTTTAAAAAAACTCGTACGTGATACATCTTGCGCCTTTGGAGAGAGCCGAAAAAGAAAGATGCAGCTCGAGAGGTATCTTAACACCTGTTTATTTTCATTGTATCCTAATTCTTGTCTTCTCTTCTTTTATATGCAGTGGAATGTCTTAATTCTTCTTCTTTTTTTTTCTACTATCATTTTGTCCTGTCGAAATCGAGGGATTGGAGGACCAGAGAGGGTCTACGTCGCGTATTGGACCAACGTGGTGCGTAGTCTATGAATTTTTTTCTTCTTTTCCCTTTGCAATGGTATGGGTACTGTTGATGTAGGTGGAACAGCGAGCGAAGCTCTACGACGGTCGCCTATTACCTTTCCCGCCCTTTCGGAGGACTGATACTGTTGAGGGATGTGCGTATTTACCAGTGGAGGGAAGGCGTGTACGTTATTACTCCCCTTTTGTTACTAACCGTCAAATAATAGCAGCCAAATGTAGTTTTGAAATAATTACCTTTTTTTCTCTCTCTCTTCTTTTTGCCTACAGATGCAGGTGTAAATTGTATTGGTGAGTATACTTTTAGTCTATGGCTTCTCGTTTTATATATCTATCTACCTGAACCTGAAGACCGCCGGTGCTCAACGAACGGTGGCTATGATATGACTTCAGGTTTCGAGGTTCCAGTATGTGTATACGTATTCGACCCAATGCAATATCAATTGTGCATATCCTCTGTAGTATATTGAAACATCTACAAGTATTACATAATCCTCTATTCACTGGTGATATGATAGCCAATCAACGACGGATGGGGATGTGACGTCCTGTGCATGAGAAGAAAAGGAACGTTAACCCCCGATCGAGCTAGCTGGCAGTAAGCCCCCTGTGGTGACAGAGTGGGCAGCCCGGTTGTTAGAATTACCCTCGCTCCCATTCGCCAGCGACAGATTCTGCCATCAGAGCGGACAAACCTTCCCGATTGGGCCAGGGAAGAGCCACAAAAAATTCCACAAAGAAAAAAAAGACAACAGCTCAGCAACAACAAAAACTGGAGCTGGCAGCTGGCAGAAAGGGCAAAGAAATGCTAGACGAGCTCGTTTCTTGTTCCCTTACCACTACTGACTACCACCACCTGCTTTTCCCTTTTAGCATCGTCGTTTCTTGTTCTTGCTCGCATCCCCCAATCGATCCCAGGACATTCGACGTCTACCCTTGATTCACCCTTCTTTCCTTCCTGTAGCAGTAGTTTCAAGTCACCGTTTGGTGGTGCGACGGTTTCTTCGCCATGGCTGATAAGCTCACTCGGTATGCAGCCTTCGAATTGCTGTGCGTATATGACGATGCTGATGTTGACTGTCCTACAGTATCGCTATTGTTAGCAGCGATAAGGTAAGCCCCATCACCAGGCTTTTCTCCTATCGAAATTTCTATCTCTAAGACCTCTGCTAACTAGCTTCATCGCTGCAGTGTAAACCAAAGGTATATTCATTCCCTTGTCTTCGTCGTCCGATGTCGTCAAAAAAATATACCCCGCGATTTTTTTTCACCCTCTCTTCGCAAAACGCTAAAAATTTGTCCCACCTCATTGTCGCCCCGCCGCATAGAAATGCCGACAAGAATGTAGAAAGTCCTGCCCCGTAGTCAGGACAGGAAAACTTTGTATCGAAGTCACCCCGGAATCCAAAATCGCCTTCATCTCCGAACGACTATGTATCGGTTGCGGTATCTGTCCCAAAAAATGCCCCTTCGGCGCCATCCACATCATCAACTTGCCCACAAATCTCGAAACCCAGGTGACCCATCGATACTCCGCCAACTCGTTCAAACTGCACAGATTACCGACCCCCCGTCCGGGCCAGGTTTTGGGATTGGTCGGAACCAACGGTATCGGGAAGAGTACCGCTTTGAAGATTTTGGCCGGGAAATTGGATCCGAATTTGGGGAGATACGATAATCCACCTACTTGGGAGGAGATTTTGAAGTATTTCCGTGGAAGTGAATTGCAAAATTACTTCTTGAGGCTGTTGGAGGATCATTTGAAGGCTATTATCAAGCCGCAGTATGTTGACCAACTTCCGAAGGCTATGGTCAGGGAGAAGGCGAGGAATCCCAAGTTGGATACCACTGTTGGTGGTCTTTTGAGGAGCAAGAATGATCGTGATGTTCTCGATCATGCTTTGGACATCCTGGGTGCGTATAAACACCAATATCAAGATCGGTCTGTACAAAAACTAACGAATATGCGACGGCAGAACTTAAGCAAGTTGTTGATCGTGAGGTCAACCTGTTGTCCGGTGGAGAACTGCAGCGTTTCGCTATTGGTATGGCTGTCGTTCAAAGGGCCGACGTCTACATGTTTGACGAACCGTCATCTTTCTTGGATATCAAGCAACGTCTCAAGGCCGCCAACACCATTCGTGAAATTGTCAAGGAAAACGATCAGGGATACGTTATTGTCGTAGAGCACGATTTGTCAGTCCTCGACTACCTCTCCGACTTTATCTGCGTTCTTTACGGTAAACCTGCCGTCTACGGTGTCGTCACTCTCCCAGCCTCGGTCAGGGAAGGTATCAACATTTTCTTGGACGGTAACATCCCAACCGAGAACTTGCGTTTCAGAGAAGAATCGCTTCAGTTCAGGATAGCGGAGGCTGCCGATGAATTCGCCGTCGACAGGAGCAGAGCGTTCAAGTACCCGCCGATGAAGAAGACACAAGGTGACTTCTCGCTGACCATCGATGCTGGTGAATTCACCGACTCCGAAATCATCGTCATGATGGGTGAGAACGGAACCGGAAAGACTACATTCTGTAAACTTCTTGCCGGTCTGGATAAACCAGATGCCGAATCCAGCAAGGTCCCCGAAATGTCGATCTCCCTCAAACCCCAGACCATCACCGGTAAATTCCCAGGAACCGTCCGACAACTCTTCTTCAAGAAGATCAAGGCCTCTTTCTTGAACCCTCAATTCCAGACCGATGTCTACAAACCACTCAAGATCGATGACTTTATCGACCAGGAAGTCCAGAACCTCTCTGGTGGTGAACTTCAAAGAGTCGCCATCGTCCTCAGCTTGGGTAAACCCGCCGATATCTACGTCATCGACGAGCCTTCCGCCTACCTCGATTCCGAACAACGTATCATCGCAGCCAAGGTTATCAAGAGATTCATCATGCACGCCAAGAAGACTGCCTTTATTGTAGAGCACGATTTCATCATGGCTACTTACTTGGCCGACCGGGTTATTGTCTTCGAGGGCCAACCGTCCGTCAACGCTAGGGCTACGAAGCCACAGTCTCTCCTTACCGGCTGCAACCAGTTCTTGAAGTCGTTGGATGTTACGTATGTGCCCTTCTCGCTATCCCTATAGTTTTTTAGAAAGTAGCTAACGGAGTGTGTAGTTTCCGTCGTGATCCTGTGTCTTACCGTCCACGTATCAACAAGTTGAACAGTCAGCTTGATCAGGAGCAGAAGCTTTCTGGCAACTATGTGAGTACCTATATACCAACTAATCTTGCTTGATTAAGTTGCTAACGCATTTCTTAATAGTTCTTCCTTGAGGAGTCTTCCTAAAGGCCTCCTTCTCTCATCCTATATACTACAAGTGAAGATGCATAATTGCAAAAGTAAGTCTCATCGCCCATATTTAGAAGAGAAGGCAATCGTTTCTAACATATGTCGGTTCTGACAGTGTCCAGTCCAACCCCTCCCGACGGGAGCCCGAACTTTTTTTAAAAGGAATTTCTGGGATTCATCATGATTACGAGAAGTCTTGTTAACGAATAACCTGTTCTCGAGAGGCTGGGGAAGAAGGGAGGGGTTGGCATCTCTAGGATGTTCGCATTGGTGCTTTACTCCTTTTTTTCTTTTCAATGTAATTTAATTCTTCATCATCATCTTCATATTTCCTTTTTGTTCTTGTTAAAAGTGATAGATACCTAGTTGCAATCGAATCGTTCATCTTCTTTTGAGGGCTGCCTGGGTTTTTGGGCCGAGCTATAGGCGTGAAAATGCAACAAATGCAACGAGGTTTTTATGGCGATCTGCTTAGGGCTAACAATGTAAGGCTGCAATTCCCTCATGTTTGTGGATAATGCTGATACCGTTGTAGGGATGTATTGGTGAGGGGGAAGGAGTCGGTTTTTGATACACTGACGGTGGATTGAGGGGGTTAGAGCTGAAGTGTATACATGCGTATATTCGATGGAAGCATGTCAAGCATGCCTCACACATGGTTCACATCCTCATTGGGCTACACCGACTTCAAAGACCTCTAGATGTAGATTCGGAAATCCGGAATATCTATCCACGAGGCGAAATCATATCCACAAAGAAGTATGATTATGACGCCAACACCGGCGTCGAAGCGAACGCACGCCTCGTCTCTGACTTTCACATACCTCCTCTTCATTACTACACTTTTATCCCCCCACGTACACGGCTACTGGGATAACTTCTCCTTCGGGAACGGAAAATGGTTCATGCGCGTCCGCGAGAACGTGGGTAATGTCCAACGGGACGGTAGAACGGATGTCTACGACTGCCACACCACAAACACGCGGAACACCCGCGATCCAGCCCTCGACGGGGCGATCGTATGGAACCGCCCGGGCGAACCGGCGATATTGGCGCTAGCCTTCTACGCGGACACGATGTGCGGAAACTCCGTCTACGCGCCTAATAAAGGCCGTCCGCTGGCGGTTATGGTTATGGATAAAAAACGGTTGAGGGGGATGCATATCGCGAATTTCAAGCGGTTGGATGATGTGATCCCCCCGGCGTTGATAAGTACTAAAAGAACGGTGACGGTTCAGGCGGTTAGAGTTGCTGAGGAGGTTCAAGTTGGGGGGTTCTTGAGGGGGATTCCGCCTAGGGAGTTGGTGAATTCGATCGTGTGGTGGGATGTGCAGGAGAAACGACACGTGCTGAGGAATGGGGTTAGTTGGGCGAATGGGGTGTTATACGAAGGTATCAATGAAGCTAGGGATGTTTATAAACTACTGAGGGAGGTGGTGGAGAGGGCTACGAATGCGGATGGGAATACGCAGCATGGGAATTCGGATTACTTGATGATGATTGTGAATGAAGCTGCGGGGATGGGGCAGAGGAATATGGAGCTCTTGTTGCCGGGGTATGATGCTAATGTGGATTATACGCTGGAGACGGATGATGATTACGGCCGTCCGATTCATGAGTTTGGCGGGGAGACGTTGGGGCCGGTGTTGACTTCCGGACGGTTGGGTGGGGTGGCTTTGAGGAATGAGGAGCCGGCGGTGGGGAGGAGGGTGGAGATTCAGGGTATGAATTTGTTCCAGCCTGCTCCGGAGCCCGGGCCTGGTCCGCAGGATACTATAAATCGAGCCTCGGAACCGGGGCAGGTGCAATCACAACCGGTACCGACGGTGGACAGCTTGAGCGTCCAGAACAACCCCAGCGCCGCGAGCAGCAAGGACTCCCTCTTCGACAACGATGATATCCCAGAAGACCTCCGCCGCGCCCTGCAACAAGTAGAACGAGAAGTCGAAGCCCACGACCCCGTAGGCCTAATAGCCCGCCTCGACATCCCAATCGACCAACTCACCGCCGCCTTCAACGCCGCGCCGAATAAAAAGACATGGCTGGATAACATGGAAAACAAAGAAAAGGTGAACATGCGAATCCTCCTCGTCGTCAAAGATTGGTACGCAGAATACGAAGAGCGAAGACAGGGTCTTCCCCCGGGGACGCTGACGAGACCGAACGCCTGGGCGGGCTTGGATATCGATACTGCGAATTTATTCCCCGATCTGAGGAGGGTGTTCGATCAGACTGTTGATAAGAAGATGTGGTATGCGCTTATGGAGTCGAGGCAGAAGTGGAATATGAGGGCTTTGAGGGCCGCCAGGGAGATTTATGAGGATTGGCTTGAAACCGAGAGGGATTCCGTGCGTGCTTATCATGGGAGTGGGACTGAAGAGCAGAATTGGGATGCCTTTTCCGAGGGGACTTTACCGGCTGGGAATAATAATGCTCAAGAGTGGGATGAAGTCACCCCACCGCCCGAGGAGGACGATGTGGTTCTACAGCAGGGCCAGCAGAATGCGGCGATAGATGAGGAGGTGGTGCAAATCGAGCCCGTCGAGGGGCTACAATCGGTGTCAGCAGACGTGCCCGTCGATTTCACGAATACAGATAGCTTCTTCGCCACCGCGCTTTCTCCGACTTTTGTCATCCCGGATGAGATTAATTGGGATGCACCGATACCAGAATCATCGAATCGCGAGGTAGCTAGATCCTCAAGCATAGCCATAGAACCAGAAGTAGATCAAGCCCCCGCCGTCGACACCGAAATCCAGCAACCTCAATCTCAACCTGAACCTCAAGAAATACCGCGACCCCAAGAAAATCCAAACCGAGGCACCCTCCGCCTCCAAACCCAAGGCATAGACCCAACCAACCCCCTCCTGATCAACGACCTCTTCAAATACTTCGACCCGGAAAGCGATGCCTTCAACGACATTCTATCCTTCAACCCCCGCCTCATCCAAGAAATCCGAAAAGATCCAGCGGGCGTTCTAAAGATTCCCTATTTCGGGATGAGGCATTATGTACCCCCCGTACCGGATTTTGATTTTGAAGATGAGGCGTTGTTAGATACGCCCTCTGAGGAGTTTAGTGGGACGTTGATCGGGTCTGATGAGGATTTGGGCTTTGAGGAGGGGGATGTGGAAGAACGCGCGGGACAGGTAATACCAGCTGCAGAACAGATACTGGAAGAAGTAATCGAGCAAGTACCAGAGCAGGTACTAGATGCAGCGAGTATCATAGAACCAGCAGGAGGGATATTAAGACAATCAACCATCGAGGAGGAAATCCCAGAACCAGCGAACATACTCCAACCCGAGTCAGCCATAACAGATCTACAAATCCAATCCACCGAACCTCTCCTCGGCGGCCTTCCCGCAAGTGAAGTCCTAGAGCAACTCCAAGAACCATCATCACCATCAGAAGAAGAAGAAGAGGAAGAAGAACAACCCCAACCACGCCGCAGCACCCGCTACAACGGCCAACAACCCCCACCCCGTCAACCCCCCAAATACGAACCATCATTCACCCCAAAACCAATACCACGCAGACGTAGAAAGGTAACAAACATGGCAGACGTAATCGAAGACGTCCCCGCCGTCCAGGTAACCACCAACAACGACAAAGAACCCGCTCTGCGAAGGATAGAATACTGGAACCGGCCGTTGGAGAACCGGCGGGATCGGAATACGTTGATTAAAAGCCGGGGGTCGAATAGAGATGCTACGCAGAGGATTTGATCGCGCATATGGAATTGCGAAAGCTAGTGAAATTCGGTATTGATTCCCATTGGGCGAGTTGAATGAGCTATCGGGGTGGAAAATACGAAAGGTTAGGTGCTGGATAGGGTTATTCTCAATACCACCCTATTTACCCTGAAATTTGTCATTTTTTTACTACTGTTGATAAAGCGGGTAGATAATCAATCCCTTGTGTGAAGCGATCTGCGACATCAGGGCCTTGGAAATACGTTTTTCCGAATGCAAAGAAAGGTTACGAGGTGGATTAGTCAAGGTATCCCGGGTTTTATATATACAAAACCCTGTTTACTAAACAGTTCAAAAAAAGGGGGGGGTTCCTAAACCGGAGAGAGCCTCAATTGCAAAGTCGTATCGTAGGAAGCCATTCCTTCCACGTGTGCGAGGAGCGCAGAGTAGCATGATCATGATAATTAATTCCGTCCCAGAATATCTGCTATAAAAACCCTCGATGTTCAAAACTAGGGTGATATGTAACAAGAATAAAAACTAGCATGGAAATACAGAATTGCGAAACTACTTCCGCAATCCTTGAGCGCCTCCCGTTTGCTCTCCCCTTCCCGTCCGCCTGGAGCTCCCGGAACTTAAGTTTAACCTTGTGAATGTTGCACTGCGTGGGATCCAAGATCTTCAAGCCTCAAGCGTTAGTGTTTACTGATCAGGCCCACCTCGTAATTCGGCCACAGGCGAGGGGGAAATATACAACATTAACAACGCAGCATTAACTGCCGACGCTATACTGTGTCTGTCAATGAGGTCGGAGAACTCGAAGATCCTGGGGTCCTCATGTAACCAAGTACTTCGTTGGAGGCTAGTAGATATCTCGAGATTAGCTAGTCTATACTCAGACCGTAGTGGATACCTGTATTATTCATCCCGCAAGTTATCCTGTGAAATAAGTATATAAAGCCCATACAGCACCCATACGAACCCTCCCATCCATCAAACCAGCAGATCATCCAGCTTTAAAATCCAATATACGCATATATAAGATCATCAATCGTCCTATAAACCTCCAAAATGAAGACCTCAACCGCCATAACCTTCCTCTCAACCCTCCTCTTCACCCAGACACTAGCCCTCCCCACCTCCCCATTCTACTACTCGGAAACCCTCTCTATCCCCACTAGCGACGCCGCAAACCTCGAAAAACGCGCGTTGGACACATTAACCGTCATCGTCTGCCAGAACATCAACGGCGCACAACCATGCGTTGGATTAGACGTCACGGGCGCGCAGGTGAATCAATGTAGTATGTAACCCCCCCTAGCCTGAGTAAAAGGGTTTTACTAACTCTTGCGGAAAGTCAACTTCCAAGGCGCGTGGAATGATTCGATTAGTAGTTTGAGGATAGGTACTACACCCGGTTGGGGCGGGTGTCAATTCTACTTGTAAGTCTTTTCTTCTCTCTCGTAAGGTTTAAAGGAAGAGGAAGGGGGTTAACCGATTTGTGATAGGAACTGGGGATGTGATAATGCCATCTTGCCGGCGCCGAATGGAGCGCAGTTTTTTGATCTTAGATATGTGGAGGGGAATAATAGGAATGATATGATTAGTAGTTTTAGGTGTGTTGCTCGGGCTTGAGGGGTACCCGGGTTCTTATAACTTTGAATTCATGAAGGGGGCGTAGATACGATGAAGTTGCAATTGATGCGGTGGTTGATATATAACGTCTGGAATTTGGGATTTAGGATAGAATAGTGTTTGGTCAATATAATATGAATTTGGATTCATTACATCTATGTCTATAAGCGCAAAAGAAGCAGCGTATCATCGTAAATAATCTCGTCAAAACTTTTGGGGTATCTTTTGACTATATACAGAGTCCCAACAAGGAACCCACCGAATAAAAGAAGTATCTTACATATCCACCCATCTATTCATTATAATTATATAACCGCCACTAATACCCTCACAAACCAGCATCCCTCGCCCCAAAATCCTTCAACAACCGCAGAGCAGACCCCTTGAGATCAAACCCCTCATAATCCCTAATACTCTCACAAACCGTCCTCCCGGTCTTCTCATTCCTAAAATTCGGATCCGCCCCAGCTTTCAACAACCAATACCCGCACGTAACAGCCTCCACCGTTGCCCCTTCGGCCATAGACAGTCCCGGTCCGCGTCGACTGATAAAAAACAACGGAGTCCTCCCCTCGCTATCGACGGCGTTGACATCTGCCCCGGCTTCGATGAGGAATCTGACTAATCCCACCGCACCAGTTTTAACGGCGAGGTGTAAAGAAGTGGAGTCCTTCCCGTCCAGACTTCGTCCGTGGACTAGTTTTTCCCGTTGTTCCGGTGTGACGAGGGTTAACAGCAAAACCGCCTTTTGCCTACAATTCTTAATGGCGTAATGGAACGGTAACTCCGGCGGTGTTTCATCGCCTTCCCGCCGCGGGAACGGGGCTGTAGGATCGAATTTGGGGTGTTCGGTGAGGTAGGTGATGTGGAAGGTATCCCCGTAATACCCCAAACATTCCTGCGCGAAACAACTGCCGTCGTCGTTTAGTGCGTAGATGTCCTGTCCCATGGAGATTAACTCCTCGGCGAGGGGGAGACGACGGGCGTAGGACGACCATCGGACGGATAGACGGGAGAGGAGTTCTGCGCCGTTACCGTCCTTTGGATTTAGTTTTGCGCCGGCGGCGATGAGTTCTTTGACTAAGGAGTGGAGATTGCCGTGGTGGGCGTGTTCGATCGGACGGAGGCCCGAGGCGTCGGGGAGGTCGATGATGGATTTTGTATTGGGGTGTTGTAGTAGGATATCCAGGACGTTTTCGACTTTTCCTGCGTTCCAGTGGGGGCAGGCGGCCACATGCGTCACCGCCGTTCGGTTTTGGTTATCTCGGATGGTGGGGTCGGCGCCGTGTTCCATTAGTTTCTGAATAGTCCCTCTACTCCAGTTGAAAATCGGCTTTTGGCTAAAACATCTCATGAGGGGGGTCATCCCTTCGTTATCCTGAATATTCACGTTAGCGCCGTGGACTGTTAAAAGTCTTTCCACGACTCTGTAATGCGATAATTCGCAGGCTTGGTGGAGGACCGTCATCCCCGTTTCTTCATCTACGTAATCTACCAGCGGCGTTCCGGGCAGTCGTTCCACGAGGTTCATGTAAAACAGCGCGACGACCTCTTTATTATCCGTCCATGAGAAGGAGTTGCAAAGTGCCGGGACGAGGTATTCGGGGGTATTAAACTCCGGACGGAACCTAATGAGCGCTCTGACATCCGGATGGTACGATAACGGATAAGTCGGTGGATCGGAAATGGTACCCCATATCTCCTCCCACGGGAAATCAGCACCCTGGTTCTCGAGCGTTTTGGCGTAAGAGACCACATCGCCTACATCGCCTGCGCGGACTTTGCCTTCCATGTTAGACCCCGGGTAAGGATCGTAGTTGGCAAAGATCTTATCCCGCCAGTTCGGGATGGATTTTTCGACAAAGTGTACCACCTTCCTCGTCGGCGGCGGGTACGCGGAGAGTAGGTTTTCCAGAAGCGTTTTCCCCGTCGCGGATTCGTAGGCTGCTACTTCTTCCGGGAAGTTTTGGAGGATCAGGTCTACGGCTCTGGTGGTTAATTTGCTGGAACCGTCGACCAGATCACCGATTAGACGGCCGCTGGTGCCCAGTGGGCCTTTCGCCTTCATATCTACCAGCGCCTTGATCGTATCGTCCGAAGTGCCGTATAACAAAGCCGACGTGAGAGCCGTGGAATCCTCCCGTATGCTGGATCTTCCGATGATGTTTATATCCTCCACCGAATAGTGTGGCAGCAAAGCTTTCACGACATCAGAATTATTCTTAACGACAGCAGTGTTTAGCGGTGTGAAGCCATCCGCATCTTGGGCTTTAGGATCCGCCCCGGCCCCCAACAGAAGAGATGCTACTCTCCTACTATTTAAACCATCATGTCCCAGATCCCTGCTACCGTAGGAAACGTGCAGCGGGGTCTTTAGATAACTCATACCATTGGGATTAGCGCCGGCTTTCAATAAACACTCCACTACATCCGGAAACCCCCCGATGGCAGCGTAGTGAAGCGCAGTACGCCCCATATCACCAGGAACGTCTACAGTGGCCCCGAACTCTAGTAAAACCTGAACAGCGTCCAATTTCCCCTTCGAAGCGGCGAGATGAAGCGGCGTGCGACCACTTTCGTCTATCCCATCGATTAAATCCACCGCACCGGGTACAGACAGCAGATGTCGGAGCATAGACCCAGATGCACCTCTACGGAAAAGAGCGTCGTGGAGGTGATTCCCGATCCCCGTCATCCCCCTGGCTTTTATATCAGCCCCGTTGGATATGAGGATAGAAGCGATATCGTTGTTCCCGCATTTAATAGCCGCGTTCAACGCCAACGACTTTTCGGCGGCGGTGTATGGCACTTCAGCCAGCGCGGCTTTGACGAACTCCGGAACCCCCCAGGATGCGAGGCGGGTCAACGCACCATCCATCCAGCCGATGTACTTGAAGAACGGTGACATCTGTAATTCGGGGTTCACGGCGGCGGTGGGCGACCCGCGGTACCAGTGGTGAGCCTGCAGCCAGGCACCGTAATAAGAATCATTCCCAGATTTCCAAAACTTCCCGGCGAGGTCGATGAGTCCTTGTTTGAGCGAGTAACACTCGATGCAATGGTCCGGCCAGTATAATGCTGCATATCTAAGAAGCGGGTATGCCGCCTCCCGCTCCTTCTGTTCTTTAACGCTATCGCACGGCCCGGACTCCCCGTACGTCCCCATGTACCTCAGCAAAGCCTCAGCAATCTCGAAATGAGTCGTATTTTCTCTCGCGAAGAAATATGAATTCTGCGGTCCGGTGGCGTGCATCCTGTGAGCGACCAGCATTTGTCGAAAGTACTTGCTTTTAAACATTATATACCCATGATCATCGATCTCGATCAACCCACGCTGGATATTCTGTGCGAATAAATCCTCGGGGAGGTCCTCAGCCCTACACCCTTCCCCATCGGACCCACCGAACGAGAATCTTATAATCAAATCCAGTTCCTCAGCCTTCAACCGTCTGTACGCAAAAGCGATACTCTGAAACGTAATCCGCGATATCTTCCTATCGAGCGAGTCCTCGATGGTGGATAAAAGCTTAAGCCACCGGCCCCGTTGGGCTTCAGACTTCTCCGCATCCTGAAACGTAAGATCGAACCGGGGTACACGGGCGATTTGGATAGCCTTCTGCTGTAACTCATCCAACCGCGCTCGGATCAGTTTTTTGGCGGCCTTGTTGCGTTTTGAGACCAAAATGTGTTGAGGCGGCGACTGCTGTCGAACGCGGCCGTTGCTGGTCCCCGCGACTGAGATGCGGCCGGTTGTGGATGCGGAGGAGGAACATCGGATGTGCTTGCTTCCCGGTTCCGTGGAGCGCAAGTGCGAGCTTAAGCCGTGGCCGATGTCGTAGACGCCAACGGGCCATTGCGGCTTCGAACTCGTCTGCAGCCGTCGAAGTGTCGTCGAACCGGCCCTCCTCATCGTCGGTTGTGCCGATGGAGCATTTCCAACGGAAGCTTTTCCTTTTCGTATGAGGAAAGAATTTTAGTTTGAGGTCCATTTTTTGGTACATTTTTCAGCCTCGGCTTACCGCAAACAGGTTGCAGGGATGTTCCCCATGTCACATTGTTCGATGCGAAAAAGGGCAAACCAAGTGGACGCGGGGAAGCTGCGAAAGGGAAAGGAACGAAGTTAACCTAGGCACATGCTAAAAGACAGTAAGCTCGGCTGCCCCGGTCTTGCATCTTTCATTCTTTAAAGTCGTGTTTTCTTTTCCTTTTTCCCTTTTCTCGCGATGTTTCTTTTTGACGGTTTTCTTTAATTCTTTTTGACTATTTTATAATTTTATATTGACGTATACCTGCTCAGTTACTACTATCACTTAAGTATCGATATTAAAATAGAATAGAAGACAAAATGCCCTTCCAAACAGCCCTCACCAAGGCCCTCGGCATCGCTGTCCCCGTCGTCCAGGGAGGAATGCAATGGGTCGGATACGCTGAACTCGCCTCCGCCGTCTCCAACGCCGGCGGTCTCGGTATCGTATGTCTCTCCAATATCCAAAGTATCTATACCGAATCTACGCTAATACTATAACAGTTGACGGCCCTCACCCAGCCCACACCCGAGGACCTTCGCAAGGAAATCAGACGCTGCAAAACCATGACCTCCAAGCCCGTAAGTCCCACCCCCCTAAATAATACCATCCAGATCATACATTAACATATTAAACAATAGTTCGCCGTAAACTTAACCCTCCTCCCCGCCCTCGTCCCACCAGACTACAACGCCTACGCCGAGGTCATAATCCAAGAAGGCATCAAAATCGTCGAAACAGCAGGCAACAATCCCGCCCCGATCATAAAGAAGCTAAAAGCCGCAAACGTAATCGTCCTCCACAAGTGCACCACAGTCCGACACGCCCTATCCGCCCAAAAACTCGGTGTGGACTTCTTATCCATCGACGGCTTCGAATGCGCCGGCCACGTCGGCGAGACGGATATTCCCAACTTCGTGCTCCTCAGACGTGCGGCGCAGGAGTTGAAAATCCCATTCATCGCTTCCGGTGGCTTCGCGGACGGACAGGGCCTCGCCGGAGCTTTGGCCCTAGGCGCCTGCGGAATAAACATGGGCACCCGCTTCATGGCCACAAAAGAAGCTCCGATCCACCAAAACGTCAAAGAAGCCATCGTTAAAGCTTCGGAAGACGATACCGAACTCCTACTCCGCAGATGGAGGAATACCAGCCGTCTGTTCAAGAACAAAGTCGCCGTTGAAGCGAAACAGATCGAATCCACCAGCACCACTGGAAAATTCGAGGAGGTTGCCCATTTGGTCAGCGGTAAGAGGGGGAGAATGGTGTTTATCGACGGTGATGTCGATGCCGGTGTTTGGACCGCCGGTACTTGTATGGGATTGATCCACGATATTCCCTCCTGCGACGAATTGCTGAAGAGAATTGAGAAGGAAGGTGAGGAGGCCATCAGGAAGCAGAACGAGTTTGTCGTCCCTGCTGCCAAGCTATAGAGTTAGATATATATTACATAGATGGATATATACAGGTCTCTTTGTTTATACCTAGTTCATATTTTAAGTAGCGTCTTGGGTCTTGCGATTGTATTATAATTATATCCTTTTTCATCATACTTAACCCTCTCGTTCATTCTAAGTAACTACGATTATGAGTCTGCACGTCAAAATATAAAATCATGATGCAAATTATTCTTTCCATTTCATAATACCTAAAGGCATGACGCCTCACTCCCTAAAAATGATAAGAATATCCAGGAGTACAACTTCCACCGTCTATAAACCACCCCACACCATAAAAAGTGCATAAAAAATAAGAAAGGGAATAAAAAATTGTGTCCACAGAGCACACCCTCACGAAAACGCCGTGTCTATGATACATAAAAGAGGAAAAGAAAGTGGGAAATTAATGGTATAGTATACAGAAGAGAAAAAAAGAAAGACGAGTAGATAAAAAAGCGACGAAAACTAGAGAGGACCAGAAGGATCCGACCCGTTGGGTATCAAAAGTTTCCCGTGAACTTGAGAATTGAATAACGCCCCATAGTAAACGAAGGTTTGCTGAACTATGTCCCGAGTATAACAGCTCCCTGGCCTGTCGTTGAGAAGAGATATCTCGAATCACAACAAGAGGTCCTGAATCCGCATCCCCCTCCTCGGATCAAGAATTGAAGACGACTGAGAGTCCATACTGACATCCGCCGAACCAATATCCGTCAAGCTGCTAAAACTCGTATCCGAACCGTGTAAAACTATCTTAGAGTTTTCTGCCGATTCTAGCGGTGGCGGTGGCGACGCCTTCTTGACCTTCCAAGTTTCATCTGCTGCCACCGACCGTTTCAGAGTCATCATATTCACTCTGGATACCTTAAGTTTGACCTTGGGGGCTTGCGGTGGTGTCGACATCGCCAACGGTGGTAAATCCTCCGTCGTTGTTACAGTCGGCTGTGGCTCACCACTTTCCTTTTTGACTTTGGTAGGTTGGGTTTTAACAGCTTTGAACGCCTTGGTGAGCGTGCCTTTCTGTGCGCTTTCAGCCTCCTTTTGAGCCTTGAGTTTCTTCCAGCCCGGTTTCGGACCCGGTTTCTTCCTCAGCTTCGCGGAGTCCTTAAGATCCTTCTCGTCCTTCACGCTCTTCGCATCGATCAACTTGATCCGCTTGGCGGGTTTGGACTTCGTCGGCGTCGCGGGTGTTCGCGCAGGCTTCGATTCGGTCTTCGACATAGTAGCCTTCTTCGGATGCGGTGATGTAGACGGACTCAGCGGACGTGACGCTGCCGGAATAACAACCTTCGGCGGCGGCCATGGAATATCAACAGGGCGATTATTCTTCATCTTCTCCCAGATCTCTTCGGAACTAGCGTACGAGACCGGTGAACTCAAAGGACTATCCGTCTCGCTATCCATCGAAACGGGCGTGGAAACACCCAACTCCATCCCCGTGCCAGTGATCTTCTTCAAGTCCGTATCGGGCGTAAACTGGTCGTAGTGCTTCACATTCGAAAATTTGGCCAGCGTTTCACAGTCCCCCTTGATGATCAGATCGAATAGCCCCTTCATCTGACCGGTCGCGGGTGGATCGTCGCGATTAATCCATACCGTCTTCCCCCCACGGAAATCGCGAATGCTAGCACAAAGCTCCCTAACCAGCCTCTGCACACCGGGGATCTTTAAACTCGTCCCCACAACAATCAAACAATCCGGTCGGGCCTTCAAATCCGCAGTCGAAACGGCCCCAATAGCGTCCTCATCCGGATTATGCTCGTTATATAAAACCATCCTGGGTCGAAGTTTTCCAATCCCCTGGGACCGTTTCCCAGACGCATCCCTCGCGGCTTCCCAATCCACACAATCCGGGCAATCCGGCGGCTTCGGCCCCACAAAAATCTCCGGCTTGAAGTCCTTGATCGCTCGGCACTTTGTACAATTCATCTTGTCCAATCCACCGTGGAGTTGAATAGTCTTCGGCCAGGGCCCCTTTCCGTTTAACGGGGTTGTCGTAGCAAGCGGGGACAGGGTGGTTTCGATACAATCGACATTTTGGGTGTATAGTCGTAATAGCTTCCCGGAAGCAGCTAGGGAGGCCAGTAAATGGTGGAAAGCAGTGGCCTCGGCGACGTTCGCCATGGCGTGAAGGTTCCGGACCATATCGTGGAAGTCCGATGTCGATTGGTCATCTCTATATACTGAAGCGTCGAATAATTGCTTTCCGGACGCTTTTAGCTTGTAGTCGCTTTTCACGGATGCGAATAGGCCGTTGGAGCTTCGAAAGTCGGGGACTAGACGATTAGGAAACGGTTAGAGCGGATTGAATAGACGATTGAAGAGCTGGGTGTGTTGCTATGCGTGGTATTTTAACCAAGTTGCGTTGTAGTGGCGTTGCAACAACAACAAAAACAAAAACAACAAAAAAAGAGGACATCACAGCATCAACAGCAATTGGGGCGGGAGTTGAAGGAAATGACAAGAGAAAGGAAGAAGGTAAAGGGGTGGGAGACGGGTGAAGGGTGGAAATGGAGCAGAAAAAACATACTTCCAGCACAGACAGAGATCCCAGCTCCAGCAATGACAATTATCTTCTTCCTTTTATTCAGAATATCATTCCACGTCGACAATTGTTTCTCGACGAGTTGGGAGACTCCACGATTGAGGTCTATCCGTTCGGTCAGCCTTTCTTTTGGTGTGGTGTTGCCGCTGGGTTGTTTTTGTTTTGCCGTTGCAGCAGCAGAAGAGGGTGCGGACGGTGCAGGACCACTAGCAGAGGGTCGGCCGGTTGAGCCACCTTCACCACCGACCACTATTTCAACGGCGAAAGTTGTCAACGGCTTCGACGAGGCAGACGGGACCGGGCGGACAGACGCGGGTTCGGGTTCAGGCTCGGGTGAATGCGAGAGTTTCCGCCGCTTAGACGGAGGTTCGTGGGACTCCATGATGATGGAGCAGGAGGGGGTTGGTGGTGATGGTGATGTCGATGGTGAGGGTGATGATGATGATGATGATGGAGGTGATTGTTATTGTGGAGAGAGTGAGGGAGGGAGAGAAAGAGATGTGGAGAGAAAGAAATTAAAATTGAAAAAAAAAAAAAAAAGAAAGAGGAAGGGAGCGTGAGCGTGAGAGTGAATAAAGTGAGGAAAGTGAGGGAAAGAGAAGAGACAAAGCAGGTGATCAGAATCAACTTGCACTGGCACAGGACAGAACAAAACAATATAACCTTCTTAAGTATCTATTTTTCCGAGGATAAGTCGGGGCTACCCGCCAATTCCTGGCAGAACTGATTAGATCCAGATTCAGATTACGATGGAATCAGAATGGAAGGGAATTGATTCTGTTCTGGAAGCAAACTAACACACAAGCGAGGCTCATTTTCGGGTGGTTTGTTACTATTCGTTATTCAAATGGCTGGGGCTTTTATATATATATATTCCTTATACGACATCCCCTCAACCATATACCTAAGTATATATATTCTATTCACACACTTGAGCACGCATATCCACCTCCACAATATATCAATATAGTCTCAAGGATATATAAACGGCGGTACGGTATGTGTTCCGGAGCGTGTCGCGATACCAGGCACCGTTGGATAAGGATATAAAACGGCCCTCGCCAAATTAAGATCCGTCGATATGTGTTGCGCGGGAACGCCAAGGCCCGTCGCCAATCGGCTGCATGCCGCACTTGGCCCAAAACGACTTAGCCTCTCTTCCCCCAACCACATCACGACGTCACAACCCGAACATCATCATTCGATTCGATACCAGCCAATGCTGTCTGCCGATGATTCAAGGTTTCCTGCATACCCATCTACCCATATCCATGCCTCCTTGATGTAGTTAGGGATACTTCCAAATCTAGTGCCGTTATTGTATTTCATTTCATTTGTTGATTGGAAGGAACAAAGTAAACGCCTAGTATAGACACAACGCCGCCACCATGGTCAATATTACCTTTAACACAAGCACACCAGATATGCCATTCTCCCTCTCTTTTTTGCAAGTGCTCAAATACCCCGAGCAGAAGGTCTAAAGAGAGAAAGTCTAGGAGCTCCCAGAGAGGGCACCACCCTTAAATATCCCCAGAATGGGTGGTGGGAGGGAGGGAGGGAGAGAGAATCAACCCTCCAACTCCTCGTCCCTCACCCCCTCATCATCATCCTTCATTCTCGGCTCCTGATGCTCACTCCACTGCAAACAGTCATCAATATAACTCAACACCGCCGCCACACTATCCTCATCCCCGCTCTCCAACTTCAAATAACTAACCATACTAAAATCCTCAATCAAATCCACAACCTTCTCATTCAACTTCCAAAACTTCTCATTCGTATCCTTCCTCGCGTCCTCCAGCAACAAATTCGGATCCGGGTCCACAAATCTCTTCATCTCGCGCTTGGTGATTTGCTTCTTGACCAGGTCCATTTTGGATAGGATGTTTATGTGCGGGATTTCTAGCATGATCATCGCCGACATGGCTGAGAGCGTGCCCGCGAAGTATTTGGCCCGGTCGACGACGAAGGTTGATTCGATCAGGTATGTGGCGCAGAGGGAGAAGGAGTGGTGCTGCTGTAGATGTTTCGTCAACGTCGGCAGGACCGGTATGTGCGAGTACAGCTCGATCTGTCCGGGACAATCGAAGACCACCAGCGACTCTTCATCCCCCTCTCCCAGCTCTTCATCCAACCAGTCCAAATTATCCAGTAAAAACCTAAATCCCAAACATCTTAGCACTCCTCCAACAACGTACAAAAAAAAGAAGTGAAAGTGAAGGAGAAGTAAGGCATACTCAAAACACGCCACAAGCCCGCCGTTGGGACCAAGACTCATCTCCTCCATCACATCGTCCAAACTGATCAAATCCTTGATATCAACATCAGGCTCGTAATCGAAATCCTCAGCCGCAGGGTCGAGGTTGACGTATTTGCAGGCTCGTTTCGAATCCCGCAGGTACGATATTAAGGCTGAACAAAACGTCGTCTACTCCCATTCCCCAAAACGTCAGCAAACAATCTCTACCCAACAAAAATAAAATAAAAATAAAAATAGAAATAAACCAAGTCAAGATGAAAAAAAAAGAGGCTGCACTGCGCGTGACCCAAAGCTCCGGAGCCCGGGAAGGAGATAGAGATAAAAGATAACCAAAAGAAGAGAGGGAAGACAACCTCGACAGTAAGTAGCAGGAAAAGAGGGTAATCCGTACTTTACCGCACCCTGCAGGTCCCAAGACCAAGAGTCCAAATCGATTCGTCATCTTCAACTATTCCTCTTCTCTTTCTTCCTATTCTCCCTGCGGTAGGTCTGTAGGATTGTGTATCGATCGAACAAAAAAGTGGTAGAAAGCCGTAGAACAACCTTTTTACGGCGTGAAAAGGTCCGGACGGCTACGATCTCCGACAAAAGTGGGGGCGATGGCGTTTTTGTAGATTCAGCCGTTTGGGGTAGTATGCACGTATGGAAGCGTCGGAACGGTCTAGATGGGAGGGAAAGAGATAGGAAGCAGGATCGAAAAGGTTGGATGAAAGAATGCGAAGGATGCGAAAGCTCGCTTTTCTGCTTTGGGATGCACAAAAAACGACACTGGCAACACATATTCCCGTGTCACCGACTCTCTCCAACCTCATCGAGTCTCCATCACGGTAGACATCTACGAGCCCTTCAACTATCAATTACAGTTACTACTACCTGGAAGTTAGAAGCCCCTGCCCAGAACCATTATATTGGTAAATCTAACACCTTTAAGATTATTCTAATAAGAACCCCTAATATAATCACCAAATATACACTATTTCCACCCAAAACCTCGTATCATACAATATCAATTCTTTTCTATAGAATAAAAACGGAATAATAGTGTCTACCAAGACTCCAAGACCGCCCCAATCCCATCAGATGATCCCCATACGCATATGTATACATGGGCATATAAAAGCCACGAGTACTAATATACGTGTAATGCCTACACAGTAGGATCCTAGCAGACTGCGCACCAGCACAAAACCTCAAAAAACCAGGCTTGGAACCGGGATATAATACCGACAAATATCATATCGTCCAATCTTGGTATTCAACATATTCCGGTCCCCTTAATCATAAGCCTCCCATCGATATCTAACACAATCGAACCATGGAACGCCCACACCCCAAAAAGGTCGTCCCCTCTAGAGAAAAAAACTGGAAATCCAACCCGGCCACCCCTGTCCCTCAGGAACACAGGCCCGAAGGTGCCAAACATCCCTGTCCGCACCCGTCGCTTCCACCATCTGATACCCAAAACCCAGGGGTATGAAATCCAACACCACCCGACAACAACACACAAACTAATATCCACCGCAGAAAATGCTGAAACAGTTAACACTCCCCCTTCCACGTCTCAAGAGTCGCCCTTTTTTTGCCATGCTCTCCAGATCTCCACAGTAGAGATTAACGGATGACAGGAGCCGCCTTTTACGGAACAATAGTTATCATGCTAAGAACTTCCATTATCGATCGAGAAGCCTGGTACGTGCGTTCCCCCCCTTTGCTTTTTTTAAACCCATATCAATGAATGAATTGACGAGAACTTCGAGTAAGGTTAGCCTAACCCACGGTAAAAAATCCGTGGAGACGCATTGGCACGTTTCAACCACAAATCTCTTCAGATGATACCCATCGACAGGCACAACATCCAAAACCGTAACCATGTTTCCCTCGTTCGGCTGTTCTCAACCCGGATCCAAAATCCCAGGCGAGCGAAAGGTACTAGATCCCCTCCACGATCAAATGTAATATAAATATCCCCAAAGGATCCTCCATTTCCACTTCCCTCCTCAACTACCCTTTAACAAATAGTTCATCAATTCATCTTTTTATATTCTCTGTATTTTCTAATATCTAATTTACAAATTCTCGATTGACTTGAGAATTTCTTCCGTGGATTTGACATTCACCCCCCATAAACGATATAAACCAAACCAATTTATATCTCTATAAAAATAGGAAAAAATCGAAGATGTACTCCAAATACATCCTCCCCTCGCTGGCACTGCTCGCTCAAGCCCTCGCCCACCAGAATCTTCATCAATTCTGGGTCAACGGCGTCTCCCCGGGTTATGAAGTCGGTATTCGAATGGTAAGTCCCCCTTCCACACCCCCCTCAAGAACAATATACTAATTTATTCAAAAGCCACCATCGAACAGCCCCGTCACAGATGTCACAAGCAACGACATAACCTGCAACGTCAACGGCTCCGACGGTACAAACGTCGCCGTCATCAATGCTGCCGCCGGAGAGTCCGTCCCCCTAACCCCCCCCTCTTAATCCATATCCATAACCCAAACTAACAAATAAAACAGCACAATCGATGTCCTCTGGGATACCTCCACCCACCCCGGCCCAATCGTCCACTCCCTCCAAGGCCCCCTCACCTCCGCCAAGTCTGCCTCCGGAGTAGGCGACTGGTTCAAAATCCAAGAACTAGACTACGTAAACGGCCTCTGGGCCAACGAAGTCGTCGCCAACAACGCCGGAAAATTCTCCTTCAAACTCCCCACGAACCTAGCCTCGGGCGAATACCTCCTCCGCTCCGAAATGCTCGCCCTCCACGCCTCGCAAACATTGGGCGGCGCGCAATTCTACATCGGCTGCATCCAGCTTAAGATCACCGGACCGGGCGGTAACTGCTCGCCGACGTATAAACTCCCAGGCGCGTATAAGGCCACGGACAACAACATCTACGTCTCAGACTTCTACTACGGCTTCGTCCCATCCACCTACAGCGCCCCGGGACCAGCGGTAGCAACCTGCTCCGGCAGCGGTGGCCAGCAATCCACAACTCTAGCCACAACAACCAGATCAACCACCGCCTCCACAACCACAACTAGAGCTTCCACCACCACCACCACCGCCCCAACAACAACCAGAACCACAACCCCGGCCACCACAGCCCCGACAACCTCCAGAACAACCACCACAACCACCACAACCACAAGATCAACCACCACATCCGCCTCCAGCGGTACCGGTGCACCCCTCTATGGACAGGTAAGCCCCCACCCCCCATAACCAGCCAAATAAAGAACCCCACTAACAAACCCACAGTGCGGTGGCAGCGGCTGGACAGGTCCCACAACCTGCGCCGTAGGAACATGCACCTACTCAAACGCCTGGTACTCCCAATGTCTCTAAACATACACCAAACCTAGGCATCTGTAGAATCTGTACATACCGCACTATACCCTTTCTTTTCCTTTATAAAAACCCCCAAAAGAGTTGTATATATGCATCCTAGTACATACATAGCATAGTCCAAACCGCGAGCGAGGTCAAAATTTTCCTACAAATCGTCCACGTGCACTATAACACCATAGACCTAGATCAAGCATTACATCACATCACACCTACAAATCCTACAAAAGAAATCAAAACACCAGCAGGTAATCCATAGATCCCCACATCATCATATACAATCCAAAAAGAAAAACAGGACCATAAAGAATCCCATTTCCCCCTCCCATTTCTATTATATAACAGGGGTATAATATATCCACTAAAAAAAAAACTTCACACTATAAAGAAGTTAAAACAAGTAGGTAGGTAAAAAAGTTAACATAACAACCCCCAGCAAAGCAAGAAGAAACACCGAGCCCATCAGAATAAAAGTTAATATACAATAAAGAAAAGGAAAGGAAAGTATTAAGAAGAAGTAAAAAAAAGTTATGGTATGTTATAGGGCAATTGTACTGGCGATCAACTTTTGGTTTCCCTCCTCCGTTTCTATCATGCTTGTCCCCTAAGGTTTTTTATATCGGGATCGAGGTTTGTGAGTGTGGGTGGTCGAGTGACGAGAATGTATAAAGAGGCGGAGTAACAAGAGAATAGAGAAGGGAGGAGGGAAAGCTTTGCAGAACAAGGGGCGAAGTATCTATATGCAATTGCGAAAAAAGTGCTCATCGACTTGCAAAAACGAAGAAGCAGGTCCCCCATGATTCGATTGGCAATAACGAAGAAAGCAGCATTGTATAAGAAGTGGGAAAAAAAGTAAGACGAAAAAAGCGCGAAAAACAGCTGAATTTTGGTTCTTCGTGGACGCGTTAGAATAACGTAATTAATAAATAAAGTAGGCTATGCAATGTAGTCCTTCATCTCGATGCCGTGAATAGAGAGAAGTTAATGAAGCTGGAAAAAAGCGGAGAGGTAGAAAGCACTCGGAATGGGGATCGTTCCTGTGGCTAGATGTGGCTGAGGCAGAAAGCTCGGCCGAACATGAAGGACAAAGATGAAAACAAAGCATAGACTCCCGTGTATAATAACAGACCATGAATGCGATAGAAAGAGCATTTGGCAAAAAAAAAAAAAAAACAGTAAAGAGAATTTATGGCATAATACTTCATAGCCAGAAGTAAAACGTAAGCATTTTTAACGCCAGTCCCCGTATGCACCTGTTGTGAAATAACAGAACGCTCAAATGTTTTCTTTGCAGTGGTGTTTTGGTGTAAAGAAAAAAGAAACCGAGCTAGGAAGAGGAGGATTGTATGATCGAAGAAGAAGAAGAGTGTGATGATGATGCTAGTGAAGGTGAGAAGGCGTGTCGTGATTATTTAGAGGCTGAACCAGGTGGAGCTGCCCCGTCGGACCCTTGGCCGTCCTTGGCCTTCATCTGAGTAATACGATCCTGATACTTTTTGTACATTCGTCGGTAGGTGTCCCCGGGCATTCGTTTTTCGCGGTGTGGCCAATGGCGGGCAACAACTTCCCAAAGTTCCAACTCTAGTTCGTCGCGGGCGGGACCTGGGGTTCGAGCACGCATTGCAAGAACGTCGCGGATGTACTCGCCGGCATCCATAAGCCCCTTCCTGATAGAGATGGCGTAGGCTCGGTGCTCTTGCTCGTCCCGATCCAGTTTTTGCAATTTCTTCAAAGTGTCTCTGATGCCCCACATGTAATCCTACAAATAGAAAATTAGTAATTGAGCAGTGTAGTAGGTGCTTTGACAGTTAACTTACTTCAGCCCGAGCTGTGGTTGTCGCAGCCTTCGGCGGGGGTGAGCCACTCGCTCCGTGCGATCCCTTCGATGCCGACCCGTTAGGCTCGTCGCGTTCGTGCGACTTGCGTTTGACGCCGTTCTTCGTGCTTCCGTTAGCCTTGTGGTGATGATGGTTATCCTTAGGGTGGTGATCCTTGGAATGATGGTCTTTAGAGTGCTTGTCAGGATGGGAGGACTTCTTTTCGTCATCACGTCGCTTCTTGCTGGGGGTCGCGTCATCCCTGGATACGTCCGATTCTCGTCGATGTTTCTTGAGCGATGAAGTACTCGTGTTCTCTTTCTTCCCGTAGTAGTTGAGAATACCGTTCTTCTGTACCTCCTTCTTATCCGTCTTGCCATTCTTTGGCCGCTTCGAAGGGGATTCATCACCGCCATCGCGATCCGCCATCGGACGCTTCTTAGAAATAGCACCAACAGGCTTGACTCCCTTCCGAGCCTTCCCGGGGATTGGCGATGCCGAATTACTATTTCGGTTGCCTCTCTGGTAGCGGGCGGTAGCAGCAGCTTGCTGCTGGGCGGCCCTCTCTTGTTGGTCCTTCAAGAGCCCGAGCAAGTAGTTGGCCCTTCGGCTCAAATGTTCAGCTCCGGGAGACAGCTTGGCTGCACCCTTGACGCGCTCTGCCTTCTTGTCGACTCTGTGCTCTTCCAAAAACATCTTGTCTTGCAGACCGAGCTCGGGATCATCTCTGATCGGTACCCAGTTTTTGTAACCATAACGATCGATACCGAGACAAAGCATGCCATCCTCTTTGGCACCCCACTCACAGCTCCATTTTTCGGTCTTCACCTTCGCGGTTGCAATCCTAAATTCCAGGGGGTTCGGGCAACCAGAGATAGCGGTTCTCAGAACGCGTAAGAAATCAGGAATCTGAGTAACCTTCTCAGCGTTGATGTCCTTGACTCCTTGGTACTCAAACAGAATGGCCTTCTTGTCCTTTCGAGTGGCGCCTCCTTCCTTCTGCGCCGCTTCGTGTGCTTTGACAGCCTCCTCGCTCAGGCGAACAATTTCTTTGATCGTTGAAACGATGACCTCACGGTCTCGGTCTTGCAGTTTCGCATCCTTGACAATCTCGGTGTATCGGTCATCGACGAGACCGTACCTGACAAACGCGTTGTAAAGGTTTCGGACTTCGCGTTCAACGAGAGGACGGGAAGGATCTGGGATCTCCCCCTCTTCGTCGGAAGTCTCTTCACGTCGTCGGGATTCGGGACGGCGCCTCTTGGGAGCACCACGTCTACTGCGAGCGGGAGCTTTCTCGGATCCACTGCTATCGGATTCGTTGATGCCGTTCATCGGTCTTCGGACTCTCTTCGCGTTTGCTTGGATTTGCTCCTGTAAAAACTCCTCGTCCTGTTTCACCTTTTCAGCTGCTCGAAGAACTTCGAGCTGCTCGGGCGGGAGGACACTGTCCCAATCGACATCAATATCAGTGACCTCAAACTGCTTGAGGAGTTCTTGGAACGCCTCTCCACCCTCGTTCCTGATTAGAGATGCACCTTGTGCGTCGGTATCGTGATCTTCCGCGTGCTGCAAGTAGTCCTCAATATCAAGCGTCTCAAGCTTCTTCTGGTTCTGCTTATCCTTGTCACCTTCAAATATCTTGTGAGCTCGGGCAGCGAGAACGTTTGCGAGTTCTGCCTGTGATAGGTTCTTCGAATTCTTCTTGACCTTATCTGTGAGAGTAGAATCGGTGATACCCATATAGACAGCATACTCCATAAGTAGCTTGACGCGGGCACGTTCGAGAACTTCCTCTTCGATCGTATCTTTCGACACGAATCGGTAAATCATGACGTGGTTCTTCTGGCCGATACGATGAGCACGAGCCATAGCCTGAAGATCGGCTTGCGGGTTCCAGTCGGAATCAAAGATAATGACGGTATCAGCAGAGGTCAGGTTAATTCCCAAACCTCCGGCACGCGTACTGAGCAAGAAGCAAAAGTCTTCGCTACCGGGCGCGTTGTACCTATCAATGGCGACCTTGCGGTTGCCAGCCGTGACGGTTCCGTCGATACGCTGGTACGAAAAGCCGCGAAGGGTAAGATACTCTTGGAGAAGGTCCAACATGTTGACCATCTGACTGAAAATAAGCACACGGTGGCCGTCGGCCTTCATCTTCGTAAGGAAACGATCCATCAAAACCTAGATGAACTTTTGTTAGAAACCTATTCTGCGTTTCTGAGAGGGATAAAAGCAGGGAACCTACCATTTTACCGCTGCACATGATCATCGCATTCAATCTATCCGCCTTGCTCTCGCGCCCCCTCATGATGTCCTCTTCAGCAGACGGAAATAAAAAGGGATGGTTGCTGATCTTCTTCAGTTCCATAACAATATTAAGGAGTGAAACTTTGGCTTTCCCTTTTGCATTCAACGCGCTGTAGTTGCGAGTGTAGATATTCTTGTACCATTCGGTCTGGATGTCGGACAGTTCGACACGGATGATCTTTTCCGTCTTCTGTGGCAATGACGCCTCTACATCCTTCTTGACACGACGAAGAATGTATGGCTGCAAAGTCTCCTGGAGCTTCTTGATCTCCTGCTCGGCCTGTTCGCTCTGGAGATCAATGTTACGGTTCATGTTGATATTCCCGGGATCGAGGAACTCAAGCAGCGCAACAAGTTCACTAAGATTGTTTTGCAGAGGAGTTCCAGTGATGAGGAGCCTGTCTTGGACCTTGAACTGCTTGAGCGATTCGTATAGTCTCGACTCAACGTTCTTCAAACGATGGGCCTCGTCAACAGCGAGGTAGTTCCATTTAATGGACTGGAGAAGTTGGGCGTCGTGGTTGACATATTCGTATGTCGTGACCATAACGTGGAATTTCGTCTTCTTGCGGGTGGCATCCTGGAACATCTCGTGCTCCTGAATAACATTGCGAGCTTTGGTGGGGCCGTTGTAAACGATGAAATTGAGATCGGGCGCCCACTTGACAAAAGTGTCGCACCAAGCGGGGACGGTGGATAGGGGGACGACGACCAAAAATGGGCCATCGATCTCCATGGTGTTCTTCAACCAACTGAGAAACGCAACAGTTTGGACGGTTTTACCCAAGCCCATCTCGTCCGCCAGGATACTATTCCTGTGGACAGACCAATTGTAACGAAGCCAGTTGACACCCTTCAACTGGAAATCGCGGAGCTCGCCATACTGGATATACTCGGGTTGCTTAGACCAAAACTTGCACTTTTCTCTCACCTTTACGGGAGTGACTGCGTAGTTACGAGTAGCCTTGGTTCGCTTGCGAAATTGGGAGATCTCTGTGGGAGCAACTGTCTGCAAAAATGAATCTGCTTCCCACGTGCAGTTGTCGTAGGTGATGGTTCGCCCTGCATACGATCGTTAGCTGGGGAGAAAAAAGGTAGGGTTAAAGAAGGTTGGCACGAACACTTTACGAGGTACTCGAGTTCGTCGCCCTCACCCCGAGAGGCGACGACTCGCTCGACCTCCTTGGCCTCGAGCAGGGATTCCACCTGTCGTTCCTTTTCAAGGATCAATCGTTCGATTTCCTCTCGCGTCGTGCCAGGCTCGCTACGCCTGTAGAGGTATTCCTTGACCTTGTTCATGTAATTGTTCAGCTTTCGGAAGCCCTTCCTCTGGCTGAGGTCTACCGATTGCTCCCACGTGGCGTGGATGTGGGCTTGCTCGGTCCATTTGATCTAGGGGAGAAAGGTTAGAGGATGGCAATTGAGAAGGGTAAGCAGGGGGGGAGACGATGGTAAGGTGAGATAGACAATGGGGAACATACCAGGAACTCCAGGTGGTCCCTGCTGCCGGCATACTCCTCAGGGTCGAAACCCTCCTTGACACGATGGTCAAGGATGATGTCGATCCCTGGGGAGGTATCCTCAACCCACTCGGCATATTGGAGTTTGTCGTCGTCAGTCTCGGCAAACTCGTCCGAGTCGTCATCAACGTTGTAGTTGGTGACCTTGGTCGCGGCCCTCGTTGGCACGCGAACCTCGTGTTCGACTACAGGGTTTAGTCGACGCTTCTTCCGTCGGGCCGCCTTCTTATTGCTGTAGAAGTCGGAGTCGTCTCCATCGTCGCTAGACTCGGTGGAGACACGAGGCGTGTTGACCTTAGAGGTCGCAGCTAATCGAGTGCGAGGCATTAGCGTCAATTGTTGTGTGCAAGTGAGAAGATGAGAACAGTGGAAGGTGTTGTGCAAGCAGGTGTGATGGAAGATGGAGAGAGTGATGGAAGATCAGTCTCGGCGATCGTTCTTGTGTTGGATGGAAGATGGAGACAGTGATGAAAGATGGAGAGTGTGATGGAAGATGAAGAGTGTGATGGAAGATGGAGAGTGTGATGGAAGATGGAGAGTGTGATGAAAGATGGAGAGAGTGATGAAAGATGGGAAGAGTGATGGAAGATGGGAAGAGTGATGGAAGACGGAGAGAGTGATGGGAGATGGGGAGAGTGCCGAGCGCACGCAGGCTTTCTAGTTTCAAGACTGGGGAGAGTGATGGAGACGGGGGCTCACCCTTCGTTGGCCGCGACGACTTCGGCTTCGACCTCTTTCGAGGTTTTACGTCGGAGTCTTCACTCACGACGTCCTCTTCTTCGTCCTGGTCTTCCTCGTCATCGTCGTCCTCAGAGGATATGATCTATAAGCAACCACCGTTAGCCTCACCGTCAAGACAGCATAAAAGAGTATGTAGATAAGGGAGGGGGGGTTGGAACATACAATCCTCTTATTGCGAGCAACTGGCCGGGACTATTCGAAATGGTTAGTAATGAAAAGTAGAGATGGGTGATGTGAAGGGGGAGGGAGGGACGTACGCTCCGACGCAGACCCCAGAGCTCTGGGTTCTGCGAATAGTCCTCGGCGACGGAGTCCTTGGACTTCTTGAGTTTTGCGAGCCGCCTCCCGGCCGGCTCGGGACTGCTGATTATCTCCAGCACGTCCTCCTGGTCCTCAAGCTCCTCCTCCCCTTCTGCATCCTCGGATGCATTGTCGGCGTCGTCGAAGTCGTCGTCGCCATTGTCGGATTGCTCCTGGTCCTCGGAGGAGCTGGACTCGGTCATCTGCGGCTCCTCGTGGTCCATTGGCGAGTCTTCCTCCTCGCTCGCCGAAGCAGGCGAGGAGGAGACCGCCGCCGTGACCCCGAGGTCCGTTAGATCGCTGGTGGCCGAGGGTGAATCTGCTTTCCCGGGCGAGTCGCCCTCGACGGAGACATCGGGTGTGTAAGTACTGTGTATGGGAGGTAGACGCGAGACGTCCGACACAGTGGCGGACGTCATCTTGTTACTATACGGGCGAGAAGGCGAAGAGAAGAGGTTAGCACGAGAATGATGATGATATCGAAGGCATTGAGGGACAAAAGGGCAGCAAGAAGCCAATCCCCCGAGAGCCCCGGAGGAGGCGACCCAGATGGACAGTGAGCGACCGGTAGAACGACGAGTTCAAGACCGGTTACAGGCATCGGAAGGGGTCTCGAGGTCTCGAAGTCTCAAAAAAATTGGGAATCGGGCAGGGTTAGGTGGGACGGACGACGACGACGACTGAGAGAGCCCAGGGCCGAAATTTTTTCCGCACAGGGACCCGGAGGTTGAAGGGAGGGATTTAGGGAGAATAAGGGAACGAGACGGATCGGAAACGACAGCTGAATGGCCCAGAATCAGCTTTGGAGATGGTATTCGATGGGGATGGATGGGTGTGGCGGACGACCCAGCGCGGAGAGACTCGATATATTTCTGTGGGTTTTTCACATATAATCTTTACATATAGGGAATCCTCCGAACGTGTCTCGCACCAGCAAAAAAAAGGAACCCAAACCAACCACCAAAGAACAGGAGGAAGAACAGCAGGGCAGGCGAGGGTGAAGGAGCAATGGACGAAAAGGGAAATGGCGATGATGGACATACAGCGATGATGGAGAAGTAGAGGGTCCAGGTCGTCGGATAGTGATGGACCTATAGTTTTTTTCTGCTCTGGGGGAAGGATGATGGGGGGAAAAAAGGATGGCAGCACAGGTGAGTGTGAGTGTGTGAGTAGGAGAGTGTGAGTGGTGTGGTGTGTTGGAGAGGAAGAAGAACCTTGGGACGGGGCGGGAAGAAAAAGAGGAAAGAAGGGAGACAGTCCACCGTCCGGTCCAGTCCAGTCCAGCCAGCCCAGCCAGCACCAGGCCAGCAACAGCACTGGGACCCGTACGCAGGGCCAGCAGCAACGAGCAACGAGCAGATTACAGGGCAGCAGGACCACCAACCATTGAAGCTCGCAGAGCAGCTAACTACAACTAACAGCAAGGGAAGACTGATATACGAGTGGAATATAAGTAACTTACTCTGACGGGTGAATACGAACAGCTGTTGCTGATGGAGAGAGAATGATGGAAGTGATGAAGGCGATGATGGAGATGGAGATGGTGAAGAGGGAAGAAAGAGAGGTGAGAGATGGAGATGAGGATGAGGTGAAGGTGAAGGTGAAGAGCAAGTGAGGTGGATTTGGGGGACGCAACAATTATACAGCAGCCAGCAACGGAGCGTATACCCAGAAGAGAAGAGAAGGGGTGATAGATCTCCAGCACGCTTCCACCACCACAACACAGAGCATCACTCAACTGGACTGACTGGGTGGACCACGTTGAAGCTTGAAGCCGTAGACACTATCGCCACATACACATCTACACCAACCTCCAGGGTATCTCTCCAGATTATATATACTATCTATCTGTTATCTCAGAAGTGCTATCTGATAAATGATAAGTAAATAATTTTTTTATCGATTCTAAATTATATAATGTAGACACACGATCCAGCCCTACAAGGCATTCTTCCCTCCAAGTGTGAATCCTGATATTGTGGACATCACGGATCCGAGCATGCAGACGATCAAATAACGACACAGTTCGGAACAGCGCCTCACATGGACACACCTAAATACACATCCCAGCCAGACGCAGACCGGGCCAAACACCCTCCTTCCTTCTTCCCTCCCCAAACCCCTGCCTCAGTGAATCACGAATCGACTCACACCCCGTGATCTCGTGTCTCCATCCCGACTCAAAATTAAAATACCCGTCGTGCAGTGCACGTCTGCATATCTGTATGACCATAACGGAACCAATTGGCAATAAAACAATAAGAAACAAATGCACCCTCCCGCATCAACTTCCTCAATCATCCTAATGACCCGCCATTCCGTCCGTTGCGCCAAAATTGCGCACTTTTCTTTCTTTCCTTTTTATACACCTCACCAAGGTATATATATAACCCCTCCTCCCTCGATGCACTAGCAGTTCTCGATCGCTCACCATTTGATAGATAGATAGATAGATAGATATAGAATATGGATAAGGCGTCCTTCTTCGACACACTGAACAAATACGCTAACGACTCGTTCTGCAACACCGACGACGAACCGTCGTCCGAAGACCTCAGGCTCGCCGAACTGTTCTCCGCCAATCGGGCCAGGCGCTCAATTTCCAACACGCTGCAACGCGGGACCACCCTTTCATCCACCACTTCTTCTACTACCACAACCTCTACGAACATCACGAATATCGACATCAATACCACCAATATAAATACAGAAACAACCACGACCACAAATACAAAGAACCCCAAAATGCCCAAAAGAAAAACCCAAGAAACCACAAACGCCCAAGACACCACCCGCAAAAAACGCTCCAAACCCACCCCCCAAAAACCCCAAATATTCACCGCCCAAACATTCTACTTCATCAAACCCTCCCTCAAGCGTCCCGAACGCAAGATGCGCATCGAAAAAGCGCAAGAATACGGTGCTACAGTCGTCTTCACCTTTTCGGAATTGGTCACACATATCATCGCTGACTCGGACGTGAAGTATAATGAGATCCTCGAGTTTTTGGGGTTGCGGGAGGTGCCTGGGAGTATAGCCGTGGTTAATCCACGATGGGCGGGGGATTGTATCAGATATGGGAGGTTGGTTGATCCCTCGGAGTTTTGGTATAGAGTGCCTGGGTCTCCGAGCGAGAGCCAGCTTTTGAACGATACTACTCTCCCCTCTACTACGACTTCAGCAGTCGAAGTCGAGGAAGAATCCCTACAAGTCCAGCCCCGTCCCGCTACAAAAGAGAAACAGGAAACACCCCCACCCTCCCAAAAAGACGCCCTCGACGAAGCAATAGAAGAATGCCTCGCCACACACCCCATAAACATCTCAGACTTCCTCCACTCCTCCTCCCCAGAATCCTCAGACACCGAATCCCCCCCTTCCCCCAAAAAACAACCAAAAACCACCCAAACAAGCGTGAAAAAAGACTGGCAATCCCACTTCCAATGCATGCACCCGCACACCGGCCAGCTTTCCCCCACAAACCCAAACACCCGCACAATCTCAATCCTAACGGAAATGCTCCAAGTCTACACCTCCCTACAAGACCAATGGCGCACCCGCTCCTACCGCCTTGCAATCTCAACCCTAAAATCAACAGAAACCCACATAACAACCTACCCCCAAGCCATCGCCCTCCCGGGCATCGGCCCCCGCCTCGCCTCCAAAATCGTAGAAATAGTCTCAACAGACCGTCTCCAACGCCTCGAATACGCCAAACTCGACCCCCAAGACCAAATCATAAAACTCTTCAACGGAATCTACGGCGTCGGACTGGTTCAAGCCAGAAAATTCGCCGCGAAGGGGTATAAAACCCTCGACGACCTCGTGGAGTCAGCCAGCTTAACAGATGCTCAGAAGGTGGGTGTGGAACACTACGACGACTTTAACCAACGGATCCCCCGCTCGGAGGTAACCGCCCACGACGCCCTGGTTTCTAAAGCCCTAAAATCAATCGATGAATCCGTGGAAAGCCACATAATGGGCAGCTACCGCCGCGGCGCAAAGGATTGCGGAGATATAGACATAATCCTCACCAAGCCCTCCGCGCAAATATCCGAACTCCACGAGACCCTCCAATCCCTCATCACCCTTTTATTCGAGCAAAAGTACCTAACGGCGGGACTATCCATCGCCCGTCACGACGATGGTACGAAGTGGCACGGAGCGTGTAGGCTGGAAGAAGGGAAACCGTGGAGACGGATTGATTTTCTGGTGGTGCCCGGCGAGGAGATCGGTGCGGCGTTTTTGTATTTTACGGGGAACGATGTGTTTAATCGCAGCATGAGGCTTTTGGCGTCGAGGAAAGGGATGAGGTTGAATCAGAGGGGGCTGTGGAAGGATGTTATGAGGGGGAATAATCGGGAGAAGTTGAGCGAGGGGACGTTGGTGGAGAGTAGGGACGAGAAGGTAATCATTCTTATCTACAGACTTTTAAGCCGTTGCTGACTTTTTGGCAGAGGATATTTGAGATTCTGGGAGTGCCTTACCGTCCGCCGGAGCACCGGATTTGCTGAGGATTACATCGAGTGGTCTATAATTATAGATATAAAAGTAGTGGAGATTAGAAACGGCTTTTGCAGGAGAACAGCACTGTGGAGGCTTTTATGTCTATTCATCTCTCATTATAAATTAAAGTAAATCGTCCCAAACTCCTACGCTCATGATAAATGCCTAAAAAACCCATATAAACCCTTCAAACCGTAAAAACCGAATCCCCCTCTTCACTCTTCCTCCCCTCCTCACTCTTCTTCCCCTCCTCGCCCCCCCTCCTAGCCCTCCTCTCCTCCCTCTCCCTCTCCCTCTCCCTCTCCTTCTCCGTCTTCCCCCTCCCGATCGCCCTCAACCCATCCCCGAAATCCGGAATATCCGGCGCATTCCGACTAACATACCCCCACCTCACAACCCCCACCTCATCAACCGCAAACGCCCCAGCAGTCTGCCAGCGATACCCACTCTTCGTCGGCCGATTATATATCATCTCCTCGCTCCCCAACTTCAACGCCTTCCACATAGTCATCGGCCCCACATTCGCCCAATAAGACGAAAACCCCAGTCCCCACTTCGCATACAGCGTTCTCGATGGATCGGTGATAATGACGACATCGCCCGTGCCGCCGATGGAAATGATCCATTCTTCTGTATCCTCTGGTGAGGAGTGGGAGATTGCGATGAAGAGGGTGTCGGGGTGGGTATCCGAGAGGTCTCTGAACGTTCTAAACGTTTTTTCCGCGACTATTCTTCAATTAATACCTCCTACTTATGTACATAAAATAGTAAAAGGGAGGGAGACGAACAAGGACACCCGCAATGCCTCAGAAAAGCCACCACCGCCGGTTTTCCATTCGTATTATTCAACACGGCCAGCTGCTCGGACTCCGGGAAGTGGTCGCCGACTTTGGGGACGGCGGAGAGTTCGGGGTTCTCGGCCGGGGAGGAGAAGGAGGCGATTTCGGACTTGAGGGTTGTGGCGTTGAGGTACTCCCGCGTTGGCGTTGACGACATTTTTGTAACTCTGTTTTGGTTATTGGGTGGAAGGGTCGGTAGTTGTGAATACTAAAAGAAGGGCGCGTTGGAGATGAGGAAGAGGAAGAGAAGAATTTGATGGATATTTCATGCATAAATAAGTCGGATATAACTGGAAGCTGAGCTCACAACTAGCTCAAGCTGCTCCTCGGCAAGGAGTGCCACATTTCTGTGGCGTGGCGTGAGGAATGCCAACCCCCGTTCCTAAGGGAAATGGACAGAAGGAGGTAACACTAGTGGGGGTTGCTGGCCCGTGCAGGTCTGCAGTCGGTCTCTAGGTAGGATTTCGTTAATTACGCAACAGAACCCGAACCCGGTCGTCGTCCCAAGCAAAAAAAAACTGCCCCGCCTCGGAATCTCTTCTCCAAATATCACGCATTATTCCTGATACAAATACAAGATCCTCGGATTATCTCCTCGAGGAATTGATATAAATAGCTTCGGTGGGTTCCCTTCTTCTTTCCCTTCCTGTTCTCCCTTCTCTCTTCTTTCCTTGCTGCTGCCCCCTCCGTGATAGAATTACAATACAATTGCCCCTCATTGGATTCATTACCTCATTGCCATCCACCACAAGATAGAAACCACATCGGTCTCCACCCGAAGAGCCTCATCTCATCCCATCCAATTGACTAACTAACCCCTCCAAAAGACCCGAAATAAATAAAAATGTCTCTCAGCAATAAACTCTCCATCACCGACGTCGACCTCAAGGACAAGCGGGTCCTCATCCGTGTAAGCCCCCCCTCCTGCACTTCCCAAAAAACCTACATATTTATATATAAAACAGGTGGACTTCAACGTCCCCCTCGATGCCGACAAACACATCACAAACAACCAACGTATCGTCGGTGCCCTCCCCACCATCAAATATGCCCTGGAACAAGGTGCCAAATCCGTCATCCTCATGTCGCATCTCGGCCGTCCCGATGGGCTCGTGAAGGCCAAGTACTCGCTTGCTCCTGTTGCTGAGGAGCTTAGTAAGTTGTTGGAGAAGAAGGTGACTTTCTTGCCAGATTCGGTGGGGAAGGAGGTTGAGGAGGCTGTTAATGCTGGTACCGATGGTATGTTCACTCTTTTTATTATATAATTCTGTATCTACATATGTTTTTATGAGGGGGTTGCTAATTGGGAGGGGTAGGCGCTGTGTTCCTTCTCGAGAACTTGCGATTCCACATCGAGGAGGAAGGAAAGGGCGTCAACGAGGCCGGCGAGAAGGTCAAGGCCGACAAGGAGAAGGTCGCCGAGTTCCGAAAGGGCCTCACCGCCCTCGGCGATGTCTACATCAGTACGTTCCCCCCACCAATCTATTTGTATTCGAAATATATATTAATATTATATAGACGACGCCTTCGGAACCGCCCACCGCGCCCACAGCTCCATGGTCGGCGTCGACCTCCCCCAGAAGGCCTCGGGATACCTCGTCAAGAAGGAACTCGACTACTTCGCCAAAGCCCTCGAGAACCCCGAGCGCCCCTTCCTCGCCATCCTCGGTGGCGCCAAGGTCTCCGACAAGATCCAATTGATCGATAACCTCCTCCCCAAGGTCGACAAGCTCATCATCTGCGGTGGCATGGCCTTCACCTTCAAGAAGGTCCTCGACAACGTCGCCATCGGAAAATCACTCTTCGACCAGGCTGGTTCCGAGAAGGTTGAAGAATTGATCGCGAAGGCTAAGGCGAATAACGTTGAGGTCGTGCTGCCGGTTGACTTTGTCACCGCTGATAAGTTTGACAAGGACGCCGAGACGGGATATGCCACCGATGCCGATGGTATTCCGGACGAGTGGATGGGTTTGGACTGCGGACCGAAGTCTACTGAGTTGTTCAAGAAGGCTATCGATGAGTCCAAGACCATCCTGTGGAACGGGTATGCCCTTTCTTTTTACAAAATCTGAATGTTGTGGGAAATACTAACGTTGTGTAGACCCGCTGGTGTCTTTGAGTTCGACAAGTTTGCCACCGGAACCAAGGCTACGTGAGTCAAATTCACAAAAGGAATTGGAGATTCGGGAGACTAATGTGTGGTATAGATTGGACGCCGCCGTTGAGGGCGCCCAGAACGGCAAGATTGTCATCATCGGTGGTGGTGATACCGCTACCGTTGCTGCCAAGTACGGTGTCGAGGACAAGCTCAGCCACGTCTCGACTGGTGGTGGCGCGTAAGTACCCTCTTTATCACTGCGATATGGATTATATGCTGATAGGAGTCTAGTTCTTTGGAGCTGCTCGAAGGAAAGGCCCTTCCTGGTGTCGTCGCCCTTTCCGTAAGTCTACTTCCCATCCTTTAAACTCAGGAGACGATATTAATGGTTGGCGTTTGAAAATACAGGAGAAGGCGTAAGTTTCTCTCACTATTTAATATCTTGCGTAAAACCCCCCTTTGCATTATGAAGAAGAAGAAAAAGAGGGAATCGTTCTTTTTATTAATTGACGGGAACTTTTTTTTTAATTTTTTTTGTTCGGGACGTGGAGTTCCGATTTGGGGTGGTTTTGTAGATACAGAAGCTCACTTTAGTCCTTTCCACCCCGGGTTTATATCTTGAGGAGGTGTGATTCGGTCTTTTTGGTGAGGTAATGGATTTATTGGTGGCACAAGTAGATACTATTGTGTTTTGTAGAGTACACTGTTCCTTCGGTTCCACCGGTCCACCCGTAGTAATTGGTTTTGAGCGTACACACTTTTCCAGTTAAATCGGAACAATCAGTGATGCGAACGGGACTACCGCTGCGCCTCGAGGCCAGATTTTTGGGAATCGTTCTTTTTGAGTTCCTCCCTGTTATATTCCAGATTAGTCATATGGAGCCTTCTCTACGGAAGGGGGGGGCGTACTTCAGCTGCTTTGAGAAGTCCTCGGAGAGGTCGTCGTCGTCCCAGCTTTCTTCCCAGAGGTTTGGTTTTGTGGTTCCGGGGACTTCGGATTCTGCTTCTTCCCATTCTACTGTTTGTTAGTAGGCGTTTTTTGGGGGGGGTTTAATGGGGGAGGGACCTTCGGCGGGGAAGTCCTCGAATTCGTCATCTTCGTCTAGGACTTTTTTTATGGGTTTTGGGGTTGTGGTTTCTTCTGGTTTGGATTTGGAGGACATGGTTTCGGAGGTTGTTCGTGGGGTGGGATGGGTAGGTGGTGAGGTAGATTGTGGGTGGTGAGGATGATGGTGGTGGTTGACGCGTGTGATGGGATGGATGGAGGAGGTGAGGTTATGATGTTACTGCTTGAGAGCTGGAGCTATGGGTGGCGTTTTTCTTGGCGTTTTCGGTGGTTTGCTGCACTGGCTGGAGCCGCATAGACGTCATTTCAACATTCGATTCGAATCTACAGACGACAAAGTTGCCGCTCATCAGCTGCTGCCTCATTTTTGTGCCTTTGGGGACTTTATCTTGATGTAAGATATTCTCTTCCTGTTAGCTTATATATACATATATATATTTTTATCAACTTTTCTTTGGCTTGGTGCTCGAATTAATTTTAGTATTACGAGACAATTGTCGACAAAACCCGGCCCACGGGGTTGTATGATAATGCATAATGTATAGTTGATAAATGGGTTAAAATTCGGTTTAGATATAACCTGTAGGGGCACGGCAGAGGTATAGTAATTAGGTATATACCAGGTATTCAAACTTAAGAAAAAATCCAGAACCAATTCCGGTTATCAGTTGTCGGTTATAATTAGTTCCCTCATTGCTCTCAAAGCCGTACGACTCTCTTATTAACTATTCTCGCAACCTACAACATAAAATTACAGTTATAAATTTATTGATTTATAGATTAATTTGTATGTGAAAATTTACAAATGATCGGGTTATAAAGTTCATAATCGACGAATTTCATCAATTACAAATAAATCAGCTATAACTGGGTAATTCAGTCGAACAATCTTTCTACTTCTGGACCAGCAACAGCTTCTGACTCATAACCGGTTTCCGTCGTGGATTTCGTTTTTATGTGAGTACCCCCTGGTGGTAGAACGGATACTTATCTCTTGGTGAGAAAGTTATCAAGTGTCGTGCCTATCGATACTGTCGCCTGAAGGCTGATCTCACAATATAATACAAGACAGAAGGAGCTCTTAGGAGATAGTGCCAGGCGCACCAGAAACCCCCCCCCCCCAAAAAAAAAAAAAAAAAAAAAATTAGATTACGACGACAATTACCTAGGTAAGTAACTTTGTGTAGAAGGAGGGTCTCGTATGCGTATCTAGACATTACCTAGCCTCGAGGCCAGACATTTCTAAGATCCTAGAGGAATATGAATATACGTTCAAAACAAAACAAAAAATTATATATAAGAGGGCTCTTCGACCAGGACTTGACATAATCTCCATCGATTTAGCTGTAGGCCACATCACTCCTTCACTGGCACACCTCGAGTCAGAGTCATTCTTTTGCTTCCTTCCCACTATACTCTCATTCACTCCTTTCTCTCATTCACTCCTTTTATATACATACGCAAGTTTTGAACAAAAGACGCTGTATTCTCAACATGCATTTTTCCACTCTTTTCAATACAGCTGTTGTTGCTGTGGTCACCTTCAGTGATGTCATAACTGCCCACGCAGTATTCGTAGATGCTTGGGGAAGCGCCGATCCGAATATTCACGGCTTTGGTCTGGGACGTCAGCCAGATACCCCGCGAAAAGGAACCTGGAAATTTGCCCACCAAAGAGATATCGCTGTTTTTAATTTGAAACCCGTGCATGGCGGCTGGCACAAGGGATATTAATTCGACACCACGCAAGAATGGTATTCCGAAAGTCAACCGTGGTGGTACTTTGAATATTCTGGTTTACCAGGTGAACGCCGATGGTGCCGGAGCATTTACCTGCAAGATTGATTATCTTGGGACTGCACAATCGTTCTCGCAAACAATAACTCCTACGAAGAACTGTCATGGGAATGCAAAATCCATTTTCGTTGGAGGCGCTAAAAAGACCTGTCAATTGGTGGTGCCTTTACCTGCAGACATGGACTGCAAAGGATCGTATACTACAAAGAACGGGAAGACCGCAAAAAACATTTGCATGGTCAGATGTGAGAACAAGGCCAAGTAAGATTTAAAATCTCATTCCGCATCTTATGATATGACTGGCTAACCGGAATATTAGGAACGGTCCTTTCGGAGGGTGTGTTCCCATTCAGCAAGTTGGCTCAGCTGCGGCTAAACCGCCACCACCTCAGCCACCTAGAACCGTTAGACTTCCGCCAAAGGTCGTCACCGTCAACCAAGGAAAGACTGTCACCGTCACCAAGGGCGACATTATTGCTATCCCTAGGCCTACTATCATTTTCGTAAATCGCCCTCGAGTTGTTATCGTCAGGAAAGGTCAAATTATTACCATCATCATCAAAGGCGTCCCCAGAACCTCAATTTGCACCAAGGCCGGTACCATCACCGTCACCGAGAAGAGCACCGTTACAGTGCAAAATGAGAGTGTCGTCACCGTTACTCAATCCGTTATCACAATTAGCCAGGCTCCCCAGGTCGTCACTGTAACAGCCGGTGCAACGACCGTTACTCTGCCACCTGACAATGAACCTGGCCGCGAGGCTACCCAGACTCCTACGAAAGAGGAGATCGAGGAGGCTGTGGGTGGAGAAAAGCTCGATCCGGAAGACCTCGAAGAGGCTCAGAACGAGAAGATCGATGACGCTACTAAGGAGCAACTCGAGGAAGATGCTCAGGCTGGTGGGAAATCTGGGGAAGAACCAGAAGACAATGATGCGTATTAAGCTAAGATGTATAATCGGAATATATTATCTTGCTTTGTTACAGTATAGTAGCAGTATGCATATATGGTTGAAAATGGGGGGGTGTAGTTCAGCCATAGGTTGGAAAGAGGGAAAAGTCATGTAAAGCTAAGAATCCATTTTGTATAGCTAAAGGAGCATCTACATCTCTAGTGAGGGAAATATATGTTTTTTTTGCTTGAAGGTCTTTAGAATGGACATGCTATGCTATGAGTATGTATCAATTGAAATATACAGGATAGCAATCATTTTTGCACGGTGATCGATCACGGTTTCGACACATTGCAAGCGAGCATACACAAATCAATAGTAAATTTGGCCTTGTGTGGCTACGGTAGCTGCATTGTAGCCTATATAGCTATTATGATTATCATGATCTGTTGAATAATGTGAAATAACCATGGGCTTTAACTTTTTATAATAAATTGGTTTGTGGTAATTCTATAATTTAGGGTAAATTACCTAGGTATATATAATGGTTAGGTATGTATGACATTAAATTGATAATATAAGGTTGGATATGAAAAGACGGGAATAGAAGATAAGGAGGACTTGGCTTTATAAAGTCTTTCGATCCGGGACCGCGTAGGAGACAAAAAAGGCCTAAAGACTGAGCCTTTCTGTTCTTAAGCTTCGAGAACTGGATTATAAAGCCTATAAAGGCGCTGTGATATCTTCATATCACATCACAGTTTAATTTTTTTGGCTTGTCTGCACTGCGGAAGCCGGAACCTTGGCAATTTTATTGCTTAGGTTAGCAGCCTCGATGCTGGTTATCTAAATCGTCTAGCCTGGGGGTCACAGTCCCGTCCGCCCGCAAACCAAACTCGTCTGGGTTAACATAGGTGAGCGCCCCCCGGACTACGAGACCATAGCCGGTCTGTGTTACCCCTCAAAAACCACACCCGCAACGCATTCGGTGCTAAATTTAGCTACAACTTTATCTTGTGGTGGGGTTCCCGCCCAGGATCAGTCTCGCGAACCTGAGACCCAGATCCTAGAACCCCAGCCGCTATCGGGCCCGAAAGTTTAAACTTTGTATCCTCATAAATACGATCATTGGCATTATACATGGTATATGGAAATCTACGTTGTGGAGCTCGGCCTGGGATTCCCTGGCTTTTGTACCGTATAGACTCAGGAATATGATTCTTGGCGTGATAATCTACTGCGATTTACTACAATCTTCGAGCAAAAACAACACATTTTGGGACCCCCTGGGGAGGATTTCCTTGAGTTTGGAAGGCCCCGATTTGTAGTCCTGTAGGCAAGTAAATGGGTGCTAAAAATAAATAAACAATCGCTTGATGCAGGCTATCGCGCGATTCGACGATATTTCAGCAAACCCCGTGACTAATATGGAAAAACGAAATGAAACGAAACAAACAACAGACAGACCTTAAAAAAAAAACTCGAAAAGAAAAAAAAACCGTGGAAGAGAAAAAAGAAAGGAAGGAAAGAAGAGCTCGATGATGGTTGTTCGATCGTTCAAATATATATGCACCTTGATGCCATTTTTGTAGCCTTGGCCACAGTTCAACTCTTCCAGCTTGCAGATATCGTATGCAGATGCACGGGTGCAGGTTAGCGCGCGGTTTCATCAATTCGCTCGCATGAGCAATCACCTGAACTCGGGCCGCAGGAAGCCCTTGTGTGACTTCCAAATTAAGCCAAAGTTTACATGCATAATTACACTAGCGCTGACTTAGTCACTCTGGAAAGAGTCCCGGGAGCGGGACCGTAGATTTGGCTACGGGATTTTCGCTAGAGTGGCACAGCAAGACTAAGCAGCCCGCTCCGGTGGGTCTGAAGTTCGGGTGAAACCTATCGCCGAATAGTACGAGAGCCATCCCTACCGCACGGCAGGGTATTATTGGATCAAGATCCTGTGTGCATCAAGCGGGAGGCTCTTGGGTTGAGATTTTTGGTGGATTGGTTGTGGAACAAAGATTTTTGTTTCGTGGGAAGCATGGCTTTGGGTTTATACACCCCCTACTGGACGAGCGATCTATTCCGCAATTTGCTAGGACTTTTGGTAGCCTTGCTGTGGGAAGATATAAGGGAGATTTTATATTCCTTAGCGTCAAGGGAACCTCGCCAGGTCGTCTGAGTTTACCCCGCTCCTCTCTTTTAAAATATTAGGCCTGTATTTTCGTTGTCTTTGCTATATTTTCTTTTATCACGATATTAGTTTTTGTCTCATATCCAGTCCTCCTAACCCAAGGTAGTAGTTTTTCATATACCATTTTCTGGGGTTATATTTTGTCAAAATGTCACAGACCTTCTTTAGGAGGCGGATGTTCATCATCTGGATTGCGATATCCGCGGTGGGAGCCGCCATCGTGCTATGGCTCTCCAGAGACCTCAAGATCTACGACGGGAGCTGGGTCTCCTGGGTCCGAGACGGCACTTTCATCGCTATCGTCGCACGAGTGGTCTCCGGTCTCCTAGCAAAAGGCCAAGTCTACATCCTCGAAAGCCTCGTAGTCTTCGCCACGAATTCTCGCCTATTATCTTCTTCCGAAGATAGAGCTATATCGCTCGATAGTTTGAAACTACGCCAGGCGATGAAGGAGGGTTCGCTGGTATTGGACGGGGGCACTTGGAGGAATTCGCTTTCGTCTATCGTTTGGCTGGTTATTCTGCAGGTTCCTGCGATTCTGTGGGTTGCGTCTATTACGCCGGCTCTTAGGACAGATTATAATCCGGATGTGGGGATTGAGATGCCCGTGGCGAATTACACGCTTACGTCTGCGGAGTGGTGGGCTATTCAGTGTCCTCCTGGGACGGAATGCGATAAACTTGAGAACCTGGAGGGGGTTGGAATCGATCGGGGCGTCTTTTCGTATGTCCCGTGGAAGAGTATGTATATATAAACCATGCACGCCGAACATTGATGCGATTATATTATACATAACTGCTGAAGTATATAACATAATTTACTAATCCGTCGACGCATCAACAGCCGCGACTGGTCTCCTCCTCAACGCCATAACGCAATCCTCCTCGCAAAACGAAACCATCAGCCCCAGAAACCCAAAACTCGATAACGCAGGGTACACCTACATCGGCCGATCCTACGGCGTCGGCGCCTCGGTGGGGCTCAGAGATATCAGAATCACAAACCCAAAGGTCCCAATCGAGCGAGTGCGTTCATACTACTACTACGAAGACGGGTACAAGACCGGCGTATCATGCGGGAAAAATACGTCCAACCAGGTTTTCTTCAACGAATTAGATTTCGACATCCCCGATAACTCGAACAGTACACGCACAAGAGGTTTCTGGGTAAACGGGACCCTACCGAACGGGAACTGGACCGGTTTCCCGGCCTGGGGAGTGACCAATAGCGATTATATCAGCGCCATCGGCGCAGTAATCGGACAGGGTCGTTACATATACGGCTTTCTGGCCGGAAGCAGATACCCACATTTACAAAACACCCAGTGCGAAGTCAAATTCGTACCGACGAGGTTTAAAGTCGAAGTCAACATCCGGGCTAAAGAGATTGCTATCACGCCGCTAGAATCGGTGCTTGGGGTTAATGTTACCGACATTGATCCCACTAGAATCCTGGCTAATAATACATTCCTTGGGGTTTCATATTTATCTCAGACGATGACGACGTTATACACTTCCGTTTTGGGGGATGCGTTTAATCGCAACATCAAGAACGTCGGTCTCAGCAGAGGGCGAGGGGTCTCACCCGCGTTAGACGATACAGTCGTCGGGGCACTGCGGGGAGTAGAGTCACTGATAGATAACATCATAGGCGGCGTCGGCGCAGCACAGTTGGTAATCGCGAACGACATGAGGACAGCAACAGGGATGGTAACCGAGCTTGAAACAGTACGGATCGGTAACCTTGATTTTGCCATTGCGTTGATCGTTCTGATTACTTTGATCTGTATTGGGACGTTGCTGGAGTATTTTTACCTGAAGAAGCGGTATGTGGTCAATCTCGATGATCGCGACTTTTTAGATTACAAGTCTGCGATTCTAGGGCTTGCCAAGGGTGGGAGCGGGGTTGCCGAAGATGCGATTCTGAAATGGAGTGGGGGTTCGGATGATGTGAAGGTTGGGGAGCTTGCGTTCGAGGTTAAGGGGGGTGATAAGACGGAGGTGAGGTTGGGGGAAAAACCGACCGGGTCCAGCACTTCGGATACCCCTTTATTAGTACTGCCTTAGCTTTAGAGGCTTTAAGATTTTGATAAAGAGGAGGCGTACATACGCTTCGTCTCGTCACCAGACGAGCAGCCCCCGAGTTTGATCGATACTAGTACCTACATGTTTTAACTAGTACTTTGGCTAGCCCTAACGTTTGTTTTTTGTCATGTATTTGAGCCAGCATATATCGTATAGAATATTTCCGAATATAAATTCAAAGTTCGGTCTCTCTTTGTGCGGTCTGGGTACGAGACCAGCTATAGCCGAAAGTGTACATGTATACACCGACCTTAAGGCCAGGCCAGGGTTATACATACATTCTAAGAAAACTAGCGTACGAAATAAGTCTTGATAGGCAGGTCTTTCGAAAGTGGGAGAAATACAGAAATTCAGCAATATTAACCGGGCACAATCGCGTCCTTCGTAGATGGTGCATCAAAATAAGTACTAGCTCCGTCATCCCTTTTTTGGCATATACGAAACTGGGAGCGACACTGCCGGTCCTAGTCGATTTCCATCCCAGTACGGGACATCGGTACCTGTTAACGTTATAGAATACCGTTCTAGATCACTCAACGGGTACCGAATCCGTTTAAATGCACACTAAAAACCCGACTCATGTAGGTACCGATATATCATCTTTCACCCGATCTCAACAATACCGCTTAAACCGCACGATTTTTGGTCGGATCGGACAACGCCCCTTGGTGGGATTCCTGGATCCATGGGATGGATGGTAAAGCTAGGTAGCTGATCACGAGCTGGAGCTAATCCCGGTTCCAAAAATATGTGACCGCATTCGGTATGTTAATTAGCACGAGGATTTTGATGGGGTGGGAAGCTAAAGGGAAAAAATGTTGCATTCTCGAGCCTGGAAGTGGAACATTTGGGACGCCGGAGGGACCCACTGACGAACTTGATGTGTTGTATAGCTAGAACCAGGCTGCGCTTGGTATGTCATTCTGTTGGATGTATGTTGGATGGGACGGTTTATTTTATTTTATTTTATTTTTTATTGGGCCGCGGGGAAAGATGGAGTCGCCATTCATTCTGGGTGATGTTAGTATTTAATATCGTCACGGCGACGACTGGAGCTTCATTTGGGGACAAGAATCCAACAGACGGTATGCGTTGCTGCGAGGCTTTTGGCGGGTGGTTTCCTTGAGGACGTATCCACTACACTTAGCTGGAATTTTTATGCAGAGAAAAGAGGTGAAGCTATACTTTATACTTGCTTCGAGAGGAGGGCATGGGAAGAGGGAATGGATATACGTTGTTTACGTGGGATTGCTACGAGGTATCCTTTATAGAGCCCCATTCTCTAGTTTTCGTTTTGAAGCCTTTTGAAATCCCCTTTGTTTTGATTTTTTGATCTTTCTTTTCTTCCTCCCTTTCTTCCTGGAAGGGTTCGATATCGATCGATTCGAAAGTAAAACTTCTTGTCAGGTTTTCGGAAAGGTAGTTTGGAGGAGTTCGAAACATCTTGTGTGCGGCGCGGATACTGACGACGCATAGAATCGACACCGCTGCACGCCGACCCAAGATACCGAGTTAATATATACAATCAACCATATACGGTTCGGGTCTATACTCGACTATAATATAAAAGTAATACTAATAAAAATGCCGTCAAACCACCAAAGAAGACGGCGGCGGAATCACAACTCCTCAAACCTCTTCCTCCTCTTCCTCCTCCCCACAGCATCAGCACTACACTACCCCCTCCCCGCCTCGATCTTTAAAACCCACACTTCAACCGGCAATCCGATCCTCCACATCCAACCCTCCCTCTACCACTCCTCAACCTCACGAACGCTCCTAAACTTCAAATCCGTCTTTCTCGCAAACCCCTCACCGGGATCATACATAGATTCCTCGCTATTATACAACGGAGATTTTACGCAGGATGTAGATGGGGTTCAGGTTCCTAATTTCTTGGTTGGAGGAGGGGAGGGGGTTGTGGTGTTTAGTCGGAAGGGGCATTTGGATGATATTGCCGATGGACGGGTGGGGAGGGATACCGGGGAGGTCTGGTTGATGACTTTTCCTGTTGTTTGTGATGGTGGGGATGGAGTTGGGGGGTATACTATCTACCGCTCCGGGGCAGGGAAGGAGGATTGGGAGGAGATCAAACTTAACCCCGGCGCGGATTGGAGTCCCTCGTCTAGGTATTTGGGGAGAGGCTTCATGGCGGATATTTATGATGAGGAGGATGGGTCCTCGGTGTTGACTGGTGGGGAGAGGTTATATTCTTTTGGCGGGGTGTGTATTGGCGGCGAGGCGTTTCTGGGGAATGGGAGGAATGATACGTTTTCGGCGGATGTGTGGAGGGTTGAGAATTCGACGGCTGTGCTTGATGGAGGGGAGGGGTTACGAAGGAGGCAGATTGATATTGGGGATGGGGAGGATGAGACAGTGTGGAGTTCTACGGCTTCCGAGGTGTCTACGGCTCTATCTCGATCTATTGCTGCTACAGCTTCCGGGGGGGTGTCTACGGTTATATCTCGGTCTTCAGTTTGGAGCGAGACGAGGAGTTTGGAGAGTGAGAGCGAGAGCGAGAGTGCTACCAGTACGGGTGTACAGACCACAAGAACTATCGCAAACTCGAAGAGTACGACATTTCAAACTTCAAGTTTATTGAAGACACCAAGTAGCATATCTACAAAACCCACCTCAACCACAGCAATAACTTCAACGCCCACCCCTGCCGCAAAGGAAGAAAACACAGATCCCTCGTCATCACTAGATATCCTCGTCTCCACCTCCAAAAACCCTCCAATCCCAGAAGCGGGATTCTCCATGACCCCTCTAAAATCCACAAACCCTGCGGAAGGAAATGCTACAAGTATGTTAATCCTCGGTGGGTATACATCTTCAAATCGGTTCGTGGGATTAGGTCAATTGGCACTCTTCACGCCACAATCGGAATCATGGACCTTCGTCTCGACAACTTTATCAAATAACAACATCACCCCGCGCGCAGGACACACAGCCGTCCTCGACCCCGAAAACAACAGAATTATAATCTTCGGCGGATGGATAGGAAACATAACCCGACCCGCCACTCCCCCCATAATCACCCTCAAAATCGGTGATCTAACAACCGACGGCCAAGGCTGGGAATGGGAAACCTACAATGCAACCGAAGAAATCGATGGCGCCGGGCCGGCGAATGATCTTTCGCTGTGGGGTCACGCGGGTATTCTCCTCGAAGGGAACGTGATGATGCTCACCTCTGGCTTCCACGTCGAGGATTTGGATGACGATGGGCGGCAGAGGGTTAACGACCAAACCTGGTTTTTGAACTTAACCTCCAACGAATGGGTGAGCCAATACCACTACCCCATCGAAGAACTCTCCAAAAACACGCCGGGGGGTGAAGCGGAGGGTAAACAGGGAAACCACAGGGATATAGCAATGTTGGCAGGAGTCTTCGGCGGCGTAGCACTATTAGTCGTCGTTCTGGCTGTATTATTCTGGTACGCCAGACGACAAGAAGAATACGCCGATCTCACAAATGATACAGCAGCAGACGGAGACGACGAGAACAGAGGTGATAAATTCGACTCCCTGGATTTAGAGTACGGCAAAACTGCAGGAGTGGGACAAACCAACCTTTTTAGGAGTCGAGAAATAACTGGAACGCAACTGAGGGAAAACATGCCACGGAGTCCGGAATTACCCCCCCGTCCGCCAGCACCGACGAGGGCGCACAGACATGCTAACCAACCGTCTCATGTGGACATGGAAATGGTCGAAAGAATGAGGGAACAACAGGAGCAACGGGAAAACATGTTTCAAGAATCTGCGGCGCAGGAGAGGAGGAGGAGTGTTAGGAGTGAGATGGTGGCGTGGGTTAGAGAGTGGGCTAACGCCGACGCTGCTGCTCAAGCAGCAGAAGTTATGACAAGACAAAGGCAGGAGAGCGGGTGTTCTGGTAGGGGTAGGAAGGAATCTTCCACTTTAGGCTCTGGAGGGGTGAAGGATATGTACTTGAGACCCGGACGGGCAGCGAATAACACACCTAAGAGCACGGCCGCTACAACAGGCGCACCGGAGACGGTGGATAGTAGGTGTATCACCAGCTCATCAACATATTCAGACGGACAAGTCAGCACGCTAGACGCTTCTGAAAACTACACCACACCGGAAGAAATACCCTACCCCGTCCCACCAATGCTACTCTCAACCTGCCAAACCTACGGCGAACAAAGCCCCAGAAACCCAAGACTACTAGTAGGACCGCAGGGCGTAACCGCACCCCTCCCCAAAAAGATGGCAGAGGAGTTCCCAACGCCAACATTGATCCCTCGTGATTCGCTGTCTTCATCCGCTCATGGGAGCGGTGTCTACAACCACTACTCTTACAGCAGTACAAAACCCCTATTGGTACAAGCACAGAGCTCCACAACAGGCGATAGGGACAGAGACACCGACAGCGAATGGAGAGACGTCACTCCAGCATCCCACTTTTTCACCAACATCCCCCTCACAACCTTCGAAGAAGACGAACAGCAACATCTAACACCGCACATCAAACGCGGTAAATCCTTAGAAGACAGGGTTCGAGAGGAGATGTATAACCCCGGCCCCGCTAGAACAGACGACGATTGCAGATTATCCTCAATCATGGACTACTACGCTGAATCCAAATCACCGACCCCAATCCCAGAGTTAACGGAAGGAACAGATAGCGAGGATGACGAAGGCGAGGAAGGGTATTTAGTCCCCAGCGTAAGCAGCGGAATCCGCTCCTCGACATTCGACGGGGAACACGCGGTCGTAGAAGGAAAAGGGAAAATGGTATACATAACCAACACCGCCGTCGACGAACCCATAGTCGTACGATCAATCCGTATGCGATCGCAGGGACACCATCAACCCCACCCCTCACGGGAATCAGTAATCGCCCCCCTCCTATCAGAAACACTATCCCAACAACAAAAAGAAGACGGAAAACTCGAAAAACCTATAGCGAAGTCTAGGATTCCATCTCTAGGATCCTCCATAAAACGACGTGCAGCTGCGATGGCAGCAACGTTTAATCCAAGCTCGAGTTCGGCCCAGTCAAACGACCGCCGTTCATCGTCTATGGGTCGCAAAAACGTCCTCTGCCGCCGTCAGGCACAAACGGGACAAAAGCCCGCTCAAACGACAGTATCCGAATCGACGCCTTTACAACCCCAGCAGGCGGAAATAATGAACGTCAACGACCAGGAAGCCACTGATCTCCTTCTCGCCCGAGGGTTTGAGGATAGAGACGACGGCAGTAGTATGCATATGAACGATAAAGTGGTGCAGTTGGTATATACCGCGCCCAAAGGGAAGTTGAGGGTTGTGAACCCGAGTCCCAGGAGGGTTAGTAGCGGTGGCACGGACGGGAGTTTTGGGTTGTTCCAGCAGATGGCGGCGCAGAGGAGGGTTAGCAGTTCGGGAAATCTGGGGGGGTTAGCTGGGCCTGAGGGGATTGTTAGGTTGGGGAGCGCGGCGGCGAGAAAGGTTGGGGAGTTGGATTGAGTATGCTTCTCTTATAAGTTGAATTATCTGGTGTTTGAAGGCTTCATTGACTTTTAGCATTTGATATTTATATCGCTATAGCTACATCACAGACATATGGTTTTACGATTTTTTTTTTTCTGAAGTTAGTACATATTTTCTATGTATATAGATTAGATTACTAGGTATATGCCGTTTAATGAGTATACGTCGTCTCTTATGTATAACTATAATTGAATACAATATCTTTAAAGCGAAATGAAGTGAAAGGCTTTGCAATAATCATACTCGACATCAACATAGGAAGCAAAGTGTGGTATTTTGAATACACCTGCGTTGTCCTCATGCACCATAGAATTCCAACCGCCTCGAGTCCTAGAATCCACTAAAGAAAACGGCCAGCTGCCCATGTAAACAGTCTAGGTATGAAGCTTCGGTCCGACGGTGATTGCACAAGGCCCCCGTTCAGAACTTCTTTTTCTTTTTTTGCCCCATGTTGAATAGTAGTTGCATTTACATCTTATGGTCGCGGTCGCAAATATAAGCTTTTAATTTGTGTTTGCATAATCGGCTACACTGACCCGTTTCGACGCTTTCAGGGCTGAACTCCACGCAACGCTCTCGGTCTTTTGAACATCTTCGTAATCCGATCGCGAAAAGGCTTCAAGGATTAAACTCAGCCGTACAAGCCCGCGACCTTTCCGCGAGAGCGACTAGCTTTTTTAATCCGCAGACGTAACCGGCCCGGGGAGATTGTGGGGATGTGGCGTCCATTCCTGTGTGCGAGGCCAATGGTATCAATATCATGTGTGGATATGATACTTTCTTGATCTTTCCTGTGCGCGAGACTAATGCAATTAATGAAGTCAACGAGCTCGGTGGAACCCTTCACCTCAGCTTGTGCTGTACTGCAAGGTGGAGATCTCGAGAGTCTGAGTAAATATGAGCTAACAATGTTGACGAAGAAGGTATATATTCAGTAGATATTTCCTTCCCTTTCTCCCTTTCTCTCCTTCAATCTTCCCTTATTTAAAGCAATTTATACATAATCAATTCCAATCGTAAATTATCTACCGTTTCAATATCCCAACGTGCAGCTTTGCAAAAAACATTATTAAAATGCAACTCGCCGCCGTCCTCCTCTTCCCACTACTCGCCTTAACCGCAGGCGCCGCAGCATACGATGGAATAAACGCCCCGACGCAGGTTATCTTGGAATCAACCCCCACGGCGCTCGAGAACGGTTGCGTGATGACAGACATAAAAGACGGCAATTGCGACGTTTTTGACTGCCGAGCCAATGGCGGGAAATGCGTGAATGTGAAGCGATGCCAGATTGTGGATAATAAAGGCAAAGCTTTGTGGCCTTGTCTAGGGTGTCGGTGCGTTAAGGCATAGGTGAGTGAAAGCCCGGAATAGTGTATCTGAGAAGAACGGTATCCAAGTGGGAGTTTAAGGTTGACGTTGGGGATATAGTTACGAACGACTACATGGTTCTATGATTATAGGGTGTTCGAGAAGGAGACCCGCTTTCAGGAGCTCGGGCAGCAGGTCGCCACCTATATATAAGAGGTTGTTAGTCTGAGGGAAACTCTTCTCATTTTATACCAGGCCTTCACAGAGGAATTTGATTCGTGGTGGTTACATAGAGGGAACGGGACAAGTTGGGGTCATGTCAACAACGGGTATTGTAGGATTATATATATGCAAACTTGATTTTCCACAATCAATTCATGTTTTAAATTCTCTACTTTCCCTTTCGCTTCACTTTACAGGTTTTAAATTCACCTCGATAGTTTCTTACCATCAAAAGCATGCTCAAATGTGTTATATATCGTCATTCTAAAAAAAGAAAGTCCTATTCCACGCCTGGTATGTTTAGTTCGGTTGTAGCGTACTAAAACCGAAACCAGGAACCAGGCCAGGGAAGGTGCATGTGGATACCGATGAGCAAGTTCCTGCGGCAAACCCCTCACCTGCATGAACTTCTGTCGGAGCATGCGACTCAACTAGAGTATCTTGACATACTCTGGTCTTTTCACTACTTGTTACTTGGTGATTGAGAAACTGTAATTGTTGCATTGGATGTGGTAGCACCAGCTGTTGTGATATATTTTTTTCGCCACAAGTTTCTGAATGAAGAGTGTTTGGAGCTGCCAATTCCGTCGTGTTTGTGAGGGTTGAGCTGTTTGTGCTGTGCTGGTCGGAGGGAATTTGTCAGCCCCGGTGGGAAGTAAGTTGTGATGGGGGTTACTATTTCCAGGAGGTTCGGTCCGGCGGTTGAGGTGATTCAGGGATGATGTTATGCCATAGTCTTTTATACCTTGAAGCTATTACAGGCCGATGGGAGTGATATAAATACCCCTTCACCCACCCTTTGTACTGGAGTCTTACTAGATCAAAGACCTGAAGGAATCAACACAATTGATTGAGCTGCAGCTTAGCTACCCCGGCCGGCTTACCTGTCCTGTACCAGCCCCGCTTACCAACCAGAACCCCGCCGTTATATATATATCCCACCACCATCTCATCAACCTCAACCACCAACCTTCAACCGATCCATAAATCTTCCTCAGAAAGTTAAAAAAAAAAATGTCGTCCAAAACCTACGAATACGACGTCACCATGTCCTGCTCCGGATGTTCCGGTGCCATCGAGCGGGTATTGAAAAAGTGGCAGACCGCACATCCTGGTATTTCCCCTTTTTTTTCTTTAGTGATAGGGTGGATTGATGGCTAATTGAGGTGTAGAATTGACCTACGATGTATCGCTGGAAACACAGAAGGTGCAGGTTACGACGGATTTGAGCTACGATGAGGTTTACGAGAAGATCAATAAGGTCAAGCCTATTTCGGCGGGGAGGGAGGTTACCGCTTGAACCAACTTCGCTCTTTATGGTTCTATCTTGAAGGGGGGTTGATGGAGGAGGCATTCGCTTTTTGGGTTTTTGGTGTTTTAGCATTGCGGACTTTTGTTTACTGCGGCTTTTTGGGACCTGTTTATGGTTTTTGCTTCCGTTTGGACGATGGCTAGAAGCTCCAATGGATTGTCCATTCAATTCTGGTTCCCGTGAGTTAGGCGTGAATACATCTACAGTGATACTACATCCCTCGCTGCAATTATATGTATACGAGGGAGGCTATAAATACAATCCCTCCTTAACAATCCACTCCGCAACCCCGCCTCCAACCCCGCCCCTCCAAGCTTTCTCATCCCCGTTTTTTACGCCGGTACGGACATTGGTACTACTAACCCCCTCCACCTCCTCCACCGCCTCAGCAGCGACTAAATCCACTTTATCAGAGATGGAGGGGTCGAGGGAGGTAACGTACGAATGCTGCTCCGCCGGATCGCCGAATTTGGCGTCAGGGCGGGTGAACACCAATATCCTATTCTGCGAGGAGAGTAGAGTTGAGTGCAGTGGTGCTAGAGTATGAGTCGGTGGGTAGTATTTTGTATCTAATAATCTAACATCCCCATCAATTTCTGCCCATGGTTTGGGGAAGGAGAGGGGTGGTTACCGTGTTAATGTATCATACCCCAATATCCATACCTGCCGTGTTAGTTCAGCCGGGAAGAAGGGATGTGATGATAAGTCTACAGATTTATCGATGAACCGCGGATGGTGCGTGATTCCTATATCTATCTGCGTGTTGGATGAGTATGTACCGATCTCCTCGGCGAGGAGACACATCATGGCCAGTCGGTGCTCGTACGCCGCCGGAGAGGACGGTTTATCTGCATTTGTTGTGGCGAGGAGGAGGAGCAGGGATGGAGCGGTGGCTTTGTGGTGTTTTAGGGATTGTAGGGCCAGGTGCATGTGGGCTTTTGTGGGCGGATTGAACTGTTTAGGAGTTGAGTGGGAGTTATGGGGGGATGGGGTCCGTTGTGGGGCGTACGCTGGAGTCTAGGATACAGACTGTTTGGGTCTGTTGCTGAGATGGGGGTGGGGGTGGTCTTGGTGGGTAGGATTTTAGGATTTGGAGGGTTGGGGATGGAGGTGGGGAGGCTGTTGTGAGGATTGCGGTGCGGAAGGCGGGGAGGAGGGATTTGATGGTGGTTATGCTCATTTCTATGGTTTGTTAGTATTCGTGTCGGTTTCTGGGGGAGTTGGGAGTACCTGTATCGTCTGTGTCCATTGTGGTTGTATAATATAGAGATCTCGATCCGCTGGGGAAATGATGGATGACGGTTGTGGACTGGGATCTGGGAGATGTCGGGCAATCGGGCGAGAAGCAGGGGAGCTGGAGGGCTTGGCGGCCAGGGGTAGCTGCATGTTTATGCTGCTCATGCTCACGAGCTCTAACTCTACCTGCGAAGCTAACAACTAGGTCCTGGGGATTATATATTGGGGTATCGCCGCTTTTTTGGGTTACTTCGGTGGACTGTTCTTGGGGTTTGGGATACGGTCTTTTTGTCGCGTCGGTGTTTATTGTATTTCATGTTACGTTACGTCGGAACGTCTACGAAGAGTATCATCACGACGGCAGGAATTCTCAGATTTTAAGAAAGGCGAAAATGGAGTACCTCCGCCTCATCTACACCGACTACCTCTTCTCGCCCGACCCAGCAATCTACCGCGCCCATGTCCAACTCTTCCACTTCTTCCCCATCGTATGCATCCTCCAATCCATGATCACGACCCCCATGGGGAAAACCTCCGTCAAGTCCCTCTTCAACCTACCCGGTATTCCAACCACAAATTCACAATACTCCGTCAATGAAACTAACAGATCGAATAGGCAAATTATCATGGATACTAATGGAACTCATATCCCCCGTCTCCTTCTTCTTAACATTCTACCTCAACTCCCCATCGCCGATGGAGACTCTTAACCAGCTACCGATTTCGCACAAGATCCTTACGGGGCTGTATTTGGTGCATTATATCAATCGTGCGCTTGTATCGCCGTTGAGGGCACCGGCGTATGCGCCTGCGCATGTGATTGTGCTTATTGTTGCTACATATTTTAATTACCTCAACGGGTACTCTCTATCATCCTTCCTGATCCTCCAGCAAGGGAGTGTTCCCCAAAATGGGAATTGGTGGGTTAGGTTCGGAGGCGGGGTGGTATTGTGGGTTGTTGGGTTTGTGGGGAATATTTGGCATGAGGATGTGCTTTATGAGATCAGGAGGAGGGCGAAGAGGGAGCATTTGGAGAGTGCGAGGGCGAAGAAGGAGGATGGACTTGGGGAAGGGGTGGAGAGGGTTTTGGTTGAAGGGAGGTTGGTGGTTAGGGCTGAGAATTCGGGACATGTTTATGAGATTCCTGAGGGGGGGCTTTGGGAGTACTGCTGGCATCCGCACGTAAGTTTTTTTTCCTTTCCTGATTATTATTGGGGGATAGGGTGTTAATGGGTTTGGTAGTATTTTATGGAGTGGATTGAGTGGACGGGGTTTTTGATCGCGGCTGGGGGGTGGGAGTGTGCCCCCGCCATCAACTTTTTGGTGAATGAGATTGCGTCGATGACGCCGAGGGCGTTCCAGGGGGTGGAATTTTATAAGAGGAGGTTTGGGAGGAGGTTACCGGAGAGGAAGGCCGTCGTGCCCTTTCTGCTGTGATCTTTTCTTCCCTCTCTTGATTGTTCATTGGATATATGGATGAAGGGAGATGAACTCGGGATATCGACATGACACGGCCCGAATCGTCACAACAGTGGCGCAGCCAGAATCAATATACATAAATCAACCCGATCATTCCGATTGGCCCTCATTATCATGATATCAGAATCCATCAAACCTCAATTAATCCCAGGAAACATCGTATGTACACGACGCCGCACGTCCACCAAATACCGGTTTACGTCAAATAGAGTGCGTTACATAAAGAAATCTAGAACAGCGGGTAGAATTACACAATTGTCAAGCTTTGCGTAACGTTACGGTTTATGTAATTTGTTAGTAATGCCACTGATGGGAATATTAATAGAATGCGAGGGGGGTGTTACGTATACCCGCCCTCCACTCCCGTTCCGTTGTTAGCTCGTTGTGGAAATTTAAAGGGTATACGGATATTCCGTAGACGTCGGTGTCAAATATAGTACACGATATACCTGATGGGCTAATGGTAACGTTGTTCGAGGTAAAGTGGAGAATGATTGAAAACGTCGAGGCTAAGCTTGGTCCTGAGGTACTACAGATCAAATTCGAGGAAATGGGGAAAGAGGGTTCGTCATCCCGTTCGATGTTTGGTTTGTTGTTTGTGTTCTATTTTTAGAATGAGGGAAAAGGAGTGGAGATATCATGGGATGGATGGGAAAGTGAGAGGGCAACGCAAGCATGATGATGGGTAATTTAAATTAGAACTTTCTTTTTGAAATCACGATTGGGCACTGGAAAAGAAAAGAAAAGGAAAAGGAAGAAACAGACGGCGAGATTTAGGTTTATTTTTATCTATTTTTTCTGGAATTGGGATGAGAGTAGGAAAGCGGGTTGTAGATGCTCGGTGACGGCAGGTTGGTTACGTTTGGGTTAGTTCCGAAGCGCGAGTTTTCTTGTTCCTGTGAATTGGCATGTGCAAGCTGAAACGAAACTTACGGCCAAAGTTCCCACCCATTTCACCAAACCGAACCAAACCGAACCCTGGGCCGGGGACAGAACAAGAAATGCGAAGCCTTTCTGTCCAAGACTTATTCGTTTGTTTGTTTCTCTTTCGAGATTCAGGATGTATACTAGAGCTGTAGTATAGTGCCCGTTGAACGTTTATTGTGTGTATATCCAGTTGGATATTGACCACAGTTGTCACCTGTCGGCATCTCATGCCCATGATATATATGTAATGACTCGGGTTGTAGTTATAGTTGGACAGCTGCAGTTGGATCACTTGGCTTTGGTCTCATAAGGCTGAAGTTGTCTCTGTGCATTGAAAGTTGGTATTGTGTATTATATAACGAAACGGTGAAACGACGAAACGGCGTTCGACTAGTACTCGGTGGGGAGGCACGGGTATTCTGACATGACATCTTGTTGGTTGTATACTACAATTTACATTGTGTGTACATTATACGTATATTATATGTAGTACTTACCAGGGTTCGTGGGTAGCAAAGTGAAGGATCGCGGGAAAGCCTTGCGGTTTTGGATATCTGAGATGGGATTTGAGATTTGAGATGATATCTATTAATTCCTGCTTTTCCATGCCCATGCACCGGATATATTATTCTTTAGATCAAATATAATTATAAACCAAGGCGAACTCCAGGGCTCATAGTATAAAGTTTTGGGAAGCAATAAACATGCGTTAACGCGGTACGGCCGTGGTGAGTTCTGTGATCATTGTGAATTGTAATTATATTGGAGTCAATCTGTTGTATGCATCGTTCATGCGATTGGAGTGAGATGGCCCGCTTAAAAACCCCACCCCGCGGGCTCCGTTGCATTGGTTCCTTTTTTTCTTGTTCGCCTGGCCATTTTTTCTTTCCTTTTTATTTTGTGCTTTAAAACAGATAAAAAGTAAGCAAGCAAAGCAAGAGCAGTTGAGAAGTTCATGCATGGTTTCTGATTGGGTGGGTTTTCGTTCGGTCGAAACGGTTATACTTGCTATTGCCAGATTGTTAGTTAGTTATATATCGACTCGACTATTAATTCTATACAAAGACTGAGATATAGAGAGACAGGCAGACGACGGCCGGAGTATTAATACTGTGGTGATACTTGTTTATTCTCAAACTTCTATATTCTATCGTGCTGGAACGGCGACTTTTTTTTTTTTTTTTTTTTTTTTTTTTTTTTGTTTTGGTCTTGTTCAAACTGTCCTGAGCTCTTCTGTTTTCAAACCAAACACACTATCGATCAAGCCGTTAACCATCATCAGCCCATCGACCACCCTCACATTCACCAGCTCACACTTGTGCACACCCCCACTGCCATTGCATCACTAGCCAAGTGCAGGTACAAGGTACCGAATCGATATTTAGCTTCGAAGCTTCAATTTATATTTATACTTTTCCCGGGTTTTATTTATATATAACCACATATCAAGAGTAAGGTAAGGCTAGCTCGCTCTTTCCTCGCCGGCATGATCAATGATTGCAAATCTAATCTAATATAACGGAAACTTCCCTAGACGCCCTCGTATTCGAACCGCAGCAGCTAGCAGCATATCACCAGTGGATGCTTTGTGCTTTGTGCTTGTGCTTTGTGCTTTTCTGCTTTTTCGTGGTGACCGCATTAAGATTGGGAACCAGGCTGCCCTCCGTTTGGCGCCTCCATCCGAGAGCAGCGTAGTTCGAATCAAGGAACTCACTTTTGCCCAGTCCGAAGTCCAAATCAAACGGTTTTGCCGACCTTTTTTTCTCCCAAGCACAGGCACCACACCACACCACCACACCTCCACGAGGCGAAGGAAAGGACCAAGATCCTCAAGCTTAGTCGGAGCTTATTAGCAGCTGGTGTATGTACTGTGTGAAGAAAGCTACTTTGGCCATACCTCTTTCGGGCGGACAGGGCAGCTAGGAGAGAAGGAGAGAGACTCGAGTTTTTTCCTTCCTGTCCTCTCTCCTCTTAATTGCTGTTCTGCAATTTGACAAATCCCCTTCTTGCTTTGGTCTATTTCTATTTCTATCCTCCAACCCTGAAAGATAGAAAGTAGATAGATCCCGCATCCGCAGCAAGTAGCAGAGCAGCAGCAGCAGCAGGAACCTCGAGACTACAGCAGCAGTAGCACCAACAGCAAAAAGAAAGAGCAACATTCCTCAGGGAACTAGGCCCTCTCGCTCCCTTGGCTCGATCGGGTTCTCTCTTTCTCTCTTCTTACTCACCATCCTCGACTACTTCTTCTTCTGCTACTTCGAACTTCATATCTGGTCAAGGCAGGCATCTTGGTGCATTATTTGCTTCAACTTGTTATTTTGTACCGTACAGCTTCATTTGCACAGCCCGCCTTCATAGCCTTCTCCAGATCCACCATCTTCCCTGGTCACCTCCCCGGAGAATATATTCCAAGGTACGCTTCTTGTTTGCCTGACTGCATGAAAAAGTAATCATCACCACCACCACTACCACCACTACCACTATCACTACCGCTGTCCTCCTACATCTCTAGCCGAGTTTGTCGGGGGTATTCTGGCATTCCATCATCCTTCTCGACTTCATCCCATCCAAGCTTGCCTTGCCTTGCCTCGCCTTACCTTGCTTTTGCTTTGCTGCTTGTGTACCTGTGCCTGGTTCTCTCGTCTGTTCTTGTTCTTCTTGTTGTTGTTCTTATTAATCTGTACCTGTGTGTCCTTCCCCTCGTCCCGTCTGAGACAAGCTTCGTCCTCCACAGCCACCCTCTTCGATTCGCTCCCGCTTTCACCGCCTGTTTGCTTCATGCTGCTTTTAACATTCTGACATCTCCAAATCTACCTTCCTCTGAGTTTCATACGCAATTCATGGGATCTCGCTCCCTTAGTCAGATCCTCTCCCCCCCTTGACGTTTCATTACCACTTTTGGATCCCACACATCTGCTACTGGCCGCAGCAAAGCTCTTGTCCAAGATCCAAGCCTCCTCGATCAGGAACCCTCTTTTTCTTTCCGTTCGTCTCATTCTACTTGCGGGCCCACTTTGCGTGTTAGTATGCGCAGCTGTCGTCCTTACTCTAATCTACCCTTCTTGATCACGTTGCTTGTTTTCTAATTCCGGATATCGTTCCATCATCATTTTTTCCCAAACGACTTGCGCCCAACTAACTAACCTATCGGCACAGTTTGCGAAGCTTTGTCTTGACCTAGGCTACACATCCCCCCCTCTATCCTTTCCTCCACCCCGAAGTGGGCACTGCCGTTCGCCTGTTCTTTCTTTTCAATAACTTCTACTCCACTTCCGTTCCACCCCTCCCACCCTCTTCGCCTCTCTTCCCCTAATCGTCCGACGACATTGCATACGCAGCTCCCCTCCTTCCCGACGATCAGAAAATAGTACAGCAATACAAAGATGTCGCGACAGGGCCTATCTCACCAGAGGTCCTCCGAGGCCTTAAATATGTCGCCAGACCCCACCAGTGTCTACAACAATCTCAACTCCACCCAGCAGAACTACTTTGATCCCTCCTACCTCACCCCTTCTCAAGATCTCTCGCAAAGCATACAAGCTCAGCAGGTGCCATCGCCTACTCTAAATCCTCAAGTCTTCAGCTCACCTCAGGCGGCATCAGGTCTGTTGGGTCCCTTCAATCTGAGCCCTTCACAGAGTCAAACCGGCTTCAGCGATTTCTCCCTCTATAACGATAACAATTCCCCCACCGGCCTCGACCCTAGCGCCGCCATGTACGGTGGTACAGAGATCATGAATCCCTCGAGTTTCATACCAAACAGACATCACAGTCCTCATCTGGTCAGCCCGCCGAATCAGCAGCAGCTGGATTGGTCGTCTCCAAATTTCCACCAGATTCAGTCCCGCCACCAACGTGCGCTATCGGACCAATCTGATATCTCCCCACAGCCGAGCCCCTTCCTGCCGAACCAAGAGTTCCAAGACCATCACAGTCCCTTGCTTAGAGCTGAGCAACCTGGCGAGATGATGAACCTCCTTCAGAGTAATGATAACTTTGGCCTCGACCAGTTTACGTTGAATGATCCCGTAAACGGCTACTCGCCGAACCACAGCCCTAGAATCACCCCTCACCTGACCCCGCAACACACAGGGAACGGTCCTAGCCGACAGCCCCTCAGCGAGTCTGCTTTCCTATCATTAAACCAGCCGACGCACTTTGCAAATCCGAATACTGCGACACTCGCAGGCCTCGGCCTGCAGCCTGTAAATGGCCTCCAGGATCAAGTTGTGATCACCCCGCCCTCCATTGAGGTTGAGTTCGCCCCTCCTCAGCGGCAACCTACTTTCCCAGAGAAAATGCATGATGACAGCGCACTCTCGCCCCCATCGAGAGGCCGTGCCCGCCAGAGATCGAAATCCGATCCGCCACTGCTAACCATCTCTCGTCCGGAGACCCCAGACTCTCAGATGGGCGGCTTCAATCCAAATTTTGAAGTTCCCACGCGCGGCCGTCGTGATTCCCTTCATCCCACCGATTTCCTGAATGCGAATAGCCACTTCAGAACGCCTTCTCCATCTCCTTCAATCTCTTCTGTCACATCTTCAGTCTCCACATCTTCTCGCCACGTGCGTCGTTCATCTACAGGCGGGCTGAGCAATCGCGACTACATATTGGATCTCGCCGACCCTAAGCGCCCTGGTGTTTCGGGATCCGACACAAAGCGCGTGCAGAAGCACCCAGCGACTTTCCAATGCACATTATGCCCAAAACGCTTCACTCGTGCCTACAATCTCCGCTCCCACCATCGTACGCACACCGACGAGCGTCCGTTCGTCTGTACCGTCTGCGGGAAGGCATTTGCTCGCCAGCACGACCGGAAACGCCACGAAGGCCTGCACTCCGGCGAAAAACGTTTCGTCTGCCGTGGAGAGCTCAAGTCTGGTGGGAACTGGGGCTGTAGCCGAAGATTTGCACGTGCCGATGCCCTCGGACGACACTTTAGAAGCGAAGCTGGGAGGGTGTGCATTAAGCCGCTGCTTGATGAGGAAGCTGAAGAGCGCATGAGACGACAGGCGGAGAGTAATAATATGGCGATGTCGTACGATCACACGCACCCCACTTTCCCGCCTGGGGCTTTGGATCAATTGCCTCTGGCATTGCTTGCGCAGTACCCTGCACTTGCTAGTGCGTGGGAGACGCTGGCCAATGCGCCTTCTGGAGGGTATGACGATGAAGATGAAGGGAAGAGCGGGACGTTTGATCATAGCAGTGGAGGGGAGTGGGATGAAGGGATGAGCTCGGGTGGCATAGGCAGTCAGCGGAATAGCTTCGATGGCTTTTCGAGGGACGATTGGAGTGGAAGCGAGGCTGGGTGGCATAGCGATACGGGCGAGCCGTATCCTAACGCTGCGCCAACCTGGAGCTTGCCTGGGTAATAGTGAAGGTGGAGTAGAGGCCTGATGAAGATCGAGCCGGTGGAACTAAAAATATAAGGGTATTAGTATTGTTTCTTGGGATTTCATAGGTCGGGATTTTTCTTTTATATTTTGCTTGTCTTTGCTTTTGGGAGTCCGCGATTTCATTTTTTATATCTTTTATCTTTTTTCTTGGGACGGGTGGGGTGTGGCTTTTCGTATGCATCCACATGTATACGAATTCTCGCTACCCTTTCGTCATATCTTTATTTTTCCTTTTTTTCCTTTCTCTCTTCTTAACCTCACTCTTGCGATATCTTGAATTTTCGAGAGGTGTTTCTATATACCTGTTCGCTATAGACTTCCTTTTGTCAGAGTGTCTTCTTTTTTTCTGGCATCGACTATCATCGTTTTATCAGATACCGGTAATGTATAAGCAAAGTTTAACCTATAGTCGATCTTTTATTTTTTCCCTTAGCTTCTTCTTCTACTTGCGTTTACTTTGATATTCTACGATGTATTACTCCATTCCTGTCTGTTCCCTTTTCCTTCCATCCAAAAATTATCGCTATTCTTTCTTGTTTTTTGAATCCAAAAAAAAATGTGAAAGTTATTTTAGACTGCTGGGGTAATAGGGATTGCCTTTTTTTTCTTCTTCCTTACTTTTTATCATTTTATTGTCTTCAGTTTTTTGTTTTTAGTTTTATTTATATTAGGGGCGTCTAGTTAGCTTTTTATTTGGATTTTTTGAGTTAACTTTTTTTTTTATTGTTTTGGATGTGTGTTTAAGTGAGGACCTAGGTAGTTTACGTATACGGATATAAAGTACAGGGTTGACTTATATGTTTTTTTCTTGGGATTTCTTTGGTGATTTGTAGGTGGTTTGTGGGGGTTTTTATGTATAAGTTGGAGAAGTTAAGTGCAGTAGCAGTTTATCTCGTAAGGCTAGGTGCTGGTATGGATGGTAGCAGTGCTGAAGCGGGTCGGTATAAAATATAATTTGTTAGCTAGATTTATGGGCTAAATAGGTATCTATATGGTTGCGATGGAGGAATTGGAGTAGTGGGTTTTTCGAGGTGGGCGGTTGTATAAAGTCGATTATGGGGTACATTCCACTGATTATAATTAGGTGTGAAGTAGCGGTGCCTAAGAGTTTTGAAATAGTCAAGTAGTTGGCTATACGTATATACGGGCCGTGGGCTCAAGTACCTAAAGTACCTAAGTACAGATAGCTACGATTATGGGCAATTGGAGGAGTGGGGTTTCGATATAGGCGCCTGCGCCTAGGCGTTTATATAAAACGGATTATGGGGGTGTACATTTCACCGGTTATAGTTTTCCGCGGGATCGAGGCGGGTGTGTATTATATCCTAGCTCTGGAATATATAATTCCCAGCCTGTTCGGGTGCCTGCATTGTATTTAATGCAATCATACGGGGTTCTACGATGTTTTGTGGTTGTGTCTGATATTCATAAATTCTTCGTGTTATCCGAATATATCCACATTTCCGAAGTGAACAAAAAAAGCGAGGTAGTGAACAAAAGGAAAAAACACCATCAATTCTTTTTCCGGCCTGGAAAGGGACGGGAAAAAAAAGTACAGAGGACGACCATGAGGATGACGCATATAGTAATACCGAGTGAGAAAAAGTAATGAAACCGAGTTGGACAAGATGAAATGTGATGTAGAGGAACCCCCTTTGAAAGCCAACTCTCTTCTTGTCCTAAAGAGGAGGTGGGGAAGGCGACTATGACATGTCGGCCCCTTAAAAAAATTCTATTTAAAAATGATGGGAGGCGGTGGGATCGTTTTTTGTGTGGGTGGAAAAGTTGAATTAATGGTAGAAGAAGCTTTATGTAACAGAAAATAGAAGGTGGGTATTCTGCTTTTGTGCGGGGTTTAAGCGGCAATGGTGACTTCGACCTGTTGTTTTATGTTTGTTAGAGATGGTTATGAGGGCGGTGTAGACGGGGGTGGGTTTACCTCAACGCCAGCCTCGATATTTATGATGATCTGCTTGACGACCTCAGTGCCGGCTTGTAGACTATTTCAAACCAATTAGTATTCCAAACTCCTCCGAATTCCTTTTTTATTAAGATATTTGGTGGTAACGTACTCAATCAACCTCTTGTGGATTCTCATCTCATAGGAGTCCCATGTCTTGGAACCCTCACCGTTGGGGGTTTTACGGGTGGAGATTCTGAGGTTCTTGGTGGGTAGTCTGACGGGTCCCTTGACGCGCAAGTCCTTGGAGCGGGCGCGCTCGATGAGTTCCTTGCAGACCTTCTCTAGCGACTTGACCTTGCGGGATGTGAGGGTGATGCGGATGCGGTGTTCCTGGAGAGTTTTTCAAGGTGTTAGGATCCGGGTTTTGTTCTTTATATCTCGGGTTTTCTTTCAATATGAAAAAGTAGTCGGGTGTAATGTCCTCCTGATATCCGTGCCTTCCTGCTTTATCTTCGATGGCTTCCCCTCCCGCTTCATGATTCTGGCCCTTCATCTCGTCTTTGAGAGTACCGGCAGCATTTCCTCCTCCTATTTCTCTCAATCCCTTCCTTCGATCCCATTTCCCTTGAACCTTTTCGTTTCCTTTTCTTCTTCTTCCATTCTACTTCTTCCACCTTCGACGAAACCCGAGAAATAGTACAGGGAGAGAGGTTCAAAATCTAACCTTTGGAGCATCACCAGCGTCCTTATCCTTTCCAAGATATCCCGACATATTGAATCGTAAGTTGTATTTAAAAAAGAGTCGTTAAAAACGGCGGTTTATATCGTTCAAGCGGTTTATCGGGGATTTTCAAACCGGTATATGGGTCGGTGGTAGTCGGAAGAGTGGACGGGGGGTGTCGGGGGGGATTGTTGTCGAAAAGGCTAGCAAAAGAAAATGTGTAGATGGGGTTTGCTGATTGGGGCGTTGTGTGTAGTTTGAGGTTTGAATGCCAAGGATGGCAGAGTTATGTGGGACACCAGCCACGGTTTTTGCAACGCAGCGTTCTTTGGGGTTTGTGGTGTGGCGGTTAGTTAGGGCAGCCATGCCCTGTGGCTGGGTCATGTGATCGCTTAGCCGTGCCAAGTTTTTTCTGGGAAGTGCTACGGGCAGGAAGTTGAAGAATGCATGATAGGTATATGAGGATGAAAGTGCACTTGACGGTGGGAAAGCTATTGAGTAGATCCTATTTACGGGATTCCCGTAGATAGTGGTTTGGGTCGTGAGATTCACCTTTACGCTCGAGGCCTGATATCGATGAATTCATACAGCCCAGACTATCTCCGTTGCCTTGTATCAAGTGCCAACTGCACGACTCTCACACCCATTTATACTTAGTCTCGCTTTGGCCATTCACAGCAGGCTTATTATATACATGCGGACTACCCATCTTACTTCGTAGTAGCTAGGGGATTCGAGGCTAGCAGGAGGCTGTTCTAGTGTCGAGACTGGCTAGCAGGAGGCCGGAGGTAGTGTCGAGACTGGCTAGCAGGAGGCCGGAGGTAGTGGGCCGGCCCAACACACATCTTCCAACAACCTCCATCGCCGGTTGTGATAGTCACAACTATTCATCGTGATTGCCAGGCTAGTTCTCCTCCAAAAGACTTGATTTTGGGATCAATCGAAAGGGGAGATCAAGAGTTAAAAATAGCGCCTCATGTCCCAGGACCGCTGGGGTTTTGGAAAGGAAATATATCACGTGGTGTTTTATTTGTGGAGGTTATACGGCTGGCATTCTGCCAGTTGACGAGGCTTATGCATGTATACGGCAGGTTGTTTGCTAGTTGAAGATTTTTGTACGACTAGGCAATTCTCAGTTGATCCAGCTGCATAGGTACCTACTCTCTTGTATATACTGAAATATATCCTTTAAACCACATAATTTTTCACTGATCCCGCGAATTACGAGCGGTAGTGTCTGGGCTGCTGGAAAACTGTAATCTCTACCAGCGTCGAGACTAAGTGGTTATACATGAAAAATCCCTACGATTCCTATAATCGTAGAACTTTCATTTGGTAAATTAGTCATGATGAAACGCACTATACACGGGTAATCTCGAGGCCAGATAAATACGGGGTTGAGACTATCTACGTAGTACGTAGGATCTGTTAATTGGTCCGGCGCATAAAGCTTCAACAAAGCCTTCAAACTCAGGTGCACGCCTGGGCTATTAAAGCCCTTGTCGGTGGAGATTAAGCTAATTCTGAGAGTAAAGCGTGCACTTGCAGATTTACAGATCTAATTCTGGTTCGTTTGATTGGTGGCGTTATGTATGATTAAGTAATGCCACACTAACCCCTATCCCGAGGGTATCAATACGTATCTAGACTTTGGGCTATATACTGGCCTCGAGAGTAGGCTACACATAGAGGGATAAGGACCTAAACAACACATGGTTTCGTGTTGCAATTTGATTACGGATCAGGTCTCAGTCCCGGCACATTAGGTCTCGCCATTACATACAAAACATTCATATTTCCACGTGTATTATATGTTATTGTTTTAAAATTTATATTGTCGGCATAACAGACTAGCATGTACATACGTAGATGGCATAGCAACCTATGTGTTGTGAAACTATTTAGTAGCCTTTTCTAATAGAATTGAACTTCATCCCGTTTCCATTCTTCAATCCCACCTACACCCATTCTGCCCAACCATCATCCCTCCATCCAGTACCAAACCTGTGATACAAAGCCTAACCGAAGCATAAAACCCACCAAAGATGTTACCTTGTTTTTGAGCAGAGGTATGGGACGGTAGTCCAAGACTACCTCCCGTTGAGTCTATTGATTCAAACCCCTCCGCCGGATGGCTATCCGCCCCAAAAGCCTGGACCGGGCGAACCTGGATTCATACCACCTCCCGGTTGCACCCCGAAGATTCAAGATCGGGTTGCCGTTCTCCGAGAGGCCTTGACAATCAAGGGGAACGAAAAGCAGGGGAAAAATATCGAGGCCGTTATCCGGAGCCTAGAAAAGAACGAGGAGACATCCGAGTACTATCAAGATGGCCGGCCGATAACGCTCGATCAGTATGATAAGACGAAGGGGCCGATATGGCTCGAGACGATGGTACGTACGCCTCCCAATCAGGCGACACAGGTCGGTCTGACTATTGTCTAATTTCTACACGCGAATAGGATTGTTGCTCTTTTACTCGAATGGCAGATGCTTTACCAACCGGAGTCAATAAGATAAAATACTGTAAGTTCGCCAGGTTTGTTGAATCTTACTTTGACGACTCTGACTTTGTTTTCAAGGTCAACATGGAAATCCGACTACACCCTTTTGTGTGGCTGGCCCGTGAGACCAACTACACCCTCAATTTTTCATTCCTCGCCCGTTCAACCTCATCGTCGCCATAGCTCCGTCAGCGAGTGAAACCCCTACCGTCTCTAAACCCCTCCATCTTCCGGTCGAGATTTGGCTGAAAATTTTTGATCGAGTCGATAATTCAACATTTGCGGCTTCGCTAGTCCTCATTTCTAGACAATTTCGCGCGATCTGCCTGACCAATTTTGGAGACGAAAGATTGAAGGTGTTCGGTCTCCATATCAGAGTTTGGAGAAATATCCTGTCTAATCTCGAATACGAAAATCTTCACAACATGAGCCAAGTTTCTGAGCTTTATTTTCATCTGATTAAGCTCACCCCATCGCTGGCTAGCAGGGCTTTTGTCGAGCCAGTGGATGTTTCGAGAAAGCAATCGAATACCTCTATCCACCTAGTGGTAAAATACGCTCCACTAGTCGCTAAACCACAAGAAATCGTAACGCACCAAATACCGGTGACGTATCGAAAGCGAGCTCTCAACCGCACTCCAATCAGTCCAACGACCTATCTCAACGAAAATAGCACATCTCCTCCTACGCCGAAAATTATACCCAAACAATGGTGTCCCTCCTGCTTCCTCCCCTCAAGAGAAGTTGTTATCGGCCCGAATCTTGGAAGCGAAGCCGTTTCGGTCCGAGACGTATTCAATGGGCTGAAAGAGCTACTGAAGGAGTGCTTCAACATTCGCCAAATAATCGAGAATTTGGGGAGCCTCCCACCGTACTTTTGGCCACCCAGACAGGATTTTCCTACCGGGATTGGTATGCGTTTAATTGCGGAGCATCCATTCCGAGTTTTGCGCGCTTGCCACCTAGAATCAGCCGGCGGGGGGGATGTTACCATCGAGGTGTATCTAGATTGCCCCTGCCGAATGTGCGACGATCACGCTTTTTACCATTAGACGTTGATGGCAGGACGTGATAGTACACACATTCGATAGCTTTTTTCTTTGTTGGAAGAATCAAAGGCATTATATCATGGCTTTTCCAAACCTTTTAACCGGAAATGCCCTCTCAAGTCCTTCTATTTGCGGCTTTTCGGGATCGAAGAATACTAGGGTAACGCAGCCAGACGAAAAAAACAATAAACCAAAAGTTAATTTATTTGAAAAGATACGACTTCTGTGGCTGAATATAGCCAATGTTCCTTTGAATAGAAAGCTAGTTGGTTTTGTCTCTCGTATATTATTACATATTTTCCGAGTTTGAATTGCAATTGCTGTCCTATCCAAATTCGAGGGTTTTGACATACTGATAGAAGTTTGTTAGGTAATGGTATCCCTTGTTGTTTACCCTATAGATCCCGTCCGTCCGCTTGATCATGGTATATTGATACCGAAGCTAGCCTTGAGACTAGTATAATACCGAAGTTTGATGTGAAGCCAAGAAGTGAATTGGAGAGCGTCGCTTAGCCGGCCTAACTTGTACCCCGGTGCCCGCATTTGGATTCAGGCTTGGACCAATCTTGGTCCCAGACATGCTCGCCAAGAAGTATTTGTGTGACCTGGTCCATGCATATACTTTTGTTGAAATTGTCTCTCGTCGTCTCGGGCCCCGATCGATCTTAAATCAAGAATCAGATAATACTGGTCAGGCGGATAATACTATAGCACGCCTTATTTATCGGGGGGTAGTGTATGTAACGAATTGCCCTTGCGTTTGAAGAGGTGTCAGCAGGACGCATTGGTATTAGTGCCGCAGCTGGATAATTGATCGGGAGAATCCAAGACCAAGACTAAGAAATATGCACTCGAAGTCGTGACTTTATAATGGATGTTCGTGCGCGCTGCGGACTTTCGTTTAGCATCGACCGTTTCCCCAACTTCTACCTACGATAAAGAAAGGGCCGTAACAATGGCGCTGAATCTCAATTTTACTCCGGGCGATATCCCCGACCTTACCGGCAAGATTGCCTTGGTCACTGGGTAAAGAACATATCTTCGGTCACTCTGTAGCTTCATCATTTTACGCTGACGTTAATTTGGCTTGTGTAACGTAACAGTGCCAACGTGGGAATCGGCCTCGAGACCGCATACTTCCTAGCCTCGCACAATGCAACCGTCTACCTCGCCTGCCGCAGCGAACCCCGCGCCCTGGCAGCGATAGATATCCTCCAATCCCGCCTGAAAGCCGCCAAAGTTGATGCCAAAGTCTACTACCACAACCTCGACCTGGGATCGATCAAATCCGCAAGAACATCCGCCGAGGAGTTTATGACGAAAGAGAGCCGTCTGGATATTCTGGTAGCAAATGCAGGAGTAATGGGGAACAAATGGACGCCGGAATGGGAGTACGAACCTATGTTTTTAACGAACCATCTGGGGCATTTCACGTTCGTTACTACGTTGTTACCATTGATCGAGAAGACGGCGGATAAAACGCATGATGTGCGGGTGATATGTACCACCAGTAAAGCGCTATTCATGACCACTCCGACGATTGATTACGATGCTATCGAGAATCGGCCGAAGGAGGCAGATGCACCCAGGGGTATTGGACAATTCGCGGGCGCGATGAAGGTCTACGGAGTGAGTAAACTGGCGAATTTGTATTTCGCGAAGGAACTGGATAGGAGGTATCGGGATAAGGGGGTGTGGGTTAATGCACCTCATCCCGGGTGGGTTGGCGGAACGGAGCTGGGGCTTCATGAGGCGTTTGATATGTTTGGGTTTATTACGAAGAGGATTGTGGGGTTCTTGCATTCTTGGTTTGCTATGAAGACGCCCGATGGCATGTCTTCCTCCCTTTCAAGATATATAATTTTTGATGAACATAAGGAGTGGTTCTAATAAGAATGATGATGTATAGGGGCAGCGACACAGACGTATCTGGCGGTGTCGCCAGAGGTGCCACAGTTGGGGATCCATGGGCAATATTTGATGCCACGGAATAATTGGCTACTTAGATACCAAGGCCCCCAGGTCGTGAAACTTGATGCGGCGTATCAGAACGAGGAGGAATGGAGTAAACTGTGGCAGTGGTCCGAGGAGGTCGTGAAGAAGGAGCTGGCGAGGTAGTTTAGCTATTCCGATCCAGGATATTGCCCGCTCATATATACACTGGCGCGATTTCTTGTAAGCTGTCTATTTAAGTCTCCTACGACCTAGCTACTCAAGCGTGCTATTTTCTATCCTATCTATTTTATTCTATTTTTTAAATTAATGTTTTGTTGAATCCATATCGTGGAAAGTCTAAGAGAGGGGTGAAGCCAAGAATACAGCGGGCCTCGACGTCACCAAGCCGTTTTGCTGTGTTGCTGGGAAGCCCATTTTAGGCAGCTTGTGTACTCGTCCGCTTCAGGATTCGTACTTTTCTATCTTCAAAACACCACGAAATCGTCCTGATCCCTCGATCGAGGCCCCGCATATTCGCGCGAAAATCTACCATGTCGACGTAAGCTATACTCTTCCTCCTTGTTCCCTACCACTGTTTGGTATCGAAGTATCAGAACTAACGTGTACACGCGCAGTCCCCTCCACATTCCCTTCCGCAACTCCGCACCCCTCACCCCGCCACTCTCGACGGCGATAACATCCTACATATCCTCCAAATATGACCAACATCCCGATATGTTCAAGGCCGACCTGGCCATGATCGATAAGATGCGCTCGGATGCTGTTAATGTCCGAGATGCTCATGGTAGCGAGCTGGTGAAGTTGGGAGCTTACGCTGCTGTGCTTTCGGCCGCTAGTGGGAAGTTCCCGGTTGATGTATGAGGTCCCTCGTTATCGTACATTATGGAAAGGGGGTATACTGATGGGTTTGACGATACTATAGATCGGTGCGGACTTCACGTGGTATCCAGCGTTAGGATATAATACTCAACGTCCTCGTAAGAAGACACCCTCTAACCCATCTTCGGCCCATATAGGTTCTATGATGCTGACGACGACATAAACCCGGAAAAAGTCACCCAGAATAACCTCCAATTCGAGCGCGCGAACATAATTTACAATCTCGCCTCTCTATACTCCCAACTCGCCATCTCAGTCTCCCGTTCCACCTCCGAAGGCCTCAAGCAAGCCTGCAACTACTTCTCCTGCGCTGCCGGCACCTTCTCCCACCTCCGCACCGAAATAATCCCCAAAATGCGTTCCCTCCCACCGGAAGACATGGACGTCATGACTCTCGAAGCTCTCGAGAATCTAATGCTCGCACAAGCGCAGGAATGTTTCTGGCAAAAGGCGGTGATGGACGGCATGAGGGACTCGTTGATATCAAAACTTGCGGCAAAAGTTAATGACTTTTATGCCGAAGCGAGGGATATTGCGAAAAAATCCGATGCTGTGTCTACAGATTGGATCCATCACATGACTGCCAAACACCACCATTTTGCTGCTGCGGCGCAGTATAGAGCTGCCTGCGATGCACTTGAGAAGTCGAAATACGGGGAGGAAGTAGCGAGGTTACAAGATGCGCTGAAATGCGCGAATGAAGGGTTGAGGGAGGAGAATTATGTTTCTAGCGTCGTAACGGCGGATTTGAAGGGTCTGAAGCAAAAGATCGTGGATACCTTACGAAGGGCGGAGAAGGATAATGACTTGATATACCTCGCACACGTACCCTCGAAAGCTGAGCTAGCGGTTTTGCAGAGAGCTTCGATGGTGAAACCCATAGTACCCAAGGAGATTACGGAGGCGAGTGCAAAGTTGGTGGCAGGCGGGGAGTACGGTCCGCCGTTGTTCCAGAATCTCGTGCCGTTTGCTGTACACATGGCCGGCAGCATATACGTGGAGAGACGAGACAGGGCGGTGAATAATATCATAGAAGAGTTGGAGAGTCTAACAGTACAGCTGAGGGAGACACTACAGTCGCTGAACTTACCGGGATCACTGGAGGCACTAGAAAAACCATTGGGGCTACCACCTGGATTAATGGCACACGTACAAGAAGTCAGACAAGCAGGCGGTGTCGAGGGCCTCCTCAGGGCCTACGACGATGTGACAAAGATTAAATCCAACGATAAAGCGGTATACGAAGAATGCGTGGGGATCCTGAGACTGGAAGAAGAAGAAGACCAAAAGATGAGGCAGAGACACGGAACGGATAGGTGGTTACGAAAACCGTCGAAGGAGGTGGAAGCAAATCCTATCGGGCAGATCGAGAAGTACGGTAGCATGATACAAAGTGCGGACAACTCGGATCGCCTTATTATGGAGAAAATCCGAATGTATGAAGCCCCGTTACGATTAATGCAAGGTAGCGATGTAAGCCCCTCTTTATATCCCTGGGTATATTAAAAACCATACTGACAGATATCAAAAGTCCGGCCTACGGGACTTCGTCCCCAACTCCACCCGTCCCAAAATGAACGTCCAAGTCGACAAGACGGCCACAAAGCTACGCCAACTCCTCGACGAAACCTCACGGTTCGAATCCGCTAGAAAACGTCTGATCGAACAAATCCGCGAGAAAGGCAGAGCAGACGATATCACACAGGCACTCCTGGCCGAAGCAAGCAAAATCGAGATAGAACAACCACTAAAACCTATCGAAGCCGCCGATTTTGAGACTTTATTCGCTGAGCGTCTGCGCGTGTACGATGAATACCAATCCCTCAAGGCGGAGGAACAGCAGAAGCAGGATTCATTGACTACGAAGATAAAAGACGCAAACACCGCGTTCGTATCAAGCAGGAAGGTGGACGATAGCCTTAAAGAGCGAGAACAGGCGTTACAAACCCTGGAAACGGCTTATGCGAAACATCAAGAGGTGATTGGGAATTTGGACACCGCAAGGAAGTTCTATAACGACCTCGCCAAATTGCTGGCACGATTACAGCAGGAAGCTAAGGGGTTCGTATACGCCAGAAAGTACGAAGCGGAACAAATGGAGATGTAAGTTTACCCATATACCTTGATAACCAAAGTTATATTTCTAATATGTGTAACACAGGGACATAACATCCGCCATGTCAAACCTCAGAATATCATCCCCCGCTGCAGCACCAGTCCCAGTTCCAATACCACAATACCAACCCCAACCACCTCCACCTCCACCCCAGCAACAACCAAGAGTAGTCCAGCAACCAGTTCCTCAACCTCAAGTGATACCACAACCTGCGCCATCGCGGTACTCAACTCGATCACAAGCTTCGACGACCAGACAATCCGAAACGGCGACACCTCTGCCGGCGCCGCAGGCGCAGAGACCGCTGAATGTACCGTCGGTACCGACGGTTCAGGGTGGTGGAGTTTGGACGCCAGATCAGGGGATTAGATTTGGACCACCCGCTGGAGGAGCCGGAAGGGGCAGGTAGATTATGTTAATAGTTGGTATTGATTGTTCCATTTGGGGATACGTAAGTATACAAGAATGTGGATATTTGTTACCCTTGAAGGTTTTTTTTTGGGTGGGAATTTAATACACTGCAGAGCGTCCAATATAAAGCGAATGATTTATTGTAGTATATATCCAAATGAAGGTACAGCTTGCGAATAAATGGCCTATAGACTCCGCTTGTAACCAATCTAGTAGAACTCTAGCGTTTTTAGCCCGTAAGTTTAATTATAGATAGTTAGACCTTATTTGCCAGAATAGATCTTCACATGCGAGGAACGAAAACGAAAACAGGAGAAGCTTATGATGTTACGAAGTATGTCCCTGAGTTTGCTATGACGTCATTAGGATCGCACATCATTCGAAGCTTTCCAGGTTACAAACGTCATCGAGGCGACGCATAAAATTTCATGGTATATAAAGGACCACCTTCGAAGGAACGAGTTCTTAGATGTTTTATAATTTATATATCAAAGTTAAATTTAATAAAGTCAAGAAATAAATATTATATATTCTTCCACTACCTCTTTAAGAAATTTTCAACCCAAAATAACAAAAAATGAACAACAAGAACAACGGTATCAGACAAGGTGTGACCGGTGTCACTTCGTACGTTCCCCCTTCCAAGGATATAAGATGTACCATATACTGATATTCCTACCAACAGAACCGTCGGAAACCTCGCGGGAGGCCTCCTCGGCACAGTCGGCGGAGCAGTGGGCACAGTCGGCCGCGGCATCGGCGGGACGATAAATAATACCACCGGAACAAGAGCCGTAGGCGACGGACTTGCGTATGTGACGAATGGGGTTGAGAGTGGAGTTAACTCCGTGGCAAAAGGAATCGAAGATGCGGGCAAGGCGCCGGGGAAATAAATCAAAAAACAATACGCAGAAAGGAAATGCGAATTGAGGGGAATTGATACGGAGTTATATGGGATACTGTCATGTACTATTCGTTGGAAATAATACAATATCTTCACCCAGTTTAACATCCTGAATCAAAGGGTATGAAGGGATACTTGAAGAAGAAAAAGGAGAGAGACCCAATCAGATATATAAAATAATCGTAGCATCAACAAAACCTCAAGAGGCGCCTGTATATTTGACCAGTCCGCCAACGAAGCCCATTTCAGTGCTTGACTCTATGATTTGTAATTCATCACGCTAGGTGTGTTCCCTCTCCCCTTCTCTTCGTGCCCTCGTAGAAAAATTTTTGCGTCCAGATAAAAAGACCCACCAGGAGTGTAAAAAAAAAGATGGAAAGATGGAAGATCTTCCGAAGAACAAAAAAGATGCCCCCGAGTTCCAAAGGAAGGGATTTGGACCATCGGACATAGAAGAAGAAAAAACTCCATCACCCACCTTTATCCCCCTTCACACGTCCCCCCCGATCTAATATTGCGTAAAGACGTGAAAAACCCCCCTCGCATCAAGAATAAGCCCCATCGAGTCACCTCATACCCTTCTTTCGAAGTAAAAGTACAAAGCAATCGCATAACTATCCAATCTCTGACGAAAAATTAAAAACCAGCACCAGAGAGCGTGAACCCTCCAATTCCCACAAACCCCAACCAAAAAACCCATCAATCCTTTCCACAAAAACAAAGAAAACCCCCCAGTCTGCGATCAAACCCCGAGAGGCGAGAGACGTGAAGAACAAGTCGATGTCTTTTTGAAAACGTGGTAGTAATTAACGGGCGGTGAGGAGCGCGGGTGGATTGTTTTATAATGCCGTATAATAAACCGAATGGAATCAATGCTTCTATGTCGGTGTTTTTCAACTGGTTTTGTTAAGAAAACAAAACATACGTCCGGGGACTTTCTCCCAAAGCTTTCTGTGAAGTGGACGAATGAGAGGAATCAGATTCCTTCATTGTCTGTGTGTGGCTTTGATAGCGATTGTTTGAGCGAGGGGGGAAGTAGTCGATACATAGATCGTAATGGGGGGTTGGAAGGTGAATCCGGGTGGATGATGGGGTTGAAGTTTTTTTTTTCCAATGTGATGATGGTTGGTGAAGGAAAGAAGGAAGAAAATCTTCGCGAAGAGAAAAAATAAAAATTTATAGTTGAGTGGCGTTGGCGCAAAGCGATGTGTGGCTGGTGGTTTGTTGGTGGCTGGTGTGACAACTCGTCACGCACGCCACGCACGGAAACTGGAGGGCCTTGTCAATGCATGCAGTACAATTGTCCAAGCACAGGACAACTGACAACTGTTCATGTATCTCCAGATGGATATCACAATCCAATTGGACAGCGACCAACTTTTCCGCAGCAGATGTAACGTGGTGGGCTACGGAATCCTGTGTTCCAGTTGGGAATATAAATATGGCCTTGGGAACTGGAGATTCCTAGCCAACTACCTAGCCAGAACCTAGGAACAATCAAAATTTTATTCGGTTTTAAAGGTCATTTCTTTAGTATTACAGTATCACCATGCGCCCCTCAGAAATTGTCTTACCTTCAATCTGGGAGCAGATATTGGGTAAGTCCCTTTAGTATCACGCCATGGTTACTACGATAGGAGTACGTGAAACTCATTCACAAAACCGAGAAGCTGCCCCCGGTCGTTTATCCGGTCGTTCGATCCCACCCCCCAATACAGACCGTAAAATGGACCGCGAAATGGAGTACGAAGTGCAATACGAAATGGACTACGAAATGGATCACGATATGATCCCCGCGGTGGGCACCAAGATAGGCCCTAGGGCCTACCTGAGGGCGCATCCCGAGGCATATCCTAAGGGGTATTCTAAGATGAACGCGACGGTGGAATCCGGTACGGAATCCGAAGTGGAACACGAAGTTGAATCCGATATGGAATCCGGGATAGGGTCTGAGGTGGAATCCGGCATGGAATCCGACATGGAACCCAAAAGGAAATCCGACAAGAAGCCCAAGAGGGGACCCAATGTCGAGCGCGAGGTCGAACCCAAGAAGGAACCTGGGGTGGAACCTGAGAGTCAAGGCAAGAGGAAACCTAAGGTGGAACTCAAGATGAGCCCTAAGGCGGAACCTCGGTGGGAATTCGAGACCGAGTTTGAACCCGAGGTGGAACCCGAGAGGCAACCTAAAAGGGAATCTAAGAGGGAACCTAAGAGAGAGCCTAAGAGGGAACCCAAGTCTGAGTGGGAAACCGAAATAGAGCCTGAAAGGCAGCCTAAGAGGGAAGCAAAGAGAGAAGCAAAGGGAGGATCTAGGAGAGAACCCTCCCAGTTCTGGGTACGAGACAAAAGAGAACCCGAGATAGAGTTCAAAAAGGAGTCTAAGAAAGAACCTAAGAAAGAACCTAAGAAAGAACCTAAGAAGGAATTCAAAAAGGAACATCAAATGGAACTCAAGAGGGAACCTAAGAGGGAGCCCAAAGTGGAGCCAAGAGTAGAACTTGAGGCGGAACCTATGAGGGGACCTAGTCTCGTTCCGAGGGGATCTACATTTAAGGTAGAACCTCGAAAAGAATTTCAGACGGAGCCTCGGGGAGAAAACCAAAGGGGGAATGAAAGGGAAAATCAAAGAGAAAGTCGAAGGGAAAATCAAAGAGACTTCAAGGCGGAGCCCCAAGGGGAAAGTAGTGTGGGCTATGGAGGTGCCTCTTATGAGCCACTTCCCCGAGCTACTGCCGAGGACACCAAATTCTTTCAACACGCCGATTGGAGCGACCGACGGGACGAAGATCTAGATCTCAGTTTGGCAGGAGTTCAAGCAGACAATTGGAAGCAATGGACTGTAAAACTAGAGTTCACTCAACAAGGTACGGTTTTTTTCTATCGATACCACTCTAGCTCTGCGCCACCCGGTGAATTTAGGTCTTGACGAACGTGGAACAATATAGGCAGCCTACGCACCGCGACCGCTTTCTACATCAACCTCGACCAAAAGACGCACCGAATACTCCTAACTGCGGGGCATAACCTCATTGGCAATGACGGAAATATAGTGCAAAATATGAGTATCCCTAAAACGGGAGAAACGATAGCAACAGAGCAGATATTCATTTGTGAAGAATACAGAAAGAACCCCGGCCCAGAAAGCAAAATTCACGACTATGGAATGATTCTGTTACCTGGCCCTCCGATGGGTGGCTTTGGATTTTCGCTGAAACTAGCCGAATTTAAAGCCACTGATCTGAAGATTCCGGGAGTCAATATCATCGGGTACCACCAAACTGCTGAAGGCCAACATACTGACGACCCATCGTTCTACTCCGGGAAAGTATCTAGACTTCTGGACAAGGTTATCAAATACAATATCAAGTCTGTCCCTGGAAACAGTGGTGGCCCCGTTTGGGTTGGGAGCGAAGGGAAAGAAATGGCAATCGGAATACAGTGAGCACCCGATTCTGATGATATATGAAAAAATAATTTAAATCTAATCATGGGAAACTTTATCAAGCAACTATGGGGGAGACCCTGGAAAGAAAGGCTTGACTACAGCCGCCCAAGGAACTCGTATACACCTTGGTGTGCTCCAAGACATCTGCCGATGGGCGGCGTCTCATGGATGCGAAGTCGGGTACTTATCAAAAAGACTAGCCGTGAATAGTTTAAAGGCACCACATGACAAGTACAAAGACCCTGAGATGAACTTTTACTTGAAATTCACGAGGGGGGTGACGACTGCGAAGGCTCGTTTGGGAGCGGAGGATCTTGAGACAACTTTCGATGTGTTACCTGGCTACACGCCTTCGTTGGCTGCTTCAGGGCCAGGAGGGAAACGTTCCCCTATATCACCCGCTCAATACGTGTTCATGTTTAAGGAATCGGCCAGTTGGCAGGAAAACAGTGACGACGAAGACGGCAGCGCAAATGGTGAAAGGGTCGCTAAGCACACCAGTGGAGAGCCGATGCTACGGTGGGTGCGGTGGAGGACTGATAAGGATATTAACAGAGTTGAACTCTCGCCAAAGATTCGAGACGATAGTTTTGTGAAATTGAGTTCGAAGGCTAAAGGATATGAAATAATACAGGGTAAGATGAAGTTGCGAATGATGGTTGACGAAGTCGATGTAATGCCACCAGAGGGGCCGGAAGGGTTGCCTGAACTATATGAAAGCGAACAGGTTGGATTTATACCAGAAGGCGTTCAGCATACAAAAACGCCAGTAAGTACATTTCCCCCCTTTTCTTCTCAAAAACTTCTCTATAAAACATGAGTGCAGCAAACGTTAATACTTTCTTTAAAATTGATACAGTATTGTGTTTTCAAGTTCACATAAGAGAAGGAAAGATCCCAGCTACAGGAAAGAAAGGCCCTCTTAGATTTGAGACGTTTCCTAAATACATTCTCTTAAAAATAATATGATAGCTCGATATTCATGTACACAAATTTGCAGAAGCTCCTAATTATATTACCCCGTGACAATTTCCCAGCTACCAACAGAGCCCTCGCGGTCTTGGGCGGTAGTAGTTGTAATGGTAGTAACGTATGACATATGTCACTCTGTAATAGTAGGGGCGGCAGCCCCTGCTAATCCATCTGATGTTTTGCGCATTGTTATTCTTTCTTAGGATCCCCTCGTCAACCACACCGATATCAATGGGCTCATTGGATTGGGAGAGCTGCCAAAGCCTCCCATCCGTTAATACATATGCTTCGATGTTGAGGTTTTGTTCATCCTGGCCTTCCTGATCCTGGTTTACCGCCGACGCCCTGAAACGAGTTACCGGGGTTCTGACAACTATATTGTCAACTCTGTGATCTGAATAGTAATGATATTAGTTCTTATATATACTCCAATAAATTGTGCCAAAACGGCAATTTAATTAACCCAACCAACGTACCTTCCCATCTCCCAGGTTGCTGGCCCTGGCGCAAGTAATGGAGTGTGTCATCGACACCAAAGTAGAAGAGGATGATACCATGTTGAGAGACCTCTGCAAGCAAAGGTGTCCCTATCTTGGCCGCAGCCGGCAATTCCCCCTCCAATGTCCAATCCTCGCCACCCCTCCTAACGATAGCTTGCAATTTGCCGGACGGGTTCATAAAAAACAAATAGAAGCCGTCAGGCGTGAGGGCTGCAGATATATCAGACTGCGGGTGTAATGCAGTAACAGTGCTGATATTTCCTGCTTGGTATTCCTTCCAGATATCATCTTCCTCATAATCATACTTAAACGCGATAAATGTATTCTCCGGTGTAACTGAGAAAACCATTCTCTATACGCCAAAGATTGAAAGTAAGTACTTGATCATGAGTAAAAAAAAGCTAATATCATATGTTATCATTTTCAAAAGCGGTTTGATATCACAAAATACTCATGAAAAATGATATATATGCAGCCTAGAGGCATATAAATATAGTAAACGTACGCGTACCTCTTCACCACCAAACCCCTCATCCTCTTCAACGTTGTACTCTTCACCCCCCTGGATGTTCGAATACCACACGTAGGCGGCAGGCGCACCATCCTTTACGCCGCTCCCGACCTCCTCTTCCTTTATTGTCTCACCACTCGCGGGTTCCCAAACCGTTTCGGTAAGTTCGCCCCCATTTGCATAGATGAGGTGGCTAATTTGGTTATCTGCGACGAATGTGGCAGCGGCAGAGAGGCAGTAGGCTATCCTCTGGAGATCGTCTGTCATATCGACTGACTGGGCGTAAGATGTCATAAAAGCAGCACAAAAAAAGTGATATCTTTAAAGTCAATGATGATGAAACTGGGTTTTTTATCGTATATGCGTATGCAATGATGAATTCAGGTTTTATTCAAACCACCTGCTGATTTTTCCCAATAATTTATAGAAAATTGTATCCCACATTAATTAAAAAAGAGTCCGTATAAATTGCCCATTGAAGAGCAATAGATACTCAGCTATCTGCCCGAGTAGAGAGAGAGAGAGTCCCCACGACATTTGGGCGAAGCGGGAAAAAAGCCCCCATTGAACCGCCAGCGTCAGTCACAGAAAGAAAGGTAGAAAATCCATATAACGCTTGTCAGTCCGTAGCGCGGAATCCATCACAATCACTTGCAACCTGCATAGCCGTCCAATCAAGAAAGAAAGATCCTGTAGAATGATCAGCAACATGGGTAACATAGCATCAATCGTGGCGTTTTTGAGGGATATCCCTGAAAGGATAGTGCTGATGAGCTCATTATGCGAGACACCTAGTGCTTCTCGTGGGAAGAGAGGGGTAATTCAGGTTACCGCCTGGCCTATTCTCCAAGAATCTATGTGATACGAACATCCAAGTTGATGATTTGAGCGTGCTATTTGCGTCGAACGAATTAACAATAGCTATCGGTAGCGAGACATGCAGGCTGCGATTCTCGAAATGGTTGATATATTACTTGGTGTGGAAACCAATTTTCACCGGCCAATCGGGAAGATGCTTGATTACGTAGTCCCGTGAGCCCCACTTGTTTTGACGGTATATTGTGAATAGAGTCAAGGATCCGGACACCCGTAACTTAACTAGTTGTAACGTTGTCCATGCAGATACGTCGCGCGTGCGAAGGAATGTTCCTCCATTGCCTGCATTGCATATTTCCCCATCCTAGCCTATGTGCATATCCCCTCAATGACAGAGCTTGTCTGCAATTCGCATGCCCTCGTGGAATTAGGCAAATTAGCCTGAAGAGTAATTGCATGGAATTGCATTGACAGCATGTAGATAGTGAGTTTAAAACTCCAAGATTGGGAAACCCGTAAAACCTCAATATTCGAAGCTCGAGGTGTACCGGTGAGACATTCAGGTGAAGTGTTGTAATTTGGAGGATGGAATCCGAGACCCTGCCATGAGAGGGGCGGAGGAATTGGTAGCCTCGAATCCAGGAATCGGGGAGGGATGGTCCATGCAGGCTGCATGCACCGATACGTAGCTTTGCAGCAGGGTTTGGCCTGGAGCGAACAGCAGGGTTCACACCAAACTAGGGTTCATAAAAGTACCGATTCCCTCCCGTTGAGTGAGGCTACCTGTTGAGCTTGGTCTTATATTTCCCTGCTCTGATGTTCCACAATGACGTTACACAAGAGCTCAAGCTGCCAACACAGAACCGCCACCACGGACCAAGAGAATCGAGAAGGCCTGAGGATCACGAGCGCGAGCTTCCTCAAGGACCTCAAACAGGTCCAGGACAAAGCAAAATTATTTTCATCCTAATAATGGTCCTGAAAATACAAATTTATATGGCGCGCATGCACCCACGACGTTGAAGGTATCCTCTTCAGGATACCCACTAGACATCAGTTCATTTTGTCCAATAAGATGCTTACAGCAAAAGGAGGGGTATATAATGCATGATGCAACAGCTATCACTCGATGTAGGCATCTAAGTAGCTATACCCTGCACTTGGCTCCGCTTATACGCATAGGAGTGGCATAGCTCAAGAACACCTCAAAGAGCCTGAGATAATGGGGGAGCGAATGGCCAACGTTTAACAATTCATCACTGTGCATTGTCGCAGATCTCGAGGATATCCGGATTTGCAGATAAAGGAAGATGTAAGGAGCTCGGGTGCCAGGTGCTGAAAGACTCGATTTCGCAGCAGGAAACATTTTTTTTTTTTTTTAGAACAAAAGAGAACCTCGAATTATCAGATACTCTTGCCCCTCTACTGCTTTGTAGGTTCATGGCTTCGGAACATTCCACTTTTCTTTTTCTTTTTCTTCCCTTCGAAGCTGGTCCTGTGACCAGCGTGTGGAGATCTAGATTGCTTACCAACTTGACCCCGATCGCTAACTTAGGCTCGATCATCCCGTGTGGGTACTCGGTAGTACAAGGCTCGATCGTATCCTTTTAAGCCAAATTTCTGGGCACGGGAGAGGCCCTTCGCACTCTTCCCATGTCTTGTCCAAAGATATGGCAAGAAGCCTTAAATGGCAAACTGACGGAGATAAGTCTCAAAGAACACATGAAGGCCGGTGAAGACATCAATGGCCGAGCTACAGCGCGGTGCCTCACTCCGCTCATGGGTGCAATCCTGAAAGGCCATGATAAAGTCGTTGAAGTCCTCCTCGAGAACGAAGCGAAAGTGGATATTCGGGCGGAGGATGATTCCACCGCTCTTTGGTTAGCGACTTCAACGTCTACGAAGAACTCGTCATCAATCGTTGAGCAGTTACTTCGTAGGCGGCCGAATTTGAACGTCACTCCAAGTAGAGGGACAGGGAATACACCACTAATGCAAGCCATAGTGCAGTTGAAGAATGAAAGAATAGTTAGTAGATTGGTTGATGAAGGCGCCGACTTGGAGATGAGGAATGGCGAGAAGAAAACTGCGAAGGAACTTGCCGCAGCACAGTTCAATAGTAAACTAATGTACGCTTTGTTACCAGCCAATGAGAGGGCAAGAAAAAGGGCTTCTGTTTTCCAAAACTTTCGCTCCTTTATCAGCCATATCATTTGGGCTGTGAATACAGCGGCCGGGGAGGGTATAGGCATTATGCAAGCCCTCTTCGGCATTACTGGACGCCGTGCAATTGATGATCCGCTCCTTAACAGTCTCGTTCCAAAGGTCAGCTAGTATCGATCAATCCTTAATGTCTGGATATCAACTTATTTTATTGCATATAGGAGCTGAGAGTAAAAAGCGCAGAAGAATTTAATTCAAAAGCCACCCTTTCGAATGATAAGGCTGGAGCTGGACCAAAGTCTATGGAAGATTGCGTGACCTTCGATGATTTCAAAGAAGGTGTTATGAACATAGTTGATTCCATGGGATTGAATCGATTCTTCCCAAAGGATAGCGACAAACTCCGACGGTTGACTGAGGGACTCGTGACCTTCAGACAATCAAAAAGCGATCTCAATACTGCAGAAAATCTTCGCGGCTTGGCTACTCTCTCTTTGTATAAAACGATTATTCTTTGTGGTAGGTCCAATAGTTCCGGTCACCTCGTAGAACTACAACATGCATGTGGCTAACATAGATTCTGTGTAATGTCCAGACGACAGCGGTTCTATGTATGCGGCTGCTTCTTCCAGTGGTCCCATAACCCGGATGAAGTCACAAAATAGGGTCATAGAACGAATCGCTGAAATGTCCAGTATCTTGATGCCAGATGAAGGCGGAATATACGTGCGTTTCTTGAATAGAAAGGTAACATGGGACAAACTCACCGAGGCCGAACTCAAGCGCAAACTGGATTTTATCGAACCCGACGGGGGCACGCCTCTTGGAACCGCATTCGCACGAGAAGTCCTAAAGCCATTTGTGATAGATAATATTGAAGCCGGGAAACAGCTTGACTCTCCCTACCTCATTTGTGTCGTGACGGATGGCGCTCCAAACCGCGGTGAAGACAACATATTCGTCAAAGAACTTGAATCATGCTTGGAAATGTTAGAGGACAACGGCTACGGTGATAGGGGTAAGCGCTAGTTATCGACTGCACGTATTCCCAAGTATACTAACTCACAAGCACCACCGTCAATTGATCAAAAGTTGTATCATTTGTAATTAGCAGAATTGGCGATGATAGGTCCGCGGACGGATTTATATCACGCTTGGACGACATGAACGCATTCCCCGATAGCGTTTTTATCTGCCGTGGTAAGTATAACTTTTCACAAAAACAATTCTCCGTGGATCTGGCGAAATATGAGTTTGCAATTGACGGTTATTTTTGCGTACAGATCAAATAGACGAAGGAATTGGAACTGAAGGCCTAACTGACGCCGCATTGGAGATGCGAGTAAGTTTATAGCAGCTACCTTTTTTTTAGCTCTCAGTCCGCTAACATTAGGCGTGCCTAAAAGCTATTTGAAATCCTGACGACCCCCCTCCTGAAGTAAAAGTGCAGGAGATGATTGAATTTATGTTAAGCAATTAATTTCTGGGGAGGTTACTTGAGCATGATATTTTTTCTTGCTTCCTATCAAAGTTTCGGTTGCGACCTTTTAGTTAGATCATCATATGAAGTATCTCGGGGTGGAATTAATTAATTTTACAATCCTTTATTGCATTTGAGGTCCAAAACGACGATAAGATAAAATAAACATTCATGAATGAGGGAAACAAGGCCTGACGTTGTCTCATAAACTAAATTCTGTTGTGGCTTATCTTGATAGTCTATAACACAACTAGCTCGATAGAGTATTTTCATAAAAGGGAGTTGACGGTACCTCTTAAGCCCCGAGCACATATTCCTGTGCTTATTAGTCCTCTTTAAAGATTGATATGTTAGATCTATGCGGTCACACAGAGCTTTATTCTCCAATAAGCCTGACGTAAGCCCGAAGTGATTCTTGGGCCCAGATTGGCCATCTAAATACCCCAAACATGTTAGTGAAACCCATAACTATTATACCACAAAACACCCAGAATAACCTACGTTCTCAATCCAATCATAGCCCTCATCTGCCAGATATCCGGCACGACCACTCTTCCTCCATACCCACTCAAAATTTTCTGCACTGCGATCTTCGCAGTTCTCTCAACCCCATAAAACAACCTCCTTTGGTCCCTAATCTCCCCGCTCTTCTCAACGTTTTCGAAAGGAACAATGTTCGTCCTCATCCACGTCGGATGCACAATACTCGTTCTAACCTGGGGAGCCTTGTACACGTGTTTCAATTCCTGCCTGAGTGCTTCGTAGTATGCCAGTGTCCCAGCCTTCGTAGCACAGTAATCCGCCAACCCGGCGATTGAGAGATAGGAACACATGCTTGCGACAAACATTACATGCCCATGGTTGTTTTTGATCATTGACGGGAGGAATTCATGGATCATAGCGATATGAGATGTCAAATTGATGTTAATCAACTTTTGAGACTGCGCGACTGGGGTCGACATGATTGCGCCAAGATTTGCAATCGCAGCGTTGAGAATGATGATTGTTGGATCCCCATGCGATTTGCGGATTTCAGCAGCTGTCGCCGAAAGCGCCGTGAAATCCGAGATGTCGCAAGAGTAGAAATGTATTGTTTTGTCTGGATTTAATCATTGCGAGACCGGATTTAATCAATCCGTCAGCCATGCGCGTTATCTTCAAGAAAATAGAAAGAATACCAACTAACACTTCGCCTTCAGCTCCTCGCTAATATCCCTAACATCAATAACCACAACCGTAACACCCTTCTCGGCCAATTGAATGGCCATCTGCTCGCCCAACCCACCGCTACCACCAGTAATCATCACCACCTCTTTCTCCCAATCATATTTATCATCCGTAGCCCAATTATTCTCCCCCTTCCATGAAAAATACGAGTTGACGTTTGATACCAACCCAGTGAACAGCTTGTACCCAGCAAAATACGAAAACAAGCGTAGGATGGTCTGCGGATCAAAAGGGGTCTTCGAAAGAACGTCAAGAAGCGGGGCCAGATGTTCGGGAGGGGTCAGCTTTATTAAGCCGAGAGTAGCGGCCGACAAGAGCAGCGTGGAGAGTTTGGCCATGATCCTCAGGTGATGATGTGGTGTAAGTAAACAATCTAGGTTCGTTCGATTTTTGATGAATTTCGATGTGAATGAAAGGGAGTTGGAATTATTTTTTCTCTGGGGAGATCGTGCGATATATGGAATCTAGACCGTGCATGCATAGAATTGAGCCGGGGTTGTGTTGGCCGATGTTGGATTGAGGTCGTCGGCGCCGCGGCATTATCATGTGCGACACGAACACACGTCTACAAAGTCATGGTGCCAGCTCGCTTTCCGGGTACTAACCATCCCGGCATCAAATGTCCCTAGCCTACCGCTACCCCGCATATTTAGTGGTAAAACCATGGGGAACCGAGCGATAAAGACCCACTTAGACTGTTTTCTACCCCATAATATGACCCTGATAACGCTTATCATACGAGGCAATACGACGAACAGATAAGATTATACAAGTAATACCAGTACTTATACCGAGGCTAGAACTGTACCATTGGCTCTTTTACGTATTCGTATTATATTAATTATGATATATACATTAAGCTATATATATATATAACAAGAATTCACTAATATGCCTGGGGATATATGATGTATCGATATATCGATCAACATGGCCCAGGCACCCCAGGAACTCTCCAATTGCAACCGAAAAAAAACAAGCGTGAAAAGAATAGCTCCTGTCTGAAATCGAGACAGAAGCCGAGGACCCCCTCCGTAATGCAAATTTGTGTATCCGCGATATTCAAAAATGATAAAGATGACTGAGAATGCACGATAATATAAATTTGCGAGAAAAAGAGGACGACGAAAGAAACCAAACCCGCCTCGGGAAAAACTCCTGCACCAAGCACCATGCAAAGGAAAAGAATCATAACAGAAAAGAAAAACTAGAGTACTCGAGCTTCTCGGGCGCGGTTCTATCACCGGGATCGCCAATCGAGAGTAGAAAAGTGACGGTTGGTAGCTCCTATAACGAGTGAATAAGGACGACCTTCAAAACGTTGGGGATTGTGGATTTCGAGCCTTTCTAGCCATCACCCCCAATCCTCGTATCCAAATCCTTAAGCCTTTGGAAAATGTAGAGAGATGAGGTCGTCAAGCGCCTTCATACTCAGTGGTTTAACGTAGTACCCGTTTGCCCCAGCCTCCACGGACTTCTTCTTGTCCTCATCCGTATTTTGTCCAGTCACTATCAGAAAATTCTAGTTAGTTCTGTTATAGATACTAAAGACCAGCCGATATAATTCTCACCCATGAACACCATACTCGGTTGAAGCCCTTCCGTTGCCTCGCTGACTCGAATTTCATGTGTGGCATCAATCCCATTCTTCACAGGCATGTCCAAGTCCATCAAAACGAGGGAGATGCATTTATCCTCTCTAGCAGCCTCCAAATATTTTTCATGCGCTTCTTTCCCATTTATAGCCGTGACGTAGTCGTACTTGCGTTTCTTGCAATACATCACTAAGATCCCCAAGTTCGTAGGATTATCATCGACGATGAGAATTCGTAGAGCATCAAGACTCCGGCGTGCATGTCGGCGCTGTCGAACTTTTGACGATTCTGTGGATATAGCGTTTGCGTGGAGATCTTCCATTTGCGTTCCTTGCGAGAAGGTAGCTTGAAATTCCTTGTTTAGTTCAGGAGTCCGGAATTCTCGGTCCTTGAGTTTTAGGTCTCGGTACGCCTTTGCAGCGTCCTCCACAACCTGCCAGAGTCTCCCTCTGCGGACCGGGGTGAGGCAACGGATAAATCGCCTTGTATAATCTTCATTAGACGATGCATTCTCGCTTTCGTGGAGTTCGCTGTAATTTTGGCAAATGTATATGATGATCTGGTCACGCCGAATAGAGCCGAGCAAATTCGCAAAGGTATCCGTAGCGCTCTTGGCTTCAGCGAGAACCAAAGTTGCTGCATCTGGCCCGTTGCATGTAAACCCCATCCGTTCTAGGTTCCGGGCTGCGTACGTAAGGTGAACAGTTTCAACTTGTCGGTCAATTGGCATAAAGTACGTGAGAGGCATCTCGCAGTCCATCAAAATTCGCTTTTGGTAAGAAATTCTCGGGCATGCCAAGATTGGATTGTGTAATCGGAGCCTGAAGTGTGATCCATCCCCCGGGCACGAGGAAACAAGCTTGATATCGCCTCCCAGGACTTCTGCAATTCTTGATGCCACCGTCAGACCTAAACCCGAGCCTCTTACCGTCATATCAACTTTCTCGAATGGCTTAAAGATCTTCTCGCTATCTTCATCCGCAATACCGATGCCGGTGTCCACGATGTTGTACTCAAGGAATTCATGGTTCTCTGACAGCGTAGTTTGGAATATTACCGTCCCGGTATTGGTGAATTTCATGGCGTTCCGAACTAGTTGTCCGAGGCATTGCTTCATCAAGTTGTAATCAGTCATCAACATCTCGACCTCCGGAGGCAGTCGATTGTCAGATATCAGGGTGACTTCTTGATCAGTTGTAAATGCAGAGGCAGTCTCACGCAGTACTTCTTCTTCAATTATATTGAAGCTGTGGAGTTGCATAACCTTGACTAAGGCTTTGTTTTCAAACTGATCGTAGTCTAATAGGTTATTGATGGTGTTGAGGAGCTCACGACCAGAACTGTCGATATTACTCAACATATCGAGGGCTTTCTCCGATAAATAGGCCTGTTTCGGGAACATTAAAGAATCAATATGCTGCTGGGAGCTCGTTGGTGGCGTTATATCCCTATTCTCTTCTATGAGTAGTTCGCAGGAAGATAGTATAGCATGTATTGGCGTTCTGAGCTCATGAGAAATGCCTCTTAGGAACCGGGATTTCGCATGCATCGTCTGATTTAACAGCTCCTCTTGGATGGTGTTACACACAAGGAGAGTGACGGCCCCTACAAACCACGAGTCCACTTCATCGAATATCTGCTTCATCTCGCTTGTCTCCACTACCACGTATGATTTTGGGTCCGACTTCATCCTAAATGCGATGGCTCGGACGCTAGGGTCGCACTTTGACTTGATATATGGCGTATTGTTGTGCCCCGTAATCCAATTGTTGACACCTTCGTCGTCTTCCCAAATGTTTTCCCGAAACTCGTGGTATGGAACAGGCGTCTGCCTGTTTTTGAGGGAAATTTGGCCATTTTGCTGACTCTGAACACTGACTGAAGCAAAGGGGTATGTTTCTTGTAGTGTCCGCAGCGCCATTTCTTTTATGGTCTTTGGCGACGCGGTTTTTGTCAAATTCCCAAGGATTGAAGTGAGCCGTTCTCTTTCTGCTAGCCTCATACTTCGGGTCCGTTCAATGATGGTGTGCACAATGACATCTGCGAATTTTATCAGGGCATTTTGTTGTCGAAGGCTGAGTGGTTGAGTGGCTGAAAAGTTGGCGACACACTATATTGAATTCATCGATTTAGCCACCGAAAATAATTTTCGTAAAATCGAACGTGTACAATATTGGTTGACACGGAGCTGTATTCTTACAAGAGAACCAAATGCGATTTCGCAGTTTGTCCCAGGTATTTTATACCTCAATTGGGTCCCTAAGATCATATTAGTATTTCCCATTATCTCCTACATTACTTCGTATGCAGACAACTTACCCGCGTAGAATTTCAGACCGGCTTCTACATGCGGCGAAGCCATAAACCTACGTATTCCTGGTTTAATAACAGCATCCCAGGTCGACAATAACACAGGAGGCCACAAACCTCCAGTCTTTTTCCATATCCTTTACCATAAGCACTCTGCCCCCATTATGCAATATAGTGTGAGCACAAGTAGCCTCTCTACGAGGCAAGACGGCTAGGGGCACATTTGCAGTTACGACTCTCCGGTAGTAGTCGTGATCGAGTAGGCCAAGGATCACACAGTCCTTCTCCATAAAATCTACAGTAGCTTCATCAGTCCTAGTAATCCTAGTGTCCTTTTTTTTCAAAGTGGGCATACCATTCACCAAGTCCACTTGATCTTGCAAGCATGATAGCAAATGCGTATCATTTTCTATGTACCGCCCGTAGTACCACAACGACTTGAGGCTAGAGCGAAATATTAGCAGAAGCATGTGATGAACAACAACAAATTAGTCTTCAACGTACCGTACAAGCTCATTTTTTGTCAATGTCGGGAATAAATACGGATCTTCAAAGTCCACGGGCTTAATCGGCTCCGTGACACACCCATCATCGTCTCTGTCCGCTGGATATAGCCGTTGAAAGTCGCACTCGTTGAATTCAAATATCGGCGAGCTGGTCAGATTAGGGTCAAAAACAGTAGGCTCGGAAGGCCGTTCGGGTACAGTATTTTTTATTTTGAGGTTCGTGGCAGCGAGAATTGACGGTCTTTCATCGACGCCATCAAATCTGGGAGTAAGAGGCTCGTCATCAATGGGAGTGAGCGGCGATGACATGGTTCCTTATGCCTAGCGTCTTGAGCTCCCCAGAAGCGGCAGCAATCACCTGAGAAGTAGGCAACGATGTTTCTTGACTCAGTAGGGATCGAATGGTCTGCCCGCTCGCGAAAAATAAAGATTATATATAGCTTGCAGGACTGAGCTTTCAAAAGCCGGGTATACCGGTTTCTGCTTGACGCTATGAGCAAGTAATAAAGATCGTGAGGTTTAAAAATGCTATCCGGGGCAAGAGCATTGCGGCATGTGGGAAGCAAGTCAGAAAAGCGAAGGTCGAAGGCAAAGAGGGAATTAGTACGCAAGCAAGAAGTATTTTATTGATGATTGGAGTTGAAAGGGACGATAATGAAATCATGCATTAAGTTTGGAGTTCTGCAGCCGTTGACCTGAAAAAACCATTAAAAAGACTTTCCTGCCGTTCGATTTCCCCCCCCTTGCACCGCCAATACTCGATGATCGAACGATCCAAATTACATTTTGCTTGAACGAACCCCTCCGACTCGTCTGCATGCTATCTTTCCACTTGAAGCAGCCACACGCTAGCTCCAAAGCCCTCGGAATTTGGGGTTCCTAGACACCTGGTTCGTTCGAATCAACCGTGACTTGTCAAACTGTCCCTGAACATCGAGCGCTTACTTTCGGTTGGCCGCAAGCAAAGGGAATCCGAAGATATTAGGTTTTCGCCAGTCTATATACTTTTCGCCCTTTAAGTACCTAGTCATGGCTCCTCGGCCGAGATATCGGGGCCACTGAATGACCAATTCTTCGACAGAGGTCCAGACCGGCCGCTTTGGAAGGTTTTTCTTCAAAAGAGCCCTAGCTAGGGCACCCTCACGTTCCACTTCCCGTGGAATGGTTGGACAATCGACCCGAGACTTTGGCACGACATCGGATATCGGGTGGGTGACCAAGCGGGATCGCCAACATGGAAATCTGAGAAATTCCTATTCTTGCTACCCAAATATCCATGCCGCCAATACCAAGACCAGAAACAAGGCGGTCTAGAATTCCTTCTGAGGGTCTTTTCAAAACGCGCATGTGCGTGCGCATGGCAGATCAATTCCAGCGCTGTGGAACAATACAAAGACAAACACACCTTTCACTTCACGATCCCAGGCACAGGCCAGAGTCGAGAGCCCTGTGAACGCAAATCCAAAGCGACATCTCCATCAAATAATGTCGCTGTGGCCGAGTGGTTAAGGCGATTGACTAGAAAGACTTCGAGTCCTCTTCATCAATTCCGTTCGCGGGCATAGGTTCGAGTCCTATCGGCGACGACATCTTTTTTTTCTCGGTTGGGTGAATGTTTAGAACGGGATAGTTGTGCTGGTATCGAACATCGTGAAAGGTGTGTGTATACTACCTGCCTGATTCTCGACCTCCGTACGCCCCTTTCTTTTTTTGGTTCAAAAACGGAATAACGGCTTGCTCAGGGCCAAATAATCAAACTTTTAAAGCCCCCACGCGATAGCCAGGTCGACCCTGCGTTCTTCCAGACCTAGATCTACAGAGTGGTTCAATTTCTCTGTTCGCATTCGCTAGACCCCTGTCAACAAGCGACCTCTTTTGGTTTTGGTATCATTGCACTCACTGGCCGGTTGAGTATTGACCATAGCCCTCGACCTCAACCGACAAAATAATACCGAAGGCGCTATTTCTACAGCATATCCATAGCGTTATATATAGCTACTAACCTTCTTCAGTCGAGCAATCCAATATTTCATGCTCCATACAATGTGCATTCGTCTTGTCTCCAGGTCCAATGAGTTGATATTATTATGAAAATTTCAGACTACTAGGGTAAGTCCGCCTATCTCTAGGCAAATGGCGACTCGGACGCCCAGAAGATAATAGATTTAAATATTTGACACCAACTTTCAGTCAATATATCGCAAGGGAATCCCGAGGACTTAAGATCTTCAGTTGGCAGATTCGAAGGCCTCAGATCAACGAAGTAAAATAAGGCCATAATATACCTACTTATATGCACATCCCTCCCATCAACTTGTCAGTCTACAAGAAACCCGCGCGGTACTTATTCTTAAATTTCGTTTGTCACCAGATCTTTATTACGCAACGTTAACTTATTTATATTTAGGCGATTGATTTAATAAAGAAATCCTTGATGACCGGCAACTTCAACTACACTTGCACGCACGCGAGACGTATGAGACTAAATATACATCGCTGGATCGATCACTCATAGCGCTCTCAATAAACACGAAGGTATAGATGTGGTACCAGGCTTGAGGCGCATCTCGGGTTTGCTAGATAGCCCAGTCTAGTCTCGCGATGCAGGCGGCCGGGTTACACACATGTCGCTAGCCTCGTGGACCTTATCGTTTCAACAACGCATCCTAATCTTCGTCGTTCAACGCGAAGCAAGGCTGAACTAGGTCGTTTGGCACCGTCGACATCATGAAATATGTCGCTGTGGCCGAGTGGTTAAGGCGATTGACTAGAAAGACACTCGTCTCTCTTGCTATCAATTCCGTTCGCGGGCATAGGTTCGAGTCCTATCGGCGACGACATTTCTTTTGCTTTTTGTTTCTTTGGTCAAACTTTTTATCCAGCACGGGGATAGTATGGGGATATGTTGCATTTTGCGCAACTTAATTAGTTGATTCGATAGCCAAACGATTCGCATGACTTCATTTATAATATACTCCCATACGGCACGTTAACAAGTATCTAATGCCTTTTTTTTCGGAGAAGTCCTCATCTAGGTAGTTTTATGGTATACACCCTATAAACCAAACCTAAGTATACGCTCGCCTTATATGAAACGTGGTTTCAAGATAATACTTGATTTTGATTTAGTACACTATAGGGAACCCCTATAGACTCAGTAGCTCTATGTATGTACAAGACCAGCTCTATGAGTTATTCTAGACTAATAGGGAGCTCGAACCTCCAAATATCCACACGTCCCGAATTCCCAACTACCAAAGAATCCCCATGGAATTGAAAACATTGGTTACGATTCCCGCGATATGAACGTGGTAACCAGAGAGCTTCGAAGCCCTTTGTAATTATCCACTCGCGATCGAAATATATCGGCCCAGCTTTAGAGCTGAAACGTCTAGACGACGAACCTTCGGAATGCAGGCCCACCTCGTTCCACCGACCCTCGTTAGAATCGAGATACCCATACGTCCATAACCCATCGCTACTTCTTCGAAATACCCCGGTATCGGCCCTAACTTTTGGCCGTTTCGGGCTGTCCCACACGAAGTCGTTGCAGCTGATTATTTTCCAAGTCTTTGTACACCACAATTCGCATGTCCCTTGAATAGATATTCCATCTAAAACAAGCACCATGATGTCCCCTTGTGTGGAGAACATGACAGAACCCAGTCTGGAACGTTCGAGTGCATACATAGGGTCCAGCATCCTAGGCCCGATGTTCAACTCCACGTGACCATCCAAGTGTGGAACGGTCGATTCGTGATAAGGCTTCAAGCTGAAAACCAAAATCGGTGCCTTAATTCCAAAGGCTACAGCGAGGGTCTCGTTGTCCGGTGAAATTGCCAGTTGCTCTAACCCCAGGTATTGGTAACTTTGGTTGAACTCGCCACTCGACTCGTATTCATATAACAGCTCGCTAGTTTCAGTACTCCAAACCCGTAGTTTAGCATAGGCCTTAGTCAAGGAAACCGCTGCCGCCGCCAATAATTTCCCATCCCCGGAAAACACCCCGAAGTTACGCCACTGCTGTTGATGTTGCGATAAATGCTCCGACGGATCGGCCTCATTACCTTCCCACAACTCTTCCCCAGCTTCGAACTGTAGTCGCGAGTGCAGCGCAACTTTATCAGGGTACATCTTCCACAGCGTGATTCCAGGTTCGGACTTGGTCGCCGAGGCTACAAAACCACAGTTAGGGGAGAGGGCTACGAAGGCGACTTGGTCTTGTGCCTCGACGGCGTTGTCGGCCCTCTGGCGTATTTCGCCTCCTTCGTCAGGTCGATTCCCTAGACTTGGTTTCTCCCCGATCACGTAACCGGATATCGCAGAGAAAGCATGGCTTTCCCATAGCTCTACACCTCGATCGTGTCGAGAAACTGCCAAAGTTTTCCTATCGGGCGAAAGTGCCATCCCCCCGGAACCCTTGTATCCAATGCCAATGGTGCGAACAAGGGTCGCGGAGAGATGGCTCCAAACCGATATTGTTCCAGTACCTGTACACACAGCAAGTTCCTCGTCAGATAGAAACACAAAAGAACTGTTTTTCTGATCCGGAATCACAGATATATGCTCCAGACGGTTTCGATTGAGATGCAGTATATCGATAGGATCCGCGGTAGAATCGCCGCATGCCAGGTATTCGCCATTTGGAGAGAATTGAACCTTTTCAGGGTTGACCATAAGACGCTGCAATAGCTTTCCCGACTTTACCTCTCTAACTTCGAATCCAGGACCCTCACCAAGACCCTGGCCCCAGGAAAATATCAAGCTGCCATCCCGTGAGAATACACCCCTTCTATCATCATCCGTATTTCCGCTACTCTCCCATGCATCTATGAGGCCCCAACTCGCGGTTTCCCACAACATTAATTTCCCCAGCTTAGAATCCCCCCACCATATGAACGACAGAAAATGCTTTCCATCGTATGAGAACGCTAATGGTTTGTGAGAAGTGCATATAGGATCGAGGAACGGAGCTAGTCTCTTAGCCACTAGTCCGTTCAGTGGGTCCGAGATTGATATAGTCGAGGAATCAGTTCCCCTTGCTGACCACTTCCCATCTAGGGACCGTATAGGAAACGCCTCGAGATCGGTTTCAAGTTTTAAGAGGGCGCCATTCCTCATATCCCATATAGTTGCGGTGTTGATTCTTGTGGAGCCGCCTATTCCATGAATCACCTCGTAATAATTAATGACTAGTCTTTCCCGATCCCCTTGTGCATAGAACCCCAAAGAGTCGACGTATTGCCGCAGGGACGTGTTATTCTGGATTTTTTGGAGAAGGTTCCCCCAGTCCCTAGGTACCTTGGGCCCCTGCAGAACCCAATCGAGATGTAAATGGTAAAACATCTTCCGAAGCAGACAGTTCTCAGGGGAGAACAGCAAAGCAGAGTAGTAGATTTGGAGCGGTAGTTTGGCGATGGTGTCATAGTTGGACCGAATAAATCTCCTAATATCGTACAAAAGTTTCTTGACTTCGTGCCCGCATGATTCCTAGAAAATAACAGGCGAGAAAATGTCAGTAAAGCTCCTAGACAAAGAATGTATATTGGTGATCTGGGGCTCCTGCTTCCTTACCGATACTACCGACTCCAATTCGAAAGTCGCGTCTATGCTGGAAAAGGAATACCTTAAAAAACTCGTCGCCTCTAACCACTCTAATATATACTCCTGGAGGAATTGGTGGGCCTCTCCTTCATCTCGTATTTCCTCGCCGCTCGCGGATAGGTGGTACGTCCAATAAATACATGCGTACTTGAGCTCCTCGGGAAATCGTCTGTAGATATTACAGATAGGAATATCGCCCAAGGAATTTTTTGACCATGAAAGATCACATATGTTTTTTCGAAGGTGTTCCTTCATGATGGCGATACATCTCCTACCAATGAAGCCATGTACTTGGCATTCGTCAATCCAAAGTGGGGATTGCTCCTTAGTCTCCGGGTCGAGCATAAATTCTCGGAATGACAAGTGGAACGTTTTGATGACGCCATTTGAGGCTTCTGGGATACGAAGAACGGACTGGAATCCGTCGAGCCTCACTTTGATGTTAAGCTCGGGCATATCGGTAAATTGCGCCAAGGAACTTCGGGACATTGGGGTCTGAAGGAGAACTATTGTCCCCATAATCTTTTGAAATTCCTTCAGCATGATTTTTTTTTGGGACGGCGATTTCTTCATCATCCTTTGGTTCATGATTTGAAGGTAAATGAGGCTGAGGGATCTTTCGGGGTTTGCTTCGATCAGTTTGTGCTGGCCTTCGAGTATTCCCGCCAGCAGTTCTCCTGGGAGAGATTCAGGGTCCTCGATGAACCGACAGATAGTTGATGCAACGATGAACAGAGGGCACGCCATTTTGGCTAGAGTTTCAATGGTGGACTGGGTCGGCCAATCTGACGGGAGGGTATCACGGTATACGTGGTCTTCCTTTATCTTCTCCAACTCATACTTCAGGAAGACCGTGATATCGTGTAGAATCGTCTGCTCCTCGATATCGTGCAGGATTACATCCTTGAAATCACCTGAAATCTTTTGGAACCCTGCATTGATGAAAACTTCCCCTCGGCTTGTAAGGAAAATTCGAACGTTGGGCCCCTTTAGCTCCTTCAGAAGTCCTAATAGCTTAACTATGGTGAGAACATCTTGCTCGTTGTCGCATTCGTCAAGGGCGTCGATAACCAGGACAATACGCCCCGTATGGTCGGCTAATGACAACGGCTGGAATATCAACTTATCAAACTGCTCTTTGAGAATCTTTCGAACAATGTCAGGCTCCTTTTCGATAATATTGCTAACGGTTGGCTTCATAGCCGGTATATGCTGCATAAGATTCGTCGCCAGTGTGGTAAAGAATTTTGAAGCACTGGCACGATCACCTGCCCCCCTCCTGAAGAAAAAGCTGCCTCCGAGTAACTTTGCTTTGCCATATATTTCGGCCACAGTCCTCGCAATCGTTGATTTCCCGGTACCTGCAGCGCCCGATAACCAGAAAATGTGCTTGCCAGGGGGACCGTTCACCCAGTCATCTATCTCTTTCAGAAGATCCTCTCGAGTGTTTGGTAGACACTTTGGTTCGTGGTCGTCGCCGTACCAGTTAAACGACGCGCCATCTGTAACTGGGAGATTTACTAGATTGAGTTTGGTATCAACCTCTAGCATAATTTCCGTTTGATCAATTTGAAGCGCAAATCGAATGACTTCTTCCACCTCTTCCAATCTTGAAATGATCTTGCTGACCTCCGCCTTCTCGATTGGCCACGTTAGTGCCCTGCTGACACTCGATGCCCTTCCTCGAGACCCCCCTCTTGCCACCTCTAACAATCTCTGGAATTTACTTGGGCGTCTAGTCGATAGACCCCCAGTACTTTTTGGCGCCGGTGCAGGCGTAGGAACTTCCAACCGGCTCGCCAAAATTTGTAACTCATCCTTGCAAGCGACCAGCGTATCTCGAAGCTTCTTCGAATTCTTGAGTTTTTCCTGATGCGGGCCTTTCAGAAGTCCTTCAAGCTCTTCGAGAACCTTTTGAAGACATTCGAACCTATTAGCGAGAGCCTTGATCTCGGCCTCGTATTCTCGAACTTCCTTGATGTATCCGGCACAAATTTTGGTAATTTTGGCGGCTAACTCAACGATCGCGATGACGCTTGCGACCCCTCCGACTACTTCCATCGTCTAAGTTGCCGTTTTGGCAATTCTATAGCTCGAATATCTTTCTTTTGGGAGCACTTTCGCGAATTCGATCGCTCGTTAGTACATGGCTATCCAGAGATACATAGGAAAGTAGAATAGTTCAAAACTCCATGGATCCCACTTCACCAGATAGAAAAGCGCCTCCACGCGAGATATCTCAGCTTTGCGATACCCCGCCACGGTGAGATTTCCGCTCCTGGACATGCAATCTGCACGGTTTGCTACATTGTCAAATTATCATGCTGCCGCCGTGTTGACAACATGGAGAAACTGCGTTCTTAGTGTTGTAATTTTGATACTGTCTACAGAGGCGTAGTGTAGAGTTGAAAGGCTATACTAGCCTCTAGCCGTCAAGATGGACAAGCCGTGCGTCGTTCACGTACACAATTTCTAGTGCATAGCTTTTACTTAGGCCTCAACTCGACGTCCAGGTTCTGGCTAAAACAAGCTCACGTACTCTATGATCGTGACAATCTAATATAACTCTCAAGACATATCATAAACCCGATTACCTCTATATACAATTCGATGTCCCTTCCGAAACCACAAAACTAAGCCTTCTCCACAGCCTCCAAAACCTTCTCAGCGCTCTCTACCGCCACCTTTTCCTCCTCCTTCGACAGCTGAGGCACCAATCTCGCCGCTCTTCCCAGCATCTCCCGGCTTGCTTCCCGGCTTTGTTGCTGCAACACCATATCCATAACTACCAAAGCCGCCATGGCCTCTACGATCGGAATAGCTCGGGGCACAACACTGGGATCGTGTCTGCCCTTAGCCTCCAACGTCCCCGGTTCACCGGCATAACTAGCAGTCTGCTGCGCGATGCTAATAGTCGCAGGGCTCTTGAAAGCCACTTTGAAGTAGATATCCTCTCCATTTGTAATACCCCCCTGGATCCCACCAGAGTGATTTGTCGAAGTCGCTAGAGATAGCGGCTTCGTAGGGTGAGGGACAAACATATCATTATGCTTCGATCCGGGAATTTCTGTCCCCTTGAATCCAGACCCGACTTCGAATCCCTTGGTAGCCGGTATCGACAACATCGCATGCGCCAGCTTCGCCTCGATCTTGTCGAAACACGGCTCTCCCAGTCCCGCTGGTACATTTCTAATAACACATGTAACGGTACCACCTATCGAGTCCTTCTTATCTCTGTATTCTGCGATTAAATCTGCCATTTTTCCGGAGGCGACGGTGTCGGGGCATCTAACGGGTAAGAAGGAGTCGACTTTTTCGCGGGTGATTGTGGAGAGGAGGGATAGGAACGCCGGATCGGAGGATGGGGTTGCCTCTGGGTCGAAAAGGTGGATAGGACCTACGGAGGACACGAAGGCGACGATTTCGATGTTGTGGGAGAGGCGGAGGTATTTTTCGGCGATGGCACCGGCGGCGACACGGCCTGAAAATCATTGTTAGTCCGTTTAAAACCCGTAAAGTATAGTAGAATAGAGGGTGGCAATACCAATTGTTTCACGGGCACTACTTCTTCCACCACCGCTACGGGCTTTTACACCGTACTTTTGCAAATAAGTCCAGTCGGCATGACTAGGACGCGGGTAGATGTCCATCTCGCTGTAGTCTTTCGGCCTTTGGTCCTCATTCCTAACCAACATGCCAATTGGCGTTCCCAATGTTACACCAGCCTCAGTCCCCGACTGAATCTGTACCAAATCCTTCTCATCTCTCTATATTTCCAGCAAATAAAGCCGTTAGCCACGAGTTCTACGGAAACGAGGGTGGAATAGCGGGGTGGGCACGAACGGGAGTGCTGAGGGCGCTCTGGCCGGGTCGTCGCCGAGTCATCTGAGGCTGGATATCCGCCTCCGTAAGTTCCATTCCCGGTGGGACACCATCGACGATACATCCTACGGACTTGCAGTGGGATTCACCGTAGCTGTGGTTGAGTCACCGGGGTGTTAGCAGGGGACCGGCTTTAGCTCCAAGCTGTGGAGAACATACGTAGTGACCCGGAAAAGCGTTCCAAAAGTCGACATGATGGTAAAATATAATGCTATATGCTTAAAATCCCTATATCCGCGTCCGACGAAGTGTGATATCGAGTCGAAGTGGTGAAAATTGGGCAAAGAGGCGACAGATCGAATCGATGGGGGGTCTTTGTGGAATGTAGTATTCTGTTGGATATTTTCTTTGGGGAAAAGCGCCGCTTATAAGAAACACCTGCAGGCCGACAACGGCACCCCTCCAAATATGGTCTCAGGCGACGGCCGACTAATCTTCAACAGCCTATTACTCATGACACAGAGGCTAGAACAAATTTCCGACAACGGGAGCTTGTTCGGTGGAGAATCCAGTTCGCACAGTCATTTTTTTAGGCTGTTTCCCCTCGAAAGTGGCGTTAGAAGCACCTTTTGGGAGGTTTCCCCATACAAATTGGCGGACACGGATGCAATCGAACCTGTTGCATTTTGCCCGCTCTTGCGTTGCCGCCAAAACCACTATCAAAATCATCCCAATCCAGCTTCAACTTCAACCTCATCCTCAACCCCCCCACCACGAACATCACCACCATGTCCCCCTCCCGGGGCCTCCCCCGCCTCCTAACCTTCACCAACCCCCTCAAACTCACCGTCCGACACTACTCCACCCCCCCTCAAATCCCAGACAAACACCCCCTCGAACTCCTCCGCAACTCCCCCCACCGCCTCCACATCTACCGCTCAACCTCCACAAACCCCTTCTTCAACCTCAGCCTGGAAGACTACCTCCTCCGCCACTCCCCACCAACTTCAAAAATCCTCTTCACCTACACAAACAGCCCCTCCATAATCCTCGGCCGAAACCAAAACATCTGGTCAGAAGTCAACATCCCCCTCCTGGACTCCCCCAAACATTCGCACGTAAACCTCGTCCGAAGACGCAGCGGCGGGGGGACCGTCTACCACGACCTCGGCAACCTCTGCTGGTCCGTCATAACACCGCGGAAATCCTTCGACCGCGATTTCTACGCCAAAGTCGTCGTGAAGGCACTCCATTCCCTCGGCGTCAGCGAAGCTACGATCAACGAACGCCATGATATAGTACTCCGCCAACCGGGGAAAGACCTCAAGGTCTCCGGCTCGGCTTATAAAATAATTAGGGAGAGGGCATATCACCACGCTACGCTACTACTCTCCTCCAAACTAGATGATATAAAGTCTTTGCTAAGAAGTCCGCTGAAGGAGTTCATAACCACCAAGGGCGTCGAAAGCGTCAGAAGCGAGGTTTCAAATATCGGCGTCGATAAAGAAGCACTAACCGAGAAAATCGAGGAGGAGTTTCTAATCGCCAACGAGTTTGGAAAAGAAGGCGATGAGTGGGCTATTAGAGTTACCTTGGACGAGGGAGAAGCAATAAAGGTTAGGGATTACATCAAAGAAGGAATGAAGGAGTTACAGGTGAGCCATCCCCCCCCTCTGCTTTACACTTTCATTTGTTTTTTATATTTCCGGTTTATTGCCTGCTGCGATACCATCATTGGAACGCAGCGGATGTTATTACATGTTACATACCCAAAAAAAAAAATTACAAATCAAATCCACTGTCTCCTCCCGTAAATTACTCTCGTGATAAGAAACCCACAATCTGACGTGAACCCCATAAATCCAAATTTATATATACACCATAAAGTCCCAAAAGTGGCTATACACCCAAACCCCAGAATTCACCCTCTCCCTCCCGCCCTCAAAGCCCCTCCCAGAACTATCAACCCTCCCCGGCTTCCAACCCATCCTCCCCCAAAACGTAAGTCCCCTTCTCCCCAAGCAAAAAACCCCACACTAACCCAAGCAAAAAGTCCAAATTCACCCTCCTCTCAACCTCCTCAACCCTACAAAACATCCAAATCTCAACCTCAAAAGACCCAGACTTCTCCTTCGTCCAATCCCAAGAATCACACATCCGCCTCCTCAACACCCCCTTCTCGGGCCCACACATCTCCCAAAAGCTATCCGAAGTAAAATCCCTCCCCGAGGATACCATTAAAGATCTGGGACGGTGGATAAATACCGCCGTGGGCGCGTGGAGGGGAGACGAGAAGTTCGATCCGTATAAGACCGATGACGGTGAGAAGACTTTGAGGGCTAGAGCGATCGATAGAGATGAACAGAGGAAGAAGAGGGGGTTGGTAGAGTCTGTAGGTTGATTTCTCCCTTTTCCTCCAGGAGTATAATATAGATAATTGGTTATTGTATTAGAAGAAACGGCGGAGTAAAGCAGAGGAGGCTACTTCAGTCACAGTCGAGCAGTCTACCGACGGAACGACCTCAGGCCCTTCAGATCAAGCAAAGGATCCATAGAACTCCTATCTTCGGGAACTAGATGTATTTATAGTATCCATTATAAGAAAGAAAAAATTTTAAAAAAAAAACATTGAAAATCTCAAGTGCCTTTCAGTTCATCTTGTCTTTTTTATCGTTCCTCATCTATGCTCCCTCTCATGTAATGCAATTGTAATACAAAATTCCCGGATATCCATGTATCAAAACAACGTATAGCGTACCAAAACCCTCCCTCATGCATCATAAACCATCATCACAGCCCCCATACAATAAACATAATCTCGAAGTCTAAAGAAATATAAAAGGAAAAACGGAAGAAAAGAAAATTAGTTAGCGGTGGCAGCGGCAGCGCTCTCCCCCTTCTTAGCAGCCCCCTCCTTCCTCTTCGCCTTCTTCTCCGCCTTCTTCTTCTTTTCCTCCACCTTCAAAGCCTCCTCGACCTTCTTATCCCCTCCGTACTTCTGCTGCCACTCCCCTTCCTTCTTCATGTCAATCATACTAAACAAATACTCCGCCTTCCCAATTCTATGCCCAACCTTCAAATCCAACTCCCACGTATCCGGAATATTCCTCAACGGCGCATTCAACTGTCTAGCAATCGATTCTCCCGTCGCCGGCATGTACGGATAACTCAACGCCGACAGCAAGTATATCAAATTCAACCCCAACCCGACCACAGCCGCCGTCTTGGCCGGTTCCGCCGCAAATGTCGCGTTATCCAGCTTGTTATCCTGAAGGAATTGGTTCCCCCGTTGGGCTACGTGCATGAGTAATTCGGTACCGGCACGGATGTGGACGGCCTCCAATTCCTCAACGTACTCCTTCAATAACTTGTTGATATCAGCTTTGAACCCATCGAACGCGGGATCGTTGCCAGCGGTGGTATAATCCGGCACCAATCCCTCGTACTTGGCGATAGCAAACTTGACGAGTCTGTTAACAAAGTTACCCAACCTCGCCAAAAGCTCGCTGTTGTTCTTAAAGATGAAATCTCGCCAGATGAATTGCGTATCTCCCGACTCCGGTCTCGATGCCAGCAAGTAAAATCGCCAGACGTCAGCGGGAATACCAGTGTCTTCCGCATTATTTCCAAAGACGCCGACGTTTCGCGATTTCGAGAACTTGCCACCTTCGTATTGGAGGTACTCGGTCGTGGAGATGTGGTGGACCATAGTCCACTTATCACCCGTGCCCAATTGCGAAGACGGGAAGATGACAGAGTGGAAAGGAACGTTGTCTTTACCCATGAACTGGTAGAGTCTAACGTTCTCGGGATCCTTCCACCAACGCTCCCATTCCGGTGTGTAGGTCGCAGTGATGGAGACATACCCAATGCAAGCGTCGAACCAGACGTACAAAACCTTCTTTTGGTAATCTTCAAATCCTTCCTTTGGTAACGGTGTACCCCACGACAAATCTCGAGTAATAGCTCTCTTCTGAAGACCTTCCTTCAACCATGACTCAGTGATCATTTTACCATTGCGAGCCCATGCACCCTCGGTGACTGACTTATTGAACCATGCCTCCTCCTGAGGTTGCAGCTTTCCAAGCTCGAGGTAGATGTGCTTGGTAGGTCGGACGACAGGGGTAGAATTATCGAGCTTGCAGCGGGGCTTGATAAGCTCCATAGGATCCAAAAGCGAACCGCATTTATCGCACTGATCGCCTCGAGCATCATCATAGTTGCATTTAGGACAAGTACCCTCAACGTATCGATCGGCGAGGAAACCATCATGCTGTTCGCAGTAAAGCTGGGTAATCGAATCTTCGGAAAGATATCCATTCTTATGTAGCTTCAAGAAGATATCCTGAGCGATCTCAGTTTGTTCTGGTGTGGTAGTACGGCCGAAGTGGTCGAAGCCAATGTTAAACCATTTATAGACGGCCTGGTGGAGGGCATTGTATTTGTCGCAAAGCTCGCGTGGGGTGACTTTCTCCTCGAGAGCTTTGGTTTCGGTCGCGGTACCGTATTCGTCTGTACCGCAGATGTAAAGACAATTGTAGTTACGAGCCTTGCAGTAACGGGAGTAGACATCGGCACTAAGAACTGATCCGATGATGTTGCCAAGATGGGGAACATTGTTGACGTACGGCAATGCAGAAGTAATGAGGACATTTCGCTGGCCAGGGACTGGTAGACTATATCATACCCCCTCATCATCAGCAAACACCCCTTCCAAGCTTGTACAAAAGGGAATGGAAATGAAGAGCTTACATCTTCTCACCAGGAGCATAAACCTTCATTTCAATTCCATCCGAAACCTTCCTGTCGGCCACTGTCCCAACAACGACTGGCTTCTTTTCAACCTTCTCAGAAGCTCCAGCGGCCCCCTTGACCGCCTTAGCAGACGAAGAACTAGCTGGTGCGACAGTAGTCATAGTTGCGGCCTTTTGGATGCCTTCAATAGCCCACTCGCTATCTAACGTCTTTCGGAACCAGGTTTTCAACTTCGGGTGTTTATCAAGGATACTAGGCGAAGCACCAGCCGTGGAATCGTACAGCGTCGCAAAGAGGATGATTTGTGCAGGCGAAACAGCCGGAGCCTATTCCCTCTCAATCAGCTCACCTCTCCACCAATCTTTCTTTTTTCTCTCCGGAGAAAAAAAAACGACAGAACCGGAAGGGAAACATACAATCCCACTCTTCTCCAAAAGCGTCTCAGCCAAATCCAGCACGGTCTGGAGTTCACTAATCCTCGGCCGTAGCACCAGCTCCTCCCACTCGATCCAAGCGTCGTCGGGAGCTCGCTGCGAAGGGTTGAAGGACGCCCCACCGACTCGGCCAAGGTACCGGACGATGGCGTTAATGTCTACGATCGTTACACCTTCCTTTGGTGCTTCTAACGATACAGCGGTGTCGGTCGCTATCACAAAATTAGTTTTTTTTGCCTTACTGCATCACCCCACCATCACCAAAAAAAGGCCATCGGACGGGAGAAGACCTGCATCAGACGACCGAAAGGAAAATAAACGGAATGGGAAAAAACGGGAGAACATACATTTGCAAAACTGGACCTGATCGGCCTGGAAAGCGGTAATAGCACAGCAAGCTTTCAGAGCCTGAGCGAAAGCCGGAGACCCGCGAGGAGCAACAGTGGGGACGTTGAGTTTGAGGCTTGTCGCCATTTGCAGGGCTATTGTCGCGAGGACGGTAATACCAGAGCAAGAAAGACGGATGGATGGTAGAAAAATCAGGCGGGCGGGTTGAGAGAGATAAAATCGATCGATCGAAGGTGAACGTAGGAGCTGTTAAGGTTGAATGACTCTGAATGGTTCCTTCCGATCGATTGGGTTTAATGATAATTGTTGGTTCCTTTTATCGATAATCCAACCAAACTTGTCTCAGGCAAAAATCAAAAAACGGTGAAGGATTTTGAGCAGCCCAAACTAAACCGCTCTCAACCAAGCTGCCAATGCGATGCTGATGTCCCAAGAGTACTTGCAAATGTGCGTATGGCGTGGCGGGGTACTTGCGTGCACTTGCAGTTGACCAAGGCGGGGTATCTTTTGTATCCGGCTGACTAACCGGGTCCGCCGAACAGGGGCCCGGACATCGAATTGCAACATCTCAACGTCAAACTTATACAACTTCACCAAATCAACCTCCAAGATCCTATAAAAAAAATAGGGAGTAGAAATATTAAAATAAAATAAAATAAATAAAAATGACGGACATCCTCGATTCAGTCCTCAACCTCGAGGAAGAGTAAGTTGCCCCTCCCATCCTCTATTTCTTTTCTTTTCTTTTTTTTTTTTTTCGCATGAAGAAAATATTACTAACATCAAAAAATAGATACTACACCCTCGGCCACCAAGAAGGCACTCTAGCAGGCCAAACCGCCGGCCGCCTCGAAGGCCGCGCATTCGGCATAGAAACCGCCTTCCAAAAATACCTTCAACTCGGCATAATCAAAGGCCGCACCAAAATCTGGCAGTCCCGACTCCCTTCCGATAACACCACCACCACAGAAAAGATAAAAATATCAAACCCCCGCCACATAAAACACATAACCCTCCTGCAAACCCTCTCCACCACCCCACCGATCCGTAACGAAGAAGACGACGTCGAAGAAGTCGACGACAGAATACGCAGGGGTAAAGCCAAAGTCAAGATTTTGGAAAACACGCTAAGAGAAGGCCTACCCACCGATGAAGAAGAACAAGAACAGAATGAAGAAGAAAAGGGAAAGAAGATATCGAGGAAATCGGGGTCAGGGATAGCTATCGCCGGAGGTGCCGGTGCCGCCACGGGTCTGGAAACCGAGTTTGAGGATTTTAAGATAAGGAGGAGCTAAAAGGAGTCCACAATTACCATCACCATCAAGCTAGAAAATGGGGGATATCATATCCTTCCTACAAGGACTACGCCCTTAAACAGGTGCCCGCCGTCCGAGAAACAAAATCATATCTTTGCTTAAGATATATAGAGAGGTGAGCACTCTAGGGTTCCATATTATCACAAACACACAAGCTAACGCTCTTTACAAGCTTATACAGACATAACTACCCATAGAAAGCTTATATATACCAATTTGATAATACGCTGTACCATATTAATTCGGTATGTGTATATAAAATTATGTACGTACGCCTCAGGAGCGCCTGGTCTCGAGGCTACCAGTTTAGTATATATCTGCAAGTAGTACACACACAATACACGTATCAAAATACAAGATCATACTTCACTACCCTCCTCTACAATCACAATCTACAATCTACAACCAATGGAAAAAAAACTTCAAAGGAAAAAAAAACTCTAACATTCTCTTCGATCCCCCCAAACGTGCCGGGAGACTCTACAGCCAGAGAACCGCCAGAAGAAAAAAAACAACCCGAAACGAAAGTATATACAAAAACTCCCCCCCTCAGACACCCCCTCCCACATCCTGCCAGACACCACCGGTTACGAAAGTCATTCTACTCAAGAAAATACCCTTCCAAAGAATAACTCCCACGATGTGCACACATCTCCAACCAATGCGTACCACCCTCCAAGTCTCCCGTCCGGTGTATGTACACCTCCAAAGGAAGGCTTCAACCGCGCAGGACAAAAAGAAATGAAGAAGATACCACCGACTAAGAAAGAGAGCGCGGACGGGGAGAACCATGGTATGCACTTGACTCCTGCAATAACCCTTAACCAAGCCAAAGAAGTACATTTAAACCGCTCAACCCGCTTTAGTGAACTTATCCAATCCCCTCTAACCCCCCAGAAGTCCCATTAACCTTTGCATCCCAAAGAAAGAATCCCAAGTACCAAAGGTTAAGATCGCAGGAAGCCCCCCAGCACGCAACCGAAAAGGACAATCCCACGAAACCAATGCATACCCAGGAAACCCCAATCTTCAGCAAAGGCCAAAGGAAAATCCAGAAAGGTAGGAAGAAGAAAGGAAAGCCAGCCTCCACGGGGACGTCCCGGTATGTACCTTCGGCTTGGAGAAGAAGAAATCGCAGAGAAAAGTGGGAACATACCTGGTCGGACTTGCAATCAACCAATGCATATCCCGAAGGATATCACCAGTTAAGGTCATGCAAAGTCACTTATCCTTTAAGAAGAGCCTCTTTCGAATGACCAACCAGCACCTGTCGGAGGGAAAGGTTGGGGGGTCTCCACCAAAAAAAAAAAAAAGAAAAAAGAAAATCCTCCCCCACCACCGACCAAAAAAAAAGAAAGAAAAGGGGAGGAAACCGATATGAGGCGTCCCAATCGACCAACTTAGTACTGTTGGAAGGAACGTCTGCCCCTCATAAACGGCTTCACCGCGGACTTGATGCGGTCCTCGTAGCGCTGGTAAAACGCGCGCTCCTTGCCGAGATCCAAACCACAGGTGCTATGCCTAGCATCCCTGTTGGAGGTCGGGATGTACCTCGGGAACGAATCCACCGAGGAGAAAACGGACGGAACTTCCTCAAGTTCCTCCGGCATCCCTTCCTCTGGACCTGCGGAGCGGACGAGGCTCCCCTCAGGTTGCGTCGCTGCAAGCGTGGCGACTTCGCTCGAGGCCCCGACAGCGACAGTCGAGGGAGCGGCAACGGCTGGTGGTGTTAATTGCCGGACGCGAACGCCCTTGGCACCAGCCGGGGTCGAGCGAGGAGGCTGTGGCAGCTCAAGCTCTACGGACAACTCCTCCCACGGCACCATGACTGGGTTGACAAGGTACTCGGGCCAGATTTCTCTGTTCACCGGTACCTTGTCGTCAAAGTGAACCCCATCTTCGTCACAGTACCATGGGATTTTACCATCGGGGGCGCCCCAGACGAAACCCTCGAACGGATTCTCAGGTTTATCGTCTGGTCCGCATGGGGTATACCCCGAGGTGGAGAGCCCGCTCGACATCGCCTCGCTTGCTAACGCAGCTTCACAGAGGGTTCCCGACACCTTTAGACCCAAGATCGTCCGCATAAGCGTCAGAGTCGAGGGGGTGGGGGAGAGGACTGGCGTGCCCTCTGTGAAGCCCGGAGCTGGAGCAGACCTGACAGGTTCCCGAGGAACGCTGTCCGTTGACAGTGGCTCTGGCTCCTGCTCCGTGGACTGGAGTTCGGCAGTCCCAGTTCCGAATCGCTTGAAGAAAGTGGTAAAACCACTGGAGATGGTCTTCGCGATTGTTTCTCCTCCTTTCCGAAGACTCTCAGCAAAGGTCTCGGCAGTCGCATCAACCACCGTATCATGAATTGGTGTTTCAGCTTCTGCGCAAGGAGGAAGACCTGCGAGAACTTGGTCAGAGTAGAAGACGGAACCTGAATCAGAACCACCCGGCGAGAAGAATGGTGATTTGTCCGATCCAATGACCTGCATAGAGAAGTTGCTGGCCAGACTCAGAGAACTGAGTGAACTCAAAGCGCCCAAAGAAGAAAGAGAACCCATTTTCAAGAAACCAAAGGCTACCGCTAGCTGTTTCTCTCGTCGACTATATTTGGAAAAAAAGGCTCTGTCGCGAGGAGGTGGGACTTTGGGAACTTGGTTATCCCATGGGGACTTTACAAGACTGTCAGATTCGATACGTCGTCTAATGCGTTCCATTTCAAGCTTCAAGAACGGCACACCAGAACAGATCGGGGAGATCGAACGATCCGGTTGCGGGTTCAGCAAAGGAGACGCAGGAGGGGTGAGAAGAACGTCTTCAAATTCATCCGGGTGTGGGAGCGACTGGATATCACACTCCTGCTCCGGGGGGGAAGCCGGTGCATCGTCCGTCGGTAGCTCGAATTCGTCCGGATGCGGGAGCTCGGATAGCTCAACTGGCCCCCGTGGCGACGTGGGCTTAGGTGCTTCAGCGGGAGACGGGCTGAGTACACTGCTGAGAACTTGCATAACAGAAGGAATTCTCAGATTGCCCGGTGAGACATGTCGATTCTGGCGGACCTTGTTTACCACGAGCCTGCTCGGTGCACTGTTTATTCTCGTCATAAATCAGTATCTACTATTTATGTATAAATTGCTTAGAAAAATAGATTGAATATCACTTACGGGGAGGTAATCCGAGTAGATCTAGCTCCGCGAGGCGACCAAGCACCGTTGGGGTAGATCATAGACTCTTCGTCGGAAGGGTAAACAGAAGATCGTGATCGGTCATCTTGGAAAAATAATTTTATTTTCTTGGACTTCTGAGTGCCACCATTGGGAACTGGCGGCGTTTTTGGATCGGCGTCGTCATCATCTGCTAGAGCTGCGACGATCTCGTTGGTATCTGCTTCAGAAATAGCCGTATTTTCTCCAGTCTGCCGTAAGGCCGGCAGTGGCCTGTCGTTGTGATTAGAAACCCGACGTATACCCAGGTCAAGCTGAGGGTAGCCTTGACCTAGACTGGAAGAACTGCGTAACGGAACATGAGCGACCGGAGGAAGGCGGGGCTCATTTTCGTTATCATCGTCGAGGGCGAGGAAGGGAACATCAGAAGGTCCGTCGAATGTCAAATGTGGGTTGGGTGGTTCAATAGCTGCGTCCCCGTCAATACCTTGACTCGGATCTTGCCCGGTTAGATCTCTGTCATGATCTTGTTGAGACTGTTGCTGCTGTTGTCCCTCGGACTGCTGTTGTTGTTGTAACCTAAGCTTTTCGGCTGCTTCAGCTTCCTCCTGAAGGCGAACAAGCTCTTTTCCTTCCTGGTAGAACGCCTCGAGTTGTTCCCACGTAGGTTTTGGGTAACGACGACGGGTTGTAAACTGCCGGACGGTCTTTGCGATCCTCACAACCATGGGTGACTGCACCAGGCCCGGTTGTGTGGTAATGACAGCATCAGTGCGACTCTGATGCTGTCCTGATCCCCTACTACTACTACTACTTTCTCCGCTGCTACGGCCACATCCGCAGCACTCGACTAACTTGCTAACCGACTCCATTTCTAGTTGTTGACGTTTAGTTAAAGACGCAACAAGGGGGTTTGTTTGGTTGAGCTGTGAGAGAAGAGGTTGTGAAGGAAGAGACTACAGATCGTGGAAGGACAGGTTGGGTTGGGTTTTTCGGTCGAAGATTAGGGAAGCGGACTCAGAGGGGGGAAATGGTGAGACGAGGAGAAAAGAAAAAAAGGGAAAGAAAGGGAAGAAAGAGACGGCCTGGGGGGGCCTGATTTATGCCCGGGGGTGGGGGGGGCATATCAATTATGGTGCCTTTTCGACATCCAATTCCCCCTCTTTTTTCTAGTTCTCCGTCGCCTCTATTGAGAAGACACCCATTTATTTGTATTTATTCTTCTCCCACCACTTATTCCTTTTTATTTTTTTTGAATTTTTGATTTAAAAATACAGAGGACCCGGAGTGATTCCGTGGGTTCTTCGAATTATGCTGTCTTTCCATAAGCACAAAGATAGTGGTGAGCGTCAAGGGTGAACACAGCAATCCGACTATCAATGATACGACTGATATGCAGTAGATTACAACCATGTTAAACATAGAGAGCAGGCATATAGGACAGATAATAAGTCTACGTTCGCCCATATTACAAAGTCTTCAATCCAGCGACAACACCAGCATATTTGAGAGGTGTTGGAAAATACGTGTTGCATGATGTTGGGATTTCCGATTCGAGCAGCTTATCGATAAGGAGCTAATGAAGCTGGACAGTGCATCCAAACCCACACGGGCAGGTACAACTGCCAGGCTCACGATATCCATTACGAAATACATTCCTCTTAACCATGGGAAGTATACACAAGTACCACGCGTATATCAGAAGAATATCAGAAGAAAGCATTCCTCTCCCGTTCAAATTCCAGACGGAATCGAAAGTATCTTGTCATTTCGTAATATTCTGCGTGTGCAACCGTTTGACGCCGGACTGGCTCGAAGTTTCCAGAACGAGCAAAATTAATTTGCCGTGTGAAGAGACCAGGGTGGTATGGTGGATCGAGCTAACAGGCGCGATATCGGCAGCCGGACGGTTAGTTAAGGACCTTGGTCGTGATATCTGCAGTGGATGGTGAATGTGATTCGTCCCATCGTATGCCTCTTAGGCCTCGTCTTATTGGCCCGGCCTCCCTCAACAAGGCTCGTTACCATTGTGCACCGTAACTCTCGGAAACCCCGGCTAATTAAAGCTTGTACTTGCGGGTCTCGAGCTCGACCGATGAAAACCGTAAACCGTAAACCGGTGGGGTCGAGTTCGAAGGAGCTAGTTTTTCGAGAGAGAAAAAACACTTACTTGTACTGTGTAGTATTGCCGGTGGCAGGGAATGCTTGCAGGGTCTCGCTGATACAATTGCCAATAATTGTATTTAATTCGAAAATTTTTCCCTCTTCCTTTTCTTCCTACCCCTCTCTTCCTCTCTTCCTCTTCTTTTTTCTCTCTCTCCACCACCACTTCATCATCTACCTCATCTCCTAAATTCCTTTCCACGATTTCATTCATCAGGAAGAAAGGTTTATCTAAATTCATCATCATGGTTCAATCGTAAGTTATCAAGATACCAAATGGGACGATGTAAAGTACGCGTACTGATTGTTATCCAGATCTGTTCTCGGTTTCCCCCGTATGGGAGGTACGTCTAGATCTCTCCTCCGAGAGAGCAATTGGGTCTCAATAACCACTCAATTGGCATCTACTAACTCATCTCTGCAGCCAACCGTGAGCTGAAGAAAGCTACCGAGTCCTACTGGGCCGGAAAGTCCTCCGTCGAGTCCCTCGTCGAGACCGGCAAGGTCCTCCGAGCTGCCCACTGGAAGATCCAGAAGGATGCCGGTGTTGACATCATCCCCAGCAATGACTTCTCCTTCTACGATCAAGTCCTTGACCACATCCAGTTGTTCAATGTATGTTGTTGTTGCTCCTGTGATACAATTGACGCGTCTTGGTGTAACACCCACTAACCCGTTGTTACACAGGCTGTCCCAGAGAGATACACCAAGTACAACCTCTCTCCCCTAGAGACCCTCTTCGCCATGGGCCGAGGTCTCCAGAGGAAGGCCACAGACACCACTGAGGCCGTCGATGTTACCAGCTTGGTATGTTGTAGTAGCCCCTCTATGTCCTCTCTATAAAATGTTCCCCGCTCTAATTACGTAATGAACAGGAAATGGTCAAATGGTTCGACAGCAACTACCACTACGTCCGCCCAACCCTCCAGGACAACCAGACCTTCAAGCTCTCTGGAACCAAGCCCATTGACGAGTTCAACGAGGCCAAGGAGCTCGGAATCACCACCCGTCCAGTTGTTCTCGGACCTGTCTCCTTCCTCCACCTCGGAAAGGCTGACCGTGGCCAGACCGTCAACCCAATTGACTTGCTCGACAACCTTCTCCCAGTCTACGAGGAGCTTCTTACCAAGCTCGCTGAGGCTGGTGCTGAGACCGTCCAGATTGATGAGCCAGTCTTGGTTCTCGACCTCCCAGAGAAGACAAAGAAGGCTTTTGCCACCGCCTACTCCAAGCTCGGAGCTTTGGCTAACGGTCCCAAGCTGGTCTTGGCCACCTACTTCGGTGACATTGTCCACAACATCGATGTTGTCCCATCGATCAACCACCTCTACGGACTCCACATTGACCTCGTCCGTGCCCCCGGCCAGCTCGAGGAGATCCTAGGTGCCGTTGGTGAGAAGCAGATCCTCTCTGCCGGTGTTGTCGATGGACGTAACATCTGGAAGACCAACTTCAGCAAGGCCATCGGCCTCGTTGAGACTGCCGTCAAGGCCCTCGGAGCTGACCGCGTCATTGTCGCCACCAGCTCTTCCCTCCTCCACACCCCACACACTTTGGCTTCCGAGAAGAAGCTCGACCCTGAGGTCGCTGACTGGTTCTCCTTCGCCACTGAGAAGGCAAAGGAAGTTGCCATCATTGCTAAGGCTGTCACCGAGGGTGCTGACTCCGTCGCTGAGGAGCTCAAGGCCAACGCCGCCTCCGTTGAGGCCCGTGCCACCTCCAAGCGCACCAACGACGCTGCCGTCAAGGACCGTCAGGCCGCCATCACCGAGGCCGACTACAGCCGCAAGTCTCCATTCCCAGAACGTATTGCTGCTCAGTCCAAGACCTTGAACCTCCCCAAGTTCCCAACCACCACCATTGGTTCTTTCCCACAGACCTCCGAGATCCGTGTTCAGCGAAACAAGTTCACCAAGGGAGAAATCACTGCCGAGCAGTACGAGAAGTTCATCGAGAAGGAGATCGATGATGTCATTGCTATCCAAGAGGAAATCGGCCTCGATGTCCTCGTCCACGGTGAGCCAGAGCGAAACGACATGGTTCAATACTTCGGTGAGCGCCTCAACGGTTACGTTTTCACCACCCACGCCTGGGTTCAGTCTTATGGATCTCGTTGCGTCCGTCCACCAATCATTGTTGGTGATATCTCTCGTCCAGCTCCTATGACCGTCAAGGAGTCCAAGTACGCTCAGTCCAAGACCAAGAAGCCAATGAAGGGTATGTTGACTGGTCCAGTCACCTGCCTCCGATGGTCTTTCCCACGTGACGATGTCCACCAATCCGTCCAGGCTGAGCAGCTCGCTCTCGCTCTCCGTGACGAAGTCGTCGACCTCGAGAAGGCCGGCATCTACGTCATCCAGGTCGACGAGCCAGCCATTCGTGAGGGTTTCCCACTCCGCGACGGTAAGGAGCGTGACGAGTACCTCAAGTGGGCTGTCAACAGCTTCAAGCTCTCCACCGCTGGTGTTGAGGACGGTACCCAGATCCACTCCCACTTCTGCTACTCCGACTTCCAGGACATGTTCTCCCTCATCTCCGACCTCGATGCCGATGTCTTGTCCATCGAGAACTCCAAGTCTGATGCCAAGCTCCTCAACGTCTTCAAGAAGGAAGAGTACCCACGCCACATCGGACCCGGTGTCTACGACATCCACTCCCCTCGTATCCCAAGCTACGAGGAGATCAGGGACAGAATCGAGGAGATGCTTGTCTACCTCAAGCCTGATCAGCTCTGGATCGACCCCGACTGCGGTTTGAAGACCAGAAAATGGGATGAGACCAAGCCTGCTCTCACCAACTTGGTCAATGCTGCCAAGTACTTCCGTGAGAAGTATGCTTAAATTATGGTCATGACGAGCGACTAGTTATGCTAAGCCCTGCTACTCACTCTTCACAACATCTCTTTCCTTATCTACTCTACTCTCTACCTCTATCTTCAACGAACGGACGACTCTTTTTAATGAACGACATGAATGAAAAGAAATCAAAGTTCGAATCTCGACCTTCCTCCTCCTCCTCTTTCTCCTCCGCGTTTGCTTTTTGTTTTCAACGCTATTTCCTCCTTTTTCTCTCTTAACGGCATATCGGGCGTGACCAAATCTTGATGAGATTCAACATCGGCGTTTAAAAATGTGTCTTTTTACTTACTCTTCTTTTTAACATAATGGCGGGATACCTTTTCAACAAAATATTTGGGATATCAAACGGGCGGTCGGTAGGGTGTGTGTTTGTGTTTTTTCAACAAAAGTTTCTTTTTTTATAATAAATTATGTACTTTAGTGTACTGAAATGGTAGTTTACCTTACGGACTACTTGTGGAGGTTTACCCTGGATGGGGAGACCTGGGCGGGTTTATACTTTATCTTCCTATTTTTGTTTATGGGGATAGTATTACCGTCGACGGCGGAGGTGGAGATCTCGTCAACCGAGAATGAATGAAGAGTGGTACCCTTTGGGACCCTTTTGAACAAGACCCTTTTTCTTGGCCTTAGATATTGTAGGCTTCGTAGAACATAACTTGTGATATGCTATTATTAGCGAGGGTCTTTGACGTCCTTCGAAAGAGGTTAGAAACATGTCGTTACTCACTAGTCTACAAGCGTGCTCAGGCGCTATGGTAACAGCCTTGGGGTAAGGTAACGGCCATCGAAAAGAATGCCGAAACCAGCTAATTCACATCTAGTTACACCACTATTCCGTCGCTGAAAGCACTAAGATACCGCGCGGATAAGGTAAGGCGAGGAAGAAAAAAGTAAGGATTATTCAAGATAGTTAGATCCGATCTGATGGACGTTGAAACACATAATAGTCATCGACGCTAATTCAGGTACTGAAACGTCGGCGTCATCCGGGCACCCGTTAGTATTGATCCTACAATTAGCTGGCAAAGACTCACATTCACACACGGGATCATATTGACAATGCGTAGATGATACTGTAGCATTCATTTAGGAGTTATATATCTTGAGTTGGATGGTTTTGGGAAGTAGTATCGGATCTGTGCCGTTGATTCCCAACATTTGTATCTTATATATATCTTATGGGCTCGAGCGGGCTGTCAGCCGTCCGCTCGGAAGATATTCACCACTGCCTCGTTTCTAGCGCTAGTTATAGTAACTACCATTTCCTCCCGCGATCGTGAGGCCATTCACGCACTGTCTTCTACGAGATGGTACCATGTTAAGAAATGTCTATGCCTAAAGGATACGACGCTGAAGCTAAGTTGGTGGTTTATGCCGCGCACGAAACAAACCGTCATTTATGAGATAACAAAACAAAGTTAAACATCTAACATCTAACATTTAAAACATCAATAATTCCAAGATGGACAAAACACTTGAAAAAACGTGGTTTGGATGTTGGGTGTCTATTTGCCATGCCTATTTTTTGTTGGAATGTTGGATTTTTGGGGGGGGGCGATCCTCATAGATCTCTCACACCGAAAAGATAGGCGAAAAGGTTGTATGTTGGATTTATCTGGCTGTGGTGTTAGTCCAAAGTTCTTCCGTCTATGCGGACGGAAGAAGCAGATACGCCTCGCATGGCATGGGGCTTGCATACACCGTATGTATGGTTGGATTTTTTGTGTAACAGAACCCCCCCTTCTCCAACAATCAAACAATTCGGCGCAGACTATCGCGAACAGGAAAGTATGCCGAAAATGGGTACCGATCATCCCACCAGCCATGTAAAAAGTATGCTAGGGGTCCAGAATAGTTTTTCATTTCAAATCGAAACAAGTCGGAAACGAAAAAAGGAAATTCCGATTCGAGGACGAAATACACTTCGCCAACCCACCAGGGTAGTATGCCGGAATTTTCAATAGTTGGTCTATAGTCAGAACGCTGATTGCGAAACGTGTGCAGGCAGGAGATGCTGGGTAATTCTGCATGCAAGTGGTTCGTACTCCAAGGTTAACAGACTATCGTTATACAGATCGACTTGCGGGGGTCAACGGTCACGATAACGGGAAATCATGTGCATGCATGACCACGGCGTCTATACAACTACTTAACATAAACATGGACGGAATGAACATACCCTTCCTCCAGGAAGCCTTCGACATCGAATCCCCTTTCCCTGCTTTATCCACGCATGCCTACTTTGGCAATACTCCCGTCTAGACCACCATCAAGCCCTAGTCTAGCTAGCAAGCTACATCCCATTTTCTAGTCTGGGGCCCATTTTCCTGTTAAACCCCAAGGGCTTCGGATCCTGTCCGCCATTTTACTTTCTTCATGCACTCCGCGTTTTTAATATAGAAAAAAAAACGAGAATGGGAAAAAAAGGTTGCACCCTGAGAGTTTTATCACCCCCGCTCTCTCTTATTTTTCTTGTTTTCCGTTATCAAATTTATGAAGTTCCCTTTTTTAATATATCCGTAACGGTTAATCTACTCTCATAACAAATTACAACGGGGCGAAGTTGTGTTGAGGGCCTAATATGACAATCACGGGGAGCGGAGGGGGGAAGTAGGGTTGTGGATCCGGTTTCTTTTCCTCGCCCTAGGGTGAAAACGGTTTTCTCTGTACCGGGAAGGGAAAAGTGGGTGGGTAAAGAAGCTAGAAAAGGCAAATGGGATTTAAGCGCCCGGCCCGTTGACATCTTTTCCCTTTGCTTCCCATTCCGACAGGTTAATATATCATTGTCCCTTGAAGCCTGAAGACGATCACTGAGACCTTTTTCACACCTCGCGAAGAATAATGGCTTATTGTGGCATTTCGGGCGATGGCGGGGAGAGTTTTTTCATTTGTGGTGAGGCTAAGCTGGGATACTGGGGTTTATGGTAATATAAATATATTTTTCGTGGTTCATGGATTTAGAGGATGATCGAGAACACTTGGGAGTTTTGGAGAATTATCGGATGAATATTTGGGACATGATCTATGTAATAGAGAATATATTCTCGGATTTTAGGCTTATGGTTTAGTTTATATCTTGTAGACGGCTTCCGTTTCCGATACGATTTGCATATAGCGATCTACGTAAGCTGGTCGTCGGCTGGGCGGAGCCGCCTTGGGCTTAGATAACGTTAATTTTTAGTATATATGAACATATTCAACGATACGGTACGGAATATAAATTGATAGAAACAAAAGCCCGTAGAGCAAACATTCCGGAAGTCGGAATCTTGGTACCCGTAACGGTATGGGAAACATGTAAACGAACAATGTTTCTATGAAACGTTTTAGCGATACTGCCCGTACGTATACATCCATATCTTTAATATCAGATGTCTACGGGAACAAGAATATCTTTCATACTTGAGATGTTTCAGACGTCTAGACATTACTCGCTTCAACCTGGGATGAATTTGTTGTAATTTTTTGGTGTTCACATGTGAAGTTTATAGTGCGTATATAGATGCGAACCATGGTTCCAACGAGACGCATGTAAAACCGTTTATGTTCCTCGGTCGAGGGTTTCCGGTTTCATGCAAGATATCGATGGGAGGGTTACCGATGCGTCGCTTATGGGTGTGGGGCATCTAATACGAGTATACGAAGCTTTGATGGTGGCCATGACTATCTGTTGAATATTTACAGGCTTCAATATGCAATTGGTATGACTCGGTGGCAATGAGGGGTTCTACTGTTTATGGATAGAGTGTTCTATACGTAAACTCAACTAAAGAAGTCTTATCGATGGATTCAGTTGACAATTGGTCTTAATGTCCCATGGCACCCATTCATGCCCGGGGGGTGATAGACCTCCCCGAGCTGGGGACGAGGATTAACATCAAGAGTCAGTGATATGGCCCACCGGTATTCTATCTTCTGCAGTATACTGAGAATGAGATGCTAGATCACGGGTCGGCAGCAATACCGTTACAATAAGTCCACCGACTAGATTACTTGTAGCTGACTAACTCCGGGCTCTTGATGATATAAACAACCAGTGGATACTTTTTATATGCTAAGAACTTTTAAAGACCATGATCCTTCCCTTCTTCGCCAAATCACGATTCTGCAATCAAGCCACCATGTGAACTTCAACGGTTTTTCCTTTGTCTACCCCGTATATAAATCTAATCGTTCAAAAATTCCACAAAATCACACGGAGTGGCGTGACAGATCGATTGCAGGCTCCAGGGTATACTATGTATAATTATGACAGTTTTAACGACCTGCACGGCCGTTCGAAGCCCGAGTGCGATTCGGCTCGCCTGAAAAGCGTGAATTGAAGCTCGAACTCCGAGTGCGATCGATTGAATTCGATTGCCTTTGTTCCCACTCACACTTTGAATCTGTTTTGTTGGCGGATTGTCACCAATAGACCACCCTGGTGTATATTAATTTATATCGAAAAACTAAAAGACGGCTTGATCGCAGGATGCATGCGCATACATGCGCCGTTGAAAGGTTTCAAGTGGCTGAGTCTTAATTGCCCCCACCGGCCACCACCATCCACACGGCCTAGGCCACACCGTTCCACTTTCTCATCCGCCATTGAATTCAAATATGTAAGTTTTCTTTCAAGAGCCTAGAACCGTGGACGCTCAAAGTTTTTTGTCAGCAGAAGGGGCGAAATCCGAGCCATCCGTGTTGTCTTTTTAGATATGGTCCAACTAGGGTTTATTTTTTTCTCGAAAGGAAAAGAAAAAAAACGAGAAGACGAAAATTTGTGTCTTGATATCATACGATTCTTGGAGCCTAACCTGCTTTTGCACATCGGGCACGTTCAAGCATCATCCTGTGAAGCTTCAGGGTTTGAACACGAAGTGCTCCCCGGGAGCCACCTAAATTTGTTCTCGTGCGTACCATTGGGACGACTTCGCAATGTTTCCCGGACTAACGAAAGCCCAGGGCACAGACATTAACATTTTGGGGAATACTTGGTTTTACGTTGAAGAAGGGGCAAAATACCGAGCAGCTTTGACCATCCAAAAACCTTCTTTTCTGTTCAAACTTCAATAAGTGAAGCTTGAATGTCCGAACCTCAAAGAAGCTGGGGTGTAATACAGGGCTCTGTTGAGCTAGTGTCACCATTTCCGCCTCACTTTTTTAAGATATAGTGTGTGCGAAATCACGTTATAGGCATGTGAGGAAGCTCGATTGTGCCTGTGAATTGGCGGGCGCATATACCTGGCGTGTATTTCCACAATTAATTGCAATTTGTCTCAATGGCACAGTTCGTTTTTTCGCATGTTGAAATTACATCTATGTAAGGAGAATCACAACTGTGAATCGGACTACATGCGTGAACAGGTTGTCACGACGGCACAGCTACTACGTAGCTGGCTAGCTGCGGGGTGGCCAGTATGGAGATTTCCATTTCAAATTCGAAAGTTCCTTAATGTGGGTCGTCACAGGAAGTATTACTCCGATGTGCATTTTACGGCACATATCTTCTAGCTTCTCAGGTACTACGTATGTATGGAGTAAAAGACCATTTTAGCTCTGTGATAGTGGGGAACAAACCGGAACGCTGTTTGAAAGTTCTCAAAGTTCGATGAGCTGGGTCCATGGGAGACGCTAGATGGAGAGCTAAACTGCTGGTGAAACCGCCCGAACTTTGACGTCGGGCCCTCCGGGCTGTTGACTGTTACTCGTGCGCAAGAACAGAATTACAGTTGAACTAACGGGTTCGATGGTGAAAACATCTAGGCTGAGATTGTGAACGGAGCAGATGCAAAGTATGTACAAGGGGGCCGATTGAACCCGATGAAGAACCCATGGATTTCGTGAATAAGATGCATTTGCATTGTGATATTGATGCTTCGCGATAATGGCAAAGGCCGACGGCAAGATCCGGCCGGTTCAAACACAATCGGCTTCCCGAACTGATAGGGAATTTGAAAAAATATTTTCATATAGTGAAGCGCCTGCCGCCAGGTTACATCCCGAGGAAAAATTTCTTTATAGATTTTTTTTTCTTCCCTTCCGATTTTCTAGCGTTTGTTTTTCGTATGTGTACACGTTGTGCTGTGTAAGGCTCCATCATCGGCATATCTAACCGTGCCGCAATATGCAATATCGAATTTGGGATCCATTTTCAGGCACGCGAAAAAACAAAACGCCAACGAAAGATATTAAAAACAGCGCCGCCATCATATCAAACAGAGAAGCCACCACCGGAAGATGAGCCAGGTTCAAAAATTTTCCCAAGCCAAGGGGGAAGAAAAAAGGTGCATATTTTTCTAGTGCCTTTGTGTCAAAAAATTTGGCAGTATGCAGTCGTCGGTCGACGCCACCTGTCTTGACTGTCAATGTCGGTCGTGCAGGTTCCCCTTTTCCCAGAGGCGAATTTCAGTAGCTAGTGGTTGAAGTTCAGGAACGAAGCTTTTTTTTAGTTTTTCTAGTTTATTTCAATGTTCGGCCCACACACCCATCGGTGGCACAGCCAGCGAAGACAATTTAAGAGTTCCAAGTGTGCAAACAAAATATGGTGATACATGCGTATGTATATTGCAATGCCTCTTTTGCCGCCAGAAGGTCTTAACCGATTGGTATATGGGATCGACTGTGGAATACGGGATCTCCTTTCGATGCGATTTATGTGGGGTGTTTGTATCGATGGGGTTCATCTTCCGCTGCAGGAGGGTATAACATCGAATCCATTAAGGGCGCACCGGCCGTTGATGTGTGGGGCGACCACAAGAGTTCAAGCTTCTCCGTGGGGAACTCTCACCGGAATTTTCAGGGACGAACGAACACTGCATGAGGAAAATGGAAACGGCGAATGCATGATCCGGTTTCCTTTTTGCAAGCCGTTGTGGATATCAACGATAGAATCATACCAATTGGAGACATTATTTGGCGAGAGATTCGTCTATGTCTACCATATTCAATTGAAAATGAAATTAGATTGAGAAGTAAAGATAGATACGGCCTCGGATCGCGCACATGTGTGTATTACGACTGAAAAAAGGAGAATTGTCGACAAGTTTAGTAGTCGCCAAGACGATTAGTCTCCCAAGGATGAAATTCAGTGTTCGGAATACTAAAAGTTGTTTCCCCGGAAAGCGTATGTATCAATTAATCGCTCATGAAGAAGAGGCCAAAAGACAATTCTCATAGTAGTAGATCTTATGTCGCTCTATTGCTGAAATGCGAAATGGTGAGGCCTGAATGTCTCGGGTTCTCAAATATTCGGCTCAGGTCTCAGCTTTGATCGATCGTTTTTCTTGTGACCCTCAATCTTAGTCGAACCTCTTTAGGCAGTCACGATCAAAGAGGGCCTGGAGGGGTAAAATGCGAAAGAAGGTGATGGTAGTTCAACTAGCAGCTGTCTGTGCCATGGAAAATTGACACCGTTACCTTTGGTTGTCGTCACCGGCCCAAAAAGACGTCGACTAGCCTACGGAGGCTTTAAACATTTTGAATTGTGCGGCGGGGTCGATGACTTCTGGGAGGCATCGCCCTGGTGGAATACCCTGAGCAGATGTTGGCGCGGCGCTATCGTCATCACTAGTTGAGAAGGTTCAAATGTTACTACGACTTCGGGCATGGGTTAGGATACACAATTGTGCAAGCACAAGGTCAATTGCAAGTGTAATGGCAAGGTCAAGGACGATGGGAAGTAATAAGGTTATGGTTCATGGTTTGAGTTAGGAAGATTTGACAGGTCTCACCACAACCGGACCACAGTCTAGGATATGCACAGTGCAAAGTCGGATGTTTCTGTAGTCGAACACTAATGGACCGAACGCAGACTGGAAGGTGTTACGAAATATACCCCGTGATATTGAAACGACACTTTCGGTTTCTCAATTTTGGGAAGCTGCTTCATGTCATTGATCGAGCACATTGACTTTATCCTGCCCACTCACGGGATTTAAATTTGTGGCTAGTCAGAAAACTGTGCCATAGGAGGGGCTTTAGCAGACTGTTGTAAGAGAGGAATCTCGTATTGAGGATAACAGTGTTCTGAGACCTTGTAATATCACACGTCGTTATGGACACAGCCAATGCAATGCATCCTGTGGTTTAAAAGTGTGATAGCCAAATGTGACAGTGACAGCTCCCGGAAACCTGGGAGAGAGAGATGATCTCAGCATCGGGGAACCTCCGTGTCGGTATCTTACAATAAGCCAGGCCGATTGCACGTGCCGGATTTCAAGGCAAGGGATAACTCTGAAGTTGCAATTGGGGAGTTTCCAACAGTGATGTTGAAGATATACCCTGCATGGAATGTGAACAACTTCACAGGAGAAACACACAAGCTACAAGGCAAGGTCTAAGCGCAACACATTTGAAGGGTCTCGAACCCCAGCCCGAAAAACCCGTCGTCTATGCATGTTTCAACCGGCCGGACCAGACTTTGACCGGCTGGAAGAGTTAGGCGAAAAGGAAAAATGCAGAGCAAACTTTCATGGTTTTTCCGTCCTGCATCGGGACGTCTCTTTTCGTCAGTATGTCCGTGCTTGACCTATATCTTTGGAATTAGCCATTGAAGCATAAAACCGTCGTTAAAACAATAGAATGTGGGAAGTCGTGATAGGCGATGGATAAAATAAACATTATTTGCCCTCTATTATTTCTTCTTCTTTGCCTTCTCGGTAGATTGGCATTGCGCAGGACGGGTAAGTTGCCCTGCTGGCGTGACATCGAAATAATATTGGACATCACTTTCTTCATGTCTGGCGACCAGGTTTTGAGCATGCCATAACGGTCTGGTTGGCTGGATTTTGGGTCGACCAGGTCCTGCTTTTTCTTACCCCTTGCGAGGGGGCGGATCTCTCCCTTGCATGCAGCGGGAATTCTTGTATGGTTTGTGGGTTTTTGGGGTTACATATATGTATTCCCCATGCAACTGCAGCCTGCCCGCATTGCAGGAAGGAAATATCTTCACCTGAGGTTCCGGGGATGGGGGTCACCGGAATCTTCGTGTTGAAGAGAAATGTTGGAAGGAGAAGAAAAAAATATACAGCGAAGATATGTATGAGGATTACGAATGTTGGTGGGTGTGAAGCTTGTGTATTTGCTGCAATGGCCATGCAGCTCGCTCGTTTCCAAGCCGTGTCCCGCTCGTTTATCCTTAACTCCATTGTTTTCTAAATAATGCGTGGAGATGCCCGTATGGGGTTGTGGGGTGGGATGTAGTTTTTTTTCTGACTTTAATTGCTTAAACTTCCCGCTATCCGCTTTTTATGTTACACACTTCTGACAGGCGGCGTCTACAGAGATAGGTAGATAGGGCTACAGAATTCATGGGGGTCTCCCGCCTTCCTAGTATTTTCACATATAATTTTTTTTTTTTTTTTTTTTTGTTGGAAGAGGCTGGAATTGAATAGATATGACGAATGGATAACCCGCGATATTTATGGCATTATCAGCTGCATCGCCGTGGTATGCAGTGGGAGCAATGCGACTGGAAGGCGTTCGTACGATCGTTCAAGGCATGGAGAAGGCGAAACATGTCAACATCGATAGTATCCCGACGGGAATGTAACAGTAGTCGACGAGGTTAACCAAATCCAACAATGTACTATTTCTGATCCGTCGAGCTCGATCGAGGGATTCGAATCGGAACCTGGACCAACGAGCGAATCGCAGCCATTCAATGACATACCTTTTCTCGCACCATCGAATCCTTCAGACCCTAGCCAGCATCAGCCGTGCCTAGTGCACTGATGCATCTGGGGGGAAACCGCAAAAATCTTAATTCTAAAATTATCAGGACATTTTTAACCTACAAAAAAAAATTTAAAATTTTTATGGTGATAGCCGAGTAGAAGCGACCGATCCTGATGTTTTGGTTTTGTCAATTGAAAGTGTCCGACGTCCCCAGTGCCGCCCGGGTTACAACGCCTCCCTGTAAAAATTTTGACACGTTTTGTTGGAAGAAACATTCTCAAAACAAAAATTGTTATAGAATACTTGTAGTATTCATGTTGCGCCATGCGGCCTGGACCTGGGAAACCAGGTTCAGTATTGTTTTTGAGTCGTGGGATGGGATAGAATTTTGTGCCGTTATCGCAGACAAAGATAATTAATATGCATAGTCCAGCGCCAGATATAACTCTTGAACGATATACATAGTATGTCCACGCTTATACGTGGTTGTCTGGAAAACCGCCACGGTGAATATAAAATTACTTTAACGTAGTAGGCTCTCTCTTATGCATAAAGAAAATCTTCAAGCGCACGGTTCGTCTCATTCGACCGAGAATGTTATCGGTTAGTTAGAACCAGGCGATAGAAGATTCGGCGGGACGGACGACCCGCATGCGTCCATCAACACTGGGCTCAACGTATGCAACTTGGACCCTTAGTTTCTTGGGTAACGGATAAATTGGAGCCTCGCTAGGCTTTCTTTGGAGAGTGGAAACGCCTGTGATAACCATTCAAGTTGTAATGAAGACGAGCTCAACATCTTGTTCTGAATATGGTTAATTGAGGAAAGGTTTTCCAGAGAGAAAATTAGATCAGTTTGGAGGGCAAGTTAGTGCATATCATTCGTCATGCTTAGGTCTATTTGGTCAGGGAGGCAAAATTACGTGGGCGCAATACTGTAGTAAATGTTGTAATCACCAAGGGTTTGGGTTGATACTACCTTAATCCTTATGGGTTGCGATTGGTATGACGAAGCCAGGCCGAGTAATGCTTGATCGAGGTGGGCGTTGCTGAGCTCATGAAATGTATCTTTTGCCAAGAGTGTGCGTGTGCCATGAGACGACAAGGGCTGCGCTGAGAATTGCGGCTTTGTGCGAACTGTGCTATCTCGCAATCTTGCAAGCTCGAGGGTTCGAAGGTCACACAGCCTGAGGGTTTTTCTTTATTTTAGGTATTTCGTGATTGCTACACAGGCAGTCTTAACTGGGGCCTTAAGATACTGCATTCCTTGCACAAGACCGATGCATGGTGACCGGGAAATATTTGACGAATGGGCCAAGTTCATTGATGATAGACCACACGTGAAGGATGGGATGCCATGAGGGGACCTTACTCTCGGGTCGACCCAAATACTATCTCGCTCCGACTTCGCTTTTGCTGACCGTCGACTCCTGTTGCCTAGCTTGCTTTGTATCGACCTTGCGAGCCTTTTTGCCTCGCATACGAGTCGAAAAGGTTTCCAAACACCTGGGTCAATTGCCGACATCCGCACGCGATATCATTGGTTTGGGAACACAAGATACCTTTCTTGGCATCAATACCTCTCAAATCTTCTTCAGATTGAAACTGCACCTCCCCTGCAAAAACATCTCAAATGGAAGGGCATCCCGTGGGGTTCCATCTGAGCGGGACAGAAACTGCCAGCATTCTAAAAGTACCTATGCATCGATCTCAGCATCATTGGACCCATTTTAGGCCAAAAAACAGTCACTATTTGTCGGGCCAAAGATCCGTTTAAAAGACCCGCCAAAAGTCTAGATCTCAAATCCATCTAGCTTCGGCTTAGTGCTTAATACGATCTTACTAGACAGCCAGTTTTGAGATCGTTGGGTTTATCGTTTCCAGGGCTCTTCCTTGATGAGAGTTTAAATCAATGCAAAGGTAACTAACTACTACAACGTATATCTTCCTTGACCTCCTTTCGGCAGTCGCTTGGAAGCCGCCCGTAATCTAGCTATGTAGCGTTAGTTGACATCAACGGCACGGTTCGTGATACTTCCGGAGTCTACCCGGCGACGAACTAGTGATCGAGACATCAAGAGTCGCTCGACCAACCGGCAATTGCGAAGCTAAGCCTTGGGCTGGCAATGGCTTCTCAATGTCTTTCAATGCTTAGCCTTCTTCGGATTCCACCAGATCAGCTCTTCTCCCCGAGTGGTCTCAATTTCGCGCGCTGATATCAACTCCAGTAACTGCAATGTCGATCACTAGCATCTTCGCCCGTGGGACTTGCATCCTGTCAAATTACATCCCACACACGCCTCATCATCTTTTCAATCACAAGCGAAACAATGGTGCAAGAATTTCGCGGCTTGCTTCCAAATTTAAAGACAGCCTGCGGCGACGACGGAACTTCAAGGCGGCATAACGAAAAGGGCAAACTGATGAAGAGTGAGTTAATGAAAACTGGGGGGCATGGGGGTATTTTCAACCTTATTTTGATAGACCGTGGGGCAAAGGGTTTAGGTCGATGATTTGGGATCGTGATCTTCATAAACTGATGTTTCAATAGCCTAATAATTCAACTAAGGGTCACTTGAAAGCTAGCTCTGTAGTAGACCCTTGTGATGACCCTTCGAGTTGAACAACCTCCCCTTTTTTATCTAGAGTTAGGTGGGAATGCTCGAGCGAAGCCTTTACTCGAGAGGTTGTTGGAATACTGGAGGCCTGATGATTCAGATGCACCTTTAAGGATTGGAGCTTCGGCTGCATGGCTGGAGTATGTGAAGCGACGAAGCTAAACACTTGAATTGCCATTTCCGGCGACTCGGTTCAAGACGGTCGTCTCCAGCGATACAGTCGCTTCGAATTCCATATTTTTCATGTCAATCTTATAATCAATTGAGTTCATCAACTGTGTAGTGTGTTTGCATTGCCTGTCGTCGACAGGGAGCTGCATGAATCGAGGCATATCCCGCCAGTTTGGTGCCGGCGAGCTCAAGGTTTGCCTTGAGAGTTAAATTCGGGAAGCTGTGTTAAAATTTTTTAGCGAACCTGCATCGCAGTTGCCCACTGGTAACTGCAGGAACTCAACATGGACCCCATGCAGGAACCTTCTCTTGTATTTACAATATTTATCGGCTGATAAATGACGAGATGGAATCCCGAGTTAGATCTCGAGGGGGGGTTTTGAGCAATGGCAAAAGATTTTGAAGCGCTGATGAGGGGATCATGTGCGACTCGGGAAGATTCGAAGAATTTAATTCTTATTTTTAGTCTTTAGTTGTCAGCTCCTCCGAGTATTTTATGCGATTAGAACTGTAGGTTAAATCTTAAACAGTATATCACGAGGAGTGTCCAATTGATGATCTTACTCGTTGATGGAAAGCGTGGTATCGTTCATGTTTGGACCAAACGGAAACTTGGTTTAGCTGCGTGTTACGCGAAACGTTTGATTGGGCACCTGGCCGTTATGCTTCACGAGATAAACTGCCTCCACCTCAATTTAGTCAATTTTGCGTTGAACATCATGAAGCGAAGAGATGAGCCTATAACCTATGAGGATAGACGAATTAAGACAACGGCACGGGGGTACGGTCAGCAACGACTGACGCTTGGCATTGATGAGCTTCCAGGTCGGACTGAGTATTGGATTGAATGGTGGGGTAGATGTTCTGACTGCGGAGCCCACAGGAATACTTACCTATCGATATCGACACTTTCTATTGTGTATTTTCAGCAATGCAATTTAGGAAGCGTCTATGATGACGTTTTACGAGGTGCCGTCGACCGGGTCTGGAAGTTCTATTCGGTGAAAGTTAAATCGATGGAGAGGACCCCGTTTTACCCTGCAAACCGAGGTCATAAAAGTCTTTCCAATTGTTATGGGGCTGCTTTAACGATGGGCGAATGGCAGCAGGCTTTGATCCCGAAGTTCTGGGTGGGCAAGCGCTTCGGTAGCACACCAGTCCAGGGTCTACCCATGATTGGTTTTTTTTACCCATCAAATGAGGTCCTGAAGCGACCAGGGAGCCCAGTCAGATATCCCTCCCTGCTTTTCAAACGCTGCGTCGATGGTTTGGCCATGAGGTTTTTACTCTCCGAAGGTTCAATGGAAAGTTGAAGGAAAGAGGGAAAGGAAATGCGAATGGATGTTGTTTCCCTTTTCGCCAGGCCTACATCGGTATGTCAACTGATGGAAATTTGATGAATTTTTGTGAATAAACTTTGCATTTGAGCCCATCGAATTTAAACTATTCAGAGACATTGTATTATATGTATCGACCTGCTGCAGGTGTCGTGTGGTATAGATATGAAATGAAGTTGTGATTCGAGATGTCCTTCCTGCCCAGGCCAGGAGGAGAAGAACGAAAAGGAGACCCAGAGTCACCTCCATCCATAAGGCGAAAACATCAAAAATCAGGAAGAAAAAGAAATTACTCAAAAATGGACACAAGTTTCTAGCGTGAGATGCCATATATTTGCTTTTCTTGGCCTCAAGAAGAAAGAAAGAACAGGCCGTTGAACCAGCCAATGGGTAGACGTCCCTGTTATCCCTATTCAGAACACTCAGGAGAAGCAAATAACTCTAACCACAACTGCGAAAAAGAAACCATGATGGCTCCGAGCAAGCCAGTGGATATCCCGGCGAGGGTGCTAGTATGTTCGAGGAGTGTCACCGCGCAAGATTTCGCTCGCCCACACCCCATTTCCCGTGAAAGGTCTTTGGGGGGTGGATCCACCTTTCCTCCGCCCGCGAAGAGTTATACCGTATTTGACATGATAGATTGGGGGCAGTTCACAGTCTGGGTTGACCCTTATAATAGCACTGAGGACGAGGGGAGAGTGCACTCATGGATCATATATCTGGCCGTGGCTTCCCTCTTTCTTCACCTGACTTTTGGAATCATTTACGGCGTCTGCTTTTCCAAAATATTTTTCTGTAACGTCATAACAGCCGTCCGCCGCCGGTATTCTTCTTTCTTTTTCAAGCTTGGTTTTGCAGATACTTTTAAAAGCACTGAGGCGATATATTCTTTTTGGCGTTAGACATTCTGGAGGAATATACGCATAGAAACATTAACTGGTAGCGATATCAATCAAAAACTAATACCTAACATCGACTTTTAACGGCCATTAAATAAACAAAAAAAAAAAAAACTCTAGGAAAGGTTAGCAATATCCAGGAACCTTCTTCCATTCCGCTCTATCTAGCATCGAACATGGTCGCCGTTTTCCCCTCCTGTCGAGAGAGCATTACGTTGACAACCGGCCCTTCCGCGATTAGGACATAGACTACGAACCTCCTTGCATACCGTACACACGCAGTTACGCCTACAACCTAGACACAGAAACGTAACAACAATAACTAAAGAATCCTGATATTGGCTGCCTATTCGATTCCTTGATTCGAGTCAGTACAGGAGAGAGGAGCACATACAAAGATACAGAGAAAGGGATTGATCAGAAGCTAATTGGCTGCCTTGGACTGGACTTTTTACTTGACGTATTTCTGGAAACACCGCTAGCCAAATTATCATACTCTATCCTTCATTCGAAATTCCGCGCTCTAAACGCAGTCAGGGACAATTTCTTGGGGAGCTATCTAGCCAATTATCACGACATTCCATTGCATAAAAGTTCTCGAACAGCCAGGAGTTGCTGCAGGGTTTGTGAAAGCAACTTGCAGACCTGCATATAGAGGAACACCAGAAAAAAGACGTTGGTGCATGAGGGAACCCAGGGGTACTTCGACAATTGATATACCAGGCCGACCTGCGCCCTCTTCCTTAGCTTTATCCTGACAGCCCCGTGATCGAGAATCTGAGGCAATCGAGATCATTTTCAGGTACCTGATATTAGCCCTGCCGGAACTAGTCGATTTGCGGCCCCGGATTTAAAGCGGTACCCTAGTCGTTCATTTTTGGGGTATTGGTATATCTTCTGGACAAATTGCTTCTCATCGCCTTTTCCTTCAATTTCTGGGAACAGGAATATCGAAATCTTATTAAGAATTTAATGGTAGTGTCTTTGGTTGCTGCATTTTATAGTCCGAACCTGGCCTGAGAATCCTGTGTTGCCCGTCGACATTTTATCACATCAACAACGCAATTAAGTGCGTCGACATTGCTTCAACATTCTCCCCGTCCGCAACTGTCACCAAAGCATCCTCATCCTTCTCACCTTCAGCAACATCGAATCTGATATCCTTTCCAACATCAGTTTTGATGGTCCGACCCGTCCCGACATCCATCTAAAACATCCTTCCTCCTTATCATTTCCAATCCTGCACGAAATATCTCCACATCCAGAGGTGGTGATGAACACACCGACATCAGCTTCATCATAACTTCAAGATACCTCTTTCGGGAGAATCTTTACTTTTCACAATGATGGAGTCGGCGAATCTTACAGACTCATCGCTCCCTCTATACAAACGAGGGAGTAGAACGTCCTCGGTAGGTTCGAGGAAGACATTACTGTCCCATTCGAGAACAATATCCTCTCAGGATCAGATAACCCCCCCGCCTACACCTAAAGATGGCCCTTCGAGGGAGGCAACTCCTAAGGAGGCCTCATCGAAACGGGTATCTACCCAAGAAGGGTCGATACCAGATGATGCATCCAATGGTGGATCGTCCACGGACGTGAAACCAGCGGATACAAGGCCCAAGTCACATACTTCGGCCTCTTCGAAGACCTCTTCAAAGAGGATTTCAAGGCCGACAGAATACCCGGCCTTTATGAGGGCATTCTACCACTTCAGACCCTTCCAGAACGCAGACACAGCGACAGTAACGATAGCCCTGAGCCCGGGCGATATGATCATGGTTCACAACATTCACGAAAATGGGTGGGCGGACGGCACCGCCCTGGCCTCAGGTTCCCGAGGCTGGCTGCCGACAAATTTCTGCGCATCATACGAGGTCGACGAGATGCAGCCTTTGCTAAAGGCTAGCATAGCCGTGTTCGAGGAGTGCAGAGTTGCCTCCAATGCCTCGTTTGTCACTGCCAGCCAGACCGTCGTTGCCGACGTAGTCAACGGCGTCAGGCATCTTCTGGTAAGTAGTCATCAGTATTTCTCAGCGAGGGTATAGTGTTAACGGCTTGTATAGGAAGTGACGGACTGCCTTACGAGAGATTCGGAAAACGTCCAGACGGACGAGGCCATTCGCAAGACGCGAAAGGTCCTCCTTTCCGAACTCTCCGTGCTTGTGAAGACCGCCCGCCGGTTACCAGATGAGCTGGACGGCGAGGAGTTGACCTCGCAAGCTCAGGACCTCATTGACGACATGATCCTGAGCTCGTTCAGGGTCGTGGTTCGAGGAACCAAATTTCTCGACGCCTGGTGCGAAATCCACGACCCTCTCCCCGAGGAGCTATGCGAAGAGATGGATACTATTGACGAGGGCGACGGTGATTGCGCCGCCGAGGTCCGGACCGAGGCTGGCAACCGTGACTCTATTCAAACCTCCCTCACCACAGCCCTGGATCCGTTACCGGCCAAAGAGCGTCCACAACGTCTCACAATCATCACACCGTCGTACCAACCGAACACTGAAAATTCATTTCTCGCCTTAACTCCGGCCTCAACTGTTAAGGAGTCCGACAGCGATAGTGAAATCGTGGAGTCGAGACTCGAGCCCGCCGTTGAGGTTGTATTGGCCACGGCGAGACTGAATTATACATACGACTCTCTGCTTAGCTGTCTAGCAACGTATATTGGCACAATCCACCTCAAAGCCCCATTGCCCTCCCGATTGTTCGTCCTTACAAAAGACGCCGTCGAGGTTGGCAAGGAGCTACTTCACGTGGTTGATCTGATACAGGAACGCGGCGAGGCTGATGAATCGCTTGATCTCAGCAAGACCAACTTCAAAGAGGAGATGAACGTTCTTGTTACCGAAGCACAGCGCTTGGTTAAGCCGCTCCTGGAACAAGAGGATGAAGAACCCTTAGCAGGTAACGAAAGCCAGCCGCTTATTGATGCCGCCACGAAATGCGTTCAGGGAGCAACACTGTGCTTCGATAACGCTCATGGTGTTCTTGAGAAGATGGAAGACTTTGAAATCACACTCACAGCCAAGCCAGCTGTTTCGCAAATTGGGATCGGTATTACTACTACCGTCCCAACTGCACCAGTTGTCGATGGATTGAACTCCCCCATTACCTCTTCCTCTTCCTCTGAAGCCTCTTCGCCGGTAGCCACGAAACTAAATCTCGACAAGAATCTTCCTTCACTCCCTACAATTATGAGCCCGGTAACCGTGGAGCCATCCCTGGCTACCCCCGTTCCATCCCCACCACCAAAAGACGTGAAGGTTATTGATGCTGAAGAACAGCATCAATCCGTTGATTCTGCAGCTCCCACATCCGTCTCCATGCAACGTGAAGATAGCCAAGAGTCTGCTACGAGCGAGGAAGACAAGTTCTCCACAAGAGCGACTACCCCTATCCATGAAGAGTCGGAGACACCCCTCGCAACCCCTGCACCTAAACCCACAACCACCGTCGTTATTCCAACCTCGGAAACATCGCCAAGTGACAGCACCCCTCCAACTCCTGTCGATGCCCCTACAATCCCAAAGACACATGCCCACAACCTTGTTACAAAAGATGGCCAAGTTTATATCGGCTCGGTTGCTGCCCTGGTCGAACAAATGACCATGCCTGATTCCAAGCCAGATATCACCTTCGTTACAACATTCTTCACCACTTTTAGGTGTTGGTCTTCTCCCACTGAGATCACAAAAGTTCTGATTGATCGTTTCGATGAAGTCGATAAGAACCTTTTGGGCTCAACCCCAGTCCGCGTTCGGGTTTATAACGTCTTCAAGACTTGGCTAGAGACCCACTGGAAAAAGGAATCCGATACGGAAGCTCTCCCCATCATCAGAGATTTCGCGATCAACAAGCTCAAGCCAGCTTTGGCTACCCCTGGTGATCGCCTTCAAGAGCTCACCGACAAGGTCCTGCACGTTGCATCTGATACCTCGCTTGTTCCAAGGGAACCTGCTACACTCCAGAAAACGAAGAGCGCCATTGCTCTGAACCAGGGGACCGCTTTCCCAGAGCCAAGGATCACAAGCAGGCAATATGCTACCCTTAGAACCTTCCAAGCAAGTGGTGGTGAAGTTCCATCTGTTCTTGATTTCGATCCTCATGAAATCGCACGGCAACTTACCGTCATCGACCAGAAGATCTGGTGTCAAATTACCCCCCACGAGCTTCTTGGTAAGGAGTGGACTAAGAAAGAAGACTCGCGTGCAGTCAATGTTCTTGCCATGACCAAGCTCTCTACACAAATGGCCCTCTGGATCGCGTTCACGATTATCAACGATCCTGACCCAAAGAAGCGCGCCGCAGTCATCAAGCATTGGATCAAGATTGCTGACAAGTTGTTTGAAATGGCCAATTTTAATACAATGATGGCCATCATCTGCGCTTTGAACAACTCGACAATTGGGCGCCTAAAGAAGACTTGGGAGCTTGTCTCCCCCAGGACGAAGGCAGCTCTTGAAAAGCTTCGGTCTGTCGTCGATCCAAGCAGGAATTACGTAGAGCTGCGCTCTCGAACTAGAAACCAGTTGGCACCTTGCCTCCCCTTCTTAGGTCTTTATCTCACGGATATGGTATTTTTCGTTGACGGAAATGCGGACAAGAGGCCCCTTCCTGATGAAGATCCAAAGAACCCAACTGGTGTCAACTTCTTCAAATATACCCAGATGACAAAACTACTCCAGGAAATCCAGAACTTCCAACATCCCTACCCCATTCAGGAAGTTCCGGAGTTCCAGTACTGGTTGGAATACCAAATGCGAGTCCTAAAGGAATCTGGGTATGGTGATGTTCAGAAGCTCTACCGACAATCTCTCGCCATCGAACCTAAGAGGAGGGACCCACCAGCAGCCCCCAGTCTCACTGTCTCAACATCCGATCTAAGTCCAGCTACTACTGCTGTCGCTACTCCTGTCAATGCCCCCGAAAACCGAGGCCTCCTGGGCTGGACCTCATCTATTCTCAAAGACAAATCATCCATCGCCAGCTTCAACCTCGCCATGAGTAACCCATAGAAACGTTTACGCAACAGGCTGCGCAAGAAGTCCGAGCCCACTGCCCCATTAGCAGGGCGTTGGAATGTCTTTTCTCCTATTCCAGAAATCTACTCTTTGTTCTCACCTCCCCCGCTTTCTCCCAACCGCCAAATATCTCCTACCGTCGACGCCAACCTCTCCTTCTCTAGCGCTATCCCTATTCCAACTGGCGGTGGGATTAACCTGATATAGGGGTCCCAACCCTCTTGGTCACAGGCGCTTTCTAAACTTGTTTTCTGCTTTTACATATCCAAAAAGGGAGTCACACCGGAGTCATTTGACCTCTTGCTTTTTTTTTCTTTACGGAGTTTTTCTTATCTTTCTAGCGAAACCGGCGTTCCCTCTACATACGTGCTATTCAGAAAAACGGTGTTTTCTTGTTATTATATCCTGGTTCATGCCCTCCATTTCAAAACCTCATTTTTGTATTATTATTATTATCGCTCCTCTGAATTTTTATTTTTCTACGAGGGAGGGACATGATCAGGGAATTCCTTATGTGTTTCTGTTATGATGAGCACATACTGCACGAAAGTCGGAAGCTATAAAAGAACTCAGGGAGGGACCTAAAATAGAGCTTAAAGCTAGCTTTCAATACAAACAAATAAATAAATTAACAAGCAAACTTCTCATGATCCATATTTCGTATTTTCACGGACCATTTAACGTGCTATAGGCCTATAGGCCTGGTGAAGCCCCTCGCTTGTCCCGACGTTTCGAAAGCTGCGGGGCTTGTCTCTCGATGCCATTCTCAGCTGTCAATTGGGTTGTGGAGCTCTGTGGTACCAATACATAGAAAGGGGAACGTGAATGCGAACGAAGACCACCTTTGGCTGTGGTTTCTCCTTAATTTGATATCATCTAAATTGTCACACACCCACATACCCCACAACATTGCATATCGACACGTCTATATCGATCCCCTGATCGTTTCATTTACCTCTCGAGCTCTCCAAGACCATGATAGAACCTTGGCCTCGATGGTTGCACGGGAAGCTAACGATACTGACGCCGAAACATCACGGGCCAAGGGGCCACTAATGCCCGTCGTCCGGCCCGTGGTGCGGATAGACAAAGCAACACACAGCAAAAGCAAAATTATGAAGCCACCAAAAGCCAGATATCTGCATGTTCAATATACAATATAATAACTGACAAACAAATTTCCACTCACTGAGTCGGCTGTCTCCTCGCAGGCCTGCTTTGAATTCAATCAAGGTTGGCCGTAATCTCTGCGGAGTAGTCAATGATCAAACTGCAGCCGATATCAAAGTTTTGATACACAAAAGCAGAGCCAGGGGTTGTTGACATGCGTTTGAGCTGACCCCTTTGCTCAACCTCGAGGGTGGCTTTTAAATATTTTGGAGGCCAGTGATGTCACAGCATTTCTGCAGCCTCCCATTAGGTAAGTCACTGTCAGGGCGTTTTGGTATTGTAAATTTAATCCCCGAAAATTGATAGGTCTGTCTGCACAGTTACCGCCCTGATTTTTAGGCCCTCCAATTTGTAATAGACCGAGAGTTCTTTCGAAGATTAACAGTATTTGGCCCTCCGTTTGTCAATTTCTCGTTCAGGAACGCAGGGCTCTTAAGTCTATGACTGGCAGGATTAATTTATGCTTGGGTCACTTGGCTACCATGGCCGTCTTCCGGAACCCAGAATTACCCTAGGGCTCTCTAGAATCTTTTTTTCATCTCATCTGTTTCGGAAAATTAGTATCTTAGTTCATGGGAAGCGAGATAGTTTCCAGGCATCGAAAGAAGGGATATGCGGATATAAGCTCACGCTAGCGTCGGTTTCTCCTCCGTCCCAGCGTGGCCCGGTATGGCTAGAAAATACAACACGACGCAAAACATTACCTGCAAGAATATTAGTATCCCCCCATTCCTCTTCCCATTGCATTGAATATTTTCTGCGGTTTAGATAATTCCGATTTTTTCCGGGGCTCATCGTTGGGAAATACAGGTACGGAATGGGTTTTCCACGTGTGTCAGGGTAAATTTTTCTAGAATGCCATTTTGTGTTTATGAGAATTCGATCAATATCCGTCCGAGATCTTACGATGATTTTTGTGATGGCGTGTGCACACCTGCATATGAACGTTACTTTTTGCGGAGGGGGCGCGCGGTTATATAACCCTATTTATAGGAGGATTTTGATCTTTAGGCTTCTTCCTTTGTTCCTTTTTCTTCTTTTCTATCCGTTTTGCGGAGTTAAGGTTCTTAGCCTATCATGTGTGCCGTCTTTCGTGGAGGTATATATAGAAGTGCCGGTGGAGCTGGCGGCGCCATATTGTCTCCAAGTTTTCCTTTTCAAAGAGTTCATAGTACTAGTTAGTTTTTGCTCGTGTTTCAGTCCAGGTTTTCCGGCCACTGTGATCATGGGGGGTTCGTCGTGTTTTGGGGTCTCGGAGTATCTGGAACTACACCTGTTGTCTCGGACCAGACCCTGGCTACACCTGGCTTAGGAATATTTTCAAGCCACGCGGTCGTTTTGATCCTGAGACATTTGCGGGCCGCAATTGATAGGAGGACGAGATTTCCGAGAATTCATTTGGAGATTCTACGGGTCTGGAACAGGAACATCAAATTTTCCGTATAAATATTAATATTGCTGAGAGACCGGAACTGGAGTTCCGATATGCATATATGGCTTCATTTGTCCTAGCATTTCCATGAATTCATCGGGCTTGCGACGGCGTTGGCCTCCCTACCACTTTTCAAATTTACGAAGGTCCCGAGTTTCCCTTGAGGGGCCAGAGTATAACATTTTCATAATATATTAATATCGCTATCATTTCATAACACATTAAAGTTTAAAGTTAGATTCGGCAACGCCAGGCAAGTTGCGCCGTTAACGCGTTCTAACGTCTCCTCGATCTCCGAAAACTGGGAACTCGAAGGGTATATTACATGTTTTGATAGAGTTTAGAGTTCCCTTGGAATAGATCTGCGGGGCCGTCTGCAGCCCACATACGTCTCTAAAACGGTGAAGCATTTTATCCGAAGGAACCCTAGTAACTACCAAAAGGGACGTGTCTCATATTCTTTAACTGGGGGGAAATGTATGCGTCTGGTGCGCGATATATCGATATTCCGCCAGATCTGCAGACAACAGGCGAAATGGAACGTGTTCAGGCACACCGGCTTCGAATGTGCGGGATTCGTCTTCGAACGGCTCTAGACCTGACTTACGAGACAATATATAACTCCAATTCCACCGAAATCAATGCACTCTCCACTTACTTTGATAAAACGTCGCTGCTTGAGCCAGCGAAGTTTTCCGGGGGACCCTACGCTGCTTGCATGGGGAAAGTCCTTCGTATATCTTCTTGGGTTTGGGGGGGCTTTACACTGCCATCACCATTACCGTAGATCTCATACTAATACGTTTGGTTGGTGGTAACTAGGCGCTCTATTGCTGAATTCTGCTTTAATCTTCGGTATTCAATATATTAATATCGGGCCGTGTTGGTCTCGCAGTGGCCAGGGCCATATCTCATCGGATAACAGAAGGAGTAGCTTCTACCAGAGTAGTCTTGCCTTCGCATAGCGACCTGCGCCCAAGCTTCCGTAATTTCACTCAATTATCGAAAATTCATGCCTCAGATTTTTGCTAGCCTCCTTGGTGCGATACTATTGTGCGGCGCGTAGCCGAATCGTAGTTTCGGGGTACATGAACGCCAACAGCCACTGAAATGTGCTCGGCTACGAGGTTTAATGCAAGGTATCCGTTGTTTCCCACTGTCGCATTAAATACTATCGACTCGCTCTATAGATCTAACTGATGTTGTCCAAGTTCTATTCAGTATACATTCGCTCGAACTCGCAACCGTGGTTCGACATGGAATACTCTCTGTTGCCAGCCGCTGGGATACCAGGCTCGGATCTAACCGGTATAGCGAGCGAACATCCAGTGAAAAACGTGGAGTTTTCGGTGGCTATAAGATTTTGTCTGAGTTCTTGCAGCATCATGCACGCGATCGGACCCAAATCTTTAGTCGGATTTAACAGACCGATATTCGTAGGCTGTGGACATTAGCAATGTTCCATCACAGCGCACTAAATCCCGCACGAATCTCGATGCGGAGGCGATCACCGTGGCATCGCCTCTAGCCCCACTGGTAAAATGCTTCCATCAGCGTTTACTAGGTTTACAAGTCGCGATGTGCCCCACTCGCCCGTGGTATTTGACTCGGGCCCTCCCGTGGCTGCCGTAGAGAAGAAGCCTAAGGTGGTCAGCGCGAATCCATCCTCATTGTCGACTGCATCGGCGGCTACACGCAGTAGTACTCATTGCAATCTGAGTACCGGTCCCGATAATATTAGAAAACGAAGTCTTCGAACTCAAGGGTTCGTCGATGGGGCCTAGATTCGTCCGGCGGCCACCTAATGCAAGGAAGTCTCGATTATAGTTCCGGGACCGGCTGTGCAAACCAACACCGTAGGTTGTAGCATCCGACGACCGCAAACCCCGAATCACCCACAAAACAGGACACCGAAGGTCCGAAGTGCACACGTTGCGAATGTTTGATCGTCGCAAAAATAAGGAGTTGTGGCTCTCTTCGAGCTATGCCCCGTTATGGGTCCAAAAAGTTTATTCACGTAATCTGCTTTTGCAGGCGTAGCTAAGTCTCGTTTAGGGTTCGCAGTCGGTATATTTCCGGATCCGAAAGGAGTCGGGGCTCCAACAGGTGCACCCTGGAAGTAAGGTGACTCGGTTTAGATCATCCCAAGGAGTATATATATATATTTACTGCTCGGGTCCTGGATTTAGTATTGGTATACGTATAGATCTATAGGACAGTATGATCGGATGTGGAGCCGTATGCGCATCCAGACCGGGCCTTGAGATTAGATGAATACCCTATGCATAGCTGATATAAAAATCGATTTGCTCGGCCTAAAAGGTCAAGATCGCACTCTGCCGTGGATCGACGTGTAGTTCTTTTGCTTTTATTTTTGAGAAAAGATTTACAGCGGCAATGCCAGCATATTTAACACGCGTAGCCAGGTGCACCGTTAACATTGTGGGGGTTGGCCAATTGGTAGGCAAAAATTTCTTCGCTTGGCTTGTCTGTACCTCACAATATGCGAGGCTTTTCATATCGAGGATTAGGGCTAGAGTTTGATTAGTACGCGGTACTGGATTCGTGGGAATTTTCACGTTTAAACTTATACCCGACGGCTGTTGACCGTCCCAGTTTTCTTTGGGCATTGTGGAGCCTGCCCTCGAGACTAGGCCCCACCAACCCGAAAATGGTAATCGATGTGTTGTGAGTGGAGTTGTTTTTGTTGTATATTTCCAAGTTACACAGGTAGACGGGTGAAGAGCTTCTAGACCCGTGTCCGACTTTTGTTCTGCAGATCTGCGGGGAGCCGAAAACCCGAGGATTGAATCCGACGCATGGACACCACGAACTTACCTCGCATGGCAGCATTACCCCTAGAAGTCTGTTCGATATTTCACTCCACGAGAATAGTATTGCTAGCTGTGTTTACCGCCTCGGACCGTAAATAGCAAACCTCAACAGTACTGCTCAACGGAACCAGTAGTACGATCGTCCACAGCACCTGAACTCAAGCCCAACCCGTATCACAAAGGCCCTATCAAGCCTGTCAATATTATATTGTTTTTTGATCTGCCGGTCGGCTCCCACGAATGCTAAAGGATTCAGTGTTGATACACAACCTAGCCTTTTCGTATTTATCCTAAGATTTCGACCAGCAACGGCTTACGCATCCGGATATCCGCACTCGCAAAGTTTCAAATATCTGCGTAGGACTCCGTAACTCTGAATCCTTATCATGGGTATCTGCATAATTATTCAAACCCGATTGCTAGCCAGGGATTTCTAGCTAGTGGAGCTATATTTTCCGTACGGACTGTGGTAGCCGTTGTGATTCGAACGGCCGGGCGCGGCGGCAAGCTATATCCCACCAGTGGCCAGTTCAACAATACGGAGTTCCATAATTGCGACAAAAATAAACCAAAGTTGTAGCATTCGAGCACGCACACGTGAGCGTGGAATAGTGGGTATAGTGCGGGCAACTATGCCTCGAGATTCGAAGGCAATAGAACTACCTAAAGGGTACTCATATCACACGCCGTAGGATTCGGAAGTGTATAACATATAGAGGGCGACAACTACCACTATCGTTATTACTACCAGGTTGATAACTAATTCGAGGTTGTCTCGAAACTAGACTCTAATGCCAATGCTAGTCTCGAGTCCAGGGTCAATGCATCTTGTTTCATAAAATTTTCACTCCCCTCGAGCTCGCGGTAGCGCCGAAAACAATCATATATATCTACGGCAACAATATCGCCCCCTGTGTTTAGGTCTACGCTCGACATCTCGAACAAGTACTATAACAACCGCCACACCATTTTCTTTCGTTACGGCAATCTCTAAACATCTTAACTCCCTCTCAGTTAGGGTGCCCCTAATACACACACCCCGCAACCCCGGCCCATTGCAAACCCCTCTCGAGCTCTCTATTCAACAGGGGAACAGCGCTCTCCACGGGGGCATCCCAAGCCAATATCCCCAGTACGAGCTCAAAGTTGGTAATCTGTATGAGACAATCTGTGCAGTCAGCAGACCAACCTTAAGAAGCTTTCATCACAAATAAAACTCGGGACCTCAACATTCCCAAGTCGCTCCATACTAACCAGAGGAAGAGAGTTAGAATCGAGTGCTTGGTCTCGGGAAGCTCGATAATGGAAGGGCGTTCATATAGTAGTGATTTTAATTTCTCAACGTGCTTCTGGGACAAGTAATCAGCTTGTACCCAACGGCAGGTTATGAATAGTACAGAGTGCCTAAATAAAAACGGCACGCAAATATATAACTCTAAGTTACGTCATATACGCACAGATGCCTTCCATACCCCATGCAAACCCCCTTTTCTTATCGAAGCAGACGTCATTTTACATAGCGGATGATTTACACATTATTAAATCAAAGTGCACTCCAAAGTGCTTCACAACCGAGTTGTAATCGCCTGCTATTATGGTAACAACGCGGACCTCTCTGTTGCATTTTTTTCTCCGGCCCAGCCGCCCGCGCCGCCCCCACAGCGATTATTCTCACGTCAGATCCCATAATCTCACCGCTCCAACAAGATCCACAAATCACAATAGAAACAATGTTTGAAATACCCCTCTGTATTCGCATTTGTAAGTGCCCGAATAGACTTAAACTCCTCGTATGATTATCAGTCGAAACAATCGATCGACTGCCAACCAGTCTAGATCTAGACCTATCGAATCACGTCTTACAGAATTCTAAATTATATAAAAAGAGACGCCGAGACATTTCGAAAAAACAGTTATGAATGGCAGGGGATAAGAGGCCGGAATACAAATATCAAATCCGGTAACTCTTTCCCATAATCTTTATTATCCCCTATCTCTAAGTCCACATTTGTCAGCACGAGGACCCCACTCTGGCTACTACCATCAGACCTAAACCTATACAATCAAAAGTTTATAACTCTAACGCTCCCCACCACCGATATTGGTATTTGATATATTCGCATTTTCTACGTGTGAGTATACAAATCAATTTAGAACATCGATGGATAATCAGAGGTAGCCCATCGAAAGTAACCACGTGTACACATTCTCCGGGGCTCGATTACCAAACTACCACGGCTCTACAAAAACGGTGAAACTTTTTTATTAATCGGAACCGGGGACTTTTTGAGCACACTCCGAGCAAACTAGTGTTCTTGCGCCGGGAATATTCCACATATAGATCCTTTTCACATTCGTCACAACATGCATCATGCTCCCATTTCTCGAATTGAGTCAACATAGCTATGATTCCAAAGAGCAGAAACTATAGGTACTTAGATATCACAAAACATGAGAATCCGCGGAGTTCATAGCCTTCTCCCCAAAGACCACAGTGTTTGCAATCATGAAACTCGATCGAAGGGGTGGCGCAGTGACTACATAAACTTCACCGCGCATGAGATCCTAGAAATCCTTTCCCGCCCTTCTGAAATGTTTCATGCACATACAACGGCACAAAAGCTTGCACGGGATCCAAAAATACAATTATTAGGACTTGTATATCATCATCCATGTTCGATATCTTGCGCCTTTGTCACCGGCTTAGAATCGACGAGTGGGAAGTATAGATGCATACCCTTCCCCGGCGCAGATTTCGGGGCATTGGTATAGACCCAAGCCACGGGCTCCAAGAAACAAAAATCCTACCTGTGGTATATTATAGCAAACCCAAATCCTTGTCGGTAGACTTTTTAAAACTAAAGAACTCCGACCCCCCTGCTGCTCTTTCTTCTTCACTTACTAACGTTACGGTCTACCATTCTAAATATAGCCACCCCGGTACAGTAGAGCCTCAAAACTCCAAGTTTCGAAAGGAATACCCCTTGCACCGTGCAGCCTCCATACCATGCTCATACTAATGTTTCCCGGAAGACAAGAAACAGGGCTTAGGAACCCCGCTGCTATAGCATTCCTTTAGCTAACACCGCTTAAACCTGCTTTACATGTTACTTCATCAATAACGATACTTTCACGTTCTTTCCAGGAAATCAATAGCATTCTTGATGCAACAATATCACACTAGGAAATGATACGCTGATTAACCTTTCGATAGGTTTAAATAACGTTATTCCCGGGAACACAAGACTAGGCAGGATCGTAGGTAGATATCCAGCGTTCAACGGAAGTTAAGAAAGGCAGATATCGATATCAACGCTATCCCCTCGTGCGGCTGGAATTATGGGTTTCATCACGATCGATAGAAGTTCTGTAGGACGGCTATCTCGGATGTGTTTCTGAAGCCGAGTGCTTGGGTAGCTTGGAATCCACATTGGCGGGGCTTGTCGCAGGAGTTGAGGCGGGGCTGAGGGTATTTTTTGTCTATATTTTTTTGAAGGTGTGAGAATTTGGTATCGATGTACAAGTTGGCCCTAATCTCCAAATTGAAAGATCTTTGACCAGATAGTTTGTAAGAAAACGCCAATTTAAAGACTAAGTAGAATCAAGAAGGCGAGAAAGGAAATGATGTAGTTTGAGGAACACGTGCAAAAAGGAAATCGGGTCCGATAAGGGCTAGTAAAAAGCCTCGAAATTCTGTAAAGAGAAAAAAATACTAAAAATAATATATATGATTGAAAAAAATATACCAATAAAAAACGCTTCAAAGACAAAGGAAAAAATGCTGTGTGAAAATGAAGAACCCGGTTCCCAGTTTTCCTTCCCAGACCTATCCCAGCCATACCCCACCAGCCACATCATCAACATCATCAAAAAGTTCATTAACCCGAAAAATACCAAAAATAACTAACCAGTAAAATAAAAAATAAAAAAGAGAAGAAAAAAAGGGAATTTAGAAATCACAGACGACGTCCAAGCCGGTGACTGTGCTCCACACTTCACCCCATACTGTAGCCACAACCAATCCGTTCAACGAATCTCCTTCTCTTTCTCTGAAACACAACTTCATATGTCTTGTCAGCTCTCCCAAGCTTGCGCCGTCGCCGCCAAGTGTCTCAAGTAATCCTTGGGCAATGTTCTCCCAGAGCTTTGTAAATTCATGGCTCGGGTGGAGTATTGTTAGCCCGTTTTGGAGGAGCTGGGCTACCCTTGGCGCGATATTTGGTGGGAGGAAGGATGGATATAATTCACCGTATTTGAATTTAATGTCTAGGAAGCGGGGCGGTGTGCGGGCGGCATTTTGTTGGAAGGGTGTGCCGGTGCGAGAGGAGATTGTGGGGCCCGATAGTTCAGATGCAGATGAGATGGACATAACTCGTGGTGCAGGTCTGAACTCAGGGCTGGTGGTACGCTTGATGTCTGGAGAAGCAGTGCGGGTTGTAGGTGTTTGAACGGCCATGGCCATGGCCATGGCAGTTTGTGGAGTGCCGCCCTGGTGGTTCAGTGCGCAAGTAGTGCAGTTGCAGTCCTTTTGGTGCCCGAGGTTCGAAAGACGACGTTCGAGTGTGAAGATTTGGGCGTCCTTGTTACGGGTCACGAGTTGAGAGTCAAGGAGAAGCTGCTCAACCTGGTAAACACGATGGATGCGGTTGATAGACTCATCGGTGAGCTTGTTGAGATTGCTGTGAAGATTTGTGATAGTGACATCCTTTTGCTTAATGATCTCCTCGAGATTTGTGATTGCGCTGCGGTCAACAGCTGGTTGGGCTGGGGCTTGTAGGCCTAGAAGTGGTTGAACATCGTTCCTTTGCTCATTATGCTGAGCCTGAAGGAAGGAGTACGAGCGAACTTGTGCCTCCAAGTCATGGACGCGGATCTCCTTCTGATGCAAGTCGTTGAGGATCTGTTGGTTCTGCTTCTTCAGCTGCTGAACCTCTTTGCTATCGGCAGCATTAGAAGTTGGGGGCGGCGACTGGCTCGGGGGCGCATTCTGTGCTGCCAGGAGCCTTTGTTGCAGCGAGGAGTTCGACTGCTCAAGTTGTAAAATGATGTTCTGTAGCTCCGCATTCTTGGTATTGCTGTTCTGAAGCTGCAGTCGAATATTCGACACCTGCAAATTCGTGCTATCGCTATCATCAACTTTCATCTGCAAGGAAGTGATCTTCTCGCTCAAAGCTCTCTTCTCCTGCTCCAACATCGAGACCTTAAGTTTCGCATCATCCAAATGCTTCATGTTGGTAAGAATGTCATTCGTCCTCTGCAGCACAGGCACCGGCTGTCCTCCATTCCTCGAAACAGTCTCGTTTTGTAAATCCGCAACCGCCATCTGCAGTGTATTCTCCCTCTCCGAAAACTGCGCCCTCTCCGCCTCGAGTTGGATGATCTTCTTCTCATCCCTCGACTGTCCTTCCTCCAACCGTACGATATCGCGGATGTAAGCGAGATGTAGTTTGAACTCCGCACTGTCAAGGTATGGGTCCTTCCTATTCGCGTTCGCCGCGGTCTGTGATTGGTATCGCGCTTGAATCCGATTTTGTTCAACGGACCAGATATGATCGATGATCAAGAGTTCTCTGAATTCCTCGATCGTGGATTTTCGACGGATGTCCGAGTTCATCACTCGATTGTACCACCCCTGAGCTTCGGTATTTGCCATACATGCTGGAATAGCCGCAAGCACCGTTTGTCCCGTATGGCCCAGGAAGAGTAACGAATCGATGCGGTCGATGAATTTCAGTGCGTTGACCTGGTTCTTGTTGGAGTGGGGGTGCAGCTTGAATGGGTGAAACGGCGTGGGGAATGCTGGCGGGGTGGAGGGGAAGGAAGAAGTACGAACGGCGGAACGTGCGCGACCGTTTGGGGATTTGGATCTGAAGCGGCCAGCGTTCGCGGTGGGCGGGGAACGAGAGCTGGATCGCGGGCCGTTTGAGAAACTGCCGTTCTCCACATTAACGGTTGGCGGAAAGCCGTTCTCCCCTGCGGTGCTGCTGGCTCGCAGCCTGTTGACTATGAACGACATGTTGAAGTCTTATATTTTTGGTGTAGATAACTTGTCTACGGTTAAGAAAGGTAGAACTCGAGAAGAACGAACGGGTTCTTCAGGAGGATTTTAAATCCTTATCGGTGGAAAGTGGAGGTCCTAATCGCTTTGAGACAGACGTTTCCAATGTTGGCTAGGTATATTCGTAATGCTTTTTTTTCAGCCGCTCGTCGCTGCACGTTTATGGATCGGTCCTTTGTTCCGAGCTGTGCGTACGTCCTTGGCCCTGTCTATCTTCGAGCGGGGGATTATATTGTTTGCAAGTCTGAGATGACCTTTATGCTGTAGGGAAAACGAGTGCCAAGCCGGTTTTGTCTCGAGGCTCTTCTATTGTGTCTTCCACAAATGAATGTGTATGTATATATACTCAAAGTATACGAGAGATGGTGAGGGATAAGTAGTGAGAGTCGAAGATATCTTTTTGGGGTGTGTGGGCGAGCATCAGGACCTTTAAGTAATTTCTCAGGATGTTAAATCATCACCATCCACGCTTCTTCCAAAAAGCAAAACAAAGTTATTTGTCGGATCTTAGATGAGAAGTCTTCAGGGATTTGGGTTGCTTTCTCTTTTTGAAAAAAAAGGGCAAGTCTTCTCGAGCTAAGGCAGGTATCGAGCTCGAAATGTTAGCTAGCTGTGGGTAGCCGAATTCAAAAAAAGAATCGTTCGTCTGCATGTCATTTGGTGGAACCCGTGCATAGCTAGTTAGTCGATATAGGAGGGGCAACCATTTGGGCGTTTGTATTGTGGCAGGGCTGAATGAATTAATCAAATTACCATCCATCCATCCATTCGTGGGCAGGCTAATCGAACGAGTTCGAACCGTGGGCCCGGGGTGGCTTTTCGATCACAATCAATTGTGCCAGCGCACCTCCCGACGGCATACGATGCCAATACCAGGCCAAAACTTCGACTTCCTCTCGGCGTCAAGAAATTCTCAAATTCTGTAATAGTATCTCCCAAAAAGAGGATCCTCAGCATGCGGCAAAAGTTTCCTTCGGAAGACCGGCAACAGAAACGCATATGCGATTTGAAAAAGATCGGCCCGCATACATTTTGCTGCATCACAGCGTTGTTATTCCCCACGATTGGTAGCCCGGTGATAATGTATCACTGTTAGATTGCCTGAGGGAAAACAATGCGATCGCACCCTTGACGCCCCCAAACTGTATCCGATCGCAACTGATTCATCGCGAGTCTCAAGTAAATCTTGAACAGAGAAAAGACTCTAACTGAACCTTTGTGCAACCGCCTGTGTAGCAGATGAGTCGAACAAACATTGCGAACGTAATTGTAACATTATTTCAATTTCAGGGACCGAAGGAGGGAACAAAAAGGCTCCAAGGCAGCTTTCGTCAACTCGTCAAGGTCCCAAAGCAGCCTTTTGGCCTCTGTAACACAAATATCGGGTCTTTGCATCCATCGAAGGCTCGCCGCTCCCTCCCCGGGTGTTAGCATCCAAGACAGCAGTCGAATGACGTCCGAAGCCTGCTCCCCGACCGGAAGGAATAGAAACAACACGGTCTTCGGTAATCGGATCTATTTTCAGGCTGAGGTAGGTGAAAGAATTAATCTATCAATCACGAAACTTGGATGCCGAGGGAGGCGATGTGTCAAAACCCCCCCAAGGTGGGTGCCGAGTGTTCTTGTCAGAAGAATGCTTCCAAATCATTGAGGCCCTCTTTTTTTCTTGCTTGGGTTAAAAAAGGAAACCGTTCCGGGGCCAGGGTTCACGCTGCAGGGGACGGTGTGTTCAAGCTTAAGCACCATCACACTCTTCAGGCTCACAAGATTAGACGGGCATGCGGTGGATGATCGTCCCAAGGGCATCAAGGCAGGGCACATTTTTTCTGCTGACTGAGTCATCAACCAGGTTCCACGCCTCTCCCCCCATGTGTCTCGAGATCTCCCTTCCCGGGGCTTCCTCCGAAATATTGATATTGTTATGTTATATTTGCGGCTGTGTAAAATTCTGTTTGCGAAGCTCTCTTCCCGTCCTCGTTTGGAGCATAAGCCTGCCCCGCGGCTGCCGTCTGCCCATACCTTTTGGCATCCGTCTGCAGTAAGCGAAAGCAAGATCTCCAGGGTTGTGACATGATAGTGGCATGTTCTCATCCATTGGTCTGGTAGGCGTCGTTGGCCTTTTCACCCATTGCTTAATCTTTCCAAAACAGCTGCGGCTGATGATTTCAATACTTTTAAGGTTTTTTTGCTGCTCGTAAAAAACCCGCTGTGGAGGGGAACCAATTAATCGAACCCACCAAGTACTTTCATCAGATGTTGAACGGTGAAAGCCGTTCCACCTGCATCGAATTTTGGCGTCGAAGTTAAGGGTCGGTGTCTAAGGTTAGATATTTTTCCAAGAAAAGCCTGCACGTATGCAAGCCACCTCGCGAGCAGTTGCTAAAAACAAAGAGGGGGGAATGGAGGACGAAAGAAATGGGGTTCCCGCGATAGAACCATTTCATGCAGCCCTGTCCTTGGCTCTCCAATTCACCGTTTGTGTCCCCCTCGGTTCAACTTGATATCGTTCGGTCGGCGAATTCGCTTTTAGACCTTTTTTCTTCCCAATCAGCCAATCGTCATTGCCTGCCTTTGTGCAACCCTGAGCCACGATTAGCGTGTGTCTACGTTCGGCGCAAAGTTCGACGTTCGAGAACAACCGTCGTTTTCACCGTGAATAGGCTATAGGGATCACTAAGTTCAGCCTTACGAGCCGGTTATCCTTCCTATTTCGTAGACTAGATCCCCTCGACCTCTTTTTAAAAAAGAGTTCGGATCACCAGAGCTGCAGAGCTGTAAGCGACCCGCGGAGACGGCGTGCTGAAAGCCTTTTTGCGAAATTTGTGTAGCTGAATTCATGAACGGTAAACGTACGGCACCCTATCAGAGCACTTCCACTCCATCAACTTCACCAGCAGTGAGATTTTAATCCAAGGGCCCTTAAAGGGTCTCCACTATTCCTCGATCCAAAATACCCCGAATTTGCGATGCATTTGTCAAGTTCAGACCGAAATGGATAAGCGAGCACTTGGGACGTCCAAGAACCATGCACTCGCAATAATCAAAAAACGAGGTGGAAACATTTACCGAATGGCCCCTTGTGCAAGATGGACTAAAATAGATTTTGAGAGAGGGAAGCTACATGTGGACGGGCCACCACCGGAAGAAAGATGTTGGTGTGGGGCTTTGACGGGAGATCCCGTGGCCGTGTTGGTTTTAGGTAGACGAGATGTTCTTCCTGTCCTCCTCGTCAGTGTACTATGACCGCATACTACCCCCCATAGTTAGCCACAGCATCTCTGGGGGGGAAAGAGATACCCTCTCCTTTGAAATCTAGGATAAACTCCCAACTAATCATCCCCCCATAGTCATGAACGAGGATCTGGCTGCACTGCCATAATACCAGGTACCCGTCCGTAGCTATAGCCTTGTGTAACAACAACCCAGATTATTCATATATACCACACGGTAAAAAGCACAATGATACAAAAATAACCAGGATCATGCACAAAATAACCCGCGTAAAACTCCATTAATACTCTAATCGCCGTCTGCTAAGAATGCGGGGTTAACTTTTTTATTCTAAGCATAGCCATTTTTTCGTTTAATACTTTTTAAGAAAGACTCTGGTGTTTGGAGATTCCAGTTATGATATCATCAGGGCCTAGGGTCCGAGCCACAAGTGCATCCGTGTGTACGAGACCCTCCTTCTCGCGTGGCCAGCCGTCGTGGATATCTCCCTGCACTTCTGTTCTCACCTCACAAAAGTCGGGCTGTGCCGCATACAATGCCGTATTCTTTTTCCTCAAACGGGGATCAGAACCTCAGTATCTCATGTAAATAATTCCGCAAACAATAGGCCACAAAACCTGCAATGTACTACTCTATTGTAAACCCGGAGGCTTGTTACTTTACACAATTGTTACTAGGGAAAAAACACGGGACAAGCCGTGTCTCGTATACGTACGTAATATGTACGTCCACGTATTATCTGGATCAAAAAAAGATAGTCACTGCGGTTTGGATACGACTAACTGCACTACACTACTTCGAGGGCCTCCCGTTTTGTGGCCTTTCGAGCATGAGGCCTACGTGGTCTCGAAGGAAGGGATACGATGAATACTGTATTTTTTTCAACAAATTTGCAAAAAGAAGCCATGTAAAATGCATTCTTGAATTGGTGCATTTTTAGATATGCATGCATATGGCTTTCCCCGGGATCTCGAGTATGCTATCGGACATTGTCCGCACCCGGGCTTTTCCCATAGAGCCGGTATACGTAGCTGGTACCATGGTATGGAATTGAAAAACGAGTCCAAGACTGAGGATCCTCCTTTCTTACAATCCTTATTAGTTTAAACTCAACAAGAGGGGAAATAGATTGATATCTTGAACCATGTCGTAGGTACATACCGTACGGGTAACCAGCAGACTTACAAGTTGATGCAAGAGGACGCAAGTCAAATTTATGGCTTTATTTTAGTTTGAACCGAGCACGTCGAGTCTGCTTCAGGCCTTTCAAGCCACCTCCGAGTCGACTCGCAGGTTTGCGAAACTCCCTCATGGTAATTGCCAACTGTCGGTGATAAATATCGTATATACATAAGTATTTATCGAAGTCGGATCTATTGAGACCTCGATATACACCGGCTACCATGTGCGTACACGATTGGTTTTATATGTAGCCCCAACGGGCCAATTGGGGCTGACCACCGATTATAATTATTAATCTGTATTCCCGCGTCTGGGCCTGGAACTTCCTCAATATTATGGTGTAGGATACTACCCTTCGCAGAAAATGGGCGTTTAAATAGAAACACCAATTCTGATATACACGCCTCGTACTAGCCCCGCCAGCTCTAAAGACTTTTTTTTTGATAATATCTGAAATCTGAAATCGTGAGGGTTTAATAATTAATTAGTAGATCCGAACTACATGTTACCACAAGAAGTGATAAACTTCCGCTCTTTTAAGACAATTCTCACTTTGTATATACGTAGTTTGCGGATCCATTTTTTTTATAATTCGATTTATTGAGCAGACTTTGTCTCCTGAGCAGACTCCCAGAGTCTCCTTTCAAGACAACCACAGAAGTTTCTTCTCCCCTTTTGAAACATTCATATCCACCATAATCAGAGAGTAATTCCCATTCCACCTGTATATACACATATATATCCTACATCTCCAAACACCACCCCCCCCTCACTTATACTCATAAAACCCCCTCCCGCTCTTCTTCCCATACCACCCCGCATCAACCATCCTCTGCAACAAAACACTAGGTCTATACTTACTATCCCCCGTATCCCCATAAAGCACCTTCATAATCGCTAAACACGTATCCAACCCAATAAAATCCGCCAACGTCAACGGCCCCATCGGAACCCCAGTCCCATTCTTCATAATCGCATCAATATCCTCCTTCTTGCCCACCCCAGTCTCCAGACAGATCACAGCCTCGTTGATGTATGGCATCAATATCCTATTCGCCAGGAAACCGGGTGTATCGGCCGACTGCGAGGGGATTTTACCCATGGCCTTGCAGAGCGCCAGTGAGGTCTGAAGCGTCTTTTCGGATGTTTGGAGGGCGGTTATGATTTCCACGCCGGATTGGATGGGGACGGGGTTCATGAAGTGGGTGGAGATAACCCTCTCCGCAGCGTTACCGGCCGCGGCGGCGATTTTAGTAATCGAGATAGAAGAAGTATTCGTAGCCAAAACGGCACTTTCCTTCGCCCCCTTCGCAAGATTCTCAAAAATCTTAGTCTTGAGATCGATAATCTCCGGCACAGCTTCGATAATAAAATCCGCCTCGGCGATACCCCCGTCGAAATCCGTAGTCGTAGTAATACGTCCCTTAATCTCCCCCGCCTGCTCCTCCGTCAACCGTCCCTTGCTGACATCTTTATCCAGCAACTTCCCCAGGAAAGCCGTGGATTTAGCGAGTGAAGCGGGTGAGTTATCGATTAATGTAACCGGAAGCGAAGCCTGTCGTGCAGCAACGAGCGCGATGCCTAATCCCTACGTCTCATTAACCTCCACACCCTCCAATATAAAAAAGAGGAGGAAATACCATCTGTCCAGCCCCGATGACACTGAGCTTATCCACCCCCTCAACCGCACCGAGTCTTAGGGGACTGGAACTAAACCCCCTAACCCCCCTCCTCAAAGCAACATTCGTAAGCCGTAGCGCAGCCATAATCCTCTCCGGTAAAGATGGTAAATAACCGTAAACCCAACTTCCTCAATGGAACTATATATATAAACGCTGGAAGGATAAGAAGATGAAGAGAAGTGTGGTAAACTCGGAAAAACCAGGAAATCGGAATCAATTTTTTATTTCGGCATTCCGCAGTGGGTATTTTTCACATGCGCGGCTATGACGCTTAAGGACGGCTCAAAACGTGGGGAAGCTCCGAAAGCCTCTCCCCGACGTCCGCAATACGACCACACACTACAAATCCAACAAGGCCTCACATTCAAAGGTCCAAGCACAGCTTCGACTTAATTCAAAAGTATCTTGATAATATAATATAAACCCAACCCCCACTTCATTCTATGGTATCTAAACTACATATCCGCAAAAAAAAATCGATTCCATCGAAAATGCAACAAAAAATCCATCTCGTGGAACCCAAAACTGGCGACTGCAAAAGGTAAATCCAAAAAGAAGATGTAAAATAAACAAAGCTGGACTACCACGGTAGCCCGGAAGTCCTCAATACCTCCAGCAAAATCCAAAAAAAAAATATAAACATCAGAAGCAGAGTGACCTTTTAAAAAGGAGAAAGGAAAAATACGATGTGCTCGTGTGGGCCGTGTAAAACGAAAAGAGGTGACAAAAAGAAAAACTCCATACGCTATAGTGGTGAGGACAAGACCGTAAAAGAAAAACTGATGTAAGGGAGAGACCGGTGATTCTAACAGATGAAGAAACAAAAAAATGCTTCAGGCATGAACGTATGAAGAAAAAAAAGGAATCGAAAGAACCCATCTTTTTTTGTAAAAAGAAAAACACCCGTACAAATGAAATCGAGTCGACCGAATGATGAGTACCGCGTTAAAAGCATAAAACAAAACTCCCACGTAACGAATTTTTGGAAAAGAAAATGAACCGCACAAGTGGAGATAATAAAAAAAAAAAGAAGAAGAAAGCCGAAGGAGTCGAGAATCCTTACGACGAGGAGTTGCGGAAGTTGAGGATTGTGACTGCGGCAAACACTCTCTTCCACCCCTTATCAGTAACAACCTTCGGGGGGGTGTTACTGGGGACGGGTGTCATCTTGCCCTTTCCCTTGTTCCTCTTATCTGCTCCAGTCAAGCTCCACCCTCGAACCCTCTTTCCAGTCTGCCTAACACTGCTGCTTCGGTTTCTTCCAGCAACCCTAACAACTCTCTTCTTCTGTGTCTTCTTCCTCATGTAACTAGCATCTCGGCACCGAATGAACGCCCACGCCATGTGGAGAGCCTTCTCGGGCCCATTGCTTCGTCGCTTCCCCTCGTAAGCTTTAACTTCGGGGGGAAGGTGTCGATGAACCCTGACGTACTCGCGGACCCATCTCTCCTCCTTCCGCGACTTAACCCATGGCGCCTTGTTCCAAACTTTGCTGGCGGTCTGCTTTGCCGCCGCCGTAGAAGATCTTCGTCGCTTCTTGCCGTTCCTGAGTTCCTCCGGTAGATCCCACGAGTACTCTCCGTGCTTCATATCTCTCTTCGGGGCAAGGTGCTGGAAATCCGGATCTTGGTCGCCGAGGGATTTGAAAGCCGACTTTTCGGAGAACTTTGTATCTTCGAACACGTACTCGTACAACCCGCCGCGTCCGCTGAGGTGTAGGTGCTTGTGGGAGGGGTCGAGGATCGAATTTTCGAACTGCCAGACCTTGTGTGCCGCCCTCAGGAGTTCCTTTCGCACTTCCTGATCTCGCAGTAGGGATTCTCGGTCGGAAGACATCTCGTGATTCAAAAACGCGCCGAGGAAGATTTTACGGTCGAAAAGCGGGCCCTTCTTCTTGGTTTCGTAGATGATGTCGGGGTATTTGCACAGACTCGTAAGCGGACCGACAACGCCTGTGATCCCTGTCACGCCTGTGATATTGCAATCATCGTCCACCAACAACCCAGCCGAGTTGAGCCCCCAGTTCTGGAATACGAATGGGCCGTTGTTGTAGCCCGTCTCGATAGAAAACTTGGGAATCATCTTATTGATCAGGAAAAAGCGGGCCAATTCCTCGTCGACAGGGGCACAGAGGTCAGACTGTGCCGGTCTGTGCGAGTGTGATTTCGCATCCTTGTAATTCAACTCTCCGAAGGCTGTCAGGTATTCGAATGTGGAGATGAAAGGACCTCGGGTGGTCGCCAGTCGGCCACGGGCGAGAGGGTATGTGTTGTGAATGCTGTAAAGGGGTCCGACTGTGAAATCTTCAGGATCGGTGGCGGACTGCTGGATCGAGCCGATGGTCTCGAATGTGCAGGTGGAAAGCTGGAGGATGATGTCGGACAGCTGGTCGTGGAATCTGGCGGCTTTGGCGATGGATGTGGGGTTTTCGATGTCGAGTTCGGGAACGTGGTGTCCAGCGAGCTTCTCGTAGAGCATGAAGGATACGCCGACATTGTTCGTGGGTTCGGAGTCGTAGGCGAAATGGTAGACTTCGGGAACGGGGATGGTGGTGTGCTTTCTGAGATATCGCCAGGCGGAGATCTGGCTGTACATGGACTCATTGTAGTGTGAGGATCTCCAGGGCTTGGGGACTTTGGCTATCCACGATACGCCGTCTTCGAATATTATTTCGACGGAGTAGTCGAAAGCTATGACCATATTCCCGTTAGTTCGTTATTCATCATGCATGTGAACAGAAATGGAAATGGCGATGAAACAGGCAATCGGCGCCTAACTAGACTGTATAACGACAGAAAAAAAAAAGGAACGTACCGGAGCTAACTTTGTCGCCGAAGGAGGAGGATTTGCCCCTTAAGGATTGAGCGAGAGATGCCAGCTCAGCAGTGTTCAGTTTGAGGCCCATATCATCCTGTCGTTTGTCTCTGCATTCGGGGCAGGCGCCACGTACGCTGGTGCTGCTGACGCTTGTTGCACGATTCCGCACGAGGGAAGACATCTTTGTTCCTATGCTGAGGGTGCTGGATGCCTTTGTGGTGCGGGAGAATTGGGAGGAGGAAGTCGAGCCGGAGGAGGAGGATTCCGGTGTCTCCATGAGGGAGGATTTCTATTTTTCCAGCGATGGGAATTCGAGAAGGATAGAAAAGATGGTTGGTGTTTTGGGAGAATATCGAATGAATAAAGGCGAAATGATGTAATGGCAGCGGTCGAAGGGCGACGGAAGCGGCAGCAGAAATGTGTTGTTGATACAAAACCAAAATCAAAAAAACGAGTCACAATGCGAATGATATGCTGCTGATGGTATTTTTAAAAAACAGATCTGGTCAGCTGAAAATGATACAGATGATAAGAAGGAGAAGAGAACAGCAAGGAGAATAGAAAGTGCTATGTATGCATGTAGAAGACGGGGGTGGGAGAGGGGAGAAGGCAGGTTAAAATTGGAGAAGGGGAGGAGAGAGAGATTGTTTCGTCTGTGAAACGAACACCGTCGAAGCGACAGTATTTTATAACAGACAGTCGGAAGCCTTCGGGAAGCACAGCGAGCACACTTACACAAAGCCACAGTATTGAATAAGTATTTATTTGAGTAGACGAAGGGCGCAGCACATGGCACAATATACTTATATAAGTAGGTACCAACAGATATAAAATAAATTGTAAAGTCAAGCTGACGTTTGGGGTTCGTAAGCAGCGACTGGGACCCCACACACAGCACACAGGAAGCCCAACTGTTGACTGGCTGAGTATTGGCAGATGGTGCTGAAAATACCCGCCAACGAGAGGCCGCTGACAGCACAGTGCGATGCTACCTCGAATCGGGCTGTCCTGTTAGTCGCTTTCTTCCCTTCCCTCCCCTTTCTTTTCTTCCCTTCTTCTTCCCTTTTATTGCCTGTTGGATGTGTTTGCTGTCGGTGTATTTTATATTTTATTCTGGAATATGTATACCGGTCCCTTCTGAGGCTCGCTACAGCAATGTATGTTCGCTTCGATTCGAACGAGAAGAAAAAGAAATATATCGATCCAAATATAATAAAGAACGAAAGACAAAAAAGGCGGAATACCAAATATATATAAGTGAAAAAGGGAAAGGGAAGGGAAAGGGAAGGGAGAAAGGGACATTCCAGCTTAATAATATAACATCGATTCGATCGGTCGGTCGAAACAAACGGAGCGCGCGGAGGTCAAAAGGAAAAAAAAGACCGTCTCGATACAGCAGAGAAAAAAGTAAATAGTGCCACACCCGTCATTTGCACAGAAGATGACTATTCATGATTTTAAACTAGAGGCATGTCTCGCTAGCTGGGTCCTGGGCAAAAATAGACCCTGTCGTTGCATCCAGGTATCAACTGGTGCATCATGTTGGACAGTACTATGTACATACAGGTCGGATGTATCCTTCTTCCGATCCTTCTCCCCTTCGAGTGAACAATATGATATTATCATGTTGAATGCCTAAACCGGCGCAGTTGCTTCAGGGCATGATCTATGATATTACATGACGACGGGACGAATTCCAGGTCAGGTTCGTCCACTTCGAGGCTGCCCCTCTCGCCCTGCGCATGTATCCAAATGTCAAATCTCCAGGCCTCAATGCGGACCCTCTCTAAGTCCGCGTTCCCGGTAACCCCGCGTGCCCAATAAACGTTCCTCCAAAAAGGATTCTGCAGCAAAGCAAAATACGCTTTTTCGGTCTCGTGCGGTCACCAAACTTGACTAAACGGCTTACAAATTTCCAATCCACAAAAAAAAAAAACCAAGCTTTTCGGCCGACCCACTTTTAAGATTTTTTTGTCTTTCTTTTTTGGAAATTTCAAAGGGAAAGGGGGATTCCAATGACGTGCAGATTCCGTTTATTTCTGGTATCAAAGATCGTGACTGTGATTGTGATTACATTGTGTCTGATCACGTCTGCAGCACGTATTTTATATTTTATATTATATCGATATCATGATATCGAAAGTGAATAAATTGAGCCCATCGCTTCCACTCGACACCGACTCATGGATTAATGGACCGAGCAGCGTGGCCTCCTAAACGCCGACCCTTCTTCCCTTCTTCCAGGCCTGTCGGCTCCAAGGGTCCAGCTCATCCCGCCCAATTTACCCTCCATAGCAACCACCACCCAGCCCAAACAATACACTCCAGTACACCATCAAGCCCTCAAGACCTCTTGGAGCACCCCCCCAAGAATCGACAAGATGGATCCCAGGCCCGAAAAGTAATGTCCTCGTAGCACTGAACTCCAGCCAATATTAATATCAATCCAGACCCCGCCTTTTCCTCTCGGAGCACACACGATCTCAGATCCCGACGCCCTGGTTCAAACATCACACACAACCTCCCCAAACCCGCAGGTACCTCTAACTACTAACAAATCCATGATTCATTCCAACTATTACAAAACGTAAGAAACAAGTCATCTGGAAATCACCAAAAACCGGCAGGTGGGAGACACGGGAGGGGGCGGGGTTAACGTTACCTCTCTTTTTTTCCAAAATGAAATTAATCATCATCACGATGGTGTGGTCCAACGGCCGGAAGCCCTCGGCTCTCAAATTACCTGCGCTGGGCTGTACACACATTACTCAGTAAAGCATAACCCCCCGTCGGCCGTCTGTCTCGTACGTCTCGTCGGTCGGTCTTTACAGAACACATCGTATTAATCAAATAAACCCCCAGCTGCCGATTCCAGCCACCGCGCTCATCTACAAAAACCTGAAAAAAATTTTATATACTTATGCATTTTCTGTGCCCAACGAAAAAAAAGTAATTCGCCGTGTTAAATTTTTTGATAGAACACGGCATGGCAGAAACCTGCATATACGCCAGAAAACCCCACCAGGTAAAAAGTTCAACAGGCCCCACCCCATCGACCGAACTCCTCCCAAACCAAAGATCGTGGATGTGGGAGAAACCCGTCGGCGCCATCGGTACTTAACATCTACACAGACTAAACCTACAGGGAAAAATTTCATGTGGATCCGGAGACAAAAAAATGCCCAACAATCAAGAAATCAAGAAATCAAATGTCAACGTCTTCCATTCGATCTGATCTGATCAAAAAAGGGGAGTGAGATAAGCTTAAACCTTTATTTAGAAATATAGAAGAAAATGTCTTGAATTCTCAAAATGCGATATCCTATAATCCACAAAGAATCCAGCTTCATCAAGCGCCCACGTCGACAGCTAAGCTCCCCATCACTGCTTACCTTTTCTTTTTTCTTTAAACTTCTTAGCCCCGGACTCCGGAACTTCCTCGCATCCGGACCCTCACCCAAAAAACTGCCGAAATACCACAACATCCCCATCCCAAATCCCCTCCAACCCTCCCAAGCTCCCATAAAAAACAAGAATCATAAAGAAAAAAAAGCAGGCTAAAATACCTGCGACCAGAACTCCTCACACCGCGTGACAATTCTGCAACAGAGCTACCCCCAGTCCAGGGACCAAAAAACCTGTCAATAATTTAGCCTACCGGAAACCCCTTCTAAACATCACCGCCAAACAAGCCAAGGATTCCCCAGAGTTTTAATCTACAACTGTGTACTCAAAGAAACCCTGTAGACGGTTTTATAGGATAAATACCTAGGTAAGCTCGCATACAGCGAACCTCGGCCATCTATGTATTATACACACCGAGGTACCGAAAATCCAAGCTCGGACCTCGTATTTACCCTCTCCACCATAAAACATCCAAGAATATTGGCGAGGATACAGAACATCTGCAAGGTTGATAGCAATGCATGTCGCAATCGTCTTCCACAGTCGCAATCGTAAACAAGGCCGAATAAACCCAACAGAAAATCACTGTCAAACCCCGCACCCACATTCCTGATTCCTGTTCGTTTTCCTACCAGGATCTCTAGGACCTCTAGGATCCAGGAAAGCAATTTCTTTCCATTACACAGCAGAATAGGCACCGCAAACCCTTCAGCCGCATTTTATCCACTCCTTAAAACAGGTTTCCCGTTAGTTGACCTTTGTGTAACATTCTGTACAACGCATATATTCGTTTGTGGTATCTTGAGCCGATGGGTGACTTTTATGGATCGAGAGCTGGATGGTATGTGCATATGTGCTGGCGTGGACAGCAGAAGATAGTTCGTATCAGATCGAGAATGGTCTGCGAGTAAAAATGAAATCCGACGGCGACTTGTCCAGGTTATAACGTTAGGTTTGGAATTCAGGTTTCCTAGGATTTCCCGTATGCTACCAAACCTAGGTTTCCTAGTTTCAAAAGCCTAGATCAAGTGATACGTAGGATTTTATATACCTAGGTATATACTCCTACGAGCCTAGATTCACAACCCGCGACAAATATCAGGATCTTTGTTTCCTGAAAATCAGGAACCTGGATTCCTGGGATTCCTGGATCAAAACCTAGACCTGATCCTGGATCCTATTGCATTCCTAGCGGTAGATACAGACTATAAAATCAACCTGTAAACCCGATGGACTTTCGCGAGCCTACCCCGCGAGCATTAACCACTCCATACAACCACACAACCCGCTTCGACAGCCGGCCAAAGCTAGAGCTGTATACAGCTGTATATTCTTACTAGATATACCACGACTCTAGCACTGATACACTACCACCATCTTCAGCTCTATAAAATTTACGCAAAGACCCCGTTTATATCCGTTAACTCTTATATATATAACCCAATAGTTTTGATAGTGATAGTGGCGGGTACATGTACATTTCACTCCGGTGCTCTAGGGACCAGAAGGAGTAGTCTTGAGTTGCAGAAGGAGTACTTCCTTGCAGTAAAAGAAGGGATAGATTCCAATATTCTATGCGAGATCTAGTCGTTAGTGTAGTGATCCACGCGGCTGGCCTACGTATACTCTTCGAAGTGTTCAATAGACAGGGAGGGGTTGAGCGGTAGTTTAACGTAGTACTTCGGTACCATTTGGTGCTCTTGCTTGTATGTGTAGAATTAGTGTATGGCTGAACCCTACATGTATTTAGATTTAGAACTTGAGTCTTGTAAGATCTAGAGTTTCTTATCAGCGCCGAATGTGCACTTCCACCTTAAGTAAAATCCACACTATATCAGAGTAACTGAATATTAAATCTTCAAATTCCATGTCGAAGAAGTGAATCTATCATATCTCGCCGTAAATCTTCTCCTATCCAAAAAGTAATCATAACCAGACTCGCAGATATTACTCTCCCAAATGCTAGAACAAAATACTACCCGCCGTCAATATAAATCCTACATCCCAGTCATGATCTCATCCGCCGTCAACCCCAAATCCACCCCGGCGTCCGGCATCATCAACATATCCCCATCAACCATCACATCCCCGAGCACCCCATCCGCCAAATCCACCACCCCACCGACCACAGCCGCCCCACCAACACCCCCAACCCCACTCGCAACCATCATCCCCTCCACTTTCCTCCCAAGTTTCATAACAACCTCACTCCTCCCTTGCTCCTCCCCACCCAACAACTTACAATCCTCCTCCAAATACCTCAAAGCCTCAACCAACGTCAAAACCCCCCCATTACCCACAGGACCCCCACCATGCTCTTTCCTCCCCGTAACCTCCCCAACTTTCCACTTCCAATCCTCAACCACCGGCGAAACAATCAAACTCGCCACCAAATCCACAGCCACATCGCCAACATCACTCCCAGCACCCACAACCTCATCAACAAGCACCCTAACAACCTCCTTCGCACCCAACAACCTCCACGCCGCATAAATAAGCCTCGGATTCCACCCGGCAGGTTGTAACACCAAATCCGGCGCAGAACTCCACATAACCACCCCCTGAACCGCGCTCTTCAACGCCCCCAGGATCCCACCGGAGTGTTTCGTCCACCCCTCCAACTCGCTCGTGGACGGCAATCCCGTCCTCCGCCAGTCACGGCATGAGGCTATGTGTTTTAGCACCTGGTCCGCATGTTGGTGTACCTGGCTGCTGGGATTATTAGCCGTCCCCTCCGAACGGAGGACGTCCTTCAACACGCGTTCCAGGGAGTGTGAGCATATAGCCAGGATGGTTTTATGCGTCTGCGTCACTTCCGACGGAGCGCTGGTGACGAGCGTGTGGAGTATTCGCAGGGCGTTGGAGATATCCCCCTGCGAGGACATGGTCTGCCAGATATAATCCGTTAACCAGAATATAATCGCAACCTCCGACGCAATGAGCGATGGTAGTTGGAAATCTGTTCAACCACAGTTAGTGACGTTTCGTATCGTACAAGTGGGAAATATGGGGGGCTTACAATCCAACCCTTCCCTCAAAACCCTCATATCCAACACCCCCCTCTCGTAAGCCTCGACTGTCTGTGCCATCAACGTTGGTACGAGGCTGTAATACTCCTGCGGCCGACAACTTTGCATAACCTCATCCGTCATCCCCTCACCCTCGTATAGCGCCTTAATCCACCCCCCAAGCTGCGCATGTCTATCCCCCATCCTTCCCAAGTCCTCAACCGAAATATCCTTCCAACACTGCTTGATAAACATAGGCACAAAGCTAGTGGACGTGATGCTTGGTCCTAGATTGGAAAACGAGAGGTTGTGACGGTAGTAGATGGTAAGGATCAATAGTAGAATGTAGCCGAATTCCTTATAGACGGGCTCGTACTCGCCCTGATCGTCGTCGTAGCGCCAGTTTTCGAGGACGATGCAAAGCGGCTCTAAAATCGCCGTCGGCGAGGAGTAAAGCAGCAGTAAATCGATCGTTTTGGGCCGTGAGATGAGATTCTTGCAAAGCGTGTATAGACCCATCGTCGCACGTTGCTCACACATCATGCGGAGCATCTAAAATAATTAGCACAAAATACCATATTTTTTTCCCGATTCAAAGCGAGTGATTATTACCTCTACGACAGCTCCGACTATTGCCCCGGAATTCCCGTCGAGTTCCTCGATCTCACTGATCAGCCGTTCCACACGGTCCGTATCCGTCATGCACTCCGCAACCAGTTCCTCCTGCGTATACCGTCTCTTCGCCATCGTCTGCAGCGGCACATCGCCCAAAATAACCTCTATCGAGGGTTCCTCGATAATCTGATGCAACGCGCACGCAAACAAAAACTCCTGCTTGATATCATTCGAAAGATCGAGCATAGTATCCAGTGACGGATCCAACGAGAGCGGATTACTCCCGGACTTCGCAAGCGCCTGCGTTAAAACATACTGCGCTTGAATAACCGGCATACTGAACCGCTGTAGTAGCAGCGGGATCTTATTAACGAGGAAGTGGCGGAATAAAGCGATCGTGGACTCGGATTCTGAGCGGCTGATGGCGTTGGCGATGCAATCTAGCGCTGCGATTATGAGATCGAGGGCGACTTGACCGCCTATCTCTTTGTACCGGTTGAGGAGGTGGTGCATAAGGTACTCGTCATCGACGAGAGGGCGGGCGAATAACTAATCCCGTTAATAACCCCTCCTAAAGATACAGAGCGTAGACGAGCACTTACAAGTGAATTGATGAAAACGTACAATCCACCCCTCGACGGCTGCCCCGCCTCCCCAATCGCATCCAACCCCATCCCGATCCCCAAAAGCCCCGTCCCCGTCCCAGCACCCGCACCCCCATCCGCCTTCTTCGGAATCAACCCATCAAGCCTCATCGCCAACTGCGGATTCAAAGCCTGAAACCCCTGCGCAAACATCGGCAGGGTATTCTCAAAATTCGCCCTCTTATCCTTACTAATCTCATGCGACGTCTTCAAAAACCCATTCAACGTCTGATTCTCCCCAACAGCAAGTACAAGCTCCCCTATGATCGCCTTCTTCTGAGGCCCCATGATCCCACTACTAAGCCCCAACCCATCGAGCCCGTGTCCATCGAGCGCATTCAACCCATCGCCGTCGTTGGCCGCAATAACCGCATCCATCCATTTACTCAACGAATCAATCAAAGCCGCCGGCGTCTCCCTGGGCACCCCACCATGCGAATTCTGCACAACAAGCACCAAACTCGTCAAAATCGCCGTATCAACCGACTCCCTCGACAACGCGGCCGCCATATCCCCCTCCCCGCCGTGGAGCACATGATTCTGCTGCACCCGATCCGACGACCACAGCGCGTGCAGAAAACTCGACAGAGGCACTATATTCGCCGCCACCAATCGTTGTAAATATAGTAAATACCGAGGATCGACCGATAACTGCGGGGTCGGATATGCCGTCGGCGAGATTAGGACAACCGCGAGGTCATCGCGTGGTATCGGTGCCTTTCGGAGTACGGAACGAGCGTATATTTCAAACTACCCCGAAGAATTCGAGTATACCCCACCCCTTGAAAAGGGAGGAATAGATAGTTGGACTATGAGTTAACATATACTAATCCTTCATAAGAAAAACACATAATTGGTTAACCCTTCCTCGGGGGCGGTCAAAAAGCAACGTAAACTATGATTGATTTGCGGTAAATGGGCATACCTGTTCGACATCAACACGCATAGAAAGACTCCTACGCAGGAATTTACACCATGTTTCGGCCGATGTTGCGGTTGTTGAAGTCATGGCGAGTTAGTTTTTTCCCACTGCGCGTGGCGTGGGCCGAAATGTGCGAAGTTGAAGATGGGAAGCTACTTCGTTTACGCGATAATGGTTCTGCGAAGGATTCCCTGTAAGGTTCTCGGCCTTGGCGTTTGCGGATGGCAACACTGAAAATACCACAAAGTCATTCATGGTACAATATTGTAACAGGTCTCCTACTCATGAGGTCGGGAAGGTAGTATAAATAAGTAGTCGGGTGTAGAATACCATTCGAGGGTGTGAGAAATATACAAGAAATATTTAATTTCGCTTTCTTGAGCGTAGTTCATTTACTCGCATCAGTATATGTTCTCTCAGCAACATATAGGTACCAGACGTCCTGCGTTCTGGTTATCTATTTCCATAGAACGCCTCAGTTGCGCATAGTACAAATACGATACCACCAAAGTCAGTACATATACATCAAATACCATGATTTATGATCTTTATGCTAAGGCTTTGTATTTGATCTCACAAGCGCTTAAGCTAGCTGGTATCTGAAACCTAATCTCAAAAAATCTACGGATCCGGTTTCGGAGAACAGCCTTAGCTCAAGGCTAGCCCTATAACTATCTCGCTCAATCGATTGTAATAGTTTAAGTTCGGATACATCTTGTACAACTGTACCAATGTACCATAAAATTAATTTACGATAACCCTAAACTCTCGCGACCTTAGGGTACAGTTTCTTCAACCGCGAGTGCGTCATACACTATCGTAAAGGACAGAGTTCCACTAACTCCTATTTCAATAGCCATTCCATTCTAAATTCGATAAATTTAAAGGACAGAGTTCCACTAGTTACTATTTCAATAGGGGAAAGATGGGTCTTTATTGAAGTTCATTGAGTTTCATTGATATCATGCTATATAACTAAAAAGGAAAGGATGTGTCATCAACTATCCCGGTATCTCAGTATTTACAAAAAAGAAACGCCCCCAACCATGCCAAATCCCGTGAACTCGAACCCAAAGCCATACTTACTACTTCCTAATTTGCATGCATGGTTGCAGTGCGATTGAAATAAAAAATAAGTAAAAAGGAAGGAAAAAATAAGAATCGAAGACGGTGTCTCGCTTAGATACCATTCTCAGAATCCTGCCAACCCAGCCAGTGGGAGGGGGGAATCTAGAACCAGTCACCGTGGTTGTGCATGGCCTCGATAACCTTGACGAAACCAGCAATGTTGGCACCACCGACCAAGGATGGCAATTCGGCCTCCTTGGCTGGGATGTACTCCTTAGCGGTGTTCAAGCAGACCTTGAAGCCAGTCTCCATGATATCGGCGAGCTTGGCATCAACCTCCTCGAAGGTCCAGCTGACACGGGCGGAGTTCTGAGCCATCTCAAGACCAGAAACAGCGACACCACCCATGTTGGCGGCCTTACCAGGGGCGTACCAGATTTGTCCACCTTCCTTTCGGTTGGCCTCGAAGACGTCGATGGCGCCCTGGGTGGAACCCATGTTGGAACCTTCGGCGATGTACTGGCAGCCAGCGGCGATGAGGCCCTCGGCTTCCTCAGCAGAGACTTCGTTTTGAGTGGCAGATGGGAGAGCAACATCGACCTGGCCGACCTTGAGCCATGGCCTGGCACCCTCGATGTACTGGAACTTGGAGCCGAACTCGGCGTCCGAGGCGTGGAGTTGGTGGAGGTATCCGTGCTTCAACTTGAGGGAGGCGATCTTCTCAACATCATCTTTCGAGAAGGACTTGACACCCTCAGCGAGGACGATGGCGCCCTTGGAGTCGGACAGAGAGATGACATCACCACCAAGTTCGATAACCTTGAGGGCAGCATATTGAGCGACGTTTCCGGAACCGGAGATGGCGACACGCTTGCCGGTAAAGGATTCGGCTCCGTTGGTACGGTATTGAATCATGTGGTTAACATACTATTTGCCGCGAATTAGAATCACCCGGTCGTCATACCAAATGCCATATATCCGAGAGACTACTTACGTAAACCAAACCGTAACCGGTAGCTTCGGGCCTAATAAGCGAACCACCCCAAGTGCCGCCCTTACCGGTCAGAACACCCTCCCAGATGTTCTTGTAGTTCTTGTAGGCACCGAAGAGATAACCGATCTCTCGGCCACCAACACCGATATCACCGGCTGGAACGTCGGTATCGGCACCAATGTGTTTCGAAAGCTCGCGCATGAAGGACTGGCAGAATCGTCGGATTTCGTTGTCGCTGCGGCTCTTGGGGTCGAAGTCGGAACCACCCTTACCACCACCCATGCTCACTATTCATTACCCAGTTAGTTTTGCGATCGAGAGAAATGTTGTATTTTTAGGTGGATGCATCTTACAGCCAGTCAAAGCATTCTTGAAGATCTGTTCGAAACCCAAGAACTTGAGGATGGACAGATTGACGGATGGATGGAAACGGAGACCGCCCTTGTATGGACCGAGTGCGGAGTTGAATTGGACACGGAAACCCCTATAGACGTAGTTCCCATGTTAGAGAAACTTATGAGATGGTAGTATTAGGTGGCAAATATAAATGCTAACCTGTTGACTTGGAGTTCTCCCTTGTCGTCTTCCCAGACGACTCTGAATTGGATAACACGCTCAGGAATGGAAACGACCTTCAAGCCGGTTCTGTATTCTGGGTGCTTTTCGAAGAGACTGCTAGACTCAAGGGTAGAGACAAGCTCATTGTAGGCTTGCTCGAACTCTGGCTCGACTGGAAGGTTGGACATCTTGGCTAAGGTATTGGGTATCTTAAAAAAAAAAATTCGGAGTATATAGATGTATGTTTGTAGTGTAGTTCCTTCAAGAAGCTATATCAATTACGTTGGAGAGTTCGAGGATGTGAAGCACGGTCTCTAGGAAGGAGAATCTTTAAACTCGAGTCCTGAAGCTCGCCTTTATATAATCATCGTCCGGCCACATTGGCAGATTGTTAGTTTGTATTTGGGCTCCAGTTGAATGAGCGTATTCGGCGTTTCAAAAAATCCAAAGAAGCAAAATCATAGTCTCACTTGCCACGAGCGACACGCTGAATTACCAAGTAGAGTGTGTGGACTAGAGAATCCCATTACGCTCCTTGAATACATCTGCTTGGTATTCCCGCGGGGTTTCCGTGTTTGGTTGCGCATGCGAGCGATAAAAAGCTTGTGGTGGAGGGGTCTGCAGCATGCAGCATCCATAGAGGGAAGGGTGCCACCCCACGCCTTGGTCCGTCCGGGATTGTAAACCTTGCCGAAGAATGGATCGGAAACCAATTGGATGCAAACCATGGGCGAAAATCCCGACAGTATTCGCCTCAAACGTTAGAGGTTCTCAAGATTTGCCTGAAGAGTTTGCGGTCTCGCACGTTCCAAGTTGATAAGACGATGTGAAAAAAAAACTGCCCCGCAGAGTATATGCAGTAGATGCAGAAGACTTGCATGGTGGGTTGAAATTTTTCTCTCTCTTTTGCTTGCAGGCGATATCATATCGATAGCGAGAAGCTCATCTCCAGCCCCAAATGACGAAGAAGGCCTTTAGGATTCTCTCCAATAAGAGCGTTGTTTCATGCATACGACACGACACGAGGTGAGGCTTGTCATCTTAACTGCGTGCCGCTGTCGCCGAATAGTCGAATTTTTCCTCAATGGCTTGCGTTAGCTCCATCCTTATCAGCCAGATTTATCGTCCGTCGAAGGTTTTTCTGGTTGCATTTGGCATCCGCGCATGGGTATTGTCTCTGAGCGACAGATTAACTCCCCTACCGGACAAATAAAAGTCCAGGGAATCCTGCGGCCTATGACAGGGGAGCCCCCATTCTGTGCGCATCATTCTTGGATAAAGTTGAAATAGCTGTCTCGTAGCCTTCATCTCGAGCACCTTAGCTTCAGGCCATTGTGGCTAGCTAGTAGAGCTGGCGGGTAGTAAGTCGTACCCGATTCATAATACTGCTCAGGCAGTTTGACCTCCGAAAGTCAAGGCTTATGTTTCCCATCCGATATCGCATGGAAATCGGAACCGTGTCCTAGCTTCTTAGACTAGGCGAGGACGCCGTTCGAACCCGAAAATTTTCCCGGAAGAGGCATTCGATAGGTCGGGTTGACGTCCCAAATGGGCAGAGCCGGGCTAGCACACACCGTATGCACTAAAAGCGGTAGGATCCCTCGTGCGATTTCACCCGGCACCAACTGATACGGAGTTTAACTCACGTTAAACGTTCACATAAAACCTACGTAAAATATTGAAGGGGTGGTAGCGTGAGCTCTATGTTAGGCTCTCGTAATACGCCGGCGAACACCAGTACCCTAATTGCTATTAGGCAGCGCCTCGGTATTCCCCGCGAATGAGAGCTCGGATTGATGGATCTGATTAGATCTAAACACTATAACGGCGAATTGACTGGTGTTCTTTCGTAATCCGGGGCACTGAAGATGGGGAAGCTTTTCAGGGCCTGTGTTGCGATCTCGCAGGACGGCAGTGGGCATCGGGTGAAGTCGGGATACTCGATGGGAGATGTATGCGAGCTCTCCAACACAAAATAGCCAGCTCTCGTTATTCCACAACGTGGAGGTCCAACCAGCGTGCAGGTAGGCATCGACTGAATTGATAATTCGATTTTGAGAGAAATACCCAGGGTAGCCTGATTCGAAATAGTCCATTCGGGATTCCATTTCGGCGTAACTACTAGTACGTAGTACGTACCCTGTACAGGCCTGGCTAGCTGTGTAACCATTTGAATGACATTGCATCATCCCAGACGCAGGGTCCCGCTCGCTAGATATCACTTCACTCAATTTCGCAGTACCAATACATACAATGCGAATACAATCACGAGATTCTCTATAAAAATTTCAGAAAATTGACCCTGATGAGTGAATTATATAAAAGCATGTGAATAATTTGGTCTCGCCACTGTAATTACTCTATGAACCAATCGATATTCAATTTCCAGTGCAGCGTTGCAACCACGGCCGTTCGTCCGGCCAATATCGACAAAAGAGAGCGTCGTATATCGCATTGTGGCTTCGATAGGAGCTAATTTAAGCCATACTGCGCCGCAGCCACAAACCTTCACCCAGCGTGTCCCATTTAAGCTTCGAATTCTTGATTGGTCGGTCTTGGGTGGCGATCTCCATGGATCGCACAAAGGAGTTTGGGATCGAAGCTAGCAGTTCGAACCCAATGCCGTACCGTTTCATGCGCTTTTACGGCAGTTGCATGGCTTGAACGTTATTATCGCTTACTCTAACAGGCAAAGATAGCAATCTTCAAGTTTACCATGGAATTTTCCATGGGAATCAGAAAACCGGGTTAGTGAATATCGATACTGCATTGAATGATACATTTCAGCTAGCTGACATTTGCGAAGTGACACAACCACTAAACTACAAAAAATGATATATCCGCTAAAATGGGCTGGAAGAAAATGAGAGAAGAGAAATGTAAGGTACTAAAAACGATAAGGGGAGTGAAAAATCACACTTCTGTGTGAAAAGAAGAAAAAAGAAAGAATAGTCTGCGCACTCGGGCCACATGGCGGTGGGCCTACCCGCCCCATTGCGCCCAAAATGTTGCATTTTTCCGAGCCCAACACACGCGCATATACGCCAGTGATGCGGAAAGTAAATGTGCCACTTAATACTGTGAATTGAAGGTAGCACGAAATGGGGACATGACATCGAATAGGACAAATTCTTAAAGCGATGCCATGTGCGCGTCTCATTTCTGTCGATCGCTGCTGGGAAACATCCAGTCTTCCAGGGCAAGCCTAAATATAATGCGTTAGCTATAAAATCAATTGATTTCCGCTTGCGACGTTTAGGTCACTCACCAATCACTCCAGGAGGCCTCAGCCGCGCGAACTTCGGCGTCTCCAACATTATCCAATGGACGCAAGAAAGGAATAGCCTCATCTGACACTTGATCGTACTCTTTTTTAACATTCGACCACCCGCCGCTCTTTGCTGCAAACAAGAAGTTCCTTCTCTCGCTCTCGTGCATTGGACCGATACCCAAAGCCCAGTCATCTCCGAACCATCCGTGCAAAATTCCTGGCTTATCGAAACCGGTGGCGACGAGTCTTCGAATGTAAGGAATCAAAGAAACCCAAACTTGATTTCTAGTTCTGGAAGATCCCGAGGTACCGGGCGAGGCCGGGGGCATGTTGATGTACTCGTTCGCCGGCTCCTCTTGCTGGTACGGTAGCCGGATGTTGAGGAATGCGGCAAGGGCTTGGCACGGATAAGAGTGTTGAGCAGTGTTTAGAAAATATTTGAGGCATGACTGGTAGTGGGGATACCAGGCGATTATGTCGAACCGTGGCCTATCGGTGAGGTTTGAACCTTGGTTTGGGTTTTGATATGACATTTTGGAAGATTGTAAGATCGCCAAAACTCTCTGGCTTCTAAATTCTTTCTTTCTTCTATTTAGAGAAAAGTGAGCCACAAAAATCAAAGTTAATTTGGACGACTTTGTCGTTGAACGTAATAGGTGCTGGCTAGCGAGTTACATACAACTAGACGGGCCCTTTAATGTAATTCGTACCTGATTTATTTACTTTTTAAGGTAAGAAACGGTGGTCAAACTCTTAAATTTGCAAATTCAGTGTTCTATGAGTTCGAATTGAATTTTCTTGAGGTTCGTCTATATCTTCTTGAGATGGTATTATATTAGGGACTTCGCTCGGAATATGAAACGTTCGAAATTAAACAGAACTTCAGCTCGGAAAACGCGTACCCGCCCTATTTGTTTTGCAGCGACTCTGCCTTTCTGGTTGCGGAAAAGGTTTTGTGTAACCAAGGGGTCAGCGCGGCTTGAGTGATTCTATGTAGCTAGTAATCCAAGCTAGTGATTTTCCTTCACCACCTGTTAGCATACTGCTTCATAGCGTGGTAAATTCATATTCTAGTATTAAGATCGTCCCGACGAGGATAATATTGCCACTGAACAACGCAACGCGGGGTGAACCAACCTTCGAGGACAAGGCTAGCCTTATGATTATCACGAGGAAGGTTTGGTTTCTGGATGCGGGAGCGTTATGTTGAAATGCAGGTGTTCTGTGTCTCAGGCCGCAAGAGTTGGGCGGTAATGATCATATGATTAAAATAAAATTCTCCGATAGCTTCCCTGGACGCTAGAGAAGGTACACCGTCTTAGAGAAAAGAGAGATATTGGATGAATAGAGAAAAGGTGAATCAGTGTGAGGCAATGAAACAGACAGGAACAATAAACTGACGTTCGTGGGGTAATATATAGATCTAGATTCTAGATGCGAGATGCCGCTTGATGCCTCTTCGGATTTTGGAGCAGGGGTTGGGAAGCGATAGTGCCGGCCTCCTACCTTTAGCTCAGCAAATTTCTCGCGCTATACACGAGGTTTGTTGCAATGCTTTTTTGGTCCGGCTTGGAACGTCCCTAACTGGATTCCAGTGTTACGGGACAGATATGCAGCTGCAGGTGAACCTTTGGGGTGGATTAGTATGTAGGAGGGCTGCAATAACTTCGAAAATGCTGGTTTGTTTTTGCAAAAGATCGCACCTGCTTGGAGGCCTAAAGCCCGGATTGGATGGTGGTGCCCACAAAAGATACATGTCGGTCGACTGAGACGTTCAAGATCTTTGTGGGGCCACAAGAAGGACATGGCAAGTCCTGGAACCGCATCCCATTCGCACTGGTTTTATCAAGACACTATTTCGGCTATCAACTTACTAGCGTCCTCCAATTGCTTGTCCACACCAACGACTCGTGGCTTGCAAGAAGCTATCCAGCTGCGTTCACGGTTGATTAATTCCGACAACCTCGCTATAGAGAACTTAAAATCGTTAGTCGGGATGGTCTTTAGGTGCTTGTCCCGGGTCAGGGGATGGCGGCATGTGCCTGTAATGACGGCGGAAGATTCTTCCATCTTTCCTTTTGTCGTTTACTTTGTCTCCCGTTGTACGATCGTAATATCACCTGAGCTAGAGGATTTTTATCTGGATCCCGTAACTCGCTTCCCGCGTGCTGGGAAGGCCGTAATTTCCTCCCTTGGAGATCCAGATCGTGGATACCCAATCGATAGGTTTAGATCTCCAATTAATCGGACCCAAGGAGTGGAGACCCTTGTTCGATTCTAGAGGGTGTGGCTTAATGAGTTTGCGTATTTTTTTTGCTCGAGCTAGCCTCCAGAGCAGCCGAAAAAATGCAAGATTCGATTCACTCCAGGCCAATGCCGTACATATAATTCGTGATTGCTATTAATTTTTTTTTTTCCACACCAAAAAAATGCTTTCTTTTGGCAGATCTCGCAGGAGTCCACCGATTCCCACCATATGGATGGTATCTGCCGTTGGTTGTTCGATTTTCGGCGAAAATCACAAAGCAAGGTTGGTTCCACATTGAGAAAGGTTGGGTTACTGTTTCTAACCTCGAAATGGGAAGGGACCGTATGCCAGACCTATAACTGGTACCGTTATTGCATGAGGGGTATCAGGGAAAAGTAGACTAGAAACCAGTTCAGCTCCTCGTCAGTGCAGCTGCTCCAGGTGAAGCTGCTGTCGTCATTGTAATCTGAGACCAACCGGACATGTACATGGTCCAGCAGTATGGCCGTTCGTCATGGTTAATCCTGGACATTCGCCACTCCTAATCAGGGGGAAAGGGGCTGAGCCAGCTGAGAGGTTGAGGCTTAACCCAGATTCGCGAAAGATCCACCCTTCGATCGGGCATGGATGTGGACCTTCTATTCGTCCGTCTGTGGCAGCTGCATGTGCAGCACATGTTTGTCTAAGGAATGAAGAATCGGGAAATGTTGGCGACACTTGGGCTTTTCTTGTTCGATGGAAGTATAGCCGAATGGCGCAGGAGGAGGCCGCCGCCGGATGAAATTCAGGCCAAAAGGAAATATTTTCCGTATGATGGCGTCGATTGGAGGCTTGCTGATAAAATCCCCCCTCGACGTGATTAAGATCAGCATACACGCCTAACCCCCCCAGCTGGACCTGGCCTGATGCTGGCTCTAAGTTTGGATGGAACAAAGCTGCCACTTAACATGCACTTGCTGTAAAAGGTTCCCCACGATGCATATGTCTTAAGACGTCTTTGCCTCCTGCCGCCGCATGTTTTTAAATGAAACGAAACCTTTGTAAATTTGGATTTTGATGTGGGAAAACTACAGGCAACGCAAAACGTATGTAGTGCGGTGGGTGGAGCCCTGTAGACTAGCTCTGCCCATCCTCCGTGGCAGGCACCTATCACAATGTGCCCCCAACCTCACAAAACGTTCCCGAAATGTATTAAACGGCCTAACACCAGCGGAACTCGCTTACTCGGCAGGTGATAGATCGAAGTTCTAGCGCTGACAATTTGCGACATTTTGTATCAGTTTGTTAAGTTATGACCCCATCCTTGGAACATGTGGACCGGACGGCTTTCTCCTAGACCCAGATTAGTATACTAGCTCCGGCTGTATATGATCGATTACATAGATTTTATATGTTACGTGATGTCTTGGGTATGTCCAGCCAGGGCGTTGATATTGATCAATTGACCAAACTTACTGACGCCCCTGAATGTCAACAGAACAAATGTCTGAGGTCGCCGTCCCGTAGACATTATATTGCAAATGTGGTGTTATATTCAGCGGCCCAGGGGCTTGGGTAGCCTGATCTCGTGGCAGCCAATGGGCCGAAGCGAATCCATGAATCCGTCGCTGCACGACGGCCACAAAAAAGTAACCATGCAGTATAATGATGCTATAGAACACGAAGAATCCCTTTCCAAACCCACTCTTTGGTACCCGAAAAGGAGACATGCATACGAGTTCCGCGGCCTCTGATTGCATCGGATGCAAGTTCAAGATTACCGATCAATTCCGCAGATCTTGATCTAATGTCTAACTAAGCAAGCCATTGACTCCATCCGTCCCTTATCGTGGGGCCATAGTGCGAGATTTTGGGTTAAACTCGCGGAAATAGCCCTGAAAAATTTCCGACATTCTTGCGCGTTCTTTTGTTCCAATTGGGTCCTACCCATGGACCGGAATGGTGAAGGTCCAGATCGAGATTGTGCCCCGAAGCCTCTCAGCCAACCATTTCCAATGGCGTGGTAAGTTTATTTCGTAAGAGTCCCATATTATGAAGAAGTTACGGTAAACTTTCGAGTAATAATGCGTGGTACAAGGTATTAGAAACTACTAGTTTGTCTCTTTGGCTTTTCGAGCCGTAGTTTGTTGATCAATAATACTAAAGGCCAAGCTACCATCGACCTTGCAGGATACCCTTTTGCATAGACCCTCGCTTCCTAATCTATCACGAGAGGCGCTAAATCATCGATCCTTGGTAGTTCTTGCCGTTCAGCTGCCCTTCTAATGGACTATTGAAACGCTATTGGCCAGCTCTTTGACCGTATGATAGAATTACATATTAGAATTTTCCTTCACGAGCCTGGCCATATCCCGAGGAAGTAAAGTATCTGGTGATAGTTACACATTCAGCCGGCAGGACGCATTCTCCTCTCGTTATCATGGCATGCTTATTCGCTTGAAAATCCTATAAATGGGTAAGTTTAAGAGCCGGTCCGGGTGTCTAAGAAGTTCTAGTTCCCTGCATAGTACATACATTGCAAGGGTTACATACGGAATTTCGTCTTCACTGGCGAGGATATCTACTATCTTGCATAGTTCTCGAGCGAGCAAATATGCCTCAATAAACACGAACCCTTAATTCATTGGTCAGTGCACGGCCTCTAGTGACTCGGCTGCAGATTTTAGGGAGGAACGTGGACGCCCCCTCATCCTAGCTTCCATTACCGGGGGGTGGGTACATACCTCATATTTACGCATGTTTCATCGGAACTTCATCGAGCTCACATAATACATATGCTTCCAGTGAGTTCCGTAAATATAAATAAATTAACTGTCGCGTTCACCCGGCCGCAGTTAGCCCGAATTATGGCTGTCTTTCCCGTAAGGTGAGTCAAAGAGGGTCTCTGAACGGCAGCATCTTCGTTATTTGTCGAGTCGGCCGATGCATGTCTTGCTTTTCAGCTTTCCCCTTTACATTTCCATTCCTGCCGCTCTAGCCGTGCCTCTATTTGTTTCCTTCAACGAGAACGGTACGCTAGCCTCTCGAGCCGTCCCTTATCCAACGGTGGATCTGCTGCATTTTCCTTTCATAGCCCTCTCGAAATGTCTCTACAAACGGCTAGTTGGATGCTGCATATGCGCATGGGAATCATGTGTGGGAGTTATTTCTTGGAATGCTGAGGCCGCATTTGCATTTGCAGCTTGAGTCTTTTGCTACTGGTCGCGACCTCGGATTCGCTCCCGCATCTACAAGGTTGTTGAAGGAAGAACTTGCAGTTACGAGTGACCACTAAAACCTTGTTTATTCGTCGAGCGATAAGGCCTTACGGAGCTCGTGCAGATATGTTGAGCAACTTTGAGTGCGCAACCTGAGCTGAGGAAACTAGATACAGGTAAGGGATCAGTGGAGTGCTAAATTTTTCTTAGGTCTAGACTCTATCATTGGCTCTTTGGATCGAGACTTAATCGGCTTGACTCGACGTGGCTTCGCCTAAATAGCACCTTTATGTAGCCGGTCGAAAGGGAGTAGGGAGTCTATGGTTCAGATGTTGGGATTTTGTAGTTGGTATACAAGAACGGTAAGCTCGAGGTTCTAGACCCCTTTGACTACTGTTGAACAATATGTCTTTTGGGTGCGGAAGCCGGTCTCCTTCATGCAACTGATTGATATTTCATTGGATGTTCGAGCTGGGGACCGGTGCGCGGACCGGTGGAATCCTCGGATCCTTTGGCACTCTCCTTCTGCTAACCGTTAACCTTTTTCTCTCAAGGAACAACAGCAACGCAGAACGACACCTAGATGGAGATCGAACTGGTGGCCTCCACCCGAATGCCTACTGAAAATTTCAATTAACCCTCGAACGCAAGGTATGATGATCTAATGTGAGTATCTTAATTCCATGACGCTTGGAAGGTCACTAATTGTGTGTTGTTGTTGGATCTCTGCTTTGAGTCTGGCGGAGTTGAATGGTGAATATTAATGCCGTTGTTCTAGGATATATAGCCTCTGGGGGGGAATCACACTGTATTAACGAATAGTACGGTCTAAAGGTTATATTTACGGTAAGATGTATCCCTAATTGTTCAAATTTATTAGGCGGGCCTGGTAGAAGCATATAGCCAGCTCTTGGACTCGGATACTATTCTGCTAGGGATACAACTTGCAGGCCCAAGCTTGACGATGCAGTGCTTTAAAATGTATTGAGTGTCGCTATGCAATCGACGTTGGATATAATCTTAATGTCTAACTCTATATATCTAAGGGTGAGTAAACTTGTGGATGGCCATATTCAGAATGTATAGGTTTGTAAAGTGGACATACATTCATACTAGCTAGGTATACACCCATGAAACTGTGTCTACTAATTGAATTCATCATCGGGGATATTTTAGCCGATATCTAGATAAGTATCTTTAACGTTACCAACTAAAAACTCGGGCTAGCTAGGTCCATATAAGACCCATATGGCTCAAGTTTCGAACTATTTAAAATTGTGATAATGGGAGGCTCTGTCGGGATCGAGGCTAAAATCTAGGACCAAACCGCTAATCGCTGTTTATAAATTTAGAACTTGACCACCCAACTTACTACGCAAAGGCTTGTCGTCAAAACTGCCAAACCCGCCAAGGCCATTTCCAGCCCTCTGCTCCCGTAAAGCCGATATCTCTGTTCGATACACTCCGCGTGTTCGTCGCAACCCCATTTATCGCCTTTCCCTAGTGCCCTGCCGAGGGCCTCCCTAACACGCCAATTCACCAGCGCTCGAAGCAAATACGTTCCAACCCCAGTAGCTACTAGGGCAGTCTCGACGATCCTTGCATAGAAGCGCACATGCGGCTTCCCGAGAATGATGATTGAAAAAGCAATGGTTGAGAGGACGGAACTGATCCCAAACAGTATAGTTGCGGCGTAGCCGGTGCGGATGAGCCGACGGTGGGGACGGTAGCTAGGGTCAACTGCATGATAACGTAAGTTAATAATTAGTCAGCTTCGGATTGGCAGCGATAATTATATAAAAAAGGGTGACATACAATGTAATCTTCTTTCCTCTTCTGAGAATTGAATACCTTGATCATATTGTTGTCTACTCGCTGACTCTGTAGACGAGTTTTTGGATTTCATGGGGACCTTTAAGGAGTATAGAGGTAACGCATCTGGTATAGCCCCACGCGCCCCACTGGAATCAACAATAACCATATCTTCATAATCATCATGTATATGCTGCCTATACTGTCTCGCAAAGATATCCGTAGAATCTCTTCTAGGATCATAGAGTTCTCGGATCCGTTGAAGCTCTGCTTCCATAGTCATAGCCGACATCTTGAAATAATTTTATAATCAAATGGAGCTAGGAAACGTTGATTTTAGGTCGAACCCAGCAATTTGGTGGCGAGATCTTCGGGTGATGTGTAGGTACTAGCGTCTGGCCTAGGAAGATGAAAATCGTGAATATCTTTCCGTGGCGTTCAAGGAACCTTACAAGTGGGGGTAGTGCTTTTATCCAGGAAGGACCTGAGGGTGATGATCATTCACTCAGATGATATAAAATCCATCTCGTATAGCCAGAGCGAGATATATTTTCGTGAATTGCAGTTTCTGAAACGGATAATGCTACTTCTCTCTCGTCATCTATAATCTCAAGAGCTGGAACTAGGAGAAATAGTCTCAAAAATGCGTTGTACTAGAAGTTTTCCAACAGAACTAGCAGAGATCTTCGCGCTCAGCAGGTAGATGGCGCTCGTAGAGACATAGAGAGTGCTTGAGCTTCTTTAGATCTATATTTTACAAATACTAATCCGATTTGGACAACTCGAATTGGAGGTAGACCGCCGCCATGAACGCAATTATGCTTTTACTCATTGGGCGCGCTCGTGGAACCATGTGCATTACATGTCAACGTGTGAATTCGTGAATCCAGTCGCATGCTCGAACTTGATTTTTGTATACGGGGAGCATTCTGCCGTTTTCGGCAGAGCCGAGCGACCATATCCACGCGACAGAATTTGGATAACGTTACACACACATCCAAAATACAACGACAATGTAATCCAAGATGTCTCCGCATTTTTACACCGAATTTAGGATGCATTAGACGGCTTAAGTTTACATCCCTCCCAGGTCTGGGTACGAGACAATTTACATCCGCTCAATGCCGATTTTTCGTTCGCTGCTACTGATCTATTTATGTTTCGGACTTTCAAGTGTTGTCGACAAGCTTATTGTGGAGAAGTGTGGGGATTTTGGCTTGGAACCTTGAAAATAGGCCGCGGCCATTTTTTGACTGTAGTATGTTGGGGAAGGCGACGAATCCAGTGTTGGGTGTAGATGCCGCGGCTGGAAACTAAATCACAAGCATTCGCGCTCTTGCCCCATCGCAGTTGGCTACAAGTGTTTTACATAGCAGACCCCCAGATCGGTTCTGAGGAAGCGGAAGGTGCTGTAGCCGAGACCTAAGTCTGGGGAATATTTTATATCTTGCCTCCCTCCATCTGCGACCCGGAACCTTCCCCCCAGATTTTATACATTTTATATCTCTTCAACTTCGGAAAAATTACTTGGTCAAATCTTATATACACTACGTCTACACATATATACTATTGTTTTTAAGTAATATCAATCAAGATGTCGACCAAGCAAAACGTCTACATTATTGGTGTGGGGATGACAAAGTTCATCAAGCCACGCGGTTTGGTAGACTATCCGGAAATGGGCTTCGAAGCTGGTGTAAAGGCTATGGTTGATGCAGGCATCAACTACGACGACGTCGAACAGGGTGTTGCCTGCTACGTCTATGGCGACAGCACTTGCGGTCAGCGTGTCTTCTATCAATTCGGTATGTCCCTGGGCTTATCTACAATCGATCAAACTGTCCTGTACTGAGCTAATGAATGCGTGAAAAACAACAGGAATGACACAAATTCCCATTCTTAATGTCAACAACAATTGCTCCACAGGCTCGTCAGGCCTTTTCATGGCTCGTCAATGGCTCCAGCATGGCGCCGTAAACTGTGCCCTTGTAGTTGGATTTGAAAAAATGCAACCAGGCTCCCTCTCCTCGAAATTTGACGATCGCACAAATCCTCTAGATAAGACTATGTGGAAGATGCATGAAACCCGTGGTGCCTCCCCCAAAGCTCCTGGAGCAGCCCAATTATTCGGAAATGCTGGCCGAGAATATATCGAGAAGTTCGGTGCCAAGCCAGAGGATTTCGGAGAAATTGCTAGAGTTAATCATGCACACAGCGTGAATAACCCATACAGCCAGTTCCAAGATGTTTATAGCATTGAACAAATCATGGGTAGCCCGAAGATTCACGAGCCGTTGACTAAGCTTCAGTGCTGCCCGACTTCGGATGGCGCGGCAGCAGCGGTTATGGTCAATGAAACATTCATGAAGGCGCACCCGGAGCTTGCGGACCGCGCTATTCTTGTCGCCGGCCAGGCTCTCACCACAGACTCTCCAGATTTGTTCTCAAACTCTTCGATGTCGCTAGTTGGATCGGAGATGACCGTAAAGGCTTCACAGATTGCCTATAAGGAGGCTGGTGTCACAGATCCTAAGAAGGCCAAGATCATTGAAGTACACGACTGCTTCTCCGCAAACGAGATGGTAGTCATCGATGCTCTCGGTCTATCCGATCACGGAAAGGCCCACGAGATGGTCAGGAAGGGCGATATCACATATGGCGGTCAATGCATCGTTAACCCATCTGGTGGTTTGATCTCAAAGGGTCACCCACTCGGCGCAACAGGAATTGCCCAAGTTGCTGAGCTTGTTTGGCACTTGCGAGGCTGGGCTACAAACCGTCTCTACGGTGGCGACGGAAAGGGTGTGGAGTTTGCAATTTCACAAAACCTTGGACTTGGTGGCGCATGCGTCGTCAGTGTTTTGAGGAGGAAAGACGGAAAGGAAGGGCTGAAGAGCGACGGAAGCGGCCCCGGGGGCTGGAAGAGCCATATTGGATACAACCCTGCTATAGAAGCGAGACCGATCACAGCGGAAGATGCTAGAAAGGTTGTGAGCAGGAACAAGAACAGCGATTACATGCACTCCTCAGCAGGCAAGGGTGCCCGTTTGTAACCTGGACATTCAGATATTGAGAAGGCCGAAGGAGTGCAAGTGACATAGTGTTTTCTATTACTCATTTACGACTCATGTACATTACATTACCAAATTAGTCACGAATTCATTTAATTCAGACTTGAGGATCTTTGAGGATATATAGCACAGCTGGTTATACCAGTTACGGCACAGCTATGGAATGGTCACAGACAGCCTCCACGAGGCTTTGAGGCTCTTCGTCTTGATTTGACGGATTCACCGCAGTATTATGCTCGCGGTGCCAAATGATCTATTACATCACTTGAGGTTTACAAGCCCGAATAGGTTCCTTTATGACCATAGTCTCGAGAGATATCAGCCCCATAGCTTGAGTCAAATCGGTTGTAGGCCTAGACCCAGCCGCCTTCGAGTCTCAAGTCATTCAGGAACCCGAGGATATCAGACGAAACATCACCTGAACAGAAGCCTACAAATCTTCCGCGAAAGCGGCATTATGCAAGGCACATAATCCTTTCCTTCGCTCTCAGAATTTAAAACTGGGATACTAAAGAAATCATATACCCAGTTTAATTAATAGTTGGTCAGCAGACCATCGTGACCTTGTGGGATGATCGGTTGTGTTGTTGAACTCGAACATGAACATTCGACAACACAAAGGCAGGTGAGTATATCACGAAGCTTTGAGGCTCAAGCTTGGGCTTGCAAGGTGAGCAAAAGATCATTTTATTTCTGCTTTTTTCTTCTTCTTCTCTTTTTTGTGATGAAAATTTAGCAGCCAAAGTAAATTTATAGTACCGCATGCCCTAAACTTCTGTACGTTTGCGGAAATCAAGAGATCTAGGATGTAGTTCTCATGACTGCGTGCTGTAGTTGAAAGTTGCTAGTATTGTCTGTAGAATCAATACGTAGGAAGTATCTACCTCTGACCGGAACTCTGCAGCACGCCCGGTACGCATCCGCATGCAAGGGGCTCGACCTGACCCCCGTCCCCGAACGTAGTACCGCTGACATACTGGCCTATTAACTAGTCGTGGTACTGCTCGAACGAGTAATTAATCCTAATCCTGCATCTCGCATGGCAGGCTTTTCTATCAACCCTGTAAGAGCGCTCCTATCAAAACGCACCTGTTCACATGCTTAATATCATGACCTCATCTTTCCATAGCTGCATATGTGACTTTCGTAAGATATGCCAAATCTAAAAGTGAGATCCCGAGTTTTGTGATATATGTCGAAAGCGCTCGTGCGGAGTAAGCACAATCAGCATGTTGATTTAAGAGTTCTGATATCATGATATCTTTATTTATAAGATATATCTGTACCGATGTAGCTTCGGTACTTGGTTATAGAGTAATATCAACTTAAGGCGAGAGTAATGTAGAGGCGCCACTTTTTATTATTTGTCACGTTTAACGGTTATCTAAAACCCTGTAGCTCCTATACAACTATAAATTTTGATTTTATGCGCCCGTGAACCGAAGGCTTATCGCCATAGTAGGTTGGAACCTCGATGCTTGAGACTTGGGAAAAACTGCCGACTCCACCGCCACACATCCTCCCCCAGCCAGGCCTCTATCTCGTCTCCAAAACCTGTTTCCAGATTTTACACTATCCCTCCCTCCCCTTCCAAATTAATACAACGGTCAGGATTAAGCTCATCTCATCGCAGCTTACTAAATATCCCTTTTAGCCGTTTCGTTCCGAAAACATCCTAGGCGTCTACATGGATCCGGGATGGATGGAATAGTGGTGTGGTAGCGGGAGATGTATAAATATGCACCTGTAAATCACGAGGTAGCCTGCAGAATATCACCGGATACGGAATCGAGGGATCACGACGATAGAACTACACTTTTGAACCCCCTTGGAGGGGAGCTGTGTTGAGGTTGTTGGAATTCCAGTTAGGGAGGGTGAAGAGAAGATTGTATTTTGGAGGTTGATAGTTACAGGAGGGGGAGGATGTGAATACAGTGAATATGGGTAAGGTTGAATATTACATGGTTTTGGTTTTTTTTTCGTAAGTGAATTAATCGTTCAAGAAAAAAGGAAGGAAAGTTAAGGAAAGTTAAGGACTGTGTAGGGGGGTAAATGGCAATATACAGGAAATAATCTTATTACATGGTGATTTTGAACTTTGTCTAGCCCGATGGAAATGCCCTAGGAAAATAATGAAAACAAAGGAAAGTGGAGGAAAGTTGGAGAAATTTGTACTCGGGAAATAGTAAGAAGATTACAGGATAGCCATAAACTACCAAGGTTAAGATTAAAAGAAATATGGGGATAGTGATATGAAAAAGTTACATTGTCTATGAGAATGGGAAAGAAAAACTCCGGGTATACAAGACTTTGATAGGGATATCGAAAGGGGGAAAATGTGTGCGTGAAAACGAAATGCCACCAGTGGTATGCTGTCCGAATTGAAGAATACAGGCCTGATGAAATGAAAATCGAGTAGAAGCAAGAATAAAGAAAAACTTAGAAACCAAAGGGGAATGATATGAACGCCTGATTTCGCCTTTATACGCCGTGGAACGCCTTCGTACACCTGACTCCGTTGGAGCATCATCATCTCCCCGAATCCAGCTGAAGAGAAAAAGTGACCAACGCCAGACGCCGGGGCGTAACAAAAGAAAGGGACATAAACAAAGGAAATGAAGGGTAGGGAACGTTAATCTACCGGATAACCCGGCATATCATCCCAAAAAAGACGACCCAGATAACAATCCTGATGTGAAGTGAAAACCGAAAGAGATCCTTGAGGCAACTAAACCAAGGGGTGCGGGGCTCGGAAGGGGAAACAATAAAAAATTCGAAGTTAACAACTATTTGCTCCGGACTGCAATAAAGCCAACAAAACGACTGAATATAGCAACGATATCGGGTGACATGCATGAAATGACGGGGCATCCAGCGAATGTGGGATCGAAAACAACGCAGGGTTATGTTGCAAAATGTTGTGTGTATGGGGGTATTAGGGCAGGTGGAACGAGTGTAACATGCATGTGCGGAGGAATAACGAATAACTAAAGCGGGGGAACGTATCACAAAGGGTTACAAATCAAGGGCAGTCTGAAGTAGTAGAAAGTAAACTCGTTAGCAAAGGGGAAAAGGACGAAACAAAAGGCACAAGTTAAAAACAACAACGTGAAGACTGGCGAACCATCTTAAGCTCGATTCCCGAAATTCATCCATTTAACGTGCCTCAACCCCTTAGCCGGAGGACCTTCAACTTCTCCCTCCAAGCTGGGGCTACCAGGCTCCCACTCTCTCTTCTTATTGTTCCTTCTTGAAGAGAGATCTAAAGCCGGAGTTTCACACTCCACGAGCTCATGCCCAAAAAGTCCGCACCTCTCGCACTGTCGTCGGTCGCGGCAGGGTGCGGACGAAGTGGTCGTTGAGGCATTGTCCTCCTCGTCCTCGCTGTCTGACATCTCTACATCGGACGCAAGAACCAGATCCTCTTCGGTATCCGTACCACCGACAACCGCGCAGATGGAGTCGGCGGGTGATAGCGACCTTCCACGAGTACGGTTGTCAGTGGGAGTAATAGAACGACCACGGGGGCTAGTAGAGCAAGAAGAAGAGGTAGGAACAGAAGGAGCAGGGGGCAGGAGAGAAGCAGAAGGGGGGAGGGTGGCAGGTACAAAGCTTTGTGCGGAGGGCGGCGTCGTGATGCTATCGAGCGATCGCGGCCTATAACACTCACCGCGGGGAACTAACGACATTTGCTGGGTATGGCGGGTAGGGGAGTGGCTCTGTCGACGAGACAGTGGTCGACTAGAGGAATTCTCAAAGTGTACAGTTGTGCGAACTTGTGATACAGCTGGGGAAGGCAAAGGAGTAGGAAAAAAACTGGCAGGGTTATGAGAAGCAGAAAAAGCTCCAGTAAAACGTGCACTAAAAGTCTTGGTTTCTTGAGAAGGGCGAGGGGGGCTACGACGAGGAGAAGAAGAAAGATCGATAGAACCGTCCTCAGATCGAGAACGCTCTCTTCTAGTGGCTACTCTGCGAGAGAAAGAGCCTTCGATATCGATCTCTCTGCTCCTCTTGTCCTCCCGAGTAGAAGATTCAAACTCAACCACCCGGCGGCGTAATTGCTCTCGGTGGTTTGCTTCACGAGCAACCGCGCGACGGGTAAGCTCAATGATCTCCTCCTCTAGTTTTTGTTGGCGTGCTCTCAGGCGAGCCTCTTCGGACTTGGATGGGAGGGGCACGAAGAGGGGCGAACGTGGAGGTGACGGGAGCGGCGAAGGGAACAAAGTAAAATCCCCCTGACCACAACCGTTAGTTGGGAAGCCGGAAAGGTTGTCTTTCAAGTCGGCTTTGCGTGGCTCTCCGGCGACCTTGGGGGACTGTTTCTGGTGATGCATTTCGCTTGGCGAGAGCGGTCTGTCATAGTCATCTACAGCGAACTTGACAGTCTTGTCCTTTGGGCTGCGTGAGGGTGTCCTCTTTAAGATCGAGGCCTTGGACTTGCGAGTGGCCGATGAGGCTCTCTCAACTATGATCGGTTGAGGGGATAGCTTTTTCTGCTCCGGAGAGCGATAGGAGGTTCTCCCAGAATCTGATGAGCTGGACATCTTGGGCTTGGTAGATACTCTTCTTGCAACAGCTGTTGTCGATGAGGATACAGTCGAGACTTTATCAATCTCGATCTCGAGGCACATTAGAAGGTATAGAGGTTTGGTGTACTATCATAGGCCTTGAGGAACTGTTAGTCATCTAATCTCCCGTGGGAATATATATATCAACTATATAGAAGTGTGACAAAGGCACTTGATATATATCTCTCTCGTGAGGATACCTACTGGGGGAACTGTTGTTTTCCAGCTGAACTGTAGGTATGTTTCACTAGTATCGATCGTCAAAAATGATAACAAATTTGTCGTCCGGTCGATCAAAACTACATCTCAGCCCTCCTAATATTATCGTATGTAAGAAGGTATGGTATGTCGAAACGGAAGCGCAACCCTCCTAGACACTATCAAGTTCGTAGAATAAAATAGCGAAGTCGAAATGTAATTGGATGGAATTATCTCTTGCAGATAGGAGTCTTCAAGCGATCGAGTAAGAAGATGGGATGAAGAAAGGAGAAAGAGATTAATGCATGCATCGGACGGAGCGGATGCAGTGTCTTTGGGATATATACTCACTGCAGCGAATCCTTTCCGCCATAGATGCGGTCAGGATGGTCTCGCCAGTGATACATGCAGCCGACCAACCCTCCAGTGTGGACCAGGGAGGAGGGCGGCAGTACCGGGGTCAGACCTTAATTCCTTCACTAAAATACCGAAGGTTGAAATAAAGAAAGGAGAATAAGCATTGGGCAGGTGGGTTCCGCAGGTGAGAAAATTGGGGGGTGTGGACCTACAGCGACGGACAGTGTCGCAATCACCAGTCGCAGAATATATGGCACAGACCGTACAAGCCTCAATCCTTGGTAGCATCTTACGCATACTGTCAGAGCAGCCTCGTTCGGAGGACAATATAAAGTGGATTTTGGGACTGATTCGACTTTTTTGTTTTTTGAAACCTTCTACGTTACGACCAATTCCCCTATCCCCCATGACACTTTGAATGTGCACTGTGTAGCTGCTGCTAGTACACAAGGTCTAAGAAGAGTTCGAAATTACTTTTTCGTTGATCCTAAGGACACGGCCGTATCTGCGCCGAATAGGACTTTAGGATTAATCACGAATTTTAGACATGAGTCGAGGATATGAAGGAGCTAACGAAAGTTCTTGCGGGGTCGGTTAGTCTAGTCGCTGTTGAAATATCCCCAGATAGCGACAAACTTCTTTGACGTCAAGGCTACCCTTGTCATCCGCGACCACGATAGGAGAGATAAGTATATCTACCTCAGAAAATCGATCGCGCCCGAATTTTCGAGTCAGCCAAGATTTAGATTAAAGTCTGGTTCGTCATATGTAGCAGCAGAGACCACGAGGTTATTCATGAAAAGGCAGGTTCTGAGAGTCGCATTCGAAAGATCACTAACTTCAGAACAGGTGCGTGCAGCATGCATATGCACTTCCCACACCACCTTTTCTCATCAGACCCATGTTTAGAGTAAATCCGTTCTTTCTTTTTCCTTTCTCTCACAGCCTGGCTGCTGTATTTTCTTTTGCGCGAAAAAGTAAAAAGCCGGCTGTCGTTTTTGCGCTGGGAAGTCGACATCCATGTATTAGATTGGCACAGGCGAATATCTAGCCTTCAGACCTGGGCGATCGAGGGTATGAACAGGTCGGAAGAAACCGCCGGCATTCTTATTTTTCGTCCGATTAAATATACCAAATCAATATCTCTAACTATCCTCTGCTTCTGAATACCTACAATCAAGTATTTACCGTCTATTTTTCATTGTAAAGTCGTATTTTGCCGAAGTTCATGCACGAAGGTCATGGGGTCACCCTGGCCATGCCTCCCAAACCGCAACACAATCTAGCTTCCATTTTACAACATGCAAATGGAGAAACGGTCTTGCCTCAAGCTAACAGATTTTTCGGGACAGCTTCAAGATATGGATTCTAGCCAAATTCGTTTGTGGCTGACATGGATCCCTGTGGCGATAGGCACTTTTGTGGGAGTTTACCTGAGTGATTGTATAGTAAGCTTTATATCTTGAGTTTTAATTGCATACTAGTCAACTCAGCCCAGAAACCTTGGGATGCGTAGGAAGTCCGGCTTGGAGTATTCCCATGCCATATTCGCTCCTTGTTCGCACCAAATCTTTTTGATGGCGGCTAAGTCTTTCGTTCACCATTCCGTCATAGATACGCAATCGAATACAAGTTTAAGAGATTGTGAAAGAAAATCAATAAGACTACCTGTTTTAAGGCTAATTCACCGCGAGACCAAGCTAATTCATTGTTCTTCTATCTACGCTTTGCATATGCGCATGGTTTCTTGGGGCCAATCTATCATTTTCTAACACCTTGAGTTAATGCAACAGGGTTCTTATGCATAGAACGCCACTCGTATTGCTAGTGTGCTTCCCAAGATTTAGCTTGTCATTGTAGTCAACATAGTCCTTCTACTAGGTGACTTGAACGCAAATGGTACCACGGTTCTATGATTCTAGCTTTAAATTTGGCTACCCGTAGCTCTATTGTCTACTACTATCTGGGTGTATGGTACCGTCTCGACTATTGATGAACTTATCGTTCATTTAATGTGAGCCTGCATATGCGGCTTCCTGAAGTTCTGATTAACGGGAGATTCCCAAAAGGAATGTTAAGGACTGGGAAAAGGCGCTAACTACTGAAATATGAGTACCAAGCTTATAATTCATTCCTCTGATAGGAAGATTCTAGGCTTATCATGCAATCAGTTTCTAGCTACATACAATCGAGGGAAAGCGTTCACTGCGATATCCAAACGACTAATGCCGGCCGGGATAGTGTCTAGGTCGACAATCTTAAGGTCTGAAAATTAGTGGATACTCCCCTTTCAAAACTTTTTTGAGTATGAGTAAGAGTGCTAGCCCCGAATGATATGATCAGAAGAATCTTGCATAAGGCCTCCGCTTTTTGCGAAGCATCCACGAAAAAACAAATTCTGTCCTCGAACATCACTTTGACGATTATTCTCACCATAGATGGAGGGTGTGGCGGAAGCTTTCCCATTAGTTGGGAGCTTTTTATCTAAGAAGACAGAAATCGCACTGACCTATTTGCCCTTCACATCGTGTCGACCTCTTCCCCGCATTGACCCCCACGGAATTATCGCTAACATTTCGTCCGAACTCTTGGAGATATCGTAGCGAATCAACGGAGGATTTTTTAACAAGGGCCCCAGTAAGCCACCTACAGGGATACAGGGCATGCGGGCTTTTGGATACCAATATTATCAAGAATAGAAACAGTCAAACAGGATTATTTCCTCCCAAGGGCGACGAGGCTGGCCACCGTCGAGGTCCTTGGCCCAATCCTGTCGACACTCTGGCCTCCCAGATGCTGGTTTTTCCTCGTATACCGGGGCGTTGGAGGTCGCAAATATCCAAATCGGGACTGCGACTGCGAGGTGGCGTTCGCAAGTTCTAGTTTTTCTTTTCGCATTCAAACCTTTACGTACGAGCTGACAGCGGTAGACACCACCCGCATAACACCGTTCTTTCGCTTTTAAATCACTAAACGTAAAAAATGCGGGAACCTCCTCTAGACTAGCTCTCTTTTTTTTTCTCGCTTTCATTCAGCTTGCGGTTCTGGAACCTGAAGTCAGGGCTGAGAGAAAAGGTTGAATAATCATGAGTAACTTTTCTCAACGAACCAATCGCCGGAAGATAACCGACCCCGCTGGCTTTTCTACACTCTCCACACGCGGCTCCTAGTGTGCCTTGGCTTGCATATGTTACCTGCAAGTGACGATGTTTTGCATACATCAATCTTTCTATCACAAAAAAATCCAACACAAAACGAAAGAGTCCTATCGAGTCGTTTTTCCTCGAGTCGAAGCTAGCGGGGCCCGCAGTCCCCATGCTAAATGTTTCCAACCAGTCCCAGGACATATTCGCACGGAAAGTACATGGCTGCAGTGTACCATCCCGCCTGTGCAGTTCATCTGATATACCTATTGGACCGTCTACTCTTGGTTTTCAAGTTCCCCCATCGATAGTCTCCACAGATGCATTGGGTTATATCCCTGCTGCTCAGGTCATTCGGGCACACCCAGGATGCAGCTAGCGAGTGAACCCGTGGTGCCTGTGCTCTAGCTCTTAACTCCATGAATTCGAAGTATACCTACTGAGTACATTTGGAAGCTGTGGCTAGTGGGGAACTAGGAGCTGTCAAGTACCGATACATCCTTCCGGCTGGGTTTTATTTTAATACTATCACCCTACTAGCATGGCATGCAAATATGTTCTGACCCTTGGACGATATGAGATTTATGCTTTTTTGATTTTACATTTTAGACCAATATCTATTCCCAGCTCCGTTATCCGTCGTCTTCCGCACTAGTTTTATCCAGAGTGGATTTTCTAGATTTTTTTGTTCATGTAGCAAACTCCAGGTCAATCCCGGCCGAAGGTGCTGCTTCATGGGAGAACTTACAAATACAGCGGACAAACGTTATGGAAAAAACAAAAAAACAAAAAAGTGGAGAAGCAGAGGATTAATTGCGCCTCCAATATCGATAGCTAGCCGCCTCCCTGGTCTTTCTCACAAACCTACCACAAACGACAACACCTCCTCACAGGAAAACCAAATACTTACTCATTGAACAAAAAAAAATATTGAAAAATTTCTAGTATGAGTGGAAAGAAGCCTGGAATAAGGAGTCTTGGTGGGTGAGACGAGGCGCATAAGTGCGTGCGCCCAGTGTTACTCAATATCTTTCGAACCTTGTGTTCCATTTTTCACGTGCGCGACGGCAAGAAACGAGGCAGTGGGCTATGTTGGAATGTTGCTCCTGTCGCAATGTGGTTGCAAAGAAGACGTAAGCGACCTAGTTTCCACCTAGTCTCGATTTTCCCAGCTGCATGGAGGCCGTTGCGGGCCTTGGCTTTTGCCATTAGTGTCTATTGGTTTAAGGGAGGAGGAGCTAAAGCGTTCTACTCAAGATAAGTTGGGATCGAGCGACATTAGATGCGAGAGAAGCTCGAGATAACGGCGCAACCGGAGGGAATATGCTTTAGTTTGTCCTATGGAACCCCATAACAATTTGGCGTGCTTTGAGCTAAAGTCGCATGTTCTATAATTAATTACTCCACCCAGCACACATAACGTATAACACAAGAGTGTTTCCGTTGGATCGAGCGGCTCCGAGAGCTCGAGAGCAAAGTGCTTATTTTCTCTTACCTACTTAGTATCCTACTAGTCTCTATCAAAGCGGTTCCCACCATATCTCCTCGGTCTTTCATCATTGAAAACAGGGTCAGAAAAGGTCCAACTTCGCGAGTGGTCTGATGTTCGAACCATCCCATATCATCTACGCATTCTAGACCTAGCGACTGCCCATCCATTCCAGACAGCCGTATTTCTCAGAAAGAAAGCCACCAACAAGGCGCCTCCTGGGCTCATAGCCAACTAGAAATGGCAAATACACTAAAGATCTTAACATCTCAGCTCAGGCCCTTTTTTTCCCGGCTTCCATTTGACACATGCCACCACAAACATATTTTCCTCTCCGCGACATACTGTCGACATCTGAACCCCACCTATCGAATCCAACAAACTTCGCGCCCTAACTGAACTTATAGTAACCGAATACCTTCCTCATTCCTTAGCCAATCGCAGCCCATAATGTTCTGGTCAACATCGACTCGATCTAGACAAATGCAGTAAAGACCCGCTATGTCGCTGTCCCCGGGACCTCTCCTTTAGGGCGTGTGCATAAATAACATACGAAAAGTCGGACCCCATGATCATTTGATTAGCTTTCAAAGACCGGTTTTCGTGAATTCGAGGCTTGACGTTTATATCTTGTCGACTGGCCTTGCTTCGCTTGGTATTACCTTCCTTTATTATTGCTTTTTTCTAAAGCTGCTATAGCTAGGGAACTGCGAGGACATCGTCCCTCATAGATCTATTTGCGAAGCCTCGAGTTCTAGGTTTGACTCATAACTTTAGTTCCTATCACCATAACCTCGTTTACCTCCCCTCTCGCGATCTTGTCTCTTGATCGCAACTTGTGGGATCGGTACAAGACTGGAGCTCCAACGTCTTGGGACTCAAGGTGTTTAGTAAAACCTACCACCGGGTCACAATCCCACTTTTTGTGCGCGCGTACGCACAACTCGGGTCTCCACTTGCTATGGACAATCCCGTCGTGCGAAGGCGAGTTTAAACCGTTGCGAAAGGCTCTGATAAACGATCCTGTATTGCGCCTTTGTGGCGTACGTATGCCTTATCGTTATCCGGTTTTCTTCCCTTTTTTGACGTCGACCATCCCTTTCGCGCGAATGCGACTTGATATATTTAGATGATAGCCATAATGTAACATCGTCGCTGTATTAATCTGCACGTAAAAATCTCTCATTCTATATATATATGAAATTCAACGTAGATATCAAAATTAGAGGTTGATAACGGGCTGTAACTAAATCGGTTCTACTTTCCGACCGCCGCGATACTAGTAATTATCACCCTCCTTGCAAATTTCAAGGAACTATAATATTTTACCTCTTTCGCGTCCCCGGGGAGTTCCTTGAAAATCCAAATGGGACAACTGAGACAGTGTTTGTCGATGCTTCTGGATTGGAGACAGGGGGAGCTCCGGGGTACTCTGTCGTATGTACTGGAGGTACTCGACTGACATTTCGACAAGTACCAATCCTTAACCCTGTGAATCTGAATAATAACTATACTCCCGGGACACCCACATCCTCCAAAAAATAAATCAAAATCCGGATAAATTCCGACTTCCATCTCAGATAAGCATGGAGGGGGGCAAGAAGTACAGGGGGAAAACCTGCTTTTCCCCACTACCGTTCCCTCACAATTAATATTGTTAACATGGAAATCCGTACTCCAACAAAAAAGAAGCCCTTACTTCGATCTTCGAAATTCTTCTGAACGCATCCGATATCCGAACAAAGAACATATAGATTTTTTCCCGCCTGTAACACAAGCCAGGATAGAAGGCCATGAACAGACCCTGTGATATCGAAAGGTATGGCTATGGCCCTTAAGATCTGCGATTTATAGATGTGTTCATGTAATGATCATCGCATTCACTTCTATGTATATACTCGAGCATTATAGATGCGTACATTATGTCGACGCGTCGTTCGAATGCATGCATATCCGCATGGGCTTATGCCGCAGATGACCTTCTTGCTTCTCGAGGTCCTGAAAATTGTTCCGGGAGTGAGCAAGGGGGGCTTCTGCTACTCTTCAAATTCACGTTCGAGAGTATTTTTTTTTTTCGGGTTTCCAGAGCTGCATGGTGAAATTATGTCAGAATCGAATTCCGGATTCTTCCTAGTCCGCGGTTTGAAGGTAGTACCTTGCTTTAGATAGGCATGTGCTCTACGGCCGGCCGGCAGGAAGATGTCTCAATATTTCAGCCGATTGATACCTACTCAGTTGACACGAAAACCGACCTTAGCTTTAACAAATGTACAATCGATTCGATGCGCCGAATATCGCCGTGGAAAACGCGTCTACCATATCCGTTAGGTAAAAAAGTCAGGTAGCGTTCACCGGAAAGTTCGCAAAAGCTATCACCAATTTTGAAATATGAGACACGGCAAACCGCATATTCTAGTTGCATCGAGAGAGACATGGAAACCTGTCAGCGGGACACACGCAGCTGCGGACACAAGATCTGTTTCAGAATATTCAAGTTTTAGAAGGTTGGATTCCGCAGGAACTGCTTGTGATAGCACTGATAGGTGGGAAAAGACGTTAGTATAACTTTTTTTTTTTTGCCCTGGACTACTGAGCGCCGCGCCGGGGATTGCCTTTGCGACTTTAGAATATATTTCGCAATTTTAGTAACATCTTTTGGATTTCGTGCTTTCTGATATCTAAAAAAAATTAAATACAATCAAACATGATCTCCCGATCCAACATCCACTTTACCGCCCAAAAAGAGGGCATACAACTGAACTCCTCGATTGTCCAGTAGATTTGAAGCATTTAGCAACGAGATAAACCTGGTGACCTCACCTGGCTAACCGCTGTCTCACATTTCCATTGTTGGAATATCTTTCAAGTCGGCGCGAGTTGAGCCGAATGTTGGATTGAACGAAAACGTTACGACGTCTTCAAAGTAAGATCTGAAACATGATTGATCAATCGATAGCAAAATATCTAAAAACGGGAGAATGCCGAAGATTGTACCTCTTAAATTTTCTTATTTCGCGGATGCATATGAAAATGTCAAATGACCTCTATATCGACCGATGCAAGTCGCCAAGGATTTACGGACCACCCGAGGGTTTTGGCTCTCGATCTCGCGCCACCCTTACCTCCTTCCATCACTCTTGTTGTATAGAGTACCGGTCGACGCTGCAGCGCTGGATATATCTGAAATACTCTGGCATATTGATTACCCATTTGTCTCCTTCATATCCTCGGGTTATCATTTACATTAGCCATATTAGTCAGCGCTGCAGCCTAGCTGTCGTTCGTCGGATGATGGAAGAGTTGAAGACGTCACATGACACCGTTCTTCAAATGCAAATCCAACATATTCTATGAGCTCTGGGTTTTATATAGTCAATGATCTTGATACGCACGAACCTGCGATATGGTGGAAATGATCGCGTGGAGGTTCAGCACATGTTAGAGGATTGTATAATCGAGATCTATGCATGCAGATCGACGGAGGTTCTTTCAGACAGTGAGACCGCTTGAGGGCCATCAATTGAGATAGTCAACAATACCGGACCACCCTGGGTGAGGCTGGGAACGAGACCAATAGTACCCACGATACATTGATACCGCTTTGATGATGATAGATCCAGAAAGTACGACAGTCCAATGCTTTTGCGCCAATTTGAGGTCGACGATCCCCAGTGTTTTGTACGGTGGACGAACCCTCTTCCCACAATACACACGAGCGGATACTATATTAATAGGGAAATGAACAGAATACGCATAACTCAAACCACAATATACCACCATCAATCACAATGGCCGTCGAAGATACGATGTTTGTTCAAACCGTCGAGGCGGGATGGATCCCCGAATTCGACCCACTCCCTCCCTCCAGCTATGCCAAAGAACTCGTACAAAACCAGACCGTTCAGGATGACGAGCCCCCGGCAGAAGATCTAAAGACGGTAACAGAATGGGCCGGGAAGTTCTTCAACTGGGTGAACAAAATGATCGGATTGGACCCGGACAAGAGCAAAACCGCGTAACGCAACAAAGATGCCGCGACAAAAACACCAAAGAAAAGTGCGTTGACCGCACAAATATCCAACAAAATCCCTCCCGTCGACGACACCCCAAGCAAATTCCCTTTCCAGCGAGCGAAACGTAACAATCAACATCACAAGCTTGTCAGTTGTTTAATTGGTTGTTGGCTTTCGACTCAACTTGTCAGCAAACGATTGAGTAGCAAATCCCAGATTTAGGAAATATGGTCTTGCCACATTTGGAAACCAATTTGGCAAGTCCCTGAAGCAGAAAGTGGAACGCCTGAAGGAGACTATACTTCCACAACATGCTGTTTCAGACTGAAGGGTTCACAAAGCAACAAGTCTGTGACTTGTTAAATCTCATGACTGATGGAGAGGGTCCATAAGGAAGAGCTTACACCACAGATCGGGAAATAGACCAATTTGGTTTTGCGTGATCAATATTTTTAAGTCGCGCGCGATGTGAAAATATATTTAAGGTGGAAATCTATATAGAAAATTAGGTTTGCATATATACAAATTGTCTCGTACCCAGCCCGCCTGGGGTTGTATGAACAGAAAGCTCTAACATGTCAACTCCACTTATGTACATTAAATTTTATAGACGACTTGTCTCGTACCCAGACCTGGGAGTAGACGACAGGAAAACAAAGACTCGAATCTAATCCAATTTGACCCCTTCCAACTCCCAATTGACTCTCGTGACACCACCTACACCGACCGCCCATAGCTGTTTCCTATCCTTACCCGCAAAGACGAGGTTCTGCACCGGATAATCCGTTTGAATGCGCATCACCACCGTGCCTTCCTCCGGGTCGATGACGTCTATACCCAAACCGGCACCGGTGACCAAATAGCCGTTCGTGGCCACCTTTATACCGTCCGGAATCCAGTCTTGTGCAATATAAATCGGTCGCTTGTTGGCAAGGAACTTTCCTTTGAGGATGTCATACGCGTATATCGCCCTCCCAACCGTGGTACCATTGAACGCTGTCCCACTCTTTGCCTGTACCGAGTCTGACACATCGCCATTGACGCTGCCACTGTCGGCAATGTACATGGTCTTTTCGTCTGCCGATATGGCTATTCCGTTCGGCTGGCTGCAGGTGTCATCGACGATGGATACAGCCCCTGTGGACGGTCTGAAGCGATATGTCGATGGCTGCAGCCTTGGTGGCGTGTCGCTGAGGTTACTGAACCACGCATACTGTGGGTCCGTGAACCAGATGTCGCCTTTGGAGTCCACAATCAAGTCGTTGATCTGGTTAAAATAATAACCATAAAAGTTGTTGAGGATCGTTTCGGACTTTCCGGTCTTTGGATCTGCGGTGACGATGCCCGGTCGAGCTTCGAGGCGACCACCTTGAAGGCTCTTGCTACCCCCACTTTGGGCCCAGTAGAGCTTTCCCTTGTTGATTGTTGCTCCATTAGGCGCATAGATTGGTGGGTCGTAGGTATACTCCCCCAACGTCGGCGGCTCCTTGTTCAGGTCAATAACGAATTGGTGCAGCGGAGCCGGCGCCGCAGGCTCTCCAAAGAAAATCTTCTCCATACCGGGTACGTACACCGGAGCTTCGTGACCCTTCTTTGCAATCTCAAACATTTTCTTCACGGATGGTTTATCACCGAGGATTTTGAAAGCGGCTTCGTCGTAGATTATTATATCCGCATCGGCTACCTGTGCAAATGATGGGTCTGACACGTTGGTCGAAGCAAAGTTGCCGCTGGCGGGGTCTTTGCCGTTTGAAGGTTCACGGTAAAAGTGGTATGGCATAACGGAGGCGTATTTGTGCATGCAGACGATCTTGGAGGAGGAAGGGCCGCATTTTTGGGCGAGAGGTTGAACACCGTTGGAGCTCGGTATGGAGTAGGCGGCAGCAGCGCCGGCAAGGAAAAGAGCTTGAAGCATTGCAATTATATATGATATAGTATGTATATGAAGGAAGCAAATGTGTACATATAATTAAGTATATAACGTGGACACGTCTGGATATTTAAACATAATTTTTTAAAAAATTCAAAAGGAATTTACGGTACAGCACAGCGCATTAATTGCAGTAATTGCTTGTCTCGTACCCAGACCACAGGGGTGCATGCCTCCCGATCGCGATCATGGAATTTCTCAGTTGGCTTGAATACGCGGCGGGAACAATACTCAATCCTGACGTTGGAATTTGAAACTTATAGGTAAGTTGTTTCATTTGTCTCGTACCCAGACCATACACCCCTGCAGCCATGTGGTCTACGAGAACAGTAAGTTGTTCCGTTTTGGTAAGTACGACAGTTGCAGATATAATACATTTACAGAGTACAAAACAGAGTATGCAAGCCACATTTGAGTGGCTGCACCCTGTGGCGGCTATGCCAAAAAAGAGCTCCATCAACAATACTACTAGATCTGAGTTGCTGAAAACAAGCGCTCATATCAATGAACACTACATAAAAAAATACTAAGATTAAGTGGGATATTTCAATTATATAAAACTAATAAACTTAAATTCAACCGGTAATAAAAAATAAAAAAATAAAAAAATAAAAAATATAACACATATATTAAAAGTCAATTTGTTGTTTTGGGTGTCGACGATGTCCCTTGGCTAGCTTAAAAGCAATTCAAGACCAACAATGCTCCGCTCAACCACCCTCACCGCCAATACAATCCCACGCCATCTCCGACACCCCCGTCTCCGGCCCCTCTCGCCCCTCTTCCTCACTTCGACAGCCCACATAACCGTCCCCAATGGCGGCAATTACAACCCCGCGGCCCCCCGCCGCTCCTTCACAGCCCCCACCATTGAACCCCTCCTCTCCACCACCACATCCCTAATCCTCACCCTCCAATCCACCACCTCCCTCCCCTGGCTCCTCACGATCCCCTTAGTAGCCATAACAGTGCGAACCTGCATCACCCTCCCCTTCACAATCTACTCCCACAAACGAACCCTAAAACAACTCTCCCTCTCTCCAATCCTCCACGCCTGGTCAGCGGTCTACCGCCGCCAAGTCGCCCGAGAACTCCACCCGAACACCCCCTCAACACCACCAGCCCTAATCGGTAAAAAAGTCTTCGACACGCCCGAGAAATGGACAAAGGAGGTGTTGAAACGGACGAAAGCCAAGAGGGTGGAACTGTACAAGTTGTTCGGATGTCAGTACTGGAAGGGCTTCGTGGGGTTGATACAGATCCCCGTGTGGGTTTTGGCGTCGGTTAGCGTTAGGAGGGTTACCGGTGTCGGTGGGTGGGATTCTCCCATCGATATTGCCAAACGGGCGAGGGAGGTGAATGCGTTGCAGTCCCCCGGGGCGGTGGAGATACCTGCGCCTGTTACGGAGGGTATGGTGGGAATCGACGAGATTACGGCGAAAGTGAGGGAGGAAATGCAGACCGGCGGGATAGATGGCTGGTTTGTGGATTTACTGCAGCCGGATCCGTATATGATCCTTCCCATCGTGTTCTCTTTAACATTGTTCACCAACGTCATGGTAAGTTACCCCGTCATCTATCACTTACCTTCAATCGGGGTCTTTTCGCTGATTAGGGTGGCCAGTCCGCGACGGCAAGGGCGTCAAAGGAACCTACGGGGTGGAGAAAGGGTCTGAGAAATGCCCTGATGGGGATAAGTCTCGCTGCCTTCCCGTTGACGATTGGATCGCCCGCTGTACTGCTGTTGTATTGGATTACTTCGGGTACGTACTCTTTGATACAGAACGCGGTAATACATAAAGTATACCCGCCGTCTAAAGCCATAACACCCATAGGTGATAAGGTGCCTAGCTGGTTCAAGAAGGCGGGGCCAGAGGGACGACCCCAGTAATATAATAAATTTTATAGAGGGTAGATATGTGTAAATATGTAATTCCAAATGCCGAATGTATAATATATGGTGGAATATCCGGGTATCCAAAAAAATCTTCAGAAAAATAAAAATAAAACACCAAATCTAGGAAATATGGTTGAAGGGACTACTTGCGCTTCTTGCTGTCAAGCAAATCCAAAAGACTGTCCATGACACTGTTCCACTGCTCCTCAAAGATCTCCTCTGAGAACCTTAACGATGATTCCCGTGCTCGCTCCCTCATAGCCACTGTATCTCCTTCATCGAGTGATAGGGCCTCCTTGAATCCCTCTGCGAATTCCTCTGCCGTTGTAGCATGGTAGCCTAGGGATAATATCAGCATCTGCACTCCTATAAACCCGACTGAAGGGAGAAACTTACCGGTCCTCAACCCGTCAACATCAACCACAATATCCAACTTCGGCCCACCGCTATCATGAACAACTCCAATCAACCCGGCGGCCTGGTACTCAACGACACCGATACCAAAATGCTCATTCCACATAGCGTTAACACCGACACTCGCCTTCCCGAGCCACCCTATAACATCCCCCCAAGGCGCGTTCGTCACGAACACAACATTCCCATCGATCTGTAGCTCATGCGCCAGCAATCTCAGCTCGTAAACCTTCTTCTCGTCTTGGTCTTCTCTTACGGACCCCACCAGCACCAATTTCGTACCCTTCAACCCCTGAGGCGCAGTTTTTAGGAACTTCTCAAACGCCTGGAGGACGAGTACGTGGTTCTTTTCCGGGCGGAATTGCGCGATGTAGAGGATAGCGTCGTTTCGTTTTTCTTTTATCGAGATCTTATCGGCCAGCTTTTTAACCGCACATGGTGGGAAGAGGACTTCGATGTCCCCCTTATTCTGTCGTCCCGAGATCCATTTGATCGCTGTAGCCAACCCGCCATCGAACTTTGGAGCAGTAGCAGCAGCAGTGGATAGTTTGATACCCGAACCTGCCCTCCCACCGGACGACTTGACACCATCGCTCCCAACCTGAACCCCACCATCCTGCCGACCCCTCCACAAGGAATTCAAATGCCCAGCCGTCCAACTACTATTCGCAACGACAACATCGATCCCAGACCCCGCATAACTATACAACATCGCAAAAAGCTGCCAGTACCGTTTCTTCACACTCTTCTCCGGCGACAAAGACCCCAACATATCGGTACTAATCGTCGGGTAGTGAACATACGCCCCAGTCGGGATTCCGAACAACTTTTTCGCCAGGAGGACGGTAAACGCGTATCCCATGGTATCGATATACACATCCGGCACCAACATTCCGAATGCCTCGAGGGCGAGGAATACGGATCCCAGTGACTGGCCCAGGAGCGTGAAGCGCGGCCATGCCGAGGAGGAGACTAGGTGTCTTTTCTGGAGGTGGATGAATTGGACGAGGGAGGGGTTTAGGTGGATATCGAAGCGGTTTTTGACGTTGGATAAAATGGTGGATTTGGTGACATGGTCGCCGGTGTAGACGACGTTGAGGATGTGGGGGGAGTGTAGTTGATTTGCGTGTATTGCGGCCCAGAGGACGCGTTCACCGCCGCCGCCGGCGTTACTGTCATAATTACAATTCCACCGTTAGCTAAATCATATTCCGCAGGTAGATAGAGACATTCACAGATAAGGAAGCTGTAGAGGAGCTTCTTTTCCGTACCAGTAAGGATGGAAGAACCCAACGATCGTAGTCGGCTGCGGAACAGGAGTCTTCGACGACGATGTCGGATTGACCCTAACAGACTCCTCCAATGATACTCTAAACAATATCTCCCTCTTATCGCCATTCAAACTCCGAATATAAAACCCAAACAGTCGTAATAACGGCCCGTGCAGCAGTAGCAATAACAGCGGGAAAACGACGGGAACAGCGACGATTGCGTATGGTGCCCAAGCGCAGTAAGTGCACACCTCCTCACTATCGATAGTCGGAGGAGGAGGCGGGGGTGGCTGAGAGGCATCCATCGCTGTGGAAGATTTGGCGATGCTGGCGATGGCAGTCGAGTGGACTTGGAAGCGGTGAAGCCGAGAAGAAGTGGTGATTTGCTGTTGTTGGTGGCATTTGCCGCATTTAAGCCGCATCTTTTGGCGACTCATAACTTCAACTTCAACCTCAACTTCAAACTGAACCTCAGATATCAGCTATCTCGATATCTGCCCCACCGCAGCTTTAGCTTCATGGGTTAATATTGTCGCAGGTAAGTAAGCACTTCCAGAGAGAAAAGATAATGCTAATGCGGTATATAGGATAGCTGTTATATGAACCATGTCCTCTCGCGCGCTAAGAAAGGCCCAGCAGAGGGCAGAGGAGGAACGTCTGGCCGCCCTCGCCGCCTCTCCTTCAAAAGACGCCCAGAATGACGACGACGAGGAGGAAGATGAAGAGGAGGAAGATGAAGCTCCCGTCGTCTCGAAGAAGCCGAATCTGTTTGCCATGCTAGATGCCGAGCTCGAAGAGGCCGAGGCCGAGGAGCAGGACGAGGACGAGGACGATGTCCCGGAACCCCCCTCGACGACATCAGCTCCAACAGCCCCCTCGAAATCAAAAAAGAAATCGAAGAAAAAGAAGAAGAACAAGGGCAAATCTAAAGCCGCAGCCGCCGCAGCCGAGGAGGACAAAGACGACGACGACAAAGAATTCGACAGCGCATTACAAGCGCTCAAATCTACGACAATATCCTCTTCCACAGGAACAGCCTCGTCCTCACGATCCTCCCCCTCAGCACTCCTAAACACCCTCCTACACATCGACCCCCGCCACCTCGACCTCGAAAATGAAATGCGCAAGCTCTTCGGCCGCTCCGCCACCCGCGAAACCCCACAGGATTCCTCGCGAACGAACCGTTCCCGTCTACCGGGAGCCTCCACCCGCGCCCTCTCCAGCCGCCGCAACCCCTTCGTCCAACCCGGCGAAAACTGGCCCCGCGACTCCTCGGGCGGTCTATCAATGGACCTCCTCTCCAAATCCGACGTCGACGGTACAATCTCCTTCAAGTACTCCCATTCACGAGCCTACCAGGAAACCCAACGTCAATTCCTCCTCTGCGTCCGCTCGATGGATCCGGACCGCATGATCTCCCACCTCTCCTCCCATCCCTACCACATCTCCACCCTCCTCCAAACAAGTCACATAGCACTAACCCAATCCAACGACCACACAACCTCCCAAACCCTCCTCTCCCGCGCCCTCTTCTCCCTCGGCCGGAGCAGCCACTCCGTCTTCCCCACATCCCTAACCTCAGGCCTAGCCCGCCTCTCCTTCGACCACTTCGAAAACCGAGAACTCTACTTCGCAGCATGGAAATACATCCTCTCCCTCTCCCGCCGCGGCCTCTGGCGCACCGGTCTGGAATTCATAAAACTCCTACTCCAGCTAGATCCTACTAATGACCCACTCTGCCTCCTCCTAATAATCGACCAATACGCTCTGAAATCCCGCTGCTTCGATATGTTACTATCCCTATCCTCAACCCCGCTGCTGGAGAAAACATGGTCGATGAGCCCGAATATACTCTACTCCCTCTCCCTCGCCGAATTCATGGCCGGAAACGTCGAATCCGCAAAATCCCGCCTGAGGGACGCGGTATCGAAATACCCCTGGCTGCTAACAAAACTCCACGGCGCCCTCTCCGCCGAAAACGCCACGAGACCGCTGCCGGAGGAACTATGGGGCCTCCTCCCGCCCTCGGAAACCGACAACCTCCTCGCGGAAATGTACACCCTCCGTCTCGGTGATCTGTGGAATATTCCCGAACACGCGCAGTTTCTTATATCGGTGCTCTACGACCCTGACGCAAAATTGGGGGAGAAGATAGATAGGAGGAGGGTTCACAGCATGAAGGCTATCTACGAGGGTTCTAAGATGCGGGATCTGGCTAGACATATTTTCCTGATGGATTTGAGCGAGAGTAGGGGGTTGATCGGGTTCCTTCCCGCGCAGTTTAGGAACGATCAGGGGTATGCGTGGGATATCCTACCGCCAGAGGGGAAGGAAAGTGAATACCAACGGGAGATGGAGACGGGAAGTCGGGGTGATGATGCCGGTGGGCCGCCGGAGGCGGTTGGGGCACGTGGATTGTTCGAAGCGTTCTTTAGGAGTTTGTTACCGGATTTCCAACCGCCTGAGATGCCGCCGCAGGCACCTGCACCTGCTGTGGGTGAGCAACAGCGACAGGAGGGGACGTTTGAGGTTGGAGAGGATGATTTGAGGGCTACGTTGGTGACTATGGTCGAAGATGGGGATGGATTCCCGGCGGGGATGGGGATCGCGGAACGGGCGGAGTTGGCGGTGAATGTGGGACTGGTGCCGAGAGAGTTGAGGGGGTGGTTTGCGGAGAGGTTTGGGGTTGTGGTTGGGGATGTGCAGGATGATGCGCAGGAAGAGGATGTAGTTGAAGAGCAAGCAGAAGAGGAGGAGGAGGAAGTGGAGGAAGTTCAAGAGAGGGATAGTAGGGCTATCGACCGGTTGGTGCAGATATTAGGAACCGGAGACCGGGCGAGTTTGAGGATGAGGGTGGATAGAATGTTTGAAGGACAGGGCGCAGAGATGGCGGATGTGAAGAGACGGGTGGAAGAGCGGCTGGGGCTACGGTAGATGTTCTTTTACATACCTAAGTACTTATATATTTAAGCTATCTGGGATGGTATGTAAATAGTTTGAAGCATTTCAATATGATCATGATGATTTGGACAACATATACATCCGTCTTCATTATCCTCTATCGTAAACTCTTATATACCGCCATCATTACTTATACAAACAAACATAACATACATCCCACCCACCCGCCTCTTTCATAATTTATAAAACTCCATACTCCCTTCCGTATAACATCAAAATCAATTCTGCACCCTCAACCCTTCAAACTTCCTTTCACTCTCCTCAATCTCCCTCTCAATCTCCCTATCCACCTCCTCAATCCCAACCCTCACCCCCTCCAAAACCCCCCCGGCCTTCTTCCCATAATCACTCTCATCGAACCCATCCCTCCCAACAACCAACATATTCAACCACCCGGCAAGCCTAACCCCCCCCTGCGCAATACTCTTCTCAATAATCGGCACCGCACCATCAGCATACTCCCCGCCCAACTCCTCCCCATCCAACTTCCCCCCGTTATAATTCAGCACATAATCACAAATATACCTATTCGCGCCCGAAGCCCAAACGAGCGCACACTCCTCGGCATCGGTGGTATTCAAACACCCCCTCCACCCCACAACATCATCCTTATAAACCCCATCTTCAATACGCTCTTGTAAATCGTTCGCAAGCGCTATTATGGTCCGTTCGGTGGGTTTCCCCCTGGCGCTCTCGATGATGCGGGAGTCCCAGATGGAATGTAGATTCGTTTCGGAGCCGTGGAAGAGAACTTTTATCCGGTTGCCGCCGTAGGCTTTATGTTCCGTATGCAGCGGTTGGTGAATATCCCCCAAAAAGTGTAGTATAAACCTCAACGCCTGCGCCCGTTGCGGCCAGGGTAAACTATCATCTTGAATCCTCGCCGTCTAAAAACTCCATCAGTAAACTTGTTTTTTAAAAAATAGAAAAGGGGGGGGAAATACCATATTAACCAAAGCACTAACAATACACCCCGTCCCCTCACCGCCGCAATCACGCTTATAGTTAACCTCGCATACATTCGGCGGATCGTCTTGCGCGTCGATGTAGTGCCAGGTTTTACTATACCGTCCCAACGGAATATGCGCGTATCTATCCGCCCACACCGCAGCGTCGAGGATGGATTGTCCGCGGTAGAGGTAGGTTTGTACGAACACCGCCGTCTCTGGTAAAAAATACCTGGAAGCGAGTAATGCGACGGTTTTATGCCCGAGGAATCCCCACGCCGATGCCGTGGAGGAGAGCGCTAGCGCTGCGATGGAGATGGTTGGGAGCTTCATGTTTAAACTCTCTTACTTGTGGATTAGACCGTGGGAATACATCGAGTCAGAAGTTAGGAAACCAACGGGGAAGTAACCATTTTATATCCAAATCTACACCCCCCAACCTCCTACGTACTCACTACTCGGACGCGAAGTCACAGCGGCGTGGATCAGCTGAGCGCCGCAGCTAATGCACAACCCCAGCACATCCCGCCAACAACCCACCTGATTCGTCGCCCCCAAAAGTGGGGCCCTCGCAGCTCGCTCCCTACCGAAGCGCACTGCGGAATACCTGAACCTCCAAACCCACCGCGATAACGTAGACATCAACAAAATCATCAACCGCGAATGCGAAACTTCAGCCGTAGAAGGCGTTATGGCTTGCATTCACCCCCATAGTAATCATCAAAGCGGCAGCAAAAACTCGAAAACCCGTCCCGCTCGATATCCAAACACCTCCTGGACTTGCGCCGTACACCAGGCTCCGACTTTTCAGCCCGTCGCTGCAATGCACCACTGACATGATCCTCCCCGGCAAAAGCTGCCTGAAAGCACCTCCATATCACCATCACATCACAAAGCCACTCCTAGGAAAAGTAAAAAGAACGAAAAATGAAATCCCATTAAAACTATCCACTCTTATCCACCCCCATCAATTGAACATTAAATTATTCCCAAGTTATAAAACCCCAAAAAGAGGGAGAAAAAAGAGAAAGATATCCATTCCGAAAAAAAAGGAACTGCGAAATAAAAGAAGCAGGGAAAAAATGTAAAATTCGTGTGCATTAGAATAAAAAAGCAGCACCTTGAGTATATATGAAGGAAACTGAACAGAAAGAAGAAGCAGGGGGGGATAAACGGTGTCTGTACAATTGATAGCACCCCAGGCGCCCCGAAATCCCGTAGAAACTGGAGGGCAGCTGGGTGCGATGTTCATGAGTAGTAGAAGTAGAAAAGAAAAAACCGCAAAACGAGCATGATAGGAATAAAGCAGAGGGGTATTAAACTTGCAAGTCCAAAAAGATAAAAAAAAAAAGGGAGGAAAGGAAGGAAAAAGAAAGACACAAAAAAAGTGAATCCATAAGCACGTGTGTCAAAAAAAAACCTAAGGAAACATTCTTTTTAAACAATCATCCGTCGTCCATGTACATACATATCGATATATCCCCCATATGCAGAGCCATAAGAAATGTAGCCTCGATACCAGGGCCCCTGAGGCGCCGTAAGAAACGAAAGTGAGGGAACCGCAGCAATATCAATCACTGCTGCTTCTCGTAAACATACCACTTGGGCATCCTAACCCCTTCCTTTGCCGCCATGACCATCGCCGTATTAAGATGTCGATCACAGCTGAGCAGCAGCGGGTCTTTGTGATGGAACCCAACAAGCTCGTCCTTCGACGGGTCAAATCCAATATCCGCCTTCAACATCTGGACCACAAGATCCCAGCTGAACCTCGCATTGGCACTATTATCCGGAGAACTAGATTTTCGAGATTCACCGCTGGCATCGGCATCCACCGTCGGCTTTTCTTCGGTCTCCTCCTTGTTGCTCTCAACTTCTTTGACTTCGTCGATTTCCATCTTCTCACCCTCCTCGCCTTCGACGGGTGGCGTTGCAGGTCTTCGCATGTCGTCTGCAGTCATCATACAGATCTTATTTGTCTTCGTGCTTTCGACAGTAACGGAGACCGACGACACTTCACATGGCGGGTTGACACCAGCCGGGTAACCGAATAACATCACAACCGGAGCAACCGCAGACGACTTAAGATCGGTTGGCGGGCGAATCGAACTCGGTGACTTGGCCTCGGTGGGGGGTTGGGCGGGTGCCGAAGTCGACGTGGAGAGGGATTTCAACGAAACCCGGGTTTTGCTGATCGCTGGCGACGACGGGCTCGCCGGAGTGGTGACCGTCTGCTTTCGGGTAGTGATCTTGAGCGGGACAGGTGCAGCCGGTGCGGACTGAGGGGTCGGCGAATCCTTCTTCTCTACGGTTTTAGGAGTGCTGAGTGCGCTGCGGGTAGTCCTCCCGGATCGTGTGGTGGTAACCTCCTGAACAACTTTCTCCGGCTCAGCTGCGCGGCCCCGTGCGGGGCGAGCTGCCGTTTTGGCAGGTGTAGCCTTTGCGGAAGCGGCTCGGGCGTTCCGACCGGAAGCCGGTGTCTTGGAGAGAGCAGCTCGTCGGGCTGAAGTTCGAGTCCCCGTCTCCTTTTTATCGGCAGAGTCTTCCCCTCCGACTTCTTCTCCGGCCTCTTCCTCTTGTTGTTCGGCTCCTTCTTCGATTTGGTCTTCGGTTGGCACTGAATCCTCCAGACCTTCCTCTCCATCCTCTTTCAGGTCTTGGTATCCCTCCTCCTCATCTTCCTCCTCATCTTCCAGACCTTCGAGAGCTTCGTCGTCTTCAGCTTCGTTAGAGGCAGCTCTATTGTCAACTTTAGCCTGTCGTTTTGCCTCTCGCGAGTCGTCTTCTTCCATCGTGCCATCTAATTCACACACCCAAAACACACACACAGAGACACACAATTAGCAAAACTCTTCTCCCTTTTGATACAACCAAAGAAAAAAACAGAAAAAGAAACACAACAAGGACTATTATGGCGTACCAAGTCCGTTATTCGCAACAACAGGCGCCTTCTTCTTCACCATCTTGACGGTCTTTCGCTTCGGTGTGGTGGTGGCAGCGGGTGCGATCCAGCTTTCCTTACCCTCGGCTCTTAATTGCTCCTCCTGTTCCCTCTTCTGTCTCTCGCGATCCTCTTTCTCGCGGGCACGTCTGCGTCTCATCCGTTCGCGTTCTTGGGTTCGATACTCGTCGGTGTCGGTTCTCAATCTCCTCCTGGCCATCTGTTCCTCCTTGGTCATCTTGGGTCGCCGACCGTGGCCTCCACCGCCGGAAGGGTTGTTGGGGGTGGCTCTGAACTTGATTTGAGGGGGTTGTCCCATAGGCTGGTGAATATCGGGATGGTGCATGCCGTTTCCGAGGAAAGGATGCTGGGCGGGAGCGATGTAGGCAGCTCCGTGGCCGTCATCCATGACGACTTCACCGCTGTTTTGGGTTTGCATCTCCTTGGCGGTAGGAGGCCTGATGCGACCGGCTGAGTAGATTTGGGAGTCGGAGGGAGGAGGCAGACCCTGTTCGAAGGGAGGAGGAGGAGCGTATGAATGGGGAGAGGTTTGGTGGAAGATGATGGGATGCTGGCCCTGAGGCGGCATCTCGTCGGAGAGGGCAGGGTCGAGGATATGGTGAGCATTGTCGGGCTGCTGGATACCGTGAGATAGCGAGGATTGCTGGGGGTCGTGGATGGCCGAAGGATCGGTCAGTTCGGGATCGAATGCAGGGTCGGTGACAAACTGGGATGGCCAGTAGGCCTGCGGAGGGGAACCCAGGAAGGCCATCTTGGTTGGTGGGACTGCGGGATTCCCTGGTCTTGTGCGATGATGGCGATAATGCAAACAACTTTTTTAACGAAGGAAAAAAACAAAAGAAAAAAGGGTAAAAAAAAAAAGAAAAAAAAGAGAACAAAGGAAAAAAGGGTGAAGGGGGATCTCGAGTAACCGACGGTCGACCAGTTGGAATTCTGTCAGACCGGTCGCGACTTTCTTTTTGGATGTGGAACGTTGGTTGGATGGATGATGGTGTTTGTCGCTGATGCGGAGGCCAGGCGGGCGGGCAGGTTGGTTGGTCGGCTGGTCGGCTGGTCGGCCACAACAGAGCAGAGCAGAGCAGAGCAAAGCAGCGACAGACAGTCAAAACAAGCCGACAGAGCAGAACAGACGGCACAGACGGCGGAATGATAATAGAATGGTATAATATAATAGGTCGGCCGACGAAGGATGTAACCTGTTCGCGTGCACACCGTACCCTTAATTAATACCTTTAAGAAGCAGGGCAAGCAAGCAGGATTGTTAGCTGCAGATTGCCTGTTCGCCAGTGGCAGTTAGTATCACGTAGACCAGACCGGCACCTCATCGTGCATCGACAGGCACAGCCAGATGAGGGCGATGGAGATACTCACCAAAGTAGCCAATAGTAGTATCTGGCTGTCAAACAGCAAACTGGAGTTCAAAAGGCCGTTCGAACCCGGTAAAAGGCCAACGGTAAACGGGGCGGTGATGGGAGCAGAGACGAGAGAAGAGGGCAGGTTTGACTGTCCGGGCAGAGCACCTTGATTCGATGGAGGAGACCAAAAGCAAAAGCAAAAGCAAAAGGTTTGCGGTGGGAATCGATATCAATCAATCGATCGAGAATGGGAAATCGAAGGGACGATTCGATTCAATTCGATTCGATCGGTCGGAGAAAGAAGAAGAAGAGAAAGAAAGAAAGAGAATAGAAAAAGTAGCGAGAAAAGAAATTTTAGGAAGAAAAGAAGGAAAAGAAAAGAAAAAAAGAGGGGAAACCCGCAACACAATCTGATTATTATTATTCTGATTATTCCCTCGAGACTACCGCCACTGCGGACTATCTGCTACCATATACTTGCATCTATTACCATACACACTACTATCACCATAGTGTATAATATCACCATATTGATCATTGATATCCTACAAACAGGCCATGTCTGTCCGTACCGTACACAGTGTATATAGTAAGTATATAAGTAACTAGGTATATAGTATATGATAATGGGAAGGCTGGCCACCGTTGCTTTTTCGCCTAAAACCAATCTGCCCCGCCTGTCTTATTCCATCCTCTCCAAATCGCCCCCAGTCCTCCCATCCTCAAAAATCCACCCATTTGCTCAAAAACTCCCCTCTGTCGGGACGCAGAAGGGCGAATGACATAATTTCAAGATGTTTGACCGCATGTCGTTGAATTTACCTTTCGGTCGCGGGAAACATGACAGGCAGAACGAACAGAACATGCCATGCCCTTCCCTCCCTCTTGGGTTTTTCCCCAGGACGAACAGCCGTTTGTCAAACATATATTCACTCCAATACCAATATCCATACATGTCATCCATACCCATACTAAAGGTACATGGTATACTGAGGGGGGAGGAGTAGTAGTAGTTAGTATTGATATTGGAGGTGGGGAGTATCATGTGCCAGCCCGGCTCAATATCCACCAATATCATCACAATCGGAGGAGAAAGGCTGCCCTCTTTCGAATACGAGTCCCCCCTCCATTTTACCACACACCCCCAACACAATCCTCTTTCATATGATCGCACACCTGTTCGCTCCCCCAGATCCCCCTTCTGGATTCTACTTAATATCAAATATAAAATATTTATAAAATAAGAAAAAACGTATAAAAAACGTATAAGCCACACTTGTATCGATCAATATATCTATTAGCCCCTCTATCTCATCTCTTTCTTTTTTTCGTTCTTATAAAAATATCCAAAATAATACCCATCCATGCAACATCTTCCCCCTTCCTCACCTATAGCTAGCCTCGCCCCTCCACCCCAAGTCTAGTCTCGTTCCCAGCCTCACCCAAGGTAGTCCACCCAAGTCAAAAAAGAAATGGTAAGAAAAATGACCCGCTCACAATGAATGAATCCCAAACCAAAAAATGACTAAAAAAGATAAAAATCACGAAAACATATCCGCCAACCCCCCATACTCCGGCGTCCGTCCCCCCTGCATAGCCTCCCGCTCAACAACAAGCCTCCTCTCCCTCTCCTTCTCCTTCTCCCGCTCCCTCTCCCTCTCGGCCTTCTCCTTCGCCTTGGGAATAACAACCTTCCCCTTCTCACTAATAGCAACCCCCCTAACATCACTCAAAAGATCCAACATGAGCGTCCTCTGAACCCGAATGTTTGACGACGACATCAACCTCCTATGGAACGACTCAACCTTCTTTTCCGTCACTCCCGGGATCTTAAGTAACAAATGACGCGGATGATCAGTGTACGGTGAATACAGCGTGTAGATTTGAACAATCAACCCCGCCAAATCCTTCTGCACCTCCACAAAATAATCGTCGTTGAATGACTACCCCCACAACCAATTAGTAAAAACCCCCCTCTCCACGGTAATATTATCAAGGGGAACACAAACGTTAATGGCAGCCATAAACACCTCCCGACATATAAACTCCCTAAGCTCCGCCCTCTGCACAAACTCATCGATAATAGACCTAAAAACCCGTATGATAATCCCGCAGCACCGCGAATCCCTCGTCCCCAGCACGTGCGTGCAGAACAGTATCAACGGCTCCAGTATCGCATTGCTCGACAATATAAACTCCCGCATCTGCCCTTCCTTCTTCCCCGTCGTCGATGCTTGAGATGCTTCCTGCGATCCATCCGCCCCGGGTTCTATATATCACCAGTTAGCCCTTTTCCCCCCCTTCAAAATATAGAGTAATATATTACCTAGCCTCCCGGGATCCAAAAGCTGCGCAACAACCAAAACAGCCGTATAAGTAAGCTGCCTCAGCACGCTCTCCTCCTTCATCTCAACCGCCAACTTATCCTCCTCCGTCGTCGCAATCAACCCCGCATTCACCAACCTCGTCCACTCCCCAATAACCTTCTTATCAACCTGCAAAAACATACTCGACAAAAACGGCGTCAAGAAATGCTGTCGATACTGCCCAGGACACTCATCCAATATCACCCGGCTGATATTGATCAAAGTGGTCATCTGATGACTACTCAACGAATCCGCATCCCCAAACATCGCAATCGTAAGCGGCCCCGGAAGCTCCGCGTAGTCATAAAAGTTAATATCCAACTTCCCCAACGCCCACAGGATCGAATAACACGTCTCCCGCACCGTCCTAACAGTACCCCGGACGCTACTCGCAAACCCTTCCATCGTCAACCGCGTCTTCGACACATTCTCATAAAACTCATCCCGACTCCCCGACGAAATCCCACTCTGCCAGAATCTATCCGTCAACACCCTCTGCATCACCGGATGCAGTTCAACCGGTAAGTTCCCCCAATTCTTCGGATTATGAAACGCATGCGCGTGGCCCAGGAATTTCAGCAGGTTCGGTAATATCAAATTGATCTTATCCCGCCAAACGTGGCACGCAACATCATAAGTCGCGCTCGGCTTCTTAATCTTATCTGCTGTAATCGCTAAATACCCCTTCGTAGCCCTCAACGGTAGCACATTGTACTTCTCAGTCAACTGCGCCTGCAAAGCTTGTCCCTCCGGATCCAACTCGTGCGAACTCCAGTCTCTGATCAGATGCGCCTTCCGACTATGAAGGTACTGCTCAACCTGATCCAACATCATCATCTTGCAGAACCCATCAAACGACGACAACACCTCCGTCAGCTCCGGCCGACACCATACCTCCACGATCGGCGTCAAATGCCCCTCCAAAGTCTGAATCCTCGGCGCATCCCCGATATGCTTGGTCCGTAGAATGATACTATAGAGAAACGTCCGATACGCCAGACGATGCCTATCGTCTAGTTGTTGCGTCGTCATAATCTCATTGATCTTCATCTCAAGCTGTCCGTACACCTGGATCAAATTATCCGGCATCTTCAACGCCAGCCTCTGTAACTCGCTTATACAAGTGCCCTGTAGATCTTTCACCGCTTCGTTGTAAGCCCCGTTCGGCGTGTTCTCCGGCAACCGTGTCAGTAGCACATATTCCAGCGCCTTGAGCATCAGCCCAGACTGTGTCTCCAGCGCGGTAGTCGACAGCGCTACAACGAGTTGAACAACCTTCTTCTTGATCAGGGGATCCTGGAAGTCGATCGTTAATAACCTCTCGCACCACTGTCCGAGGCTGTTCTCAAACGCCGCCTGTGGCTCCTGAGTCTCGCGAATGCTTTCCTGAGGTAACGTGGTAAACCATCTAATATACCCCTTCAACGCCGCGTCAACGACAGTAAATTTGGCGTCGGTTTTCAGGAAGAAATCCGAGTTCTTGACGTAATTCTCTGGTGTCACCGGTGGCATGTCTTTAAGCATCTGGCTAATAGCCGAGTCTAAATTCTGAAGAATGAACGGGAAAACCTCGAACGGGCGGCGGCGGACCAAAGAGTCGATGATACTCGAAATATATCGTCTATAATTCCCAAGGAAGGCGTGGCGCTCAGGCATCGTTTCAAAGTCCTCGAAAAGGAACAGGTAGGATGGGTTTTGGGAGTCGGTTGGGAGGGATTCATACTATATAGATATTCATTAGCAAGTAACCGGCCGCATCCCTAGGAAAACTTCATACTCGTATCAGTCGCTCGTCGCAGAATTGGATCAGCTGAGGGGCCAAGGCGTGAATTGTCTGATGATCCCGTATTCCCTCTTTGCGCAATATTCTCGCAAGTGCGTTGACATTATGCTGGGATACCGTCAAACTCTCCTGTTTCGCAAATTCGAAGAGTAGGAGAAGGAATTCGGACATGTCGGCGTCCCCTGGCATACTGCTGTACCTTTCCTCGACTGTAGTTCCGAGATGGGATACCATCTATACAATAATTAGTCCCGAAACTTCCTATCCGACCTAACGGGGTCGCTGTCTCGTCGAGCGGGGGTCGTACCTCAGCGAACCTCTTGAGGAACAGGTAGACATCCTCATCCGGACCGTCAGCATCAACCTTTATCGCCGCCAGAATATTCCTAAGCTCCCTAATCGTAGCCGTCCGGTACAGGGGTCCGACGATCGACCTAAAATCGTCATCATCCAAGAACTCTCGTTGGAACAGGATGTTTAGAGCTTCTATCGCAATCTAAACACTCAGTATTCTCCCACCAATAGTTGTCGCAGATATACTCACAACTCGCAGCTGCGCATTCCCACACATCATAGCCCTTCCAAGAGAATCCACAACTCCGGCTTGTATGATAGCCCTAATTCCCCATGTCAGCCCCCAATCCAGATATCCGTCTTGTTGCCCACCCACTTTGGAATCGACCACGCCATGCAGCTCCTTAAGGTCGAAAGAACTTGCACCGCAAATCCCTCCACCTTGGCATCTGCTATCCCTCCATTCAAACATTCCCCCAATTGGACCACCAGTCTCCCCAGCCAGCCTTCCTCCCCGCATCGTATCTCTACTTTGTTCTCCCGTTGCGGGTAGCTCTCCGCCAGTACTTGGTAGGGTGTAACCACATCCACACAAGCCTTATGCAAGGCCGTAGTTTTCGGTTCCCCAGCTATGCCACCCACAGCCGCTGTCGTATACTCCTCCCTGTTGAAAACCTCGTCTATCAAGGATTCCAGAATATACATCGCGAGTTCCCGCCTGAGAATATCCATATTCCACAGCTCGACAAGGTTGTAGTCCATATTCTTCCAGTCAACAGGCCAGCTCTTCTTCGCGACGTCAACCCACAACTGCGCAACTTTGTTACGTAGATAACTCGGGTCTGTCGTCGCGACATTCTTAGCAAGAAGCACGACCCATTCGCGAATAGCTATGCTTTCCTCGCTACCGTAGTCTAACCAGTTGTATCGTATCCCGTGTCCCAACAGACCTAGACCGAAATGTCGGACCGCGGGGACCTGAGACGCATCGCTGGCAAGGGTATAGCCGTGCAGCGGCGCCTTCGAATCGGCTTTGGCAGTTTCGAGGAATTCGCCGGCGGATTTTCGATGAGTATTAGAAGATTGAGGTGAGTGGATGACTTCAAGAGCCGCAATGATCTGTTGGACAGATGGAGCAGGTTGGTGGGGCGTGTCACCGTTGGTCCCGGCTCCATTGGAAAGACCGTGAGGGCCGGTGCCACCGGTGCCGTCCATTATAGAATAAGAAGTGTATCGAAGGAGTCGCCACGTAAGTTGATGAAGTTCGAAAGTTTAGGCGGCAATCAGTGTCTATGTTGTGTCTAGGATATAAACAGCGTCTACGTTTACGTTCGTTGTTGAGCGGAATGGAGATTTACGTGACGGTGGAGCTGGTTTGGTGTTAAGCGTTCAAACGTGACTAGGCGTTTCAAAACCACTGGCTTTATGAGTCAGCACGCAGGACAGATCAAGGGCGAAAGAAATGAGATGGTCCAGTTCGTCCCACTCGTCAGAGAAGGAAATGAGCTAATGAGGGGCACGGAATAAGATTGAAATCGATATTGATCGTGATATTGATATCCTATCCCACATATAGGCAGATGCAAAAGAGAGATTCCCAAGACACATAGGCGAATGACTACACAGACCAAGTGTAGTGATAGGATTAGGGCCAACGAACCAGGATTAAAGTCCAAAGCACCCTCTAAGCCAGCTCGAGCTCTACTCTTCGAGCCAGCCAAACGAACCGAAGTTTCGGGGCGGGAAGGATCCGGCGGTGGGAGGGAATATTCTGCAGGTTGCCGTGGAAGAGTTCTTTCACATAAGTCGGGAAGATTTTGGTAAACGAGAGCACTTCAGTTTCAAACGACCAAAACCAAACAAGGCCTAGAACACAGCCATCCGATATTCGATGACAATGTGGATCCGGATGAAGACGAGTGGAACTTGATATGTACGTGAGATGTATGTATGTATGTCAATGATGTTGAACGCGAGCTTTCGTCTGAAAATTTGGTTGGGCAGAATTCAGCAGAGAAAAGAACATGGGCATCGATGCGCTGTCACGCAGAGGGCCGACTAACCAGATCCAGAGTCGCCAAAGAGCCGCAATATTGCCACAGGACGCAGCTGTCAGCTTATCGATAGCTAGCTCTCGCAAGCACCTCTCTTTGCAGGCTATATTTCTAGCATGTAGGTACTTCGATATAAGCAAGATATCCAATAAATTTAAAAGATCGTATCTATTCGGGCCCTCGACTTTGAGGTTCTTCTCTTGTGGGCAGCGCCCGAAGCCGTTGATATAGAAGGTGGCGATGGCTGTTGATGTTGATGTTGATGGTAAGGTAATGTTGAGGTTTGGTCGAGAGGCTCGAACGAAAGACTCAGAAGCCGTGCTGTTGAGCCTCATAGAATCGTCGCCGTGGCCATGTGTTGAGGATCGTCGGTCTGCAGCCACAACCTCAACACAAACAACACATTTCCAAAGCCTCCAGACTACCAAGCTAACACCGCGAGACCAGCTAACACCAATGAGTTAGTCGACGCTCGAGACTACACCAAACTTAGTCTCGCGATGCATATGCATATCTCATGTATCTAATGTAAGGACCTCCATCTGTTCCGATAGGAATCATCAAATGGCACAATCGGATCTAGGCGTTCTTAGTCTTTTATGCAGCCCCCCATTTGTTTCCCTCAGCCAAAACTAGAACTTTGGCCTATCTAAAACATTAGCCCGCATCGTCTAGTACTGGCCAGTCCCGCTGTGCATCGCCTGCAAATTCCCCAAAGAAAACTGCGCGCGGAAGGTCGCACAAATGATGCTAGCTTTCCATTGAGCTCATTAGACATAGTAAATAAACTTCACATGCGCGCACGCCTCCTGCATCCTCTCGATCTTCTATGTATATCGGACTGCATTTAATATTTGAATTCAAGAATTTCCCCGAGGGCTATGGGATGGCCAGAGACTGGACCGATCCGATATCCGCCTTTGGTGTGGCCAACTTTTCTGAAACTCGGCCCTCTGGCTAGACCCTCGATCCTCGTGCATATGGAATACCCAAATGTCCACGTTGTCTATCTCGATCTAGGCATCCTCGACATTTGATTATTTTTGAGTATAATTAGTCACAGGAACAGAGATCGATCGATATGGGCACCTGGGCGGAGAAACGAGCACATACCCGAAGTACCATCGAGACCCTCGTTCTCGTCACATAACCGAATGGGTCGTTTCATATTCCGGTTTTACCGACTTGGTGTATGTCAATGTTCCTGATTTAGACCGTCTCAGGGTGTGGTATGCATACATGTGCAGCAGCAATAGGTATCCCATCTACCAAGCCAGGTCGGTCTTACAACAGCCGTCAATCCTTTACTTTCTTGTCCACGCTAACTAGCTCCCACAGATGTTTATTGGCCACGGCCGTCAAGCCACGCCCAAAAGCAAATGTCTGTGCTTCAACCCACCAGCCCACCTGATTTCGGTTCTGCCATGCGAGCGGGTGTGTGTACTACGTAGTACACCGAGGGATGTGGGACGCCTTTTTATGATACGATACGATAAGTCGAAAGCCCTGATGTACGCGTACGTGCCAGATATTCGTATTTCTAGGAATCGGCTTGTCCGCAATGTCAATGGACCATGTCGACAGGTAAATGCCGTACCTGAGTTCCATGCCAAGATGGAGGATACTAGCCCCAAGCGAATGGCCAAACCTGGTCTAGTCGCCCACCCAACCCTTTTACCGACCTCGCATGGTACAAATGCCATGCACTTCAGCCTTTAAACTTTCCACCACAGCACGGAGCTATACTGCACACTATTCCGCATTTGGTATATAAAAAGCGACTATTCGAATTAGAGTTTCGAAGATGTGGATATGTCAACACGCGGTGGTCCAAAAATTCCAACAGTTATGCATGCCAAAAAATCGGAGATGCATGTCCCAAGGCTGCACTGCACACCAAACATGGGCCCATTGCCCTTTGACGGCGCGGAAATCACAAATCTCAGGTAACATTTTCTACAAATGGCTGGTAATCGGAAGGGGTTCGGCGGCCATTATAAAGCCAGATGGGGCCCCAGAACGTCGTTGAAAGTCGGACTCTTTGGACGTTCGAACGTCAGCGTCGACTAGTTCCTTTCAACCATATGCCATTTCGGTAAACGGGGATTCCGACGTACCAACTATTACGTTTCAGTATTTCACAAGCTCATCAAGATGCGTTTTGGAATCGGAGCGTTCGCGCTTTTGGCGTTAACGGGCAGTGTATCAGCACAATGCGACGGCACATGTCAATGTGAACTTGACGATTGCCTCCAAGGTAAGATTCAGTAATACCTTCGGCTTGTGTAAATGTATCAAGAGAAAAGTAGCTCATACAACTTAATTGAAACAGCTCTGATCGGGACATTACCTTTCCCACCGAAAAGTGCAACTGATGATTGCAGAGACTTTCTTTGGGAACGTAGGACTTGGGGCTCAGAGTATGCCATATATCAACCCAATCTACCTGTCTAGCTCGTAGATGTAGATGGAAATAAGCTCTAGCTAACCATTCTATTCAGTACATCCACTATAACGAACTCTTTCACCGAAGACGTCGTTACGAAGACCGTCTCAACGACAGATGTCGTCACAGCCACAGAAGGGACAATCACTCAGGAGACGGTCACCCAAACAGTCACCGAAACTACGACCACCATATCCGGTGTCGGAGGTTTCACTGGAAACCCTGTTACAACTGTAATAGATCCCCTCCGCCGCCGAAGAAGAAGGCGGCAAGCAAACGCTATCCCCTCATACGCTAGCGCGTGTGGCGGCTCGATTGCCTATTCATCAGCTTGCACATGCATGGGGATCCCAGCCGATGGAACACGCTGGATAGAAGTCCCCACAGTCTCAACCACAATCATAGAAACAGTTGCTTCAACAGAGACCGCGTCTGAAACAGAAACCACTACAACTACCGAAGTTGGAGACTTTGCAAGCGCAACTGAAACATCAACTCTCGTGAAAACGGCGACCGAACAAGTTACCCTTCCCCTTTCTACGAACTTCCTCCTTCAAGTTACAGACGATGAGGCCAATGGTGATGCTAGAGGAGGCTTCTTACGCAATGTCTTGGATACAGGGAACGGGAAATATAGGGTAACGGTCGTCCCAAATAGCCAGGGAGCGAGCGGTGTCTATTACAAAATTGATGGCTCCGGCAACGTAGTCACGGCTGATGTAGGCCGTGGATGGGCCCACGACGATACCCCGACCGGACCGGGAATATGGCAAGCGTCTTCTGCCGGAAGCACCGGTTGGATAGACTACACTTGTCAACTCACCAGCGACTTACTCCTAACGTGCGGCTCAGTCTCGGAGAACCGTCCCTTCTTCGCATTCGACCCCTCCAATAACCGAATGCGTGCCTTCACTTATCTCCATAACATCCTTCTCACGGGCTGCAATGGACCCCTGATAATTGCTGCCGTGCCTGTCCCCGTTTCTACCCCCTACCCAGCGGTCTCCAAAGACGTCGTCATCCGCGCACCGTCAGGAAACGGTGTCTACAGTGGCTGGTTCATTGGGGAGGGCGACCAAGGTTCTCAGCCATTCCCGCGTGTCCGTTTCTTCGAGTCACAGACCGATGCGATAGTATTCAAAGCGAATCCGGTAAACGGCAACTTACTTGGCCCGAGCAATGCGCCTTTCTCCTCGGTAGCTCCAACGGCCGCCCAACCGTACCCATTCTTGATAGGAGGTTATGATACGACCCGTATAGTCCACCATATGATAGTGGACTGGGCCACCGGGGCGGTAACCATACAATATCCTACTACAAATAGATATCTGGGCGCCGTCATTGTAGCAGCAGGGGACACGACCGGGATTCCCTTCTTCAGGACGCACGTTAATACCAATATGCTTGCTGATGAACAAGGTCCACTTACCCTTGAAATTATCGAAGTATAATACATATGTAACAAACTGTGTATTCTTTCCTTCCTACTGTATTTATGAGATTATGTCGTTTAGGACTTTTTGGCGTCTCGGATACCATTGCTAGCCTTTTGTATTTTTGGTATATTAATGATATGGAATATTAATGTTTACTTTCCCCAAAAGCAAAATCCTACATTTGAACACTAGATAGTATTTTAAATTTGTTACACTGTTACATGAATTCTTCGTCACACAAACAGATATAAAGCGAGCACTGCAGCTGGCTAGGTAGCCTCGTAAAGTCGAGAGATATGATATCAACGGATTGCCTTGTGGGGTAGAAACGTGTTTAAACGTTTCATGCAGGTAGCGGCAGCGCCGAGCTCAAGACTAGCGGTATCACGGCCCAGTTGACTAACGTTACGATTGTGGGTCTACGGTGACATATCTATCGCTAATGGAAGTGCGCAGGCTAGCGCCCGTTATAACTCGTAGCTTGGACAGCGGATACCGGATCTCTGACAAAGGTTTCGCCAAGATTAAGTCATAGCATGACTTGATACAAATACATAATATTCGTAAACGATATCTCACTCTCAAATCATACATAAACAGTTTCCCAATAAAAATACCCTCGCACTGACAATTAAATCAGGCGGATAAGGACCATATCTCAGTAGCAACAATAATTGCTTACGCCTTCACTTGAACCGTAAGTGAACTGGCAACCTGATCAAACAACTGGGAGTCCTTCTTGATATACTCCTGGGTCAGCTTCAACAGCGGCCCGAGGGCATTAATATCGTCCAAAGCCCCAATCGATTCCCAATTATCGGGATGGTACACAGTAGTCTTCCGGAACCAACCCGTCTTCTCCTCCCATGCATCAACATGCTTCCCAACGTTCAAACGGAAGTACTTTTTGCCCTTAGTGTGAGGCGCAAAGGCGTCGATTAAAGTGCGGAATAGAAGGTGAGTAAGCTCGGTGTTGGTGGCGACCGAAGTGAAGGTTCCTACTGTGCTCAATACTTTCGTGGGATTGGCCGGGTTGTCTAGCCCGTGGTTTGGTTGCATGCCAGTCCCGATGGTGAGGAATGTGGATGTAGGGCGTGTGGCACCGTAGACGGTGAGCAACTCTGTCCAGAGCCTAGATACGCATAAAAGCATTGTAAGTATCGTGATGGACGCTTCTGTGGGGGCTTAAAGGTAGTGTAGAGTGAGCTTACCATCCCAAGGGATTGTTGGCACCTAGCCCACCATCGAGGAATTGATAGTTCCCAAGAACGAGCGGCTCGAAGTAGGTCGGTGCGGCAGAAGTAGCTCGCGCAGCCTCCCAAATCTTGATATCCGGGAACTCAAGTTGCTCCTCGGGGTTCTTCAACTGATACGAGCGAAGGAAAACTGGAGCACGGTTATTGAGCCCATCCGATCGCACCGCTATAACGAAACTATAACCAATAACCCATATTAGTACATCCCGAATCTCATAGAACAAATATGGTATAGAGAAGTAAAGGTCGCTCACATTTTGCACTTATTTTTAGGGTTCGGGTCCAGCAGCTTTGCATCCGGGTCTCCAAGCTTTTGGCGTACAAAATCCTTGATAGCGTCCTCTAGTGGTTTTGCACTGTACCGGGTACCACTGCTAAGTGCGCTGGAAAACATTTTGAAGAAGCCTTCCGGGAAGACCTTCTTCATGACAACCTGGTATGCTTGAATACACTCCTCGAGGGACATTTTCAGACGACCAAGCATGATGGCGATAAGGCTGCTCGTATTTTAGCATGAATATTACACAATGTGATATCCGGAGTTATGGGGCACATATATACATACCCGCCGGTGCTAGTTCCACCGATCATATCGAAGACCTCATGTGGGTCTTTGGTAATATTTGCCTTCTCGAAGACTGCCTTTAAGAGATGAAGTGTAACGAGGCCCCGGACGCCGCCGCCGTCTATACAGTTAAACAGTATATAAGCAAACCTGATCATATCAAGGCCTCCCTTTGCGTTATGATGTCTGGGTACGAGGACGATACTGTCCCGTTCTAAAAGAAACGCAATAATCAATAATTAACACTCACCGAGCGAGAGGACACGAAGAGGCGTCTCATCGACACTTGTAAATGCATCAGCACGAAGAAGACCATTCGAAAGCTCAGGAGAAAATGCCGCATTTGTCGCCTCATTGACATCGCGAATAGCATCCTGGATGGTCCTGAGCTCCGATATGATTTCAGAGTATGCAGGTGGTGCATCGCGATCCACTGTAGAACCCTCATGTTAGATCAATTAAACCGCCTGCAAACACCGATGAAGTGATAAAGTGAGCTGAAGACTTGAACATACTGGTTTCATGACCAAGCTCGAACACTAAGTATCCATTCCGCGCATGAATCTTCCACGCTTGGAATCGAGAACAAAGCCTCACACCAATACAATTCCCAGGCATTAGGTTCTTCACGAAATCGTGTTGCTCAGTAAACTTGTCACCTTCGCACCATTTATAATTGGGACTTTTGAAGTTATTGTAATGGCTACGCCAGACAAGCTCAATTCCGCCATCGGTAATACGCGGAGCCTCGTCCTCCGGGCTCTGGTAAATACCGAGCTCGAACCAGGTCCAGTTTCCTGCACTTTCATCGTTGCAGAAACCTTGGTCGTGTGATTCAGCGAAGAGCTGGACGGAATTGATTTTGCGGATAGTGACTTCATCTAGGGCCTATAGATTATCGATAATAAAGATCAGCTTCTCACATCGTAAACATGAGTTATACACAAATTAATTCGGCTTGAGCTCACAGGTGACTTGAACCAAACTTCTGCATTAATAACTGTTTCGTTTCCAGGAATTGGCTGGCTTTTCTGTTCATGATAGTTCTTCAATGCGTAAGTCCCATCCCCAAGTGGTCCTTCACTGGGGTCCCATTTGAATTGGAGCAGAGCGTCAATCTGGGATCGCGGGATATGTCCAGCACGAGGAAGTTGAAGAGCAGCCATTTTTATAGATTATCAATGATATTAAAGGTATATAATAGATTCAATTGATTGATTGATGTTGATGAGGACTGAATTCGAAACCAATCCCTCGTGCCAAAACCCTCATATTTATACCCGGATATCTCCTATGGTGAAGCCTTGAAGGATCCAAGGTCACAGCAGAAATCTTTCCAGCTGGCATGGATATCGTATACCCAGCTGAAGCTCTCTATTGCAACGCCGACGGCGCGACGCCTCCTGCAAGTTGAGCACTTGCGAGTGCGAATACCAGGGCGTTAAGGAGCAAAATCGACTTCAGCTGTTCCGGTGTGCGATAGCCAAGCCCGGTTCACCAAATCCAACAAACCCTACTGGCGCCCACACCCTCGCGCTGCGGGGCTGTAATGCACAAACATATAGCCCTGTGAGGACAGCCTCGAGAAACAAGGGTCCATGCATCCTACGGACTTCCATTCGCATTTTACATGTTTACTTCGTCGGTAAAAATTTCGGTCTTTGATGATGCACGTGTGGTCCTTGCCCCGCATTGGGCAATTCTAGTATGCGTGCTTTGCAATTGACCCCAATTCGCAAATTCGGGCGACCGTTGCAATTTGCAGCCGCACAGCTGCATCTTGTCAATTGCACCGCTGGATAGCTAGCTGGACGATATTTTGGCCCTGGCATGTCCGAGTCCTCTATATCTTTGGTGAGCCGGCGCCTATTGGAAATCTGCCCATTTTGATGTAACACGCCAGAAAGTTAGCTACGCTGGCGGCCCTGCAAATTCCGTAAAATTGTCGAGCCGACGGCTGGAGATTGACGCACTAGACAGCCTCAGAAGGCTGGCGAGATAGGCTAAACTAAAAATTGATTGTTGAACGTATTTATGTATAGAATGTAGCTCTATTGCATATAAGACTCTTCGAACGTTGGTGGCTCAACTCACTGGGTTTGTTAATTACCTCGGTATATATTATCGAACGAATCGATTCTCATCAGGTGCGAATTGATAGGACCTTTTGTACTTCGTACGCCTTGGTGTGCATATGCAGGTGGTCATACCGAGATTTATATCATTATCCGCTTCCACACAGCCCAAACCGCTTTAGTAGACACACACATACACACACACATGCAGCCCCGCCCGAATCATAAATTCTAGAGCTCACTTCACATCTAACTAATGTAGATTCCGTAATCGGAAATCGTAAACGCTATAGACCAAGATATCATGAAGTCCCTTGAGCAACCAAAGCCATCCATCCTATTTTCCTTTCCTCCCGAACTTCACCTTGAAATCCTCTCCCACCTTACTCGCGTCGAAGACCAAGTCTCCGCTAGCCTCGCTTGCTCATGTTGGCGAAATCTCCTCTCAAACAGCGAATCCTTACGCAATATCAGATACGCAATACCGCAAGGAGAACACACCGGTATCCACCCCTTGGTCAGCCCAGAGACGTCCTGGCTCTCTATAACCTCCCAAGCGGGGGTGGTTAAGGCCTACAACCTCTGGAGATTCAACTACCAGGACAACGAGGCGGTCAGGAGGTCCAGCGGATTCGATCCAGAAGCAAATAATGACGAAGAGGCGATTCTAAAACATCAAAGGAATTACCCAGACATCAAAAGTCCAATCAGCAAGCTTGACATTTCGTCCTGCCAATTCCTTGATGAGCCGTTCTTTTCACCGTATCTTCAACTGGAGGTGCCAGAGAACGACTGGCGGGACAACTTTGAACTGGGAGAACCTATACCAGATCAAGCTATGCTAAAAAATATGCTGAGAGGGTTTCTAGTCCCTATTTACTCGTCTGAAGGGTACCCGTTTGAGCGGCACTTTCTTTCATTCCAAGTATCCCGTGAACAGATCCCAGGACTTACACTGCGAGCATTGCTCGATATTGTAGCCAAGGGCTCAGGGGAAGCTATCAGGGAAGATATAGGTTACGGCTTCAAACTGCCTATGAACTTGGAGAGCGAACATGATATATTAATTGATCAGAATTGGTTTTACCGTTCAGCCTTTTCTCCCCCAGAGATGTGTGTCAAGGCGATAGTGATCCCTTGTGACGACAAGGAGAGGGAAGATGCCATCCAAATTATAGATGCTAGAAAGGCATCGGGAATAGTATATTGCTGAAATATTTGACCCCATGACTAGGTTCCGCCTTTTTTTTCTTCTCCTGTTTTTCCCAGCAAGACTAAATTAGATCTATGGAGGTCATGATGTTGGGAACGGGAAGTGGTGTCTTATGTCATGTATCTATTAGATAGATATACAGGTACTGCTTCCTTGTAGCATTCATCTTGATTACGAAATAGGCCAGATTTCAGGATGAAATTTGTGTAGTAAAGTCATAACACGTTGCGGTGTCTGGCTAAAAGTTTATATAAAAATGCGAATTTGTACATGTATGCTCATCGCTCCAGGTCTGGTACGAGAAGAACTCGTCTCTAGACATTTGGGACAGGGTGTCGACTAAATCGTAAGAAAATATATACTTGCGGTATTATAAAGTCTAAGGGGTATCACAACATCTATTAAATACAAAACGTATGCCGAAGTGATCATTCCGATCGTTAAACGCCATCTAAGTAAACCAAAAAACCCTTCTCATCTGGGGCGGCTCCTTCCTGAGAACTGTCTCCAGCCGTCTGTGCGGCTACCCACCCCAGCGCAAACCATGCCCCGGAATCCGTCGGCTGACTGAATGCCACCATCTCAGCTTCTACCTTCATTCCATATACAAAACTTTCGACTGCGGAATTGACAAGCCTAGATGCAATCCCGTGCCTTCTGTGCTTTGGGCATGTCCAAATGCGGGAGATACCAAGCAGTGCTGGCCGCTTTGTCTCACTATTTATCAAAGTCGTTAGCAGCTAACTTTTTGCCAAGGTTAAATCATGAGGTATACACACCTAATATCTAAAGAGCAGCTTATCGACGCACCTCCTTCCTTAGTCGTAGCCCACTGCGCCTCTTTAATCTTCTCTGCAAGACATAACCCCACACACTTCGTACCTTCCAGATATAAGTATATTTTAAACTGCTCCCCTTTTTCTATCTCTCCATCTACAGATCCGGAAGTAGAAGAGCCCCACAGTACACTCTCCGCAACTTCCTGCGCAGATAGCTCCTTGTTCGCGAACCGTAGGAACTCCATCGCCTTCTTCTTTTCAGTCGGCGTGCTTCGCCGTGTGATCTCGACGATGTGACAAGTCGAAGTAGGTGAAGATAGAGATGCCCGTTCCACCAATATCTTCTTCCCATTGGCGGTTTTGTCTCCCCTTCCTGATGCAAAAAATCGTGTTATAGGTGTTAAATTCTCCTTCTCCCCTGTTGTTGTACCAGTGGCAGTTGTCGCCCCAGTTTTCCCTCCATCCTTCTTCCCGCTAGCGGAACCGCGCCTCTTCCTAACGTCTTTATTCTCCATTTTGCTTTCCCAAACGACCTTCCCTTTTGCCGTACCGAACTCCAACCCTTCTACGATTTGGGCGTGATAGCGTTTATGCAGTTTTGCATCTTCATCTGCAGATGGTACATACTGCATCCCACACTCCTTGCAAGATATCTTCGGAGCTCCGATACCGTCTAGGTCGATTTGCATCTGGACTAGCTTTGGTTTTGGAGGTTTAGCTGCCGATGATATCGTAGAGCTGGAAGATTGTGTACAAGAGGATGTTGACGATGTCGATTGAGGAGATGAGGAGGGATTATCTGATGTCTTCTTTGCGATGTGTCGTTTGAAAAGGGGTTTCCGACGGGTAGAGATAGTGAATCCTGTGTGTTTTGTAGATATAGAGGATGTAGTATCGCCCTTTGATGTCTGGACTTTAGAATCCATCTTCGACGACGGTATTGAAAGCACTGGCCCTTCCTCGGTATTTGTGCCATCGTCATCGTCTTCGGCTACTGATGTCCCCGTTGCCGATTCGGGTTCTGTGGTTTCTACCGATCCATCTTTGTCGCTGTTGACAGAGCTTGCATCTTCATTTCCATCATCACCAGGCTCAGCTATCCGTGCCCGTTTTAAACCGTGCCCGTGGTGATTATTGATATCGTCATCCACGGAATCAGAACCGAGGTACGTCCGTGTCTTCTTGGAGTAGGTAGCAACCGGTCGTTTTCGTATACGAGCTATAGAAGAAGAGGACATTTGTATCTTCAAGAGGAACGGAGGGGTTTACCGGTTCTCTGTTGATACGGTGATTGATGGTGACGGGTTTCGTAGTTGGCTAATAGCTATGGAGACCGAGAATGAGGCTCTACAACAAACAAAAAAACGCGTTGAGGGATATCGTTCGCAGTGGAAAACGCGTTGTCGATGGAAACACAAAAACACGTCTAATTACCTTACCCGATTAGGGAATTCAAGAGAAAATCAAGCCAACCTCGGACGATTGGCTGGGAAAGGCGGGATATCACGTGCACACCGGAACCGGAAAGCTCTTGACGGGGCATATCATTTCCATATTCAAGCTAGCAAGCGCTAGCGAGGAAAAAAGTTAATAAGAAAGACTCCGGACTTTATCGGGCTAATAAAGCTCCACGGAAAAAGATGATATAATCTTAATTAAACCAAATCTTCGGCCTTGGGTACGAGACCAATCTTGGGAACAAAAAGATGGTAAGACAGTCGTACGTACACGATGCTACACAAGATTACCCAGACACTCCAGATATCGGGGCGGAGGTAGCCACTTTGTTTTTTTTTTTTTTCAATGTCAGGAGGTAGCATGAGGACGAGATAAGACAATAAGATCCTCGGAAGGGATCCCATGGCCATTTTTTTGTGTCATTGGAATTGTCTTGCGACGTCATCGACCAGGGGGGAACTCGGGTTATCGGATTTACACCGTTCGTTATATTGTATGATATTACATGTATGTCTTGGACATATTAATTGGGCGTTCGCTCGCCTCGCCAGGGGAACTACAGTTCGGCGCAATATGGAAGGAAGGAAGTCAAGGCGAGGTCAATCTTGAACACAAAATGCATTTCACTCATTCATTCTTATTTGCCTGTCAAAAGTTGGAATACAAGGCGGGCAGATGTAAAACGTAACAATCAACTGCAGTTCAGGAACAATCTTGCGAGGATGGGGGCACCGGCGCGTCCAGAACTTTATGATCTGCAGAATTTCTGGAAGAGGATTTCGGATTTGCCTAATTTAGATCCCGGGTTAGGAAATGCATAAAAGATGTCTGCAGTATCTGCCGTGGCAGACGTTTCTGAATATAGCTATCCCGTTCTTCGAGTTTTTTATGCACTGGTGATCATTATAACATTAGTTTTCACAAACTAACTATGCATATTGGCATTCGTGCTTTGCATGGTGGCAAGGGAGGAATGTGATTTTTACCTTAAATTTACAACTGGCCAGGAACTGGAATTTCCTTGGATATTGTCCTCATTTTACAGATGGTCACTTTTCAAGGTCCACAGGGGCGATCTTGCTATTTTCTCGCGCCCAGAGCCGTCAAATTGGCGGCTGCATCGCTGATTCGGGGATTTTATAGATGTCCCGGTATCGAATCGAACTTGTCCTCCTGACCTTTTGTCAAAATGAGAGAGAGAGAGAGCGGGTGAGACAGCTGCAAAGTGCGAGCTCGAGAGTGTGAGAACCGTCTAAGACAAACACCTGGGAAGGCGCAGACGAAATATATGTAATAAAATGCCCTGCAAACGCCGTCGAGTTGACTTTCTCCCCAGAAAACCAATCTGGGCGGGGGCTTGATGAAATATCAAGGAAAGAAAAAAAAAGAGGGAAGGTCCGGTCCCATCGTTGCGCACACAGGAATAACAATATTGGTGAGTGCATTTAAAGCGGCTCGAGCTTTTGCACAGGTATGCAAGCAGGTGCACAGGGCCAGGTAAGAGCCGGTACATACGGTACACTGCACTGTGCCATTATAAACTGCTTGCCCAATGCAATATCAAGATTCGAGAAAGTGATCGACAGGATTAGTTACCTAAATCGGTTAGCGGTAATGCAAGAACCTTGGACTAGCTTCCCCGGTGACGGGCAGGTTGGAATGGTTCTGCGCGCGGGGACAGGAAATTTCGAAAAACGAAATAAATCGGCGAATCATGGGAAGGAGCCAGCGTGGAAAGAAGGGGAAATGGGATTAGTCGCAAACTGTAACTTCCGTTGATCAATCAGCCTTGCCCAACTTATTCTGCAAAAGACAAGTGCGAAAGATGTTGTAAAGATGCCATTCGGTGTAGCCTGTGAATGGAAAGAGGGCGGGAGGTTGTGATTAGCAAGTCAGGTCCCTGCGTCATGATGGAAGCTTTTGGCTCGACATCCTCCAAGATTCTTCCATCAAGTTCTGTGCAAGGGTGTTAAATTAGCAAATTGCTCAGTGCTTGTCAGCTTGGCTATATTGATCGACAGTACTATCAGCGAGAGCTGCTGAAATCCAGTCTGTGGAAGAGGCTCTTTGGGACCTCATAATTCATATGGACATGGCATGCTTTTAATTCGATTCTGCATATATGCATAAATGACCATGATAATCGATACCGGGAGGAAGAAACAAACTCTTTCGCATTCACGGTGACGATGCGGGGCAGAAGCAAAAATAATAATAATAATAATAAGAGAAGGCGAAAATGGGTCCATCGGGTAGGAATAACAACGATCTTATAGCACCAAATCTCCATTCTAGAAGAAAATTGGCAGCTCCGGTTATCGAATCGTATCGTCGAGGCGACCAAAGCGGAGTGGAGATTAGGTTTGTGTTGCGTGGAGGTCGATACAATGATATATGTGGCGCTTCTTGTCGCTGTAGAAAAGGGCCAAAGCGAGGAGAATTTCTCATTGGAGTTTCTCGCACTGTTTAACTTAATGGGGCTAGTTCCGAGCGCCACTGAGATCGTTATTTGAATTAAAATCTGGTCTTTGGATCTGGCAGTTTTGCTGAATTTTGGCACAAGGAAGGTAAAGAGAAAGCGTCTTTTTTTTTTTTTTTTCCATGGCTGCACTGCACTGCAATGAACGGCTCGTCGATGGGTGCATTTCTAGTGGAGCTCATGAAAGGAACATAACAGGCTCGAATTGCCTGATAGACATCTTATTCCACATTTTATTCCTCCCGGCACGGTGGACCCGGTAACTAAAACCGGTTGCTTTTTTGATGTCTTCCAATGCAAGCCTCGAAAATTGTCAACATCCGGCGGCCTCTGGTTCGCTGATGCCAGCGCGATTAGCTCCATGGCTTGGATCCATCAAATTCATATCGCATCAATTAAAGTTGGACAACTTTCCCGTTTAGTTCGTAGCGTACGATGGGGACGAGCACATGAGGATGAAGAACAGCTGTCTTCGCAGTTCTGAACACCGCCTTTAAATTGGAGTTTGGAGGTGAGGAATTCCCACTCACTGAAATGCTGAAATATCAGGTATTTGTGCCGGTTGCTTTTTTCATCCAAGCAACGCTGCCGCCCGAAAGTGGACCTGGACGTCATGGGCGTGCAGGGGTTGTCTTAATCGATACCTATCATCAAGACGGGGTGGGGAAGACATGTGCTGTCCGGTTACGCTGGTGGCTGGCTGAAAACCTAATTGCGGGCAATTAGACGCACCCAAATCTTAAGGTGCAGCTTCTTTTCGTAGCTTTGTTCTTTCATGAAGTTAGAACATGCACACGTGCGGAGCAGTAGGCCCGGCAAGAGTTGTCTCTCAGGAGAGCACGGGTGGCAGCAATCCCCACCATGGCTAACAACTGGGGGGAAGCTTTTGCAATTTTAAACTTGGTCACTGGGTGTCCGCGCAAACCCTGGAACTAAGGTCAGCAAAAACGTTTTTGGGGGTGCTTACTTGCCTTGGTGGAATTGTGCAGCTAACCGCAGGTCTTGCATTCCCGGAGATTTGAATGTTCATTTCCAATTCTGTGGAACCGCCGCCGGCGTGGACTTGCTCTGACCTAGCCGCAGGATATTCCAATTGATAATTTCCGGGCAAGTTCGTGATCCACCTGCTGCTGTTGTGTATTGTCGATGTCGATGCCGAAATTTCGTAATTCCAAGAGAAAATTACCACCAAAAATTAAAACAAAAATAGCCAAAAGACTTGAAGGCGTTGGTGGAGAGTGGAAGCCGTATTCTTGTGCCGTGGTCCCCGTCGGGGCCTTGCATTGCTGGGTTGACATTATTTGGAGAGAGCTTCCCGTTGACGTTAAATGTCTTGACCGTGCCCCGAAATTAAGATGATTTCCGCCCCCTGGGCAGTATAATGTGCGGACCCTGAGCTGCCGATGTTAAAATCGCAAACGACATCATCGTCATCATCATTTATAATCATCGCCATCATGTAATATGTCTTTGGAAGCAATTTTATTTTTCGAGGTCGGATATTCTTAGCTGTTGATAGCCAACCTGCCGCGCCCGTTCCGTCCCTGCTATTGTTAGCCGATGATGGTATCGCATATGGAATAATCGATCTTGTCACAATTTTAAATTGTAATTTGTTTGTGAGTATCGAGGTCAACTCCCCGCAATTGCAACCTGGTTCCTCTCCTTTTGTAGTTGCATTTTTTTTTTTTTTTTTTTTTTTTTTTTAAGGTCGCTTGAGAACTTCATTCGATTGTTATTTCCCCACTTACATCCGTTCTATTCGACCCTGCCGTCCATACCTTTTTTTTTTTTTTTTTTTTTTTGTCCACTTTGACTCTCCTCGATTCGATCCGAAAGGAAGTCTTGGTGTCCCTTGTCATCACAGGACCCGGACCCAAAAGTTAAGGTGGGTGAACGGTTTTTTTTAAATCAGGTTGCGAAGAAAGCGGATTACCCGGTTCGGGGAGATATAGCCTGCTTTTGAATATATGAATCTGCTTTCAAACCTCATTGTCTGTGCATCAGTGCGCATATCTACACAGACAGTCAGTCGATATTGGTTAGCTTTTAGCTCCATATGGTAGATTAGTGCTGTGTCGGTGAGGTTTGTTGATACATACCGGTACTACTTCCTTACATACATGTGCATGCCTGTGCTGCTAGCAGACTTGGCTGTGGTAGAATTCGAATCCAATTTGACTCGCTTCACCCGATTTCTCCACGTTTTTTCCCACTAACGAGATCCCACAGTTCTGGTCTGGTGGACATTGTGCACAAGGGCATATCCGCCCTTCGAATTCTTCCCCCCATCGAAATACCCTCACCGGAGCACGGAAAAAAAAAAAGGACACCAAGCTTTAGTGGCTCTGGCTGAAGTGACTTGTCAGGCAATATTGACTTCAAAAAGCAAAGAAAAAGAAAGACACTTCACTGTCTTCGGGTCTGTTGGTAGCTGTCATCAACCCTTGATAACAGGTTTGATACGCCCGCCTGCTTGCTGCAATATGCATTCCTGGTCCCAGACAAGCGCTCCATGCACTAACCTTTTCACTTCTGCTCGATAGCCCCCTGTTCTCTGTTATAGTTCACAGGTAGTATATACATACGTGCCTACAGGTCCTTTGTCAGGAACTATCAACCGACTCTTCCCATTGAGCTGCTCAGAAGCCTCGGTGACTGTTCCCAAGTGCTCAACAGGACAAGATCAGGTCAGAGCGCTCCCCGGAAGGATTCATTCAAAGGGTCTCCACTCTGAGCAGAGATTTTACCTACATGGTATAGTGTCCTCCTGGGCCTTGCTTGTCAAGCTAGCTTCGTTATTGTCCTATTCTCCTCTGTTGTCGGTCTTCGTCCCCCCCAACCCCTCTCGTCTAATAGGCTTTTGATAATAGCACCCGAAAGCCACAAAACCACTGTCGACTGTCACACACCACCTAACCTCAGCTGTCGAACGCCGTTGACGCAAGACGGCTGTTTTGCATCATCATTATACATTGTTCTTCCCAGCTGGGGGGGTCCGCATATACATCTTTCTGTAGGTCCTAACCCGCTCTTTCTTGTGGCCACAGCGGGCACCACGCCATGGCCAGCAATGCAAAAAAAATTAAACAGAGGGCAACCCTGCACCCCCTCTCCCTCTCCCCACGCCCCTTGGACCTTTCGGCGAGGAAGATCGTTTCCTCTATTGACTATCTTCATTTGCATCAATTGGGATTGAGGGTTTTCAACCTACCTCGTTCTAATTATAATATTTATTTCGGAGCTTTGAAGAGAAGTCTCGCAAATTCGGGGCGGTTGTTGTAAAGGTTACTCGACCGGACCAACCGCCCAACCCTATTGCCTGCTCCCTCGACCCTAGTCTGTACCTATTGCTGGGGTATGCTGCTCGGCTACTTGGAGGTCCATAATTGTCTTGATTGCCAAAAAAGCTAAGACTGGAAACTAAGATTCATACATTGACCAACTCGTCAAGCTCATCCCGAATATTCCGCGGGCAAGGAAAGGGTATAGCAAAAGCTAATAACGAAGCTAGTCGAAGTACATACAGACCTAACATCTTCTAACTAACAGAGAAACAGAAACACCGTCTGCCTAGGGGTCGTCATTTGCGGCATTGCCTCTGGTCATAGGTTTCCTGTGATAGGGCTGTGGCGAGCCTCGCTTTTCGTGCCTTCACCTTCGATCTTCGTGCAAGACGAAGGGCTCCCTTTAGCTTTGCTGTTTCTTTATCTTCAACTTGCCGCCTGCTTTATCGAACTTCTTCGTCTATCGCTCTACCTTTATTTACTTTTAAACCTCTGCGAGCTGAGCTTGTCGTTGGCCATATTAGTTAACACTCGTTTCCCCTCCTGGTCTCTCGTTCTCTCGTTATTTGCGTCGGACTACCCCTCATAGGAACCTTCTTTTATTCTAATCCATCGTCGTAGACCGACAAGAGACGAAGCCAAAACCCCTGGAAGAACAAAATATTCAACCTTCTTGATTATATCACATTTTCGAAACGGCCCTCTGACGACGACGAAGCAGAACAGCCTGTCAAAACTACTGCACACTACTCTGCTTACATGCAGAAGGATACGAAAGCAGTTGACTTGTCGCCAGTTCATTCGATTGCCCGATTTCGATCCGCTCGCAAGTGTATTCCCCTTTCCACGTCGTTCCCCACAATACAGTAGCGGTCATGTCCGTTTGACTTTTCAAATCGCGACCCTGAATTTGAGCATCCACCCTGAATAAATCTTCCACTACGGCCTCTCTTTTGTCCAGTGGCAAATTGTCTTTGCCCGCCTACAGGGGAATTCAACCGTTATGGATACATCAAGGGAATATATGAACGACCTTGCGGAACTAGGACTTCAATCACTATCTTTCATCCAAAGCCCTGCTCGGCTACTCATTGTAGACTCGAACGATGGTATCCTAGGAATGAACAATGCTGCCAAACGGTTTCTATTCCCTTCGTCATCACCATCCGCAGTCTTACCAGCCAATGGATTGTCTCGCAAGCTAAAGGAGCTACCTTTAGTGTTTCCGAACCAGGGCGCCCACGGGTAAGTATCGAGTCACTACATCTCTTTAACACGCGGTACACGCACACACACACACACACACACACACACACACACGACAATGGCCTTCCAACCCTTGCTTTTTTTTTTCTTTCCAGCTTTCCGCTCAAAACCACCAATTCGTTCTAATGCTTCTGAAATTTCACAGATTGATCAAACTTGATCAGGTGCTCGCGAATGCTCGAGAAGAGCTGAAGCGCGGCAATGCCTCTCATAATTGTGTAGAGGCGGCCACCAGTGCCAGCCACCCCAAACCAAATACACCTGTCCGGATAGAGGCTTCTTTAATAAAGACATCATCAGGGACATTATTCAGCAGTTTATGTCTCATACCTTTGGAAACGGCCATAGAAGCCGAGAAATCGGTGACAAAGGCAGTCCCTAAGCTGATGCTCATGAAGGACAAGATTCTCGACCATTTGCACGAGCTTGTTATATTTTGTCTTTCAATTGACGGCAACCTTCTTGTGACCAACAAGGCGGCAGAAGCTCTACTCGGCGATAGCACGCCTGAAGTTGGAAAAGGTATCGACTGGTTGAAAGAGCGGTGGAAGGTGTACGAACCTGACTTTTCTGCGGAGATTCCGTTTGAGAAATGGGGTATCTATACACTGCTCACGGAAGGGGTGATCGTAAGGCAGACAATTGGGTACCGCGATCCGACTGGTGCGCCTAAGATCATAGAACTAGGGGGAGAGCCCATAAAAGACGACAGTGGTAACCTAATAGCTGGAAGTGCGTCCTCCTTATGATTTCGTCTGTCCCGACGGCCGACTCACGAGAATTTTCCGGCTAGCGGCCTGTCGCCCGTTTTGCGTTGTCTCCAACAGAAGCTAACATATATCGAAAAATCTAGTTGTATGGCTGAAAGACGAAACCAGCTGGCAGAAGAAGGGCGAAGAGAAATTTGAGAGGATATGTGACTCTATCCCACAGATTGTATGGCTCGATCATTTCTCTCTCTTTTTTTTTTTTGCTGTCGAACTAATTGTATTTCAGATGTTTGCCCTTACATCGAACATTGAACCCGAATATTTCAACAAACGTTGGTACGATTACACTGGATATCGCAAATCGCAAATCGAGCAAATAAGCAGCAGATATAATAATCCTTTTTGGAGCATCTGTCACCCTGTGAGAATTTCCATCATCCTCCATCGCTTAATATTTTTTTCAACTATCTTACGTCTGGGCGTTTTTGTGGTGAACAGGAGGACCAAGTCGCTGTAGAAGATGCGTGGAAACATGCGGTCGCGTCAGAGACTCAAGTACAAGTCCAATTCAGGTGTAGGGATTCGAAAGGCGATTATCGTTGGATGTTATGTCGGGTAAGGGTTTACGCTCCTAAACCATAGGATTGGTGAGCTGACAGACGAGCATACAAGGCGGATTGTTGCTTCGACGACCAAGGGAAAGTGTCTAATTGGTAAGTTTAAGCTATACATTCCCTAATACAAGAATGACCGGTTAACAAACTCTAGGTACGGGACCTTAACTGATGTAAACGAGCGTAAGTCGCGATGCGCTTCTGGGCGTTTACCATGGCATGTTGGAGACATACTTACCACCCCCAAACATAGAAATAGAAGCCGTGGAAGAACAGCTTAGGCTACAAAATCAATTGTCTCAGATAATCCACAGCAGCCAGCTTTGTGTAATGACAATCGAAAACACTCCGGACAGGCGAATATCGGCTCTACATGGCCGGATGATATTCCCCGTCGGCGACAAACTCGCGGTTGGGGCCAACTTCCTGGAGGCGTTCAAAGGGCACGACGCTTTTACCGAACCTGTTGAACGACTGTTGACTAAACAAGGAGAGCTTATCGGGCCTGATCTTACGGCGGAAATCGAGATGAAAGGGAAATGGTTTCGCTGTCGGTTTACACCTGACGGAGCTAGGACCGTACCCGCAGCTGGGAAGCTAGAGAATGTCTCGCCGACAAAGGGGGGCCCCGTTGATGCGGTCGTGCTGATTGCGGCAGATGTTACGGCTAGATACGTTGCCGATAAAGAAAAGGAGCAGCTTGAAGAAAGGGAGTCAGCAGCTGTCAAGGAATCCCAGTTGAAGAGCACCTTTCTAGCGAATGCTTCGCACGAGATTCGAACGTACGTTTCATGAAAATCAGGAAACTCGAATACGATTCTGACAAGTGATACATATAGCCCCATATCTCAAATTATCGGGATGTCCGAGGTTTTGCTGGATTCACAACTTGGTTCGTGGGCTTCGGAGAATCTATAACGATGGTATATTCTAACAATTTGCAGAGGGCCAGCAAAGGGAGTTCACGACAAACATAAATCGAAGCGCCAATGCCTTGAAAGCAATCATTTCCGATATTCTTGACCTATCTAAAATAGAAGCGAAGAAGATGACGATAACGAACAGCGCATTTGACCTAAGTATCCTTCTGACCGAAATAATCACCATGTTCAAAGTCACTACTGGCCAAAAGGGCCTAATTTTCGACCACATCAGTATTCTCGACGAATCAGACTACTTAGTAATTGGGGATCAAGGGAGAGTCCGGCAAATTTTGACGAACCTCATGGGGAATGTCCGTAGTATTTCGGTTTTCGAACCATTCTCTCGCTCGGCGTGGCTAATGTTGTGTCTCTTTGCAGGCCTTTAAATTTACGTCGGATGGATATATCCGAATGATCACCATGAGAGATAGGGAACAACTAAACCCGGATAGAATACGAATAAAATTTATCGTGGAAGACAGTGGTGTGGGGATATCAGATGAGGCTTTGAAGAAGATATTCTTACCCTTCAGCCAAGCTGATCATACCACAAGCGCGAGGTTTGGAGGCACGGGATTGGGGCTTTCGATATCTAAAGAGGTAAATACCCCTCTTATCCTTCGTCAAAAGGGAGAGGAAGAAATATTCTAATTGAGCTTATAGTTGGTCGAGCTTATGCAAGGAGAAATCGCACTGGAACGAAGCAAAGGCGGCCCTGGGTGCGTCGCATGGTTCACAATTCCATTCCAACGGTACGACGGCCGCAAAATTAAACCTGTAGACCCTACCCAAGACAGCGAAAGCAGCAATGCCATGAACCGCTTCCGTTTTGAGCTCGAGCGCAATATGAAAAAACTTGACGAGGAGGGTTCATCCGTCGGGTCCGTCAGCCCCGCCCCCTCTCCTCGTGTAGGGGCTGCCCAGCTGCACAACTCTCAATTCCTGTCAGGAAATTCAAACCTACAACGAGCTTCAGCAACGTTGATGCCGCCACCTGACCACCCGAGGAGTGGGAGCTCAGCTATGGTCGATGCCCGGGGTGAGCCTGTTCGGAGCGAACTGCCCATTAAGGTTCTCCTTATCGATGACGACCACGTTGTACGCACGGTATTTATACGGCACTTACAAGGGGGCGGGTGTCAAGTTACTACGGCGAATAACGGCCAAATCGGACTCGAAAAGCTTGAAGAAATGGCAAGAAATGGGACACTTCCTCATTTAGTATTGACCGATTGCCGAATGCCCGTTATGGTAAGACGATTTTCCCAAGATTAAAAATGACCAATGCTAAGTCTCGGATAGGATGGCTACACTTTTGCCCGTAGAGTTCGAACTCACCCGCTGGCTTCTATAAGACAACTACCTATAATAGCTATGTCAGCCGCTACTACCGAAGAAGAACGGGCGCGGTGTATAGAGGTGGGAATGACTCGTTTTTTGTCGAAGCCGGCGAGAAAAGAGGAATTGTATGAAGTACTTGAGGAATACGTGAAGTCAAGGGGGCTGCAGGCTTCGAACTCCTCAAGGCCAACATCCGCTCCCAGGTCAGGTGGCGGGGGCAATTCGAATTGAATCTTGGCCTGGGTGGGGTGGATCATAATAGTTGTTCAAGGATGGTTTGGTGGGATCTTCGGCACAAAGAAGGTTAGCAACAGCAGTGGAGGATAGCTGCGAGGACCTCCTCATTTTACGACAGCTTAAAGCCCTACCCAGAAGGCCCCATATTTCAGACTGAATATAGCATTTGATACCCAAAATACCTAATTTCTCCGCATCGTGGAGTATGCATCACCATCATCGTCACTCATGCCCCCTTTATACATACATCCTTCACCTTTCTTCCTTCGTTCTATCTCACTCTCTTATGAAGAGAGAGAAACAAAGCTACATTTTATTGGCGTTACTGGTCTCATAAACCAGCATACAAAGTGTCAAGGCGTTACCGCGGGGGGTTTTTCTAGGGGGAAAAATGAAAGAATTTGACTCATGAAAGAATCATTCACCGTATTGGATAGGTAGTATCTGTTCCCCGGGAGTATTCCTTAAATTGCGTTCTTTGCTTCAGGCACATTTCGTTCGTTTTTTCTACCTTTCTATCCCCCCACTTTCAAGTTCTGCTCCCTCGTTTTTTTCTATGCATATGTGTTCGTCGTCTGCATCGACGGAATATTTTATATCAGCGCCCACAGAATTTGGGTGCGGTTGATCACACCCGATATATGGCTTTCCCACGGCTGTCCCCGTTTTACCGTACTTTCTACCCGCACGCCTTGCTTCAAGGTTCTCTTATTCTACCTATAAATTTTGAATGTTAATCGGACTTTTTTTTGCCCCCCCTGTTGTTACTTTTGCATACAGCTACCTACTTTGCTTGTACTTTATTAAGAATTTTGTATATACCTTTTTTTTTTTACAAAAAAAGAACATTTGTTATATTATATTGGAAATGTACGAGCTAGTGCTCGAGCAGTTGGTATTGGCTAGGGGAGCTTAGGTCGACAGCTAACGTGATCAAGCTTTCTCGTTTATCAAACTGGCATTCGAGATCTTTAGATCCATTCATATGACCATACCTAGGTAGTTACTAGAATCTAATGGCCGTACGTATTCAAACAACTTACGTTATAAAATTAACACAAGTCTGAAATTTCGATATCAACGGGCCACCTGTTAACCCCCCCACGTAGATATGCCATATAATCATATGCGACGGCAAGTTCCTCAAAGGCATTAGTATAACAAATTCCACGTCAAAATACAGCATGTTGATCCTCTCCGGGGGCTAATTCACATCCAAACACGTTTCCACCTGACCCGTACGCAAGAACTTTTAAGTTCTGTATGACCATACCCGCCATGCGGGCTCCACATATGATCCCTACTGCATATTCGAACGTTTCGGGTACAATTCAGAAACATGCTAGATGCAATACACCTCTGCATAACAATAGCAGTAAGTTCTTCCCAATGTCTCACTCTGAAGGAACTGTCGCATGCCGTCTGTATACAGCGAATATGCATAAAAAAATAATACTTTAAATCCGCATGCAAGTCTACATATGTCAAATCCCCTATCTGCAAGCCACGTTCCCACCCATTTCCGGCCGACCGGGAACGATGCGATGTCGCCCTTTTTCCTTTCGAGTTTCATGTGTGCCCTTCGTATGCGATGCATATGTCATGTACATGTAATGCATCACATTCTCATCACACTACAGCTACTCAGCTACGTAACCCTTTTTTAAGCTTATTATTATTTTTTTTAGTGTACGGCTGAGGGAGAGTGGACATTTAAGCTTATTTTGGGATTGGCCAGTAGGGTGTGGACATATGTAGCTTACTTGTACTCTATGCCTTTGATCCCGTTGGGTGTGTGGTCGATTAGTGGAATGGATGGTTTTAATGGTGGTTTTTAATGCAGTATCATTCAACCCGTTATCCCCTAGTGTATCACCATAGCTTTTATATATATGACTCTCATAAAAAAACAAAGAAAGAAGGGAAGAAGAGGAATAAGGGGGGTAGGAGGTGGTATATACTCAAGATGGAAGGGGGGAAGGAATTAAGTGAACCCCATGCGGAAAGAAGAACAAACGGAAGAAAAAAGAACAAAAGGACTATCGGAATACTAGGTTTTATTCATCTCATTCATCATGCCCACTGTAAATAATAAAACAAAAACACGAACGATGGGTGATGTGAAAGGATAGTGTGGATGATTGATAGGAGGCTAGGGAGGGATAGAGGGATGCAAAAGACGTGTTAATGCCGTCTTTCCCAAAATAGAATATGTGGAGGTAAACGGTGGAAGAAGTAGAAAAGGCGATCTCCGAAGTATGGGGCGCCTGTGGGGCCTTTTCATCCCTGTTGGTGGTGGTGGATGTGTGGCGGGCGGGGGCGGGGTAAGGCGTAGATGGTATCATAGAGTGATTGTTGCACAAGATTCCAGGACAAGAGGTCTAGCCCTGGCTTCTATTCGCTTTTAAACTGCATATAGAAGGCGAAAATAGAAGTCTCCTTCAGTTCTCCATCTTTGAAAAGCTGTAGTGTCGGCCGTCCATGTAGTCGGGACCTTAGATGGCCGTTTCCCTTTCACGGGTGTAGAAGTAGTATCTATCCGAATATTAGCGGAAATAACCTTCCAGGTTGAATAAAAAGATTTAACCTACTTGGCCATTTCGTAGCTCGTCCAGCAGATAGCCGTACTAGGCATCGCGTTTACGATTCTAGGCCTCCACCCTCTCATAAACCCGCGCATGCCCTCTCTTTCATTAATGATCCTCGCGGCATCGAACAGGCTGCTGCAAGTCCTTATTCTCGGGTCCTGGCTATTTCCTCTTGTCTGTAGAAGGGTCTTGATAACATCTAACGGCGTCGTCAGACCCGCTGCAACAGCACCAGCCAGACCACCGCTAACACAATGTGTTAATGGATCGTACTTCTTTTGCGGGTTGAGAACTTTCGAAAGGGATTCGTAGGCGGTGAATTGAATGGCAGTAAACGGTATGGTCATCGCCAATGTTGTCGGGTAGGAGACATAGAAAGCCCGAAGGCCCTCGTGGCGGTAGACAGTCCGAGCGCAGTCGAAGACCGAACCATATGTTGAGTTGTGCATTTGCATGCGTTGTTTGATCACTATTATCCAACGTCATATCCAAAATCAGCCGCGCATTCTTATTTTTTTTTGCCTTCTGTTGTTTTTTGAAATTTTGCGAAACGTGGGGGGAATTTGAGGTGGAAAGGAGATATTTACCGTCGAACGGATTCATCAAGGCGTCGCTGGCGATTGTAGCACATGCACCGGCAGTCGCTAATTACCCTATGTCAGCATTTTACCCTCATAACATCGTGGATATTGATATATCCCGGTTTTATCCCCCACTTAGGGCGAACGTACCGACTGCAATTGGATGATGGTCGTTCCCCACGTTTCCACCCAGGTTATGCTTCACAAACTCGTACGTGGCAAAGTAGACGGCGTGCGCGGGGCCTATTCGTTGATCCGATTAGCCTTGAATCCACAAAAACATCGTGTAGGACCCGTATTGGGGGTTCTATGGAGGTGTAGCCGTACCAGCCCCGACAACTACGCTGCTAATCCCCCGCCACAGCGTTCTTGCACCCTCTGTCGCGGAGATCTGAGATACTGCATTTGCAATGCCGGTGTATGCAGTCGCTGACCCAGCCGGGTTGACGATTTGCATTCTCGTCTACATTTTTTCCCAGGTAATATCGTTAGCAGGTCCGTTGAATTATATCGCCATTTGAGGTGTCTACACCCGATTCGCGGGATACCCCCCACACCAGGGTTCCGATATCGCAGCATTCCTCCTGCGATATGTATATCTAGGGGAAATCCGAGGTATATGAGTGTTTACCTTGATCGCATCTACCGGGTACATGACGGTATGCTCCATGATACCGGCGAAAGCGCCGGCCAGGAGATTGGAGAGCAGCGAAGTATTCGGCGGTAGGGCCTGTGAATATCATTTTTACCAATAGCGTCTCTCTCGCTCTCCGATCCTCAGACTCTCACGTCAGCCGGGAGTACGTCCAATTGATTGGGTATCACCGGCGACCGAGGCGAGGGAGAGCAAGAGAGCAAAATTGGCACTGTAGTTAGCGAAGCACGTTCTATCATCGCCATCATCCGACAAGGTTTCCCGTCTTAGAAGCTTGTAGCTCCACTACACGGCAGTCTACACCCAACAATACTGCCGGTGTAGATGTCTGAGGAGTGATAGTGGGGGTTGAATCAACGTACCTCATATTCGTACTCCTCCGGAGGCTCAATATTGGCCATCCGATCCAGCTTTGCGTCCAAGGCAGCCAGTTTGACGGTTTGAAGTGGGAAAGGATGGGGTGGTGGAGTTTGTTGTGGGATGGGAGGATGAAAGAGAAGAAAAGGCGAGATCGGTAGCAGCTAGATCCAAGCAACCACCACACTAACTAGTGGTATACAATAACGAACAGTTCGTGTACAGAAACAGTTTTCTCAACAACCCCAAGTATGAAGATGGCGATGAAGATAAAAGGATGGCGAGGAGATGATGTTGGATAGCAGTCGAGCAGCAGCTGCAGGTGGATACGGCAGGCAGATAATTAATTGCAGACCAGGAAGAATTTAATTGAAGACCGGGGTTCTAGCTAACTGTGGAATAGCGCGGGAGGCACAAGAGAAGGACGGTGTCTTTCCAAGCGCTGATTTTTATGCAGCTGTTGAGAGACCGGTAGATGCAGATGCAGATGGGAGGTGGGAGGATGCTTGTATCTCCACGGAAAATACAACCACCCTTATCTAATTTTTGTTCTAAAATTTGTCACTGCGGTCGCAATTTTTAGAGAAAAAATCTTTATTTTTTTGAGACCGAGAGATAATGGCAATTTGCACGTGGTGAGCAGGTATTCTGCGCGGAGAATGTTACGGTGCTTCTTTGATGGGCAGAAGAATACAAAAACCTATACGTCGACGTCACGGTTCTGTGATTTTCTGGCGGTTCGTGGGGAAGTCGGCTTGAATCGAGCGCTATTTCAAAGTAACAGCGCGGCGGCGAGGGTGAAGAGATTATCAAGATAATCAGTCCGCTCACAGAACAATCTTTTTTATCCTCGGAGCCACTCGGCTTGACCTTTCCCTTGTCATCAGTCTGCATCGCCTTCATCCCATCGGCCCGGTTGGAACCTCCTTTTTCCAGGGTTAGCCCAGTCTTGTGAACAAACTCTGATTCCTTAAAACCGACTGGCGGGCAAACACCCGGTGCCTTCCTCCCTTCTCGCCGACCGGAGCCGTGGTATAACGTTTTATCAGATGCAAACTGGGACAAGTTCGACAAACAATCCAAATGCACTCTGTGGTATCTAGCTGGAGCTCTTTGCTAAATACCCGGCCCATGACTCGCATTTTTGTCTTGTCCTTTTATCTGGTTCCCTTGTTTCCTTCGTTTTAGGACGAATCTGGGTGTCATCGGTCTCATCATGGGGATCACAAGCTGGGGATCGAACGGATCAAAACTGAGGCCTGGAACTGTAGTGCTTAGTCAACCAGGTCCTCGGCGGGCGGTCTTCGCCCGACCAGCTTTTTTTTTTTCCGATTGGTATCTACAACATTTCCCACACATGCTTCCCTGCCCCGCTATGGGGTATCTACAAGACCTTTTCTGCGACGGTTTCTAGAAAAATCACCAAGTTAGTATTGATATACTATATATATTTGCATAGGAAATGGGGAGGGGTCAAGAGAAAGACCAGAAAGAGACTCACCATTAACCCCAACGTTATCGCCCTCCTCGAAAACCTTGCTAACCTTCCCATTCTCAACCACAACCGCGTACCTCTTATTCCTCAAATTTCCAAAGATTCCAACCGACTTCTCAAAAGTCATACCCATCTTGTTTGCAAATTCACCGGTGCCATCGGCCAAGAAGCGGATCTAATATAAACCTTTTCTTTAGTGACTCGGTGATAAATAATTAAGTAATAGTGGGTGGGTGACGTACGCCAGATTCTTTAGCTCCGGGAAGAGACTCCTTCCATGCCTGTTGTATGATAAATGTCTCGATTAGTTTTCTTTCTTCCCTTATTTGTGATATCAAAAAACCGGTATCGAGATAACGATTTGTGTGTACCTTCATCACGAACGGGTCGTTCACGGCGATAACATATGTCGGTGTGCTCTTGATATCCTTGTGCGCGATATATCCGGGGACATGTGTCGCCGAACACGCCGGGCCTATTCCCACATTAAAAAACCCGATTAATATCAATTCTCATTTCTTTCCCTCATCGATTCCTCGTCGTAGACACTTCGCTCCAACTATTAAGTAAAGTTAGGACAACAAGAAGGGACTTACTAAAAGCAGCCGGAACCCCAACAATAACCGCCTTCTTCAACCCCGCAACTTCAGAAGCGATATCAACCACATTTCCGGGTGAATCCTCCTTCAATTCAACAGCTGGTATCGCGTCACCGACAGCAATGAACCTCGCCGGCGTAGAGTGGAATTGACGGATCCCACGGCTGGATTGGCGGAGTGTAGTACGGAGGAAACTCATTTTTGGTAGCTTGGAGGGTCAATTGGTGACTTTGGAAGGGTAATTGATGGACTTGGGAGGTTGTTCGAGAGGAGATAGTAAATTTTGAGGGGTGAATATTTGGCTGAATTGGCTGAAATGTTGGGCCTGTTGGAAGGCTTTTTTTGGGGTCGCTGAGGCCAAGGGGGATTGGCGACGTCATTGCCGCATTGGATGCCGCCTAGTGATTCCTCTTTTGGAACTATAACAGGGTCAACGCGGTGCCCCGCTCAACTTAATTAACTCGTTCGTGCTGGAGAGACGCACGAGTCCGCTTACGAGGTTGAGAGATCTAATGGGGGGTTAGTAATATAGAGAGATGAAATTTCAATTTGAAACCCGCATAAGATCGTGTGCCATGACACCTGTTGTGACGGGTTGAGGAGGCCGTTCGAACTCTCTGATGACAGGTGACGTTCATGGAGAAATAGATATCGTCAATTGCGAGAACTTGTTTCGTGAATCCTTATTAGTTCACGCGCGCGTTTGCCTTATGGCCGTATAAAATTCTAATAATTATCACGTACTCGTAGATTAAGAGACGTGCGCTATGATGCGTGAGGTTTTCTGAGTTGAACTGCAAAGGTATGGCCGATATCGCGATATCGTCTGTGATCTTTCGGCTCGACATAGTCTAGGCACGGCTCGACATAGACTACGGTATATTTTTCTGGGGTTCAATAACCACCAAACCCCTCAATTGTATGAGATAATACACTCTCGAGTCGAAGGGATTGAAATACAGCCCCCTCTAAACCGAGCTCGAGCTCTCTGGTACCGTATTTTGAGCACCTCTAGCTTACAAGTCATCTAATCATCGGAATTCCGAAGGCTGGTCCTATCTCTAAATAATAAAATGCTCGGTATAGGGTACTAATTGTCACAGTTGTACCCAAATGGTGACTCTGATATATTGTAGCTAATAAATTTTGAATATATATATAAAGCCGTGCCTAGACCTTTGTGGGGTCTGGGTACGAGACCAGCCTAGACCTGATTCGACAGATATGGGTTCCTCAATGTAAATCGTATTACATTATTTCATCTTGCTGTCGTAGATATTGTCTCGGACCAGACTGCCAACGCGATAGCATTGGATTAGAGGCGGACCTGGATAGCTATATATCTAGGGTGGGGGCGAAGACAAATTGTTTGACACATTCCCGATAATTATGGCAGCAGCGCCGCTGCCGCCCTGATGGTCTGGGTATGATACAAGACTGCTGGCTTTCTGGTCATTTTTCGAGACAATAATTTATAATTATCTTCACACAAAATGACTTTACATTATTATTGATATCTCGATATCATCTTGGAAAATCTTTTCTCGATCTGTAGCCCAAGATATATATATTTATATCCCGTTATTTTGTAGGATTAACCTGGCAGCTTACTGAAAATTTTGAACATTTACTGTGTAATTATAAATCACAATCGTCTATCTGGTCTCGTACCCAGCATCTATCCAAGAATTCAACTCAGCTTTGGTCAAATGTTAAGTATTTCAGTAGGAGAGGTTCTGGGTGAGGCTGGGGACGAGAGAGGTTCATATATCCCGAAATTCCCGATCATTGGTAAATATATTGTGACAGGTCCTCTTTAAAGCGGTTCAAAGGATAGTTTCTATAGCTACCAACCGTACCATGGAACGGTTGCAATCGGAGTATGGAGAATTTACACATTCATGAAATGAAATTTAGTCACCGCACGCGACCATTAGCCTTTCAAATGTTGCATTTCCCTTCAATGCAGGATTCATAAACAATGAAGGTTGATATATAGCCCAATAGTTTTATTTATTCGATGCAACGGATATATATGTGATTTTCGATGTCGTTTTCTTTCCTTCCGCGATACTTCTATAATCCAAACAATTAAAATATACAAATTTTCGGGCGGGCTATATGTACCTAGTACTTTTATATGTAAAAAACAATAACTTAGACTTGGCTCTAGAAATATGAGCTCGAGAGAGCAAAAGAATATATGATATAGACCCAGGTGGGGAAAGAGATGGAAATGATGGAAGGCTACAATATTCCTGAGGAATTTATGTTTACAATACTCGCGGAAGCTAGTTCTTCGGCTAGTTCTGATTCACGAGACAAAACTAGCTAGCTCTAGGAGATTTGTGAAGACAACTAAGAATATCTATCCCTTGGACGTTTCTAGAACTTTTCAGATGACTGACTCCAAGTCTAGTACGTACTCTCTGTGGGTTCACATGATTACATGAGGAATTGTACCAGCCATGCATCCTATAATTAGCATGGTAATTAAGTCCAGCAGATAACTCTTTGTCGTTTCCATTCTACGGCGTGGATTTCCAAGAAACTCTGTGGCTGTATCTCTTGAAAATTCCCAGCCTTTAGCTACATCCGATGATCAACTTCACATGCACATTCTGTTGTTAAGATAAGATACGTAAAATGTTAAATTTGAATTGGTGGAACTAGATGGCCAAGTCGCCATAAAATAAATTCACTATCGAAATCGAATCTGAGATTTTGAAGCCTTGGAAGACAGCGCTAATGCTATTGTTTTCGGAAAATATGCTAACTTACAAGAAATGAAGGGTTGACAGAAGTAAAAATAAAGTAAAAGAAAATTAATGCTACAGGGTATATATAAGTCCATCCGCAGCCCCTCTGCGAATGGCCTTTTGTTTGATACAAATATTAGTCACTGACTAATGCAATGCTATTTTATTAAAGAAATGTCATGAGGCCGAACAATGCAACCAAATATGCATCCAGGTTCTGGTCTCGACGACCAACACAGAAAATCCAACAAACCGCAAACCCCAGGTCCTTAATTGACGAACCCCAATTTTGAATTGCGTAGCCCCACAGCTATACTTTTTTGGCCCCTTAGATATGGAAGTTGTTAATGTTTCCGAGAAGGAATTGGTAGGTATCGTCTCTGAAGTTGTCGTCAATGGTGGTCTGGTACCATGAGTACATGCTCAACAGCTTCTTCTTAAGACTCCAACGAGGCCAGTTGACAACGACGGTACCGACGTTTGGATCCAAATTGGTGACGAAGTTGAGATAATACGAGCGGAAGGAGATAGAAGCCCAGTTTGGAACGACACCGAACCAGACCTGAAGGAGATCACTTCCGTGGAATGTGCCGAGGATGGGCGTTCCGTAGTCATAGGAAGCAAGGTATGACCAGGAAGGAACATCAGGATGGACGAGGTTAGCGATATCAAGGAAGGCTCGGCGGGAGATTGTGAAGGTCAAGTCACCAAGAATGGCGGCGAGTCGCTTGAATTGTGGGTACCAGTTGTTGAAGATGCTAGTACGGAAGGGAGATCCGTCAGTAGTAGTGTCGGGGTAGGTGTCAACCAAGGCCTGGATCTGGGCGGTTGTTGCACCATGGAAGAAGTAGGTCTTCAAGTAATCAACTAGCTGGGGAATGGTCTTGATGGTAGATTGGAATAGCGCAAAAAGGGTGCCTTCATCTTCTTGATCACCAACAATGAATGGGACCTTAGCGAACTTGCCAAGCAAGACTGATTGATCTGGGGACCGGACGAGAACCTTGCCATCTGGGCGAGGTAGGTATGAGAGGGAGATCGATGAATAGCTGAGAAGACTGGGAACTGAAGATGTTGCATTGAGCAACACCTCGTATGGAGCCTCTCGGAGGCAAGAAAGTGTATCGTAAGCCTTGGAACATCCGGCGACGGAGACGATAGTATCATAGATCTTTTGACCCTTAGGGCAATCGATTGGATCGGCTGGAACGATACTACCAGAGTTCATGATAGCACCACGGAACAAAGGCTTGCCCTTGTAAGTGTGATCACCATCGTACAAAGCCATATGATCGAAAACTGAGATGGCGCCTGCGGATTCACCCCAAATAGTGACCTTGGTCGGATCACCGCCGAAAGCACCAATGTTGTCTGCAACCCATTGCAAGCCCAATCGTTGATCCAAAAGGCCAATATTTGATGAACCATCAGCTAAAACCTCCTTTCCAGGCAGGAAGCCGAATGCTCCAACTCGATAGTTGACAGTGACCAAAATAATTGGCTGTCCACGTGTCAGACCTGACGAAACCCATGGAGCACCATCATACATATAATTCCAGCCGAGCTGAAAGCCACCACCGTAGATCCAAAAGAGAACAGGAAGCTTCGAGTTTACGGTCGTTCCCTTGGGTCTATGGATATTAAGAACAAGGCAATCTTCGCCAAAATTGAGAGTTTTCTGGAAGAGAGGGGTGTTAACCAGTGTTGCGAGGGCCGAAGTCGGGATGCTGTCGTCTATGGCGGTGCTGAAAGTAAATTGTGGGCACGCTTTTCCATTTTCGGTTGCATAAATAGTGCCTTGTGGTTCCGTAAGTGGCTGAGGAGGTTTAAATCTAAGCGCACCCACTGGAGGCTTTGCAAACGGGATTCCAGGGAAGATTTCAACGTCACCGGTTTTACCGATGATTGTGGCTTGGGGGTAGCTGATTGTGACAGTGGGTGCAGCGGCACGTTCTTCAATAACGGGCACGGCGAGACCAAGTCCCAGGAGGCTGAAAAAAGTAATAAGGACCTTCATATTGGCGATCTGGTACTATGATTGTAGGACTCCAAAGTGATCGACAAGTTCGAACTGCCTGGTTGATACCGTAAAATATCATCTCCTCGACGGCGACGACGGCCCTTCTTAAATGCGCGATACCTAGCCATGCCTTTCATAACCCAAGACTAGCCTTTCATCTAGTTTGTTCGACAATAAATTAGTGGGTGAAGTCTAGAGACTGAAGCTTCACATGGAAATCCAAAGGGACAAAGTTCGTCCACTCTCTGGCCTCGGTTTCGAATTGCATTGGATTGTTAATTCGATTGTCTAGACTAGTACTTCTCGAGCTCTGCGAAATTGCAGCGACCCCACAAACCGTAGCGTTGTTTGCGGGGAGCGTCTATGGGGAGCATGGGCTGCAACTGCATGCAATGCATGCAGCGAGGCTCCCTGAGAGTCTCGTGCGGTGCCTTTAGTGAAGTGCTGTCCGGGCCTTTTTCCTCATTCAGTTAGATCACGCCGCCCCTCGTTCCCCCAACCTTGGCATCGTGGGGAAAGTCGGTCGCTTACCAGACTACGCGAGTGCCGCCAGGGGGGCCTTGCGCGAGAACCTTTTGAGCCGTGGTATTTCAGGACCAGGACTGGCTTAACACAGTAATTGCGTATATCAGATGGTCACAAAAACGGCAAGATTTGTGAAGGTTGGGATCAACCGGCTGGAAAATCGAAGGGTTAATTTTCGTTTGTAGCTAGCGCGCTTCCTTGATTTTCCCCCATGACGGTAGTATTCCTGAGGAATCTAGATTTATCCGGCCCGGGATTCCTCCTACCCCGCCCTCGATCTTGTTTCCCCACTGAGTTGAAACACTCTTCCCACGCAAAATTTTTGAGAACCTGTATCCAAAAAAGATCTATGGAGTCAATCACACCTTTCGAGTCGACTGCGCTTCCGCACTCGACGCTCCACACCGCCGCTGGAATACGGTAGCATGTGAATTCTGCACCTACAATCACTGCAATCTTAGCAACCATGATTCGTACGTACGGAGTTATCATCGCATTGAAGGATACATGTGATAAAAGACCATGCATACTTGCTATGCGGGTTCAGGAAAAGCCCAGAGCTCAGGCGATCGTCGACTGTAGACATTTGTGCCGTCTCTGGTCACAAGCACCTACACCAGGGATTCGAATTCTTCTGTCTATCCACAGCAGTTCAAGTCGACTGTACCGAAACGGAAAGGTTGATATTTGAGAGGTCGGTCAGTTTTCCGCTGTCATCCTAAAGTGCGTCCAAGAGGGGAGTTCTGATGCAGGAACATAAAAACGACACTAAAAGCTGCTTAACTATTGGTCAATCCGTGGCATTCGCTAGCTTGCTGCTTCTTAGATACTACTACACAGGACAGACTTTGGCGACCACTTCGACGGAGTACCTTTCGTCCGAGATATCGATGAACCGGATGGTAATGGCGTTATCGATCCGACCTTCGTCCCATTTTCTTGACGAAGACCTCGTCTTCCGCATGCCAAGATATTCGTAACCCCGCTTTTTCTAATTAATTCATACCGAAAGCCTAGCTAGGGTAGCGGTATCTTCCGCACAGCACTTCATTTTTACTTTTATTTTTTGTAGCGGCAATGATTTCGGTAATATATTTCAGATTTATTAGATTGTACAGTTGTTAGGGTTGCTCTCTATTTTTGGTCGGGTAGAGAATTGTGTGATTTTCTGAAACAAGACTAACAGAATATATTATCGATTCATCGATTCCAGTACCATATGCCTAGCGCCGATATAGTATCATGGAGAGGAAGTGGCTGTGAAGTTATCTTACTCGAAGCTTTGATGATACCAGGGTTTCGATCGATGAGAAACGAGACTTCGGGAACCCTGGTCTGATAAATTGGTTTCATGGTTTCAATTTATTTTATCTGTAGATATCATGCTAGATGGAATATTTTTAAATAATATCTGCCTATTGGAAATCTTTGATGTTGTGTGTGCGGGTACAAATCTGGATTTTGTGACAATGATGCAGCGCCGTTACTATTTCGAGCATGAGTCAGGCACAGGAACCCGTTAAATTTGCAGGAACACCACCAACCACCTAAATTGCATCGGTGGCTTCGGTAGCCTCACATGGAGACTTCAGACGATCATGATCGTATATGCAAGGGGGAAACACCCGTTTACAGGATAGTTGCGTACGAATCTTGACAATGCTGTGAGCCTAAGGATTCGCACGGACGTTGGATTCACGGACTCGGATTAATTTATTTTTTTGGCCCGCAGCTTAGCGCGTGCCTAGCGACCGGTCAGCTCCCGAATATTAAAACCAAGCTTGAGGTCAAAGCCAAGGAGGCCTTGAAATCCGGTTATTCTTGCTGTTGTCTGACGAAATAGGACTAGGCAGCCTTGAGCCTCTTCGAGCTCGGGACAAAATAGGTTATCTCGAGATATACGGCTCCAACACAGGACTGGTTGCAACCTGTATGGGCCTTACTTTCACATGGCATATACCTGCTTATAGGCTTGTCGAGAGGCACAGAACTCGAGAAGATTTCGAAAGATGCTTAGAGTTAGTCTGAGGCTTCGGCCCGGGCCCCTGACAAATACGATTAAATGCTTTTCTAAGCATCCCATAGCTGTGGATCTGCGGAGTGCTGTTGAAGAGTTTTTCATCTTGGTTCTGTAGCTAGCTTGATCTGCAAGTGTCTTCCCTGAGATATTTGGTCGAAGACCTGAGAGCCGGGATCTCGAACAGTTGTCTAAACCCGGTCAATTGAAAACCTATAATATTATATTAGAACCATGCTAGCTGTACCAGCCCCAGACTGCTGCACTGGCTTTGTATCGAGCGAGTATACTTGGGAAAGCTTGATCTTGAGCAAGACAAACCTCCGCATTTCTCAAGCATGAAACTCCGAGTTTTCGGGAAATGGCTTCAAAATCCAACAAATTTAAACCGCTGGAATGTTGGGGATCCTAGGAGGGTCTAAGATATCTCGTGGCAAACGATATCAACATGCATGATGCAGTACTGGGGTGTCCCCGGCAATTTCACATTTATTGCCCTTCATCGAGATATATAAACGTTATAAACACACAATCGGTTAATTAACTTGATGTATGTACCTTCACATATGAACCCGCTTGGTAGGTACGTAGCTTCCACAAAAGTTTTATCTGAACTTCTGGGGAACCAAACCCTGAAAAGTATGGCGACGAATGACCTCGAAGCAAACGAGAGGATCTTAGTAATACCCTTTACCATAATATGAATTTGCACATACATATGTTGTATAATTAATTCTGAATCTCGAATATATCCGCACATGTGGCCCTCGTAGTGCCCGTGATTTAATATTTACCACATATTATAAGATTCGACCTGGTCTCGTACCCAGACCGCACAAAGAGTGACCGGTTCGACCTAGGCTCTCCACTTTTGTAACAAGATTGTATTATGTAGAGGCTATAAAATAGAAGTTCGAGAGCCAATAGGACGCGTGTAGCTACATAGCATACTTAAGCCGTAGAGGCTTAGGCTAAGAGTAAAGTAAAAACACAGACATGTGCATGGAGCCTTGAAATTTGACGACTCTCACGGTGAATTTACGTCTAATGGTTACAGAAAACACCATAATTCTCTTGGCTTCCAGCCGTTATGTCGGTTAGAGATAATAGTGAAGGATGTGGCCAAATATTCTAATACCTCAGGGTCTTCCCTCACGCATGCCACGTACTTAGATGCCTCAGTAGACCTTCAGCCAATAGGCTTTATCGACAGGATCCATACCCTTAAATTTCCTTGAGCAGATCCTTCCCGAATTGAATGTATAAGAATATGCATATATATGGAGCCTTTTGCCCGAATCCGAGCCTGTAATGCCTCAATTTTGAAAGGTGGGTCTATAAATCGCATGTGTCGGCCATGGGTTCATAATTCTCGCATGTCCTTGGGCGTCGAGGCTAATGCACAACTATGCATGTACGGTCCTTTTGCAATTTACGGCAAGATCATCGATCAGATCGTGTTTCCTGGAGCAAGGCTAAATACGGCACTGCCGCCTCGGATTGTCGACGATATCGGCACTAGCACCAATAAGAGCGTCTATATACCTTGTTTCTAAGCTTGCAGATTTCTTGCGAGTCAGTTAAGAATAATATATTCGTCTAATGCCATATGAGAGGATAGCTTCGATCGGCTCTTTCCGACCCATGTTTGAGATTATTTAGTATTTTGATTGCTCCATATTAATTTCCCTAGTATTAATATACTTCGGATGAAGGGAAAGAGTGCATTTTATTTCGAAAAGACGTCGACGGCCGCGTAGTCGTGGTTGCAAATTTGTAATCCAAATTTGAGGGGATCTGAATAAGCCTGTCGACACGAGCCAATTTATCCTCTTGTTCTGATTCTATTCACGCTGGTCACTACTTCTCCCATTCTGAGAACAACATCGGGCTGAAGATCGGCTATTGTTCTTTTAGGGATACCGTTGAACGGGTGTGCAGCTGTCTTTTCCGACAACGGAAACTTGATTATTTCGAGTATGTGACAGTGTTTTCCTCGTAACCGGATCATCAGGGTGGAGAGTGCAACTTGAAGAGCGAATCTTTCATGCCGAATTTGTTATTCTGGAGAATTTTTCTGGGCCCGGGTGCAGCACAAACCATAGGGAAGTAATTCAAAACCAAAATCCCCCTAGATTTGTATGGAAGTCGAGATATCTAATCAAGTAAGGTTCTGCAATGCAATGAGCGCAGTTCGTTCACAGCTTCCAACGTCCGATCAGAAGCCAAGCCTGTGTGCTTAAACTTGCAGGTCGAAAGAAAACACTCTATCGTCTTTATTCTTACCGCTTACAATGTCTAAGATCGATAAACTGAAGATATTCCTATAATATTTTAGGAGAAATCGGGCCGGAGGGTCGTTGGACACTCCTTTTGATGGGAGAGCCGGAAACGCCAATCCAATACTTCCTCTCAACCTCCACCCTTCACCTTTCGCTCATTGTTGGAGAAAGATTACTGCAAGTAGCATTCAATGGGTATGAATAATACATTTATACACATAGGAGATTGGTTAGCTAATCTGAACCGACGGTCCAAGATAGATCAGTTGCGTCTACCTAGGGATAAAATTATAATTCGTTCGGCACAACCCAAGTGCAGATCGATTGCATGAGGTTATAACCATGAATACGAACATACATTCATAGTATCATCTATATGGAAGTCGGCTCGGGGAAATTTTGAAGTTTGGAAAATGACACAAAGCTGAGTCACTATTATATAACTAACCAACTCGACACACGTCATTACATATAGCAGCCATTGATCGATTGAACGTGTGGTTGTAAACGCAGGGCGGCATTGATATCGACATGCTGCAACGTCGCTAACAAGCATCCGAGCAGACTGGAAACCATACTGGCCGGATTGTAGAGTCTTGACCAATTGAAAGTTTTTGAAGTGTCCCTTATCAGTGTATGTTTGCAATGCATATCTCCACGTGGAAATATTTGGACAACAAGGTTAAATCTGAACAGCCTCGATCCCGGAACCAGTGGAACTCACTTGGGCAGGTATTTGTATGTAAATACGTAATTCTGATATGCTATCTCTGTGAATTCAAGCAATCACAACTTTGGAATTGGATCCTTCACTAAAATTTAAGGTTAGGCGCTATAACTACTCGCCCCACGCAATATTTCCGATATCTCTCTATCGACACCTCGGTTGTTGAAAGGAATACATAGTACTAAGGAAAGTGACTATTGGCTCCGATTTTCGGCTGGCCAACCGGTCTGGAATAGCTTTGTTTTGAGCTCAATTGCGCAACTGAGGGGCAGAAGAGCTCTTCGAACTAGCTTACCAAGCTGTGTAATCCCCAAAACCACAAGGAAAATACAACACAAAAGCCAGTTCGAAATGTTGGGTTTCGGTGCTACTGAGTCATTGGGCCGGTGGTATTTAATTTTATCAGCAAGGCTTTTCAAAATTATCGTTATCTAAGCATCTCCAAGATACAATCTCTGAGTCTTCTAGCATCTCCAATTGAAACTATTCTACCGTATCAATGGCTTCCATTCAAGCAGGCCTCAAGAACCGTTCCTGGCAGAAGGACCAGTTTTTGGTGTCCACCGACCCCAGTCTCTTCCCTTTAAAACGAGTTATTGAAGTCTTCGATTCGAAGGACTTCTACTGGGCAAAGGCGGTGCCCGTGGAGGCAATGGAGGAGATGCTCAAAAGTTCCCTCTCGTTCGGCGTGTACGACCAATCCGCCGCAGAAAACTCGACCGATTCGGCTTCAGAACCCAAATTTGTCGGGATTGCCCGTCTTATCACCGACTATGTCACCTTCGCATACCTCACCGATGTATGGGTGGATTCCGCATACCAGGGGAAAGGATTGGGAAGCTGGTTGATTCGTTGTGTGCAGGAGGCTACCGATCAGATGCCTTACCTACGGCGCACAATGCTTTTCACGGCGAATTGGGAGCGTTCGGTTCCGTTTTATGAAAAACTGATGGGGATGACTGTTGTCGAGACCCCACGGGGTGGAGGGCTGGCATTTATGGAGGTCAAAGGCCCAGGGCATCCGTGTTACGGTCGCGATGGATATGACTATGATGTGTGAATGATAGTGCCCAGTCATTTACTCGGAGTTTTTCTGTTTCTGCCAGCGCTTGATATCGCGATTTCAATGCGTGGGTGTAATCTTTACACTGCTTGAGGATACATTTGCATGTATTACATTTAGCAGCAATACCAATGAGGGATTAGAGCCATTTTATTTTTTTATTGCCTTTCTCTAGTGTATACTAGGTAACGTTCATGGGTCCGATCTCTCTATAGTTTGTGTTATAGCGTTACCGAATACCTTGAATAACGTTGGTCGTCTGCGAGTTCGAAACAATATTTACTAGTATAATTTATATTGGCAATATTAGGTGGAGGGAAAGGCTCCTTTCCCTTAACTAATCTAATTCTACCTCGTATTGTTAGATATAGATAATCTTTGCTCATTGGATACTTTGGATCCAGACCAAGTATTAATTTCGAAATGTTGCCTCCAACGCAGGGTCGCACTTCTTGTGTTGACTTGGGCCCGAGATATCGATCCCGTCGCCCTTGTTATAGAATGGGGTAAGATACCAAGACATGCATATGTGCGCCGGGGCGGGGCCAAGGTGACCATGCGTGTGGGATTTTTGCTTCGCGAGATTGTCGCAGCTTTGAACGTGTTGCGAGTTTCCAAGCATCTAAAACAGTTCATGGATGGTGTGAACATACGGGGTGTTTTCCCGTTCTCGTTGGCGCTTTCCGAATAAAGATATATATAATCACAAGGTAGAAGGCGAGGCGAAACTGGGTTCACGGTGATATCATGATAAAGTCTGTGACTATCAAATATCATGAGTCATGAATCCAATCGTGAGTATTAAATAAATGACATTAGAATCGTTGAAAATTCGCGTACTTGACGCGAAGTGTAGGGCTTCAGATATATACAAGTGAAGATAATTAAGTAACTATGGATCTATCGAATGGTCTCCCGAATTTCTCATAGCGCTGCTAATGCTAAACCCGAAAACCAATATGTGCTTTAATTTCACAAAACCCCGATATGATGAACGCTGGCTATGTAACCTCTACAATGTGACTTTTTTTGTTTGATGCTGATAAATGACGGCCGGGCTATCTTCCACTCCCGTCAAGTTCCTGGTACCTGTTTCTATCCGGCCCTTGGGCTTGGTAAACGTTTCCATCAAGCTCCTGATACTTGCCCGGGACGTATCCTTGATAAGTATTCCCCGGCATCTCCGGATATGCAGGTTGCGCATATCCTTTGTATTGGCTTCCATCAATCTCAGATACACCAGCGTAAGGAGGGGCCTGCCCTGGATGCGCGCCGTTTGCCCCGAGTTTTCCGAGCGGTATTTGTTCTCCGCCGATTTCAGCGAATCCCATACCATGTGGATTTTGTGGAGGCCTTTCGGAGGGAAAATCTCCAGGGGCTGCGCCAGCACCTCCCTTTCTCCTTCCCATTCTGTAGGCTACAAAAATACCTCCGACTAGAGCAGCTATCACACCAACAGAAATCCCTGCGATAGCAGCAACAGGCATACCAGTAGTGGTCTGGGCAGCTGGTTCCGATGTGTTGGTTGGACTCGATGTGTTCCTTGGCCCTGTTGTGGTGGCGCCTCCATGGCCAGCTGATGTTGTAGCCTTTTGGGTGGGGACTGTCTGGCCCGGCTCTGCTGAGGTCGATTCTGGATCCTCTGGTTCTGGGGTTGGGGTTGCTGGTCCAAAAGTTGTTGTAAAATCGGTTCCTGGGATAATTATGTAGGCGGAGGCGGACCAGTATCTTGAGGTGGATATTACTTTGGGACCCACCGCGTCGCTGGTTGAGTATGAGGTCGTCTCCGAATAAAGACACGAAGGGCCGTAGGAATATAGATCATAGGTGACAGGTGCCCCGACTCTATTTAGTGAAGCAACGGCTTGTTAGCAAGTTCCGATTAATTGTAGCATGCATGTAGAAACGAGTAACATACTTTGGGCAGCAAGCCTTTCCAGTTTTCAGACCCAGTTTTATTTCATCATCACTAGAGTACGAATACGCCTGAACGATGATATTCAAGTCCAAAGTGGTATACCCGTCCGGACAGACACCAGGCGAGTAGTATACCGCATAACTCCCAGCGGATTCGTAACTCGGACAGCAAGTCGAACGCGCATTATCCGTCATACAGCCTTGAACAAGAGTAGAACTTGTATAGTAAATCTCGTCATTTACACCATAAATTTCTGTCTCCGCGCTGTAGATACTTGTTGTCAAGCAGTCGGCCGGCAATGTTAGCGGTGGAAGTTGACCTTGCAACGAAAGAGACATGACCCTCGAAGAGGTTTGTGCCATAGCGTAGCCGTTCCATAGCCAAAGCGATAGTGCCGGAACGGCAAAATTTCGTGATACTCTCTTCATTGAAGCTATTAAATTTTTTGATATCAAACAGGCGGTTTATCGATATAAGTAGAGTTGAATTCCAAGAGAAGAAGCGAGAGTGGCCCAAACCCGCGAGAGAGGAAATTTATCATCATGACAATTTTAAGGAGATTAAATTTCTAGTTACACACGATAGCGCCGCTCGAGCAACTGCCCCTGACGAAAAGAGCCAACGGAAAGGAGTTGTGGTCGTCTTCAGCCAATGAAAGGCCTGCATAGGTGCCAAAATGCAAAGCAGAGATCCCGAAATTTCGTTCAGAACGTTATGGCCATTCCTCTTCAAGGTTGACTAGCAGACCGGAACCAAAAGTGCAATGTTTCAGGCTTCAGCCGATGAACCCCTGGTCGCGAAAGCCGAGTCCCAATCCGGTGCTCGGCAATCTACGTCGCGTTGAGCGAGAATCGATCAATATTACTATTGTATTCGAATTCTCAATGGACTTTACATTCTCAATAGTGCTCTACTATTCTACTATGTGGTATCAAATACACATGTACATACATGTTTAAACGTTTATAACAGAGCGTCTAAGTAGCCTCGTAAGTACGTATTTTGGTAATCGATAGCTGCTAGCTGGCGAGCTCGGGTTGGCCCGGGGTTGGTTCTAAAATACAACAATAATCAACACTGATATTTTCACTCAGACAAATAACGCGCAGGTGCAGGTGTACCTATAGCTTCGATTAAGAGAGTAGTTTTGGCTAGGCCTTTCATTTCAGTATAGATTTCCGTTTTTACTTTGAAGCTAACCAAATCGCCTGCCGCTTTTGTGGCATAGAGCTGGGCCAAGCTTGAGCTCTCGACAGCTGGGATTTGCAAAGCCTGGAGACCCAAATATAAATACAACATTTTCAGAAAAAAACGTCAGCAAATTCACGATCTCGAAATCTCCAGTAGCGGGTCAACTCCAAACTCATTATCTAATCCCTGTAGTGTGCAAGGTATCCCTTCCTCCACCATAATGGATGACACCTCCAAAAGATGTTACCCGTCGCGACTAAGTCAAAGTTTGCGAACAAAAATTTGAACGTATCTATCTTGTAACAAAATTTACCTGAGGCTTCCTTCAGTCGCACTTAAACTTAACTAAATCAAAGAAATTAGCCACATTTATGCTACATACAAACTTTCCAAAATAAGAATTTAAATAAATAATTTAATTTTTAGTAAAGCTTTTTTGAATTCTAATTAATTTCATATTTATACAAGATTGCTAAGGAATATACTAAGGAAAAACAACACGTTTTTTGTATAGGAAATTTTAGATCCCTGGGGCGCGGAAGAAGGGAAAGTTCTGGTGATATACTTTATATTCACGATCGCGATCCTCCTTTTCAGTCTTCGGGATGTTGTTTAAAAGTTCTTTGGCAAACCCCGCTGCTGCAAGCGCTGCGTATGGTTGCCATATCTTGTCCTTGTGAGAATCTGCGTAACCCCAGATACCTCGGATGAAAATAAATGGGACTTTGAAGTTAATATCGTTTAAATCGGCCCCTTCTATATCAAAGCAAAGTACATGGCCAAGTTTCTTGCTAGCCTTGTCTCTGAAAACGCCATCTTTTATCACCGTGTTACTAATAGCGGTCGCCCCAAAATGGACCATAGTATTTTCACCAACGCGCTCGGCTCGAACAATAGCCATACTAGAGTCGCAATTTTCACAAGTATCCTGTGCACTGGCGTGGCTGTAGTTCGCTGAATAAAGGAAGTCGGCAGCTTTCGGACGGAGAAAAAATGCACGTATATGCTCGGGCCGTGCTTGGGCTAGCCCTTCCTCAATATACTCTAGAGTTTTGCCGTATCCGTCAATATGGAGATTTCTTATCCAGTTGAGCCCTTCAATCACTCTCGTCGGTAGGTGTTGGAACTCATTCCGCTCCCAATTGATATATTCGCTGCCGTCCCATGTGATGACGCGCTCTTGAGAATCTACAGTCAGGGAAACGATAACGTCGCCTAGCCGTATAGATTCAGGGCTCCAACTAACGACAACATCTCCTCGGCGGATATCGTCCCGCTCGCTCGGAACCCCTTCCCCGACCCCTATGGCAAGAATCAAATTTATCGAGGTAAAGGTAGAGAGCATAGACTGCGCGATTGTTGAAAGTCCTGAAGGGTTGCCATCGGGTGGGCATGCGACCACAATATTATGAACACCGATTCTACCAAGAGTGTAAGTATCAGTGTCGGAAAGCGGGGCTGCAGGGTTAGGATTGTCTCGTAAACCAAGTTTAGGATGTATTTCTTCTAGGATTAGCCAGGCAGCCGTCCGGTACATAGACAAAGCACATATCCATCCAATCGTGTAGTCGTTATAATCGAATGATGTTCGACTCTCGGAGGATTCGTCGCTCATGTTTCGGTTAGTCTCCTCAGTAGATACTTCGCTCCCCCCTGGCCCCTCTTCGGATTCCCCCTGCCTTTGTCCTTCGTTCTCAAAAATAAGACATTCATCCTTTTGAAAGTCTTCATATCTCGACCCTCTGAAACTCGGGTTCGCCTCATTGGATAGCTCAGAGGCCTCCTCGCCCACTTCGGCATTGGATACATCTCTAGGGAATGAGAATAACGAGAGCCTTTCCAAATGCAGTGCAATATGCTTTGTCAAAGAATCCATTGTTTCTAGAGATCGCAAGCATATTGGACAGTATCTATCCGGAGCCGCCGATGTAGACTGGCTAGCTTGTAATAAAAGAGCTGCAGGAATCCTATCACTGGAACCCAAGTGGCCGTCTTTGATATGTTCCTCGAAATCTCCAGCGCTCGCGAATGCCTCTTCTGGATGCAATGCGCAATGAAATACTCGACGATGCATTGAATTCTCGTGTTGGAGCCACTCCCCGCGACTGTCGTATAACTGATTGCCACTTTTACAATCCACATAGGTGCAGACATATGGTTGGAGGTCGTGAATTAAATGAGCCCTAAGTTTGAATTGAGTATCAGAACTTCCACCGTCTTTTTTGTGGATGAGAAGGCTTACTTCCAAGCGTCTGCGCTCCGAAGCGCTTTCCGACATATTGTAAAGCAGAAAGGACATTCAAATTCATTAAGAAGGGACGCTGCCGGGGGCTCCGGAAAACCTGGGGTTTCTTCTCCGGGAAGCCAATTTGACGGAGCATAATTCGATACCGATACGATAGAAGAACTGTCTTTAAAGGCACCTAACTGAGAAAAGTTGAGCTGGGTGGCAGTTGTGACGGACCCAAGAAGTGGCATTGACGCTAGTGATTCCCCAACTCCAGGGCTTATGTTCAAATTTGGTTTTTGCGGAGCGGCTATTTCATCAACTGCATTGTTAATTTTCGTCTGCTGGGTATCGACAAAATTTGCGTGTTGAGCGAGCTTTTCCCGATGTCTTCTCCAATACGAAAACCTTTGTCTGCGACGGAGGTTCGCACGTGCTAAACGATGAATCAATGATATTTCGGAATCATCTAGTTGAATTTTTTCGCCGAAGGCAGTATCCGGGTCTGCTTCGCGGAACCGCTCAGGGCTCTCAGCTTGAGCTTTCGAGGTCCTATATTGGAGAAACACCGAACGTATATAGTCGATATCGAAATCTTCAAATTCCTTGAGAAGGTCGACTCCCGTTTCTGGATCAATGTGTTTGTGTGAATGGATTTTGGAAGAAGCAGAGCGGGATGAGGGATCCCTGATCCATATGGAAAGTTTGTATAGCCTATCGATAGTGCCCTTGATGCCGTCCAGAAGTAGCTGCATATCCGAGGATGCATTTTGACTGAATTCATCCCACCCATCTTCAGAGGATTCACTGCCAGAAACCTCACCGTCTAGATTCTTGTCTTCAGGCACACCATAGGCAGGTTTTGGGTTGGAGTTGTCGGGGCTTGAGTAGTATTTGATAACTATGAAAAGACTTTGGGTCAGCTCGAGGATGTTTTATGATCGGTCAGCGCAGCCGGGCAGTTTCTAGAGTTAGTCGGAAACCCACCTTCTGCTAGGGAATTATTTAAAGATATTAAAAGAGTTCGGAACATATCCCTAAGCGTTTCTGCGTCTCTTACTCGATAATCAAGTGACCCATGGTCAGGAACGAAAAGGCCTAGGTTCAATGCCCAGAGCCCAAACCGGTCAGCCTCAACTTTGAAGCAGTCTTTGAATGATTCTGAGCATGATCCGTCTCGAGCTCCATCGCTAACGCATGCAGTGATGTCCCTGAAAAGCCTTTTCGTTTCTACGCCCACCCTACTTAGAGCCACAATGATGGGTTCGCGAGCCTCCATAGCGCTGGACTAAATTCGTTGCCTATAGCTAAGGCTGTTGTACGGAGTAGTCTGTGGCAAACTATCTGTATGTAGGTATATCCCTACCTAGATATGAACCTAGCTATAATCAATTAGTTAGCTTAACTCGATATACTAAAAAGGCCCAGGAGTAAATTTGTCTTCCAATGAAGCTACAATATATATTATAGTTTGTAGGCATACCACCTAGCTAGACATAGGTATATACTTAAGTTCGCATATATGAATTCAAGACGCAAAGTATCGATCTAGTAATATTTCGTTCTTATGTATTTAATATAATTACCAAGAGCTAAGTGATTCACAATTAAACAAACTCAATTAATGGAGATACTTGCAAATCGTTACCCCGCACTAGCCTCGAGTCCAGGCGCTGGCGTGACCCCGCACCAATGCCAACCCTTATGCGCATGCAGCATGCGTTGGTCGACATCACTGTTGGGCTTTTTAAATTTTGCTAGATTTGATTTTGAACGCGCGCAAGCCTGCAGAGCTTACTATCCATATTCTCTAATTACTCCGCCCCTGACCCTGATTTCTTCAAATACATAAGTTTGCAACTGTAATATAATCCCACCCATCGGTCAAGTTGGATTGAGCTTACTACTTCAGTACTTACAACCCAGTCCTTCTAGTATGCATGTCGAAGTCCTATTTTGGGATTAAGCTCTCTTCCCTAGCTTAGTTGAGAACTGCTATTGTACTCGGGTTAGAGCTATCTTCTATCGATCGAATTAGTAATGGAATTCGCAGGTCTTGTACTTGGCGCTCTTCCTATCCTCTATGGCTCCGTCAGGGTCTACAGAGATACCAGCCGGACAATCCAGCGTGTTTTGGGCAAAAAGATATATGTTGGTCAACTACTGGAATCCCTCGCGCTACTTGAAGTAACCCTCAAGTTACTATTGAGAAAATTACTTCAAGACAGCGGGTGCGAAAACTCATGGAATTTTGAATCCGACCCGTTCAAATATCTCAGCGACAGAGATGTCCAGGAACAGCTTCAGGAATACCTTGGCCCGGGGGTCGAAGAGATTTTTGGCAATACAATGGAGCAAATCTGTAATGTTATTCGGGAGACGGCTAAGAGCATCAGAGGGATGGTTCCTGAGTTAAAGGTCAGTGCTATATATCAGCGAGTCTCCTATACAATCGGGTTGTTATGTATATTCCTTTTTGGCATCAAGTAACGGTAACATAACCTTTGCGACAGGATAACTCTACTGATGACTTGCGACAGGATAACTCTACTGATGACTTGCGACAAATAATCGAGGCGAACAAGAACCAAAAGGGAGGACATTTGGAATTCGTCCCGAGGATAAAATTTGCACTAAAAGCGAGCGAACTCAAGAACACCGTTAAGGAGCTTGGTGATAGTGTCACCGGACTTCAACGCATTATAGAACTAATTGGGAAGAACGAGCCTTCAGTTGCGGAAAAGCTATCCGTAAACACTAAAAGGTTCGCGCGAGGTATTAGCCGGGTGCAGAGACTCGCAGATAATCTTCACGTGGCCATTAGCCGGAGTTGGGGGAGCAAATGCCATATTAACCACGCCGCTAAGCTGTTTCTCGATGATAGGCTTGATCCAGCTTCGAAAAACGATACGAAGCACATATCATTTGGATTAATATTCGCGGCGAATATTGTTCGAGGGCAATCGTTATGGCATGAGACTACAGTTAGGGTGGTCGAGAATTTCGAACCACCTTCAGATACAGCATCAACCACTCAGAGCTTGAACGCACGCCGTGTGACAATTGTTATTCCCAAAATAATTACGAGCGAGAAGGCTATAACGACAATAGATGATATTTGCGGAGCTATTGAGTTAGCAAGGGGCCAGAACGAAAAATTCACTTTTGTTCTGATAATGGATCAACGTATAGGATCGATTCCTTCGGACTGCGGCTTACTCGATCGATACTCTAATGGAAACGAAACACCATTGAGTGCCCTTCTGATGTCAGACCAGTACTCTGGGTTCAAACATTTAGACCTACGGATGTTTCTGGCGCTTCGAATTGCTACAAATATTCTTCAACTATTTAAAACAAGGTGGTTGCAAAGAGTTTGGTCGAGGAATGAAATTTATTTCCCAACTTCGAGGGGTGTGGATGCCCCTGATTTGAATCGGCCGTTTATATCTGTTCTTTTTGAGGGCTGTGATAAAGGAGGGGAGGCACAGTCTCAAGTAGATCTCAGGACAGCAATTTTGGAGCTTGGGATTCTACTCCTCGAAATCTGGAACTGGGAGGCCTTCGTACTCCCCAATCCCCGGCCTCCCGCACCGGGTGGATTGGTTCTGTATAATCAACGCCACACACATGCTTTTGCCTGGATGCAGGAGACTAAGATTACTGGTACAGTTCCGCCTCTATATTATGATGCCGTCCACTTTTGTATATCGGGGATGGATGGCCAAGCCCGTTATCTAGGGTGGGAGGATCCAAAATTGTGGACGGTTCTTTGCCAGAATGTCGTCGAACCGCTGTATAAAAACTGCGGGTATTGGACCCAGCGTACTTAATAGTCGACCCAATTACCATTAACCTTTTGTCTCATAAGCTGTTATGTTACCGCTATAGATCTATAGACGCTGTGTTATTTTCCTAGCTTCGGATCCTTATTTTCCGGCTTGGGGTTGACGCATGCATTCTCGCATAGCGGAGTTGGCCTTTAGAACTAGCAAAGTTTTGAAATAGATATATCGATATAACCCCCCTGGAACGGTTTATGCAGCCATAACTATCTTAATTTTGGCACAAGTGTAGTTAGGTAGTCTGATTTAGTTTCTTCAAACAAAGATACCACAATGTATCAACATATTCACAATGAGCGCTTTTTGTGTATTTACCATATATTCCAAGTTGTGCATCGACCGCTGGGTCAATGAATTTTTAGCCGTGCGTTTAATTTTTCGATATATTCCCTGGTTTTGATTTTGCAATTTGGGCACTAATATTCACACAAGTGTGGGCACTTGTGGAAGCTTAGGCTGGCTAGGAGACTAATACCCATGTATTCGGAGCTCCCAAACCCTTAGGAGATTTTTACTTCGACCAGCTCTGATATATCGATATACGAGACAAATTTTACATTGCCATTCCCGGCGACATTGTAGACGAATAGTCTCTTGCCTGATTATTGTGTTATCTATATATAGAGGAGCCGCCATGGTGTGCTGTGTAAAGATCTTTCCGTATAGTCTGCTACTCAAACTTATGATTATGTACATGTGTGTCTGGCGCCGTTGGATCCATATCTCGACGGTGTTAAAAATGGAGCGGGGTTAGTGTCTTTGTTAAGTTAAGTTAATAAACCGATTGTCTATCGAGAAACGAGGAAGTGATTATCGAATTTTTGTGATATCTGAGGGATCTTGCGGCGCTGAGGAGGGGAACGGTGCTATAGTCCCGATGGCGGTTCGCTGGGAAGGCTACTCGGACTTTATTATTAGCAATTGTAGTTTAAGGTATGATGTATAAGGGACTATACCTATATCGGGCTGAGTTCCACAGACACAGCAACCATAGTCTTGTTTTGCAGGAGAAAGAAAACCCTCTGCCTTCTCTGTTTCTATGACCTCAGTTTCGGTTTCCATTCTTCTTTTGGAACCGCTTGGTGCATATTTATATTGTGAGTAGATAGAAAGCTTTGTCGAATAATTGTGGATTCAGTATCAGTATGACAGATACTGAACAATAGCCACATAGTTCGCGATTTGGGCAAGATTCAACGACTCGTCTCTGCCCAGTACCTTTGAAGACCTTCGTAACCGGTGTTGAAGAAGGACCATTATAAAAACCCACTCCCGCCGAGAGGGGCATATGATAGCTGGGGCTTACGTCGCTCCGGTTTTCGCGTAAAGACAATAAATGAGGTTGTCTATGACATCAATTGCGATACTCAAACCCGGCGTCGTTGTATAACCTTCTACCATGACTTTCTCGTTTGCGGCTTCGTCTTTCTGGGTCTTCAGAGACTGGGTTATCAAATTCATGATAACGGCGATGTGATGCGTCGAGGCTTTATAGGCCATATAGCTGTATCTTTCTTTTCGGGAGTCGAGGGTGCGTAATCGAACTTCCTATTTTCTGTCGCCATGATGCTGCGTTCGGCGATGTAATAGCAGCTGCCTGGATTTCGTTGGGTTTGAAGCATGGGTCGAGCGTTGCGTATCGAAAAGAAGGGTATATATATGACAGATAGGGCGCATGTCTTGAAAATATTGCTGAAGCTGTCTCGCGAGAAAAGAAAAAAAGGGGACATCGTATAGGCCGGTAGCTTAGTGTCGTTCGATGCTACAACTTTTGATAATATAAATTATGACGGCGTTGACCTTGACGATCCCTCCCTAGTCCATACTTCAAACGTGGATGGTCGCAGATCCACGGCAGATGCAGAACATCGTGGCGCGCCAGCGATCGTTAAGTCTTCCCAGTCGGGGATATCATCGGGCTGGTCTGTATCTGCCGCCAGTGCTGTACGGATTATAACCCGCCGAAGATAGGCGACGAACATTTCCTCTGGTGGGAGGGCGAGGTTTTCGTTAACCTCGATATTCCAATCAAAGTGCACCAGTAAAGTCCTCATTTTGCTTGGGGTACTACGATGTCTAGCTACGAGACACATCGTTTCCGGCGGGCAGTATCTAGCACACGACTTGGCGCCACTCTTGTTCCGCCCGGCACGGGTAAGTTCGATAATATTCTTGCCGTCAGCTTGGTGCTCACGACGGGTGGTCTTCAGCCTCTTAACGCGGGTCTGAGTTATCTGGGGGGTGCCGGAATGTGCGTCTCATCTCCAAACAAAATTTGACCTCTGCTTTTTGTGGCTTGGGTAGGAAACCATCTGTTTCCTTCTTTCCCTCGTTGCGGGGTTTTATTTCGTGTATGCGGCCTCTTCGATCGGTCTTGGCGGCACTCAATTATTCCCGATATGTTTGATGACCAAGCTAAGCGCCTTTAAGTGGCCTTGTGCCAATTACTTGACCCGTTTTTGCAATTGACTCGTCGTACACTAGGTATGTATATTCATGGCGGGAGCCCAGCTAGGGTCTGCACCGTTGAGCGGAGTTGATCGAGGGACCTTCCGGGTGTCCTTTGTTTTCCACGACGTCTGGGTAAAGGGCCATACTAAATGGCTTCGCATATGTTCGATGAATTCTATCCAATTGTTCGCCAGGACCCCTGTCATATCTTGCTCAGTAGCAAGGCTTTGATAGCGTATATTTGAGGTACGTCTCAAACCTCTTATCGTATAAGGGTCAGACACTAGAGCTTGGTTGTGTCTACTAGGGATCTGAAGTGAAATATTTGAGGCGCTGTCTCATCATCTTCCGAAGTTCAGAATGAAATAGAACTGACCAGAACTACATTATTCTGAAGGTCTGGAAGGCTCTTAAGGGCAACGTAGTAACAGTAGACAAAACGTCACGCAGATCAGCATGGAGATGCTCTGCTATACACTATGGCATTCTGCCTTTCCGTTTCTAAATTTGTTTTAGGGGACGCTGGTTCATCGTTGCGTCCTGGACCCTTCTATTGACTAAACAGGAAGTAGGCAGGGCTCCCAGCTAGATGGTTAGGACATAGTCATGGCCGACGTGGTGGATAATAACTTACTAATTGAGCATTTTACTTCGGTAGGAGGCAGACCAGCAATCATATTCCTCAGGGGAAGTTAGACAAACGGTATGGCATCTACCTCGTAAGAAGTTTTTGTAGCAGACGAGTCAAATAAGAGCCGTTCTTCATCTGCTGCGGTGATTTATAAGACGTGTAGTCAAAATGTAGTGCTAGAACGTATATATATATCTAACACGTGGATGGGCCATGGCCTTGAAAGCTATCGACTGTCTATTAAGTATTAGTATATATAAATATGTAGTCTGATGTTCACCGTCGTAGCTAGAGAAGGAGGACGACGAGAAGGAAAAGAAGAAAAGAAGATATTGAGATGGAGAGAGGACGTTACCTGATATATAGATATATAGGGGGTTAGATGACCGTTAGATAGGGGATATAATAGGATGGATGGATGGTGCGTGAAGGGAGGTAGATGATAGTGGTGATGCGTAGAAGAGAAGAGATAGATAGGTGGCTCAGAGAGAATCGAAAGAAGGGAAGAGAATAGAAAGTGGTGGATTTTGTGTGTTGAGTGCGGCAGAACAACGCCGACAACACAATCTGGTGGGATGCCGTCAATGCGGCAAAGAGCAGCTTCGGCCTGTCAACTAGCAACTGCCTCCTCCTCCACTTCTCCGCGCCGGTGGGAGGACAATACCGTGGGATGCCGGAGGAGGGCAAGCCGAGAGAGCGGACTGCTTACCAAGCAACGGAGTCATAATTTGATCTGATTAGATTAGATCCAATCTTAATTTCAGGATTCCCCAGGTAACTGACATGGACCCTCTGGCGACAAAGAAACACGCCGCACAACAAACACCCCGTTTCCCACGCGTACAGTGGTTGATCCGGGCCTCTGATTGGCTGGCGGCCGCTGTCGACGAGGCCAGGTGTTGGTAAATAATCTCTGTGGGAACGCGTGATCCCTGTCGGCCTCCAAAGAATGCTGGTTAGTTCAGCTAGCTGGGCCGGGCTGGTTGAGCTCGGTCGAGTTTCTTCGCTGGCTAGCTTCCTGTCTGTGTAATTTGAAGGTCGAGGACAGCACTGTGTCTCTGTCGATTCATAAGCACCCTGAATTCTCTTCTTCCTCCTCCTCCTTTCTCTTCTCCTCTACTTCTTTCACCTCCATCCATTCCTTCATCACCACCACCATCACCACCCTCATCTATACTACTACTACTACTACTATCACCAGGTCTTGTTCGTAGTCGAGAGGCCTGTACTTAAACTTCAATTAATCAATTGGCCGGTGGACCTATTTATTTTATTTATCTTTAATTGAGGTTCGTTGTCGTTGTTTGTCGTTTTTTGCTGGTTAAACTTTTATCCCCCTCTTCCTCCTCTTCCTCTTCTTGTCTCAGCTTGTCTCGACACCACGTACACAATTAAACGTAGCAGCAGCCTCTAACCTCGATACTTCTCTTACTCCACAGCTCAGATTATAACATACATTACCCCTCATCATGTATGTCTATAAGAGAGGTAAGTTTCTTCCCTATTCCTTATCTTATCTTATCCGTATCCCATACTAATATTGTTATCTGCTATAGACGGACGCAAAGAGCGTGTCCAGTTCGATAAAGTACGCTACGAATACGCACCTTACCCATATCAGTATAGACGTGAATAGGTGATGCTGACTGAGACAGATCACTGCCAGAGTCTCGAGACTGTGCTACGGCTTGGACGCTGAACATGTCGACGCCGCCACCATCACCCAGAAGGTATTTCCTCCCTTCAATTGATGTTTATATCCGTATATATGGTGCTAATTGGTTGTATATAGGTCATTGCTGGTGTCTACCAGGGTGTCACTACTGTCGAACTCGACAACTTGGTACGTTCACCCCACTGAATCCGATATATTGAGTATAACGAATGCTAACTGAGAGGAAAGGCTGCCGAAACCGCTGCCTATATGACCGTCACCCATCCCGACTATGCCATCCTGGCTGCCCGTATTGCTGTATCCAATCTCCACAAGCAGACCAAGAAACAGTTCTCCCAGGTCATCTCTGACCTCTACCACTACGTCAATCCAGTATGTTCGATATGTCCAAATATTGGAGGGAATGGAGCTAATGGTATGGCAGAGGAACAAACGCCCGTCGCCTATGATTTCCAAGAGCACCTATGAGACCGTCATGCGCCATGCAGACGAGCTCAACTCGGCCATTGTCTATGACAAGGATTTCAACTACAACTACTTTGGTTTCAAGACACTGGAACGCTCCTATCTCCTCCGTCTCGACGGCAAGGTTGCAGAGCGTCCCCAGCACATGATCATGCGTGTTTCCGTTGGCATTCACGGTGAAAATATTGAGAGGGCCATTGAGACCTACAATCTCATGAGCAGCAAGTACTTTACCCATGCTTCACCTACCCTCTTTAACGCCGGCACCCCGCAAGCGCAGCTTAGTTCCTGCTTCCTTGTCGCAATGAAGGACGACAGCATTGAGGGTATCTATGACACTCTAAAAACTTGTGCTCTCATCTCCAAGACCGCTGGCGGTATTGGTCTGCACGTCCATAATATCAGAGCTACGGGCTCATACATTGCCGGTACCAATGGCACCTCCAATGGATTGATCCCCATGCTCCGAGTTTTCAACAATACCGCCAGGTATGTCGACCAGGGTGGTAATAAGCGTCCAGGTGCCTTTGCCATCTACCTTGAGCCCTGGCACGCGGATGTCTTTGAGTTCTTGGACCTCAGGAAGAACCATGGAAAGGAAGAAGTCCGTGCCCGAGATCTATTCTACGCATTGTGGATTCCAGATTTGTTCATGAAGCGTGTCGAGTCGAACGGTGAATGGTCTCTGTTCTGCCCGAACGAAGCCACCGGTTTGGCTGACTGCTATGGCGACGAGTTCGAGGCTCTTTACGAAAAGTACGAGAAGACCGAGGGTCTTTCCCGTAAGACCATCAAAGCCCAGAAGTTGTGGTATGCCATACTCGAAGCTCAGACTGAAACTGGTAACCCCTTCATGTTGTACAAGGACGCCTGCAACAAGAAGAGCAACCAGAAGAATTTGGGTATTATCAAGAGTTCCAACTTGTGCACTGAGATCGTCGAGTACAGCGCTCCTGATGAAGTCGCTGTGTGTAACTTGGCTTCAATTGCGCTCCCGACCTTTGTGGACGTCGTTCGCAATGAATATGACTTCCAGAAATTGCACGAGGTTACCAAGGTTATTACCAAGAACTTGAACAAGATCATTGATGTCAACTACTACCCAGTCGAGGAAGCCAAGCGATCCAACTTCCGCCACCGACCAATTGCCGTCGGTGTCCAGGGTCTCGCTGACGCCTTCCTTGCCCTTCGCATGCCATTTGAATCTCCCGAGGCCCGCTACCTCAACAAGCAAATCTTTGAAACCATCTACCACGGTGCTGCTGAGGCTTCCGCTGAACTGGCAGCCGAGGAAGGTCCCTATGAATCATACGAGGGATCTCCAGCCAGCCAGGGACAGCTCCAGTACGATCTTTGGGGAGTCACCCCAACCGATCTTTGGGACTGGGACGAACTCAAGGCCAAGATTGCAAAGCACGGTATGAGGAACAGTTTGCTTGTCGCCCCCATGCCCACTGCATCTACCAGTCAGATTCTCGGCTTCAACGAGTGCTTCGAGCCTTATACTTCGTAAGTTATCTTCGCTCTCTTTCCAAACCAAGTTTATACTAATGGACGACAGGAATATCTACTCTCGTCGTGTCTTGGCTGGAGAATTCCAGGTCGTCAACCCCTGGTTGCTCCGTGACTTGGTTGATATGGGCCTGTGGAGCGACAACATGAAGAACCGAATCATCGCCGACGGTGGTAGCATCCAGAACGTCCCCAACATCCCAGCAGACATCAAATCTCTGTACAAGACAGTTTGGGAGATCTCGCAAAAGGTCGTCATCGACCTTGCTGCCGATCGTTCCGCATTCATTGACCAAAGCCAGAGCTTGAACATCCACATCAAGGACCCGACGATGGGTAAGCTCACCAGCATGCACTTCTACGGATGGAAGAAGGGATTGAAGACTGGTATGTACTATTTGAGAACGATGGCTGCTTCGGCTGCCATTCAGTTCACAGTCGACCAGGAGGCATTGAAGATCGAGGATACTGCTGTTGCAACACAGAGAACCACGAAGAGGAACTTGGGATTGTACCAGGGTCCTACCAATGGAACTAGCAGCCCTGCTAGAGCTGGTGTTCCAAGACCGATGATGGAGAGCAAGACCTCTGTCAATGGTGCCGGTATCGCACCTGCTCCCGGAACCATTGAGGCTGCTACCTCATCTGCTTCGGGAACGGGATTGATCAATGCCGCACAAAATAAGAGCAAGGAGCCATTCAAGGCCGATCAGGATGAAGGAGAGTCTCCGAAGCTATTGACCACCAGTCCTCCCGTTGGACCACATGGGGACGAGGAGTTGGGAGCTAAGAAGCTCGCAGCTCTGCAGTTGGAGGATGTAGAGGAGGAGAGCGAGGACCGTGAAGGGGATATCTATGCGCAGAAGGTGCTGCAGTGCAGCATTGAGAACAAGGATGCTTGCCTGATGTGCTCTGGTTAAATACCTCTTATTTGATACGGATAGGGGTTTGTTTCTTTTCTTTTGGTTTTTTGATAAAAGGCATATTCATTGGTGCGAGACGGCGGGGTTTGTGATGCATACTTTTTTTTCATTGGACATTATTGACTCATAAGGTAATAAGAAGGAGGGAATAGTAGATAGAGGACTTAATAACAATTACATGCTTCTTTAAATAATATATGGTAATATACATTCTAACCTCTACAAAATAATCATACACCCCTCCTATATCATATATATAACTATACGACCAAATCCCCGCTGACCCTCGTCGGGCTACTTATCGCATCTAAAACACCCTCGGGACTGGGGGTTTTGGCCATAGCATCCGCCCTTTTTTTGAACTTTTGAAACATAAAGTCTCGGGTCGTGGGACCTATCGTGCAGGTCTTATAACTCCGTTTGGTAGCATCACGACCGGAAAGGACACGAAGAGCGGCATCGGTGCCTGTCGGCGAGAAGAATACTATCCACCCTTCTTCATCACCTTCTTTATCCAACCCGTCGAGAACGGCGGAAAGATCATGTTCGAACGACTCCACCACGGAGGTTTTGTAGACTACTACTTCTTCGATATTCACCTCCAACTCCAGATCTTTAAGTTTCTCCGGAACGCGGGTGGGGAGAATGGTACTATGCGTCTCCCCTGTCAAAAATAATAAATCCCCGCGGAGGGAGTTGGAGGGGTAGTGCGAGATTATAAAGTCCGATAGAACCGCGCCGGTGCCTGATTCCCAGCCTAGGATGTTTGAGGGGGAGAAGCCGAGGAGTTCGAGGGAGGATTTTGTGGCGGGGCCGACGACGTAGATTAGTGTGTTTTTCAGGAGGGAGGTTATGATTTGTGTATTTTTTGCTGCAAATGGCGTTAGTAGACGTTTTTAATGGGGGTTGTGGGGAGGGAGTACCTTTTATATCGTCCATAATCGAAGACAGCGACTCGACGGCGCGTTGGGAGGTTATCACCATCCCCGCGAATTTTCTAGATTTCGCATCGGCTTTTACTCCATCCGCGCCCGCATCGTGCGGGGTGGAGAAAGGGGATATCTCATCGTTGAGGATGTACGACCGGACGATATCAGCGTTCACCGGCGAGTGCTGCAGCACGGGGATGAAGATTGGAGTGTGGGATTGCGAGAGGAGGGTGTCGTAGGGGTCCGTCGGGGTGGATTTGGTTTTCAGGAGGAGGATCGGTGGCATTTTCTGTCTATTGCTCAGAGGGGGTAACGGGGTGTATTCCGAGGGGGGGTGGTTTTTGCTAGGAGGGGGAATGACGTTTTTGGTTGTGAGGTGGGTTGTGTAACGTTGCCGAAGGGCCGTGGGGCAACGCGGGGTGCGTGGGTTATGTTCGTTGGTTGCCGAGCGGGTTTGCGCGCGGCCAATAGCTTCTAGTTCACAACGGGGCTCGGAACGCTGGTCTCGTTCCCAGACGTCACAAAGGGGGCGAACGCCCTAAGCTATAGCTACGATCGTTGGCTCGGATCAATATCGACGCGGCCTGCCATCCAAAATGGCACGCAACCTCCCCACTGAGATTCTCCTCCAAATATTCGAGGCCATAGACGGGCCTCCCCGGTCCGACATCCCCAAAGTAGTGCTAGTTTGCAAACGATGGAGGAGTCTCGCCGAACCGTTATTATATAGGCGGGTCGAGATCGACTACGGGGATGCGGATGGAGGCCCGAATACAGAGATCCGTTGCACCTATAAGCCAAAGCTCCCCGGCGGGTGTTCTAAAATTAAGCCCTTCAAAGCGTTATTTTTGAAGAATGCGGGATCGGTGAGGTAGGCTACTTCCTCCTTAAAAAAAATACAATATTAATCCTTGGTATTGAATCGGATCGTCCATTCGAGATTACTAAAGGCGTAGAAATTTGCAGACATATCCACATCCTGCTTGACAACATACACGCGGAAGTGGTCGATATAAGCAATATATCAGAGTTATTCGAACCGATAAAATACTTCCAAAACGCCACGTCCCTGACGTGCGAAGGGAATGGGTCTAACGCCCGCTGCGGCGGGATTTGGGCATTTCTTGATTTTGTCTTAAATTCACTGCCGCAATTGAGATGCCTGACTATTTCCAGGTTTATTAATATGAGGTTTAGACCGATAAAACCATCGGTGGAGTCGGGTGAGGTGAAAGCTTCGAGGAGAGTATCCGGGGAAGGATTAGGAAGGCTCAAGGAGATCAGAGTTTTCCTCGAAGTCGGGCTGTCTTATCAAACCCACATAGATGAATTATTCGGGAAAATGGTCGAGACCTTCGGGCCTAAAGCTACCGAGTTGGTTTCGGAGCTGGATGTATACCTTGGTTCCACAACCATGAGGAATAAAGATGTGGATACGACGACTCCACAGCTTCCAACGTGGATACTGGATAATCTGCGACGACTGAAGTTTACGGATGCTGAGTCAATCCATGCCGTGCCGGATTTATTGCGTGGGGATTTCAAACAGCTGAGGTGGTTGAATGTTGAGATTTCCAGTTGGGATCTGTGGAAGGCGCAGGTTTGTATCCCTTTCTCCTATATATTATCCACTCGAAGCCCGTGGTTCTCATGATTAAGCACAAGTTCTAATCCCTTTTTTTTTTTTTTTTTAATCCTTGATAGTTAATAAAAAGACGACAAATATCCCCCAAATCGGACCCGCCCTTCCCGAATCTCGAAATATTCGGCCTGACGAGGGTATGGGCAGGCCGGCCGGACGACGACGACGACGACGAAAGCGGGGAATCACTAGACCCCTTAAACACGCCTCAAAGCGAATGGCCCCCCAGCATCATAATCGAGAATTTGAAGTTCTTTCCAAAATTGACAGAGTTTCGAATTTCTGAAGCGGGAATACATGTTTACGAGATAGAACGTGCGTTTGGTGGAAAGGTTGTTTATGTTGGGAAGGATTATTTGCTTGAATGTACGAGGGAGTCTGAGGAGGGGAAGTGGTGGCTTCCGCCTTATTATTATTATTTCCCATGATGTGTCATTATATATAATATTATACAGCGCCCAAATCTCGCATTTCTATAGAGTGACTGGGTATCAGGCAGATATATGTTGTATAAAGTAATATAAGAATGCCTACTTACAATGCGCATGGTCGTACGGGCTCTACTAATCCTCGGTTTATGAGTTATGTGAGAGAGTCTGGACTCGGGAGCAGGTAGTAATAATGAAAGAAAACTGCAATGGAATTTCAAAATAGCATTATTGTACAAATCATATAAATATCACGAATCTCTGTTCAGGGCCGACGTTGCCCTCCTTAAAATGCTCCTGTGGCCGCGGCAGCCGCTGGTCGTACGATTGTCCGGAATCCTGCACCGAGGTTCAGGGAAGGATTCGGGATGTTATTGTTGCCATTGTTGCCGTTTCCTCCGTTCTGGTTGCCGTTGCCACTGTTTCCGTTTCCATTATTTCCATTGCCGTTGTTTCCGTTATTGTTGTTCCCGTTTCCGTTATTTCCATTATTGATATTGCCGTTCCTGTTGTTTCCATTTCCGTTGTTTCCGTTGTTGATGCCATTGCCATTGTTTCCATTGCCGTTGTTTCCGTTGCCATTGTTTCCGTTGTTAATACCGTTCCTGTTATTGTTTCCTCCATTTTGGTTGTTTCCACCGTTCTGGTTGTTTCCGCCATTTTGATTATTTCCATTGCGGTTTCCGTTGTTGATGTTTCCATTTCCATTGTTTCCATTTCCATTGTTTCCGTTTCCATTGTTTCCGTTACCGATGTTTCCGTTCTTGTTTCCATTTCCTATATTCCCATTTCCATTTCCATTTCCAATGTTTCCATTCCTATTATTGTTATTGCCATTGTTGAAGTTCCCATTGCCGTTGTTTCCACCGTTGTTTCCTCCATTGTTCCCGTTATTGATTCCATTGTTACCGCCGTTATTGCCGTTATTGATACCGTTGTTACCGTTATTGATACCATTGTTGCCGTTGTTAATGCCATTGTTTCCATTGCCGTTATTGCCATTGCCGATTCCATTATTCCCGCCATTACCAACGCCATTGTTGCCGTTATTTATTCCATTATTTCCGCCATTATTGCCGTTATTGACGTTCCCACCGTTATTGCCGTTATTGACATTTCCACCGTTATTGCCGTTGTTCACACCGTTATTGCCATTGTTGAAGCCGTTGTTTCCATTGCCGTTATTGATACCATTTCCGCCATTGTTGTTACCAATATTATTGTTCCCGCCGCCTTGCATGTCAGTTGGGTCTTCCTCGTCGTCAATTTCCTGTTGACCGCCCTGCTCTCGTCCAACGTTGCCCCCCCCAGCATTGCCACCGGGGGCGACTCGTGAATCACCGGCTACGAAAGTAAACGTCTGGATCTGGTTGTTCTGTGTGCAGATAGACTTATCGAGGGTCTGGCCGTCCTGTTCTGCGGTAACGCAGAAGCCGACTTCACCGCGGGTTTCGAGGACCAGTGGGCCTACGGCGGTTGGATCTGAGTAGGTGAATAATTGGTTATTTGCCACTTTTCCGGAACCGTTTGCTGCGCCACCACAGGAGAAGATGAGGGTTTGACGGCCGTTGATTGTGAGGCAGCCTTGTGTCTATTATTCCAGTAAGTATTTTGGTCATGTATTTAAGAAGGGGGGGTGACTTACCAGAGCGCTAACAATCAACATTGTTCCCGGTTTATCATTATGTTTTCCGGCGGTGATGATGTCGAATTTTTGGTTGGAGCTGTTGTCGCAGTCCTTTAGTTGGACGGGGAGGTTGTTACCGCGTGCGTCGCCGGAGAGGGGGTCGATTGTGAGACATTTTCCTGAAGAGGATTTTATGGAGATTGAATCGAAGGCGCGGGTGGCGGTTGCGTCCCGTTGGTGGGATTGGCGGAATTGCTCGTCGTTTAGGCGGTCGACTGCTAGGGCTCCCAGGTCGACGGGGATGGCGGCGGTGAGGGTTGTGGTTGCGTAGATTAGGAAGAGGGAGCGGAGGGTTGAGTAGTGCATTTTGGAAATATAATATATAGTATCACGGGTATCACGCTAGATGGCTTTTTTTTAAAAGATAATGATGAAGGAAAATCGTGAGCAAATGAGAAGTATGGGAACCAGTCCGCAAAGAACAATATCGTGAGAAAAAAAGAAGATTGCTAAAAAATCGAATGAAGAAGTAAAAAAGCCTCGCAGAGGTTTGAAGAATCGAAAGATGCTAGGAGTCGATGACCTGATCGCTGAAGAAGGAAGAAGAAGACAAGTGGGGTATGTGGAGGACGGTGATATTTATATACAATCGGCATATCAAAATCTGCCCGCAAAAATTAGGTATTATAATGCCAGTAAACCACTTGCCATATCTGCTTGATTGCATCATGAATCCAGCCATAAAGCCATAATGTGACATGTGGCTGTGCCCAGCACTCTCCCATGATTAATTTCCAGCTTCTTCAATCTCCAGTTCTTATTTTTAGTCAGACCAATATCTCCGCCCATCTCCGTCTCGAAGTTTCGAAACAGAACATTCGCATACAATCGCAGCAAGAGGATTAATCAAATCCAAGCCTAACTACAAAAAATATCCGAACGTCAAGCGTGTTGTTTCGATTCAGAAAAATACGAAACGTCAAAAAGGGCATGCAGGGTTTTCGGATTCTGATAGATGATTGGTTAACGGGGGGGCTGTATTTCGCTTGGAAGGGCTTAAGTTGCCTAATGCGGTTTAACGCCTGTTGTGTTTTATAACCGTGTTCCTGACGCTTGACTTTTTCGAGCTTGGAATGGCTTGTTTTGAGAGATGGGGGATTTCCTGGTTTCGACGGAGGGTTTGGGGTTGGTTATATGTTATCCTGGAATGGAATCCTAAGCGGAGGTGGTACAATATTGGGTGAAGCCTGTGTGATTTTGCGTCAAAGGGGAGATCGTGAAGCGGTATCGCCCGCATACGGACCAGCTATACCATCTTTTGAATTTGTAGACCGGCTAGACCGTAGGGCATTGCCTGTGCACTCTGGCATATGAGTAGTCTGGAGCGGACGCCTATGAGCTCATCGGGCATATGAACTAGAATCGGTTGACTAACTAGCTGTCATATTGTCATGGCCCACCCCATACCCCCTTGTAAAACCAATCCCTACCGCATAATTAATATAATTTTAAAATTTAAAATCCGCGAGGAGTTTAAATCTGTGTAACCCTATAATTAGCCAAGCCATTGGAAAGAGCCCGCGTGGGTTAATGAATCCGTTGAAAAGTTCGACTGAAACTTTCGAAACGATAGAGTTTTATCGATTTAAAAGGATCGTATCAGCTAGCTAAAACGGGGGCTTAAACAGTTTATCCTTTTGTGATTACTAGGAGTCAAAACAAGTTATTTAAGAACGTATGTTTCCCGCGTCAGCTATATCTATAGGATTCTTTGAAGAGCATTTGGAAGCCGCCGTCGTTATCGATTTATACTGCGGGGAAATTTAACTGAGGCCATAACTAATGGCCCGACAATAATTTTATAAATCTGATATAATACTCTGCTGACACTAGATAGATTTTAAGCCAACCCTACAGGTTAGCTACGCTAGGATAATTCACGGATTAGATTTATAGCCACTAGCGGCCTCGTGGCCGGCCACTTTCTCTAAGGCCCCGTCTTCTTTCATTTTTTGCTAAATAGAAGCTGGCGCTGGTCGCTTGATCACAGGAATCTGCGTTTACTAATTGATCAAGACAAGCTTGCAAGAAGTCTGGGCATTATTGGACCCGGCCGTACGCCCGCTGCCGAACATTAGGAGCAATAAAGTATATAAAAAATTGTTGCCTTCATATTAACAGTTAATAAAACGCTATGGCCTCTCGCGGGACCATGTAATGGATGTTTTCCCCTCGCCGTGCCGTGCTGCATAAGCTATAGGTATCCCGTGACCATGTGCAGACTGATTGAAAGTCGGTATCCCTCCAACTGGTTCCCAGATATCCCCCAGAACTAGCTAAATCGTAGTCTACTAGTTAGGCCTTCGGCACCAACTTGCAACTAGCCCCTCAGCTAGTTAGTGCCCCCAAAGTTTCCCGTGATGTGAAATTTGCAGGTCAGCCCTCAAGCTAGTCGCAAGCTAGGTAGTCACCAGCCGATCACCTGTGTTAATTTAAACAAGCTTGTGTTGCCGCATGGACCCAAGCTGGGCGAAAACCCTATCTCAGCGGGAAAAAAAATTTGACCTACCCTGTACATGTCCCTCATCTCCCTTCTATGTAACTCCCAACCTCGTCCAACCTCATCTCCAACGGATTAAAGCGGCAACTGAGAAAAAGATACCCCGCCGGTTTTAAATGCTCTGAATACTTGCTCTTATTTCTTTCCTTTTGTATCTCCCGCAGTCTCGCGACCAGGAACAGGCAGCAAACACGCGTCGCAAGCGACTTGCAGGCACACTTTCGACAATTCCTTCCCTTACTCTCAAACAACGCGGAAAATACCACACAGCACCTGATCCCATGTCTACTTCGGTACATTCATCCGAACTAATATAAATCTTCTTCTACACTATTATCAAAAGCCCATTCTTTTCTCACCCACCCTGTCATGCTACGAAATTTCTGGAGTTTTGTCGCCTCTACACCTCAGAAATCATCTCAATCCGAAACAAACCTCGAAGAAGACATAGAAGCCTCGCCTACGCCAATTGTCGAACCTTCCGAAGAGCAATCCATCATGCCGAGCTCCCCTGACCACGAAGGCACCCCCGTGCGCGACGGGACCGAGGAAATATCGTCTCAAAGTCCGAATACCAAACGAAAGAAACACAAGAAGAAAATCAAATCCAGCCCGGTATCGGTCGTCGAAGTCCCAGCGACAGCCGAACAGCTCGAAGACCAAGCCGAAGAAGACGAAGAAGACGCAGCGATGGCCGATGTTTCAAATGCCGAAGCTGGCGCGAAGAGGAAACGCAGGAAGAGCGATCTAGAGTTGAGCGAGAAGAAAGCGAAAAGGCCAAGGAGAAACAAGAAGGGCGCGGAAGGTGGAGAGCAGGTTGTTGTTAACGGATCTCTGCCCGCCGGAGAAGCAGGTGACGAAAATGAGGATGAGCGTAATGGGCGTCCGTATATCCCCGGTGTAAGATGGTTTGGGGATGTCCCTGGGGTCTTCCACGAGGGATCATGGGTGGAGGCTGATCTTTCTGAAATCGAGGCCATAAAGGCCCGAATTAAGGCCAAAAAGGTGCTCCCGACGGAACAGCAAGAACCGGAAATGGAGGAGCAAGAACCAGAGACTGTCGTTGAGGAAACGGACCGAGAGGACACAGCTGCTCAAAACAACGGGAAGCAGAAGCGAAAGCAAAACAGGAAGACGAAGAAGGATCGTGAACCAACGCCCGAGGTGGACAATGAAAATCACCAGCAAGAGGTAGAAGCGGAGAGAGAGCCGGCTAATATCGATGGCGAGGAAGAAGCGGAGACAGATGGGAATGCTACCAAGAAACAAAAGAAAGGAAAAGGGAACAAGTCCCGCAAACAGCCCGAAACAGAGGTCGAGGACGGCCCTCAATCCGAACCATCTACCAAAGAACGTAAACGTCGCAGGGCTTCCAAAGATGCGCCCGAAGATTCCAACCGTCGCCGCACATACCCCCGAGATACAGAAGAGTTAAACCCACCGCCAGTCATAATCCCAACCCCCACCGACGGCTCCCACGGCAACTCTAAAGGCGTCGGCCCACCACCTCGTCCTGAGGCGTATGATAAAGGACCGTACACTCCCATGGAAGACGCCCTCATCCAAAACGTAGTAAACCGATACTGCCAAATCCAAATACCCCGTCTCAACCGCGCCGGCTTCCTAGAAATTCTCTGGAACAACGAACGTCACAAAACCGACTTCTGGAACATTCTCATGACAAACCTCCCACTTCGATCAAGATCGAGCCTCCACAATCATGTCAAACGTATGTACCACAGCTTCGAAGACCGTGGGAAATGGACCCAAGAACAAGATAACGAGCTCCGAGATCTGGTCGCTGCGAAAGGTCCGAAATGGAGTTTTATTGGCAACGTCGTACACCGTATGCCCGAAGACTGCCGCGATCGATGGAAGAACTATCTGGTCTGTGGTGAGAAACGACGGACGCACGGATGGGATGAAGATGAAATAGAAAAGCTTAGAGGTATCATGGACGATGTACTTACGACTATAGTAGAAGGTCATGAGGAAGAGGGCACGCTTATCTTAGAAGTACCTGAGGGGGAAAACGAACAAGAGAGAGCCTCAAGACTAGAAAAAGAGAAGATCCTACATAGGCAGGAAATTGATTGGACAATTGTGAGCGATCGAATGGATCATACAAGAAGCCGAATGCAATGTAGAGCGAAGGGCTTGACTTTTTGGGGGAAAGCCGGCGATGAAGAGAGCGGGTCTATAGCTGATGATCTAGAAGGCAAAACACCTAGGAAAAGGGGTCCTAAGAGAGGAAGAAAGAAAAAGCAAGCAGCTGAAGAGGAGGATGAAGCAGAGGAGATACCATCTCCGGCCATTGATGAAGCGAAGAATATGCTACCAGGGGATTATCTCTTCGTTCTACAGAGGTATATTCTCGACACGCAACTCCAGCTTACAACCTTCCACTAACCCGAATGTGATAATTGCAGAATCTCGATCCAAGGATACGACTGCCTCGCTTCCATCGACTGGAATAAACTCTCCGAAGTTGACCCGGTCAAACATTTCACCCCAGAGCAGTTCAAAGCTGGATTCCACGCATACATGAAGAGAGACAACCCTCAAAAGAAAGATCTGAGAACCTTTGTAGCCGATCAATTGGGAGATTTATCAGAATTGCCAGGGATGATAAGGAATAAGAGATACAGGCCGCCAGTCGGAGCGAGTAGTCCGGCGGTTGCTCGGCCACGGACAGCGGAGAAGGATAAAGGCAAGGGACGCCAGAAGAAGCAACAGGAGAAACAAGTTCAACAACCCGGCTTGTCAGTTGAGATCCAGACTGGAGCTAGCCGCGCTTCTTCACAGCTTAGCTCTACGCCTCGACGCTTGGCCAGAACGGAGAAACCGAGCCACTCGCCTGGAAATCCGTTCGCTAAACAGCCAGGCGGAGATAATGAGGCAGCATCGCCTTCCGCATCCCGAAAGAAAGGAAAGGCCACACCTGCGAAAGCTTCGAAGGCTTCAAAGGCATCACCAAAGAAGGACTACAAGTCGGCGGAGTACATTACCGACTCCGAGGAAAATGAAAATAATGGTAACGAGAGGCCAGAAGAAGAGGGGAACACAATGGAGGTCGATGGAGAAAACGATCTCTCTGGTGACGCCGAAGCGCAAAGGCCGGAGGCCGGTTCGGAGGCAGACGATGAAATGGGGGAGAGTGTGGCATTCGGAAATGCGAGCAAAGATAAGAGGAGGTAGAGCCTCGTGGATATGTTGATTGAACTCTGCAGCGCGGCTTGGCCTAGTCTCTATCCTAGGCGCCCTTAGGGGCTTTGGAGGTCTAAGTTCGATTATCCACATACCCTATAGAGGTCCTACTACATCCTCAAGCTTCAGGATTTCCTTGGGTAATTTTGCCCTAGAGTAGAACAGCTTGCTTTGGCATTTTAGCGTACCATAGCTTAATTATTCCGAGACGAAAGGCTAGCAAATTTCATTGACTTCCCAAATGGTTTCTAGCCGCCGACTTGATATTCTTTTCTAGCGTAATTAGTCGCTTCGAATATAACTACATCATCGGCTTGTAAACTTGATTCCACTCCATTCTAATATATACTTGCATCTTCAAACAAATTCCTCTGCTCCGAAACAACTTCCTAACCGGTGTTTAGAAGGGCTATTATAGCATTATGTCAATGGTGTTTACATGGGTTCAGTCCCTTGGGATGGGCAGCGGGTTGGGATCTCGTGGCGGAGACCTTGTGATCCGATTCGATGATCTAACCGGTACATACCCACCCCAAATGCAGTGCAGAACGCGGGGAAACTGTTGTATGCTGCGCGTTGGCCCGGAGCTGGTGGTCTTATTATATAAATGCGGTCTCGTTTTCTCCTCGTGAAACTCCCGCTTTTACAACTATCTTTTGAATGTACTCGCAATCAAGACTATTATCGCAAACTTCTAGCCTAAAAAAGTAGACATCCGCATCTGGTTCGTTCGTTCATGCAGCTGAAGCAGATTGGTTCATTCCAGCGACGTCGACGACCAACAACGCATATTTGGGAACAAATCCGGTCCAATCATCGATAGACAAGACGTTAAGACTGCATATCCGCGCGGGCTGCTTTTGACAGTCTATACACCTTTCATACGAAGTAGTACCTTTCCAACGATAAAAACGATAAAAGCGAGCACAAACCAACATGAAACTATCATCGTATCCACCACTCGCGGGAACAACCGTCATCGACGGCGATGAGGTATGGGGAAAATACAACACCCCCAACGCATTTATACTTATTTTTTTGCATACGTATGAGTCGGCTCACTATTTATTTTTACGGAGCAGGTTGATGTTGTAGTTTGTATTGATCTTGACGATTCGGAGGTGCAGTATTTATCATCTGTTCAGTCGGACATAGTTTGTGCTGTCTGGCATGATGATGGGACGCGGGACGGGTGGAAGGAAGAAGGTATGGCGGCCTCCTCGGAAGGCGAAGAATTTAGCGTGGTGAGTATATAGCTTTTCTTTATTCATGCTTACTATTCTACTGCGTCCGTTGGATATTATATACCTAGGTATCTATTTTTGCGGCCCCTGGTGCGTGGTGCGTTTTATGCACGTAGGATGTATACTGGTTCAATCCGCTTTATGGTTACACGGCATCGCACATGATGATTCTACGGATCTCATGGTACCATGATACCAGATCTATAGATCAACTTGTTCGTACATCATGCATCATGCGATGCAGTAACACCATATTCTTCGACTTTATATCTGCCGCGCTATATCCCCGCAATCCTATTTCTATATAAAAAGCGATTTAATCTAAACAATTGAGATTTATCGCAATAGGTTTCAACAGCAAGTTCCCATTCTCTCTATTTCAAACACAGGCTTCGCCGCCCCACACCCGGCCAACCGATATCTTTCACAATAAACTATGTATACCCCGGCGACACTTCTAAAAAATGGGTAAACTTCGAGTACCAAACCTCAGACGGAATTATAATATTCCGCCCAAAGATACCTATCCCACACATGGACAACAACTTCCTGGTCAACATGCCAGATCCTCGTAATATCGAAAAATACTTCAGTCTACCCTCCACGTCTGAAGGGTTGAACCCAGTCACTATGCACCAGCTTCATAAATCCATGGGTGGTACTTTATCCACGGACCCCCGAACATGGGTATATACGTTCTCAATACCTACATCCCGCACCCCCCAAGATCCGGGGTACTCGGAAGCCACGCTTGCGATCCCGGTGAATGGTACTACCATCTCTTATTTTGCGACCATAAAACACGGTACGGCATGGGTACAACCGCACCATTCGTCATACCGCGGTCTACGGGACTACGAGGGTTTCCATCCACCCCGCGAAGCCGTCATGGCGGCGTTTATGACCTACCAGGGTGACGTTGTACTCTTTCTCCCTCTCAGTAGCGGGGATAAAACGGTTTATTTGAAGGGTTCGCAGAATACAAGGGAGGATTTGGTGATTGCTGTTGGACGGAACGATGGGTTTTCGAAAGTGGATGGGAAGGTTGTGGTTGTGGTTGCAAAGGACGTTGAAGAGGCGGTGGAGGAGGCGGTGTATTGGGCAAAGAGGATTGGAGCGGACGGAAGGATTTTGGATGTTGAGGAGGAAAGGGGGATGGGGGGTGGTGATGATCCGTGGAGTGATTCTTTGAAGTATTGTACTTGGAATTCCTTGGGGAGAGAACTTACGGATAAGCGGATTGTCAACGCCGTCAATGATCTCTACGATTCAAAAATTGAGGTGGAAACTATTATAATTGACGATAACTGGCAGTCTCTTGACAATAATGGCAGGGATTCCTTCGGTCACCGGTGGGCGGACTTTGAAGCCGACAAAAATGCCTTTCCTCGGGGTCTCAAGGGGTTGGTTGAAGACATCAAACGGAATAACAGAGGTGTAAAGCACGTCGCAGTCTGGCACGGAATACTAGGATATTGGAACGGCGTCAGCCCCACCGGCTGGATCTCAAGAAATTACAAATTGAGAAACATCGGAAACGGGAATATCTACGTTGTGGATAAATCAGATATCGCCCGCTTCTACGACGACTTTTACAAATTCCTCTCAGACCAAGGCATCACCGCCGTAAAAGCCGACACGCAATGTCTCCTCGACGAACGTCTCCCCTCAGCCGATAAAGGAGAATTATTCCCCGCATACCTATCCGCATGGCGTAACGCCGCATCAAAGTACTTCGGCACCCGCGCGATCTCCTGCATGTCACTCGTCCCGCAGATTTTATTCACAAACCACCTCCAACCTTCGCTTCCGAAATTCACACTAAGAAACTCGGACGATTTCTTCCCGCACACACCGAATAGTCACCCATGGCACATTTTCGCAAACGCGCATAATGCAGTGTTGACCGCGAGGTTGAATGTCACGCCGGACTGGGATATGTTCCAAACCCGTCACGAATGGGCGGGGTATCACGCTGCCGCGCGGTGTATCTCCGGCGGACCAATCTACATCACCGACGACGTGGGTAGTCACGATATTAGCATCGTTAAGAAAGTTACAGCGAGGTCCAAAACCGGGAGGATGATAACGTTTAGGCCTAGCGGTAAAGCTAGGGCCACTGAGTTCTTCACGGGATTTGGAGAAAAGAGGCCGTTGAAGGTTATGAGTGTTGCTAGTATAGCGGGGTATGATATTAAACTCCTGGGAACCTTCGATCTTGAAGGCGGAAGGGAGAGAACGGATATGATTCCGGTGAAGGATATCGTTGGAGACGAGGTCATTACCACACTTGGCGGTGAAACACAAGTCGTCAAGGAATTCGGAGTATTCTCGCACCACGCCCAGAGAGCGCAGGTAGTCAAGAGCTCGGGATATGTAAAGATGAACGTGGAGAAGGGTGGGTGGGATGTAGTTTCCGTTTGCCCCATCGTGCCAGTTAGAACAGACGGTGGGAGGGGAGAAGTCAGCGTCGGTGTGTTTGGTCTATTGGAACAGATTTCGGGGGCAGCGGGTATGAGCGAAGTTAAGATTGCGGGCGGAAACTCTACCGTTAGAGTCGGGGCTGAGTTGAAAGCGCTAGGAGTCTTTGGTAAGTCGTGATCCAGAAACCGGGTTAACCACAGGAAGTTTACTAACAGAATGTCGTCATAGGCATTTATGCGAACTACTCGGACCCGAGCCGATACGGTAAAATTAGACAGGTTACCCTCGGCGGACAAGATGTTCCCGAGAGGTTTTGGACTATCGGGCGAGGAAACCGATATGGCCAAATTACGGTCGATGTGCAGGGGGCGTGGGATTACTTGAGGCTGGACGATAGGTGGGACTTATGGGTTTGGATTCATCTGGCGGTTTAAGGGGCGCATTCATTTATATCTTTTTTGCAGGTCTATGCAGATTGGTTTTCATTGCGGGCTCTCGGGTTTATAAATTTAACGTTTCATTCTGAGAAATTGATTACATTTGTACATTCGCATTTCCAGTTGCAAGCTTAAGTGGGACGTTAGTGTAACTATACAATCGCTGCCTGACAGTTTCTCCAGACGGTAAGCCCGAATACTACTCATCAATAAGCAGACCTTCGCGTGTGAAGGTAGATATAGAAATTCACCAATGTGCAACCCCGCGAGTCCGTTTGTCGGGCCGAAAACCATGTCCTTGCGATATCGCTATCGATACAAGACGTGGTTACATCCGGGCGCCCGGGACTCCAGAAATTCCAGAACAGAAAATTCGAAAAAGGTTATACGTCCCCTGTGATTCCATACCAGGATAGCATTTCCAATAATAAATAGCGATAGGCTTCGCCCGGGCCAACATTTCCTTTTCAAGTAAACCTCAAGAGATATCGGAGCAACCGAACCATTTCCATCGACGGTGTACTGCCACGAGGGACACATCATTGGCGACGGTGGCTTAATACTCTACTACATCAGGATTATTACCCGTTATATACCCCGTAAAACTTGCTATAAACCTTCTTTTTTGTCTTACATATTTTTCGCTTCTGCAAACCGGGGTATACAGCGGGGTTGCAGATACGGATGCGAGATGCGGGTGGATGTGATTAGGTAGACGTGGGGTATAATTTATTTCACACCCTTGGGGAAAAACTTGAATCGTACGATGATCTTGGAATCATAGTTTGTGGACTGTTATTTGGATTTTTTATTTAATATTTATAGAGGGTTTTACGTATTAATCCCAATTCCTATTAAAATCATGAAGAAAACTGGTGTCTGAAATTGTGGTAAATTAGGTGTTGTTCGTCTAGACTTCAACAATATAGGAAAGCTAAGGGGGCGTGTGATATCGATATATCGATGTTGCTAGGTCTCATAGGTGTAAAAGAGGAGAAAGAGAAAGATGAGAGTCGAGTTATAGACACTATGGAAGCATTGGCGATATCTCACGGATACTGGCCATGGGATCAGAAGATGGTATTTTGGGAGGGAGAAAGCAAGCTAGATATATGAGGTTGTATACATCCATCCCGATTCTATGGAAATAAGTACATGTGTATATCTCACTATTCAACCATATTTTTTACTGTTCAGTCTGGAGTACTAGCTGGTCGAGTACCTCGAATTCGGCTACGAATTCTATAGTCGCGCGAAGGCAATTTATTTTAAGTGGCACTATCGCCAGTAGATGCGTAATCTAGCAGACCATTATAAACTATACCTAAAGGCAATCGACTCTATAGATCTAGCTAGATCTAATTCTTCGATGACATCCCAAACCTGTTCTTCGAATCCCAAGGTTCTTCAGGAATTCCCAGAATATCAATTAATGTGAGCACTCAATGGCCAGAGAGCAGGAGCACAAGCAGCCCTTTTAATATTACAAAGGATTCGATTTTAGGTGTTTCATTCATACAACTCCAACAGCAAGATCAGGTATCAATATTGAAGCATATGCATAGCAAGTCGCATATAAGGCCGTTATAGCTCTAGGTAACTACCAACTCGCCCACCTTCTTCTTTCGCCCTTGGACGTCATGGGGCTGGCCATGATCCCTGACCCTGGTCGCCACCGCGCAGAAGCCAAAAAAGATGCATTCGTTGCCATTTCCATCATGTTCATGGCCACCACTGCTCGTCCATGCAAGGAACGACCGAGACCACAAGCGACACGTTCGACGGGAACGATGTCTCATTCGCCCAATTGCATCGTCGGTGGTGGAGCCCTTTTTATTTACTTTCCAATGACGAAGTGGACTTGAGATGTCCGCCTATTCTAGCTTGCTAGACTCGACTTGATGGTTTAACCCTACTCGAACTCGAGCTACGACTCGGGGAAAGACCCGTTTTCAATCGAATCCCATCTGCTGCTTCGGCCTTGTGGGACCGGGGGGGCGCCGTCCCCCCGCATAAAAGCCATCATGTCGACTTATTGATGCACGACAATGCATGCCCCACAGCTCTAAAAAGGCGACAATTTAGCTACCTAGCTAGCTTTGACGTCTACCCTCGGAATGCGAAGATCAAACACGCGCAGAGAGAATGTTCGGAAAGAGGGATTCCTGACGCACATGCAACTCCGATCATTCTCCAAGAATCACACCGCTTCGCAACACGTGGGGTAAGCAAATGGAGATAAATAACCTCCCTTTGCTCTAGCCTGCCTTCACTCGTCAGGCAGGAAAGTCCGAAAAGGTTTAACCCTTGTTCGAAGGAACAACGATAAATTCAACAGGGGGCTCCAGATACCGGGAAGGTGCGGTTCTACCAGACCCTGACTGCTCTTTTCCTCACCAGCGACGGTTCGTTTGCATTTTTGTCCAAGCTTTTTTTTTGTTTTACTACCATGATGCCCAGAAGTTTGCTTGTTACACTGGAACCGAACGGTACGGTTTCGATGAGATTGTTAACAATGCGGTACCATGCACGACAGAGACGATATCGGGGAGGCTAGTCAAGCTGTCCAACTTGCGCATCTGGTAGCTTTCCAAACCCTGGATTGGACAATGGCTCCCAGCGGATCAATCGGGTTCCTGCCTTCGATTCTATTCTCATATGAAATATTTATGGATAGACCGGCTGGGACCTGGACGAAAAAAGCAAAAGGGGAGTGTGTTATCGCAGACCATGTATGAATTCGGATTTGCATATTGGGGGTCACACCCAATGAACCCCCCTTCAACTTCCTCCTTTGAGGAGAAGTATAAGAACTCTGACAGCTCGCTCATTGAAAGATCCGGTTCCTCGGCTTCATAGCTAGTATAACTCTTTCAATTGCGCAAGCTACAATTACCAGGCTACCCTTTCAGTAGAGGTATCACCCATTCTTTAATATCAATAACACCCAGTTAGCTACACAGCTAGCCTCGACATTCACTATACAGACCTAAAGCATATCACCAAATCCATTCGCAATGAAGTACTCCCTAACCACAGCGGTACTCACCGCCGCCATAATGGCCGACAGCGCCCTCGGCGCCCCAGCGCAATTATCCCCCCGCGCCCTAAACGAACACTACAAAGTCTCCCTCGACCCCCGCCCCTTCTACCTCGTAAACAACATGACAGACTCCCCCCTAAAATCCGCCCTAAACAGCTGCCAAAACGGCCCCTTCAGCATAACCGACTTCTCAATCGGCCACCGCGGCGGCGCAACCCTTCAAATCCCAGAAGAAACCGTCGAAAACACAATCGCTGGCGCAAGAATGGGCGCAGGGGTCCTGGAGTGCGACGTAGCCTTCACGAAGGACCGTCAACTCGTCTGTCGCCACTCTCAATGCGATTTACATACAACCACAGACATCCTCCTCCGTCCCGAACTCGCCAAAAAATGTACCGTCCCATTCAAGGCTTCCAGCGGGGGATCCTCCGCATCGGCGCTCTGCTGCACCAGTGATATAACCCTCGAGGAATTCATGTCCCTCTGCTCCAAAATGGATGCATCGAACCTCAAAGCCGCAACAGCGCTAGAATACCAAGGTTCCCCACCAACCTGGCGAACCCAACTCTACGAAACATGCGGGAAAGTAATGTCTCTAGAATCCTACATCGATCTAGTAGACTCCATCCCAGGAAACCGAAAATTCACACCAGAGCTCAAAACCCCACCCTCACAAGTCCCCATGCCCTTTCAAACCACCAAGGGACCGTACACACAAGAACAATACGCCCGCGATATGATCGAAACCTTCATCAAAAAGGGCATAGATCCAGCACGTGTATGGCCACAATCCTTCCTTCCGGCAGATGTATACCAATGGATCAAAGAATACCCCACCACATTCGGCCAACAAGCTGTCTACCTCGACGAATCCGGTGATCCACCAAGTAACCCCACCGCCGCGGCAGCAAAACTCCCAGCCATCAAAAAGAAAGGCGTAAACGTCCTCTCCCCGCCATTAAACCACCTCCTCACCATCGAGGCGAGTACCCAAAAGGTTGTCCCATCCGAATATGCCAAGGTCGCGCAGAAGGAGGGATTCATGATTATCCCATGGACATTCGAGCGTTCTGGACCATTAGGAACTGTTAAGACTAGGGGGGAGTACTACTACGGTAGTATCGCAAATTTGATGAAGACCGATGGACAAATGTACGAGGTCCTCGATGTCTTAGTCAAGGAGGTCAAAATCGCCGCCATCTTTAGCGATTGGAGTTCTACGATTACATACTACGCAAACTGCTTCAAGTTGCCGGAACCTAAGATCTTAGAGCAGACGAAGTGGGGGAAGGGTGGAAAGAGGGGCTGTCCAAATAACTAAACTATACGAATGGGGAGTCAATCGCGCGCGGGAGGGTTGTAGAAAGCGAACGGGTATTCTAGAAACCCCGTATATAAGAAACCATTTTATAACCTGTACATGTATACTTTAATGATTAATGCACTCGTCACGAATACAAATATATATATACCCACATATATACCGATATTCTTTATGTTTACAAATTCGTCTCGAAAATTTAAAAGAACTTCGTCTGATAACCTCCCAAAACAACACCGCCAAGTTCCAAAATCCAACATCACATCTATATCAATACTCGAACTGAATCTATAAAATCTATTATATCGCCTGAACAAAAAAAAAGAAAACCACGAACGCTTTTTATTCCCAAGCTATTCGCTGACTACTACTCGCTGACTACAAGGGACCAAATCCCCGCAAGAGAAAAAAAAAATTAAAGGAGAAAAAAGAACGATCGAACGAGAGTATACCACAAACTCAACATACAATCGGCAAAAAGCAAGGCCTGCTAGCCCACACCCTAAAATCCCTACCTCTACCTTAAACCAACGAACGAGCTTTTCTTTCTTGTCTTTTCTTCAAAAGCTTTTTGGATTTATAATTTACTTTCTTCTACCACCTCCTTGGCCTCAGCATCGCTTGATGGCGCGGCGGGAACCTCGTCAACATCTCCGATCAACAGCCTGACGGAATCAATCACATCAGCCGGCTCCTGTAGATGCCAGCTTGCCAATGTCATCTTGGTGCTTGCGCCAATAGTAACAGCGAAAACATGCTCCGTCGGGAGTGTAGATCGTCGAAGAGCTCGGAACATGTCTGGAAAAAAATCGTTAGCCCCTTCCATCTCCTAAAAAGAAGCTGTAAATATCAGAATTCTCGCAACTCACCCTCATCGGTAGTATCATCACCCAAGCAAAGCACGAAGTCCGGCTTAGCATCATCAGGATACTCTGCCACCAACTTCTTTGCAATTTCACCTTTGTTCACAAAAGTAGGGCGAACTTCTAGGTTGGCCTTTCCGGTCATGACTTCGACGTCATACTTTTGCATCACTGTGTTTTCGAGGTGGGACTGGCACTCGCGAGCTTGGAAGGCACCATAGTCTGGATCGGCCCTACGGTAATGCCAGGTTAGGGCGCAACGTTTGCGTTCGATGAAAGATCCTTCAACCATAATGTTAGTACACGAAACTCAATTACAGGCCGGGGTGAAGAGAGTTCGTACCCTGTGTCCTTTCGGTATAGTACTGGAAAATATCCACCACATCCTTCTGCCAGCTCATATCAAACTTCTCCGTAAGATTTACCCACTCCGAGCTACGCGGTCGTCTTACAAAACTTCCGTGCTCAGCACTGAATCCCAACTCTGCAATATCGCCCATCCATTGTTCCAAGAATGCTTGGTCTCGCCCGGATACGATCCAGACATTATTCTGGGGATCCGCAGCGAGCGTCTTGATGGTGCGGATAATCTTATCTGTTGGGATAGCAGCCTGTGGGTCCTTAACGATCGGTGTAAGGGTACCATCGTAGTCGAACATGAACAGGCGGCGAGTAGATTTGTTGTATTGATCGAGGAGCGCTTGGCGGTCGAGTGGTGGAGTGGCTTGACTTTGATCATGGCTAGCAAGGTTTGTGAGGAGGCCCTTGAGGAATGTATTTGTCCAGTTTTGGACATTGTTGGTGCTGACATGCTCGTAGAGCTTCGAATGAAGCTCTTCCTTTGTTTCGGCTGGAAGACTGAGGCAGGTGTTAATTGCCTCTGCGACGCCACGGTAATCCCATGGGTTTACTTGGAAGGCATCACAGAGGCTGCCAGCTGTTCCGGTGAATTCGGAAAGAATGACGGGGCCATGGGTTTCTTTTTGGCAAACGACGTACTCGAGGGATGTCGTATTCATACCGTCTCTGACTGAGGTGATGAGACCTAGGTCTGCGACTCGTAGAAGGGCGTAGTATTCATCCTGGCTGAGATACTGAGGGAAATGCTGTACAGGCGAGGAGTGAATAGAGCCGTATGTTCCATTAATATGGGCAACCAACTCAGAGACTTGATGTTCGACTTTAGGGCCTTCAGACACGCTGGGAGTTGTGACCTGGATCAAGATCACTTTCTCTCTCCATTCTGGGTAGAGTTCCAGGAACATTTCGAAGGCTCTGAGCTTCTGGACGACTCCACGAACAGAGTCTAGGCGGTCACGTCCAACAATTATTTTCTTGCCGCCAGCAAGTTCGCGGATTGCCTGCATCTTCTCATCAATGTTGGCGTTGTGGGAGTCCTTATCGACCTTTGCGGCGTCAATTCCGATAGGGAAAACATCGACAGCAACGTGGGCGCCGTAAGCATCCACGCCATTGCCAGACGATTCAAAACCGAGGACTCGAGTGCATGACGAGATAAAGTGCTTTGCGTAGGCGTAGGATTGGAACCCGAGTTGATTAGCGCCGAGGACACCCGCTAGAAGCTCCTTTCTCTCTATACCCCAAATGTTAGAGCCATTTTGATGATTTTAGAGCTTGGATGGGCCATACTTGTCATGCATCTGAAAAATTCAGAGCTTGGGAATGGGCTGTGCAGAAAGAAGGCAATATATGCACTAGATAGTTTCTGGCGAAGCATGTTGGGCACCAATAGTAGCTGGTAGTCGTGGATCCAGACGATATCACCAGGCCTGTAGACTTCGAGGATCTTGTCCGCGAACGCCTGATTGAACTTGTTGTAGTCTGCCCACCATGTTCTTTCTTTTCGGCCATCCGTGGGTTCTCGTAGTAGATAGTGGAAAGTAGGCCAGATTTCTATATACTTTGTTAGTAGGTTCCCCCAATCTCTGTGAAGGGAAATAGAGCTCCCAATACCTCTCTGTGCAAAATCGACCCATCGGTTCTGATCCTTCAGTACGACATCCCCATTCTTAAGATCTCCATCTTTATCTCCGACCACCCAAACAGGGACAATTCTCTTTCCAAGCTCATTCCCCTCATGCGAAAGCCGTTCTTCCAGGTTCACCCTATCCTGCTTCGAGAGCACCACATCCTGCTCCAATTCCGCCGAATGTTGCTGATAGCTCGAAGCTGTCACAGCTTGGACGGGAGCTGTAGAAGCTCCACCCTCAGCTTGCTGGTGTTCCTTCTGCACGTCCCGTTTTCCGACTGACTGACTGACTTCTCCAGGCCAGCCTACTATGACAGTATTCCAGGAGGTACCGGACGCGAGGTAGCTGAACGACGAGTTTAGCGCGGAATTGCCTCTTCGTTGGCTGATTTCCTATTTCATTCCGAGAAATCCCCCTGGTTAGCCCCTAATCACACACACGCCCCCTTTCCTCTTTACTCTTCCCACCGATAGAGACAATTCCATTAGATTGAATAGAGACTACTCACCCATTCACCGTTTCCGAACGAGAGCTTGTACGGCATAATCGCCGTAGCAATGATAACGTTGCCGGACAAGCCCAGCTTCTCAGGCGCCTTGGAAGGATCGGTTCCGTCGACACCGGCCATGATGTCTATAGGATGAAGGCCAGACCCCGACACCTGGATCTGCTGAGCTTCGTCTGAGGTCATGATGTCTGAATAAAAGGTAAACGGGAAGCTTAATTAATCTTTTTTAACCCTGTGCTCGGGTAGTTAAGCCAATTCAGTAGCTTTAAGTTTTCCCTTTGGTTTCCCTTTTTGTCCCAACTTTATTCCGTATCCCGAGGGTTTAGAAGCTTAAAGTATAATATATCAATCCGGCCCGGTGAGAAGAGAGAAGAGAAGAGAAAGAAAGAAAGAATGGCAAGAAAGAGAGGGCTGCCAACGGAGTGTTGTTTTGGTTGGCAGGTCGTTGGTGGTTAGCTTTGGTGGTGGATATTTTGCTGTTCGTCGGCGCGGAGCTATGACGAAAGCCCAAAACTAAGCCAAAAGGGAAACGGCCGAAGAAGATAATAAGCTTATATCGATAGCTCCGTGCTAAAGAAACCTCGACAAACGAACGAATTGGAGCGACGCCGGAGTCCAGCCTATCGTATCGTCTCGTATCAATCTCCAGCTGGGGGACAATACCGCTATAGTGCACTGCTATGGAATGGAGTCTCTTTGAGCCTTTTCCACGGCCGCGTGGGAGAAACCCTCGAACTTTTATATGACAGAGATTCGTGCTGACACAGGCGGACAGACACGAAGGCCATGGAACCTCAACCCTAGAAAATTTTTAGTCCCTCGTCGCTTTTCGCTCTGAAACCCTCCCGGCCGATGCAATCAATGCAATGCGATGGGTCTAGGATTCTCAAACTAAGCGTCGGATTCTAATTCGGATTATTCTCTTCTCGCCATATACTTTTTGATTATTTTTTTCATTTTTTTTGGAGGTTTGTTTTAGTGTTTTCCTGTCAAAGTGAGGGACGGATGAACCCATGCATATATGGCAGCCGGTGGAGGGGGAAGTTCGAAAACATGCAAGCAGATAGACCCCTCACCCCAGTCCAACATCAAAATCTGAGGGTTTTTTGGAGAGACTACTCCGTCCTTTTTTTTTTTTTTTTTTTTTTTTTTATCCCACCGCCGCGATACATAATGCTACTACTTAGGTACAGTGCATTACTATCGGATTGCCCAGTTTGTACTGGCAGCTGGAAGGAAAAAGAAAAAGGAGGAGGGACAAGTAGACCCGGCCGGAATGGACATGGCATGGCCCCGCAGTCTATCTTATCATCCGAACCTGTGATAGTTCGCTCGGACTAGAACGACTTGTCGGAGAATGCCAATTGTAATCTGTAATCGATTGGGGCGGGGCTTACATATACCCTCATCCACCCCGGGGGCATTGGTATTACATTGCGTCTAGTCTACTGGTACTTTGGTACTTTCCTACTAGTCGCGAATATTGGAGGAAGAGCTCTGGCGATATACGGGTAGTACAATTGCATCACTATCTACTTTTGAAATCCAGATATCTAGATACATATCGTGACGATTCTCTTCACATGTCGAATCGTATGTAAACACCATACCATACTACTCGAGACGAATTGTATAAAAAAAAAAAAAAAAAAAATCCGATCGAATCAGGCCATGCGGAATGCAGGCCTGACCTGCATTGCATTTTCTTCCACATACCTGCGGCCGCCTGCAGACATTAGCTGATCGAACCTGTCGAATCACGGCCGGCCTATATCCGCCTCTCCCCAATCCTACGATTCGGAATATTTCCACAATTGGGTCCGTAGACTGTTCACACTCTTTGAATTATCATATTGAACAGTCTAATCTACAACCTATACATCCATTTCAACCACTGAGATACATCAATGGGGCCCGGGTTCGAAATCACAGTCAACCATCGACATCGGGTTCAGAGAAGGGAAAAAAACGAAACCGTCGACACATAGTCGAATGCAATACAGTTCCGAAGGCTGTTATAAAATCCCCATTATAATATGCCTCAAACCCCCGTCCGAACGACCAAGGCAAGAAAAGAAAAAAAGAACTCTTCTCTCTGCCTTATAGGTACCATTTACTCTCTCAACAAAGAAACGATGACAAAAAAGATGTGGAGGATATACAAAAACGGCTTGGTCGAATCATCCCACGCAACCAGGTCCACGTTTTTTTCTCTCATCTCTTCCTTTTCTTTCCTGTCAGGGCTGCCCCGTGCGTTCTTTTTTTTTACTCCCTCGCCGGCGGCGGGGACCCTAAAAATGCCTATTTTAGATTTTGATGGGTTTTTTGGTCTTTCCGAAACCTGGGTGCAGAATGGGCAGCGTTCGCAAAACCTGTCCATTGCGCGATTTTCGACGGGAGAGCTAAAAGGGAAATAGCAAAAATGATAACAATAAGAAAATAAACGCTCCTTCGAAGACGGGTGTAGGATTCCTTCTTGTAGTATTCGTCTTGGGAAGTGTCAATATCAGAATTTGGAAGTATTATAGGAACTGGGGAGGGATTATAAATGCATTGAACATGATGGGGCTTCTAAGCCTCAGGCCTACTGTTGATGAGCTGTGTGTTGCGTCCCAACATCAAGACAACGCAGTGTCGTCAAGAGACAACACACACACCCTTCAAAATGCAACAAAAGCATACAGAATGATAGCAAAACCGCTGAAACGTTTCGCTTGCATTCTGTCATAAAATAAAAAACATAAGTTCGTGATAATCGTTCACCTCATCTACTGCGCGCGCAAACCTTTAGCTTTTTCGCTGAGGCGATGGCGATGCTCTCTCCACCGACACCACTGGAGGAGGCGCCCCTCGTGGCGGAGGAGGAGGTGTATGAGTTGCTGCCGGCGGCGCCAGACCACCTTTATACTCAAACGGCTGTGACTTCTCAACCCTCACGGCACTCTTCTCGCTCCTCGTGCTCCTCTGCGAAAAGCTAACGCTACTTTGCCCTCGGCGAAGCGTCGGACGGCCCGGTCCAGACATCACTCTCTTCGGACCCGGAACAGGCCCTATCGTCCCTGAAGGCATCAACCTAGGGCTCGGCGGCGGTCGTTGTAAACTATTCTGCCTCCCTCTAGAAACACCATCTCCGCCTTCTTTGTCCGCCCAGGTATCCTGTGGTTGGAAGACAATGTCCGGACTCCATCTCCATACCAAATATTGCTTGAAACGTGACCAGAAGGAGTCGTATTCGATGCTGGTGCCCTTGAAGCTAGATCTTCCCTTTGTGAAGTGGTAGATTATCCACCACTTGATGTGGGAGATTACACCGATGGGTTTGATCTCACGCGGGCCGTGCGAAGACCATAGATCTGCGTTCTGTTGCTGGAGGTCGTTGAATAGACGTTCATAGACGCCGCGCTCGTAGATCGGACGTCGGTGTCTGTCGATGAACCATTTGAGGACGAAGACGGCAAACAAAACAAGGGTCATCTATTTAGTGTTAGCATCATAGAACCTTCCTAGGGATCTCGCTTTTCACTCACAAATGGCACAGAGGCAATAAAATACCACTTGATTGGCGGGTTATCTTCGAACGTATCGACGTTCATTCCGAAGAAACTAGTAATAAACGACAGTGGCAGGAACACGAATGTAACCCACGACAATCGCCACATACTAGTCCCCAATCTCAACGAATCTTGAGAATCTCGGATGCCCACCGTCTTATACATCAAATCCGTCAACTTGTCGGTCTGCTTGATCAAGTCTTCTTCAATGTATCCATTCACTGCCATCGAAATGTCAGCCAATACCCAGATTTAAATGTTAGAATCAAAAAACTTACACCTCATAAACGTTTGCTCCACACTCCTCAACCATGTAAACACCGCCGTATCTGAATCATTAGATTCATCTTCATCCTTGAAGTCCCCGATATACTCCTGCACATCCCCAATACACTCCAAATGATACGACATCAACTTCGAAAACTTCAACCACGTCTCCGAATTCTTGAACAACTCAGGCGCCCGCGATTCATCCGCCGGATGTTCGTAGATGCTATCCTGAAGAATAGATTCATGATCCCACGCAACATCGAGCACAGCTTCCCAACAGTCAGCCACACTGTTATAGACCGTTTCAACAACACGCTGGATAAAATCACGGGAGAATTTGCCATTCCCGGAGCCGGTGATATCTTGGCCGTCTTCGTCCGTGAGTATTTCGTAGTAGCTGGTTCCTGGACCACGCCAGATTCTTTCGATTTCTCCATGCGCGGGGACAACGGTGTCATCGATTGACAAAGATTCGGAGTTGTCGAATACGATGACTGTGGAGCCACCGTCGTAGACATCGACGGCCTTGCGGTTTGCGTCATCTGGGTGAAGGTGGTGGGGCTTGTGGCTCTCGTTTGTGACCCATTGGAGATAGACGGATAGACGTTGCGAGTAAACGTCATGGGTATGGTGCGCCACTATCTCAAGATGTCAGTACTAACTTGCAATATCAAGATGTTTGTTATATATATAACTCACGCCTCGGATTATTAGGATCCGTATCAATCCAGTGCGGCGATGGGGATCTCTCGTCATCCTCTGACTCCCACGGGTCTTCCGGCTTCAGCAACCCCGGCTTCCCAGTATCCTCATCCGTTGCATCATCATCATCCAAGAAACCCTTCAACTCCGCAACTTTGGTATCAGGGTGTCTCTCTTTATTATCGTCAGGCCTATACCCAACTCTCATAACTTTCAAACAATCCATCCCCCATGCAACTTTAGCAAGACCGGGCATCTGTCGCTTCTTGAATGTCTTCGCCATAGGAACAGCCTTCCCCGCTCGACGTGTAGGACGGAAATGGTACACCCATTCCTTCAAATCATCCCATCCTTCGAGATTCTTCCTATCGTGCATCCGGTACTTGGCCACAAAAAACTCAGTCGCTTGCGGGAAGTTTTGTACATGACTTCACGGTAATCATATATATCATGCCGTCAGCATCAACCCCTTAACCATACCAAAAAAAAAAAAAAACTCATCCACAACCACAAAGCAAAAAACAAGGATAGGAGTGTAGTCTCTTACAATACCCGCAAAATAACATCCTCCCCCCTCTCCATCTTACACAAAGTCTCAAGCGACTCCATATCACTACACTCCATAGCCTTCGCATCCATCTTAATAAACCGCCTCCCGGTCTCCGCCTCCAAAATCTCCGTTTTACAATACTCAACCATCAACAGCCGTCTGATCCTCTTATCCGGTCCGCAGAATTTAGGATCCCACCGCATGTCTTTCTTGGATTTCGCCCAATCTTTACCCTTCGTGGGCATCAATGCGTATCGTCTGGCTTGACTTGGTAGACCGGGCCATGGCCACGGCATACCAGCCGCGCCACCCGTAGCAGTTGTCCCCGCCGCGGTTCCAAAGCCGGACATGTTTGTGCTAGCGGCAGGGAAGTCGTACATACTGTTGCGTCCACTGCTGGGCGCGGTGTTGGTACCGTGGCCTGCGGCGAGGCCATGGTGCGTGAAATGGACGTAGTGACCCGCGTCGCTGGAGCGGCGGGAGCTAGATTGTCGTTGTTCCATCGTATACCACGTACTTTGTTCAAAAATAAAATATCTCAGGAGGAGAGAAAAAATGACGAGAGGTAGATGAGAGAAGAAGAGAAGGAGAAGAAGAGAGAACAAAAGAATGAATTCAAGGTTGGAACACTCGAGGCAACGGAGCTCGTGAGTACTCTTGCATTTCCGTTCGTGGAAGGTCTAGCTGAGCTGTCATCGATTAATCCAGGACAACTACTTCTCGCCTTCCCCCTTCACGTTTCAAATAATCGTGAAAAAAAAAAAAGTTAACAGTCTTTTTTGTGTAATCTTTCGCGTGTATAAAAAAAACAACCACTAGAAAGCTTTGTTGGATATGCGCGCAGCCGGCTGAGCTAAGCACTCCAGCCAGCGAAAATTCGTGGGTTTATATATTCCATCCACTCTTCTAGAATACGTGACTGTTTCCCTCCTGAATCTGATAGATGGATGAAAGAACTGATAGTGAAGTGTTAGTCAAGTGAGCAGCGCAAGCCGATTATGAAATTGCGAAACACGCAAAAGGGAAAAAAAAGGGCGCCTGCATCCAAAAAGAAAGGAAGGTTACCGACTGGACGAAAGCCAAGCAAACCTGCCCCTGGTCCTATGGAACACAAAAACGAGGCCAAGGGCAAGGATGGAGGGTAAGCTTCACGGCGCAGCCTCACCTCCAACCTCCGTGCTCCGTGACCTGACTATTTGGGGGCTTAAAAACTGTCTTTGAGAGGGCAAAAGGGCATGCGAGATATGCGGCTCCAGATTAAACTCAACATACCCGGGCGGAAAGTCCAGGGGGTCATCGGCTGTCTTCTCCTGAAAGATAAGCTTATAAACACTCGAGAGGGTATACTTGGTATCGTGATATTGTCTCTGAATTCAAAATCCTCGGTGTCTAGAAGGTAGTTAAGAAATACTCAAGCATACTCCCAAGCCGGTTTTATTCAACCTCGCCGATATATACCCTTTTTCGACCTCCGCGATTCATCAAAGAAAGCTTGGCTTGCTGGCAAAACCGTTGATCTGGGGTAAGCAAAATGCAAAAACCTAATGATCATATGACGCCCATCTCACTAAGTGCCGCAAACCGCTGGCGATGTGGGGGAGGGAAGGGTGGTGGCCTTGCAGCCACGCACCAAACAGAGCTCGCACAGCGGTTGGCATCATTGCTCGAAATTGTGTCAGGAAAGATGATGTCAAATCTAACGTTAACGACACCTGCGGTCTCCGAAAATAATGATGCGTAGACACATATGCATTACGCCTCCTGACGCGACCGCGAACCGAGCAAGCGCTGGCTTTGAGAAGTCGATCGCTGGTGATGCATCGCACGCTGCTGTGCACTATGAGTCGTATACGGCATTAATATTAATATCGCATGGTTACCTAAAAGTGATCATGTTGTTTATATGTCTCAAGGTCAAGCTATCATTAGCCATCCTCTGAATCATGGGATTGTCCAGGTTGAACTTGACTAGCTCGATCGACTTACCCACAGCCGTAGCTTAGCCGCAAACTAGAAGCTTTTAGAAATCCTTAGCCTTTCACCCATGTCCCTGGTCGTCGATGTATTTGCCCCTTCGGCCGACGACAAGAATTGACAAGACTGACAAGAACAACAGCAGATCCGAAATCACTAGCCCCCAAGCATTTTAAGACCGACCAGGTGCCAAATATATTTCGGAAGGTGGCAGACAGGTTCCATAGACGGTATGCCCAAGAGTTCCTGAGCTAGCTCCAGGGACATATCCATCTATGCACCTGGCCGTACTTTCCTTTTTCTTGGCGCCCTCTCCCACAGGAGCAACATGTTGCTAGCAAGTCGGCAACTAGAGAAATACCAGTTTCGGCACGGAGTCCTTTCCATTGGTTTGTTGTCCTTGGGGATGCACTAGTGGCTTGAGCTCGAACGCCTCTGGAGAAAGTATGGAGTATACTACCATGTACTTAGTGTACCATTAGCCGTAGGTGTCTTTGAGAAAGTTGATATTCCAGGCAAAATAATCGAATGTATTTCATATACAAAAATACCAATATGCACCCTCAAGGAAGTACCAAACGGCATACCCCACCGGAGTTACACTACAAACGCCGACAGGAAGATATACAGTCGTATACAATGTCTGTCCGTCGTATGTGCACGTACGTATGTAATGTACGTACATGTGTGCATAAGATCATCTGAACTCCTCCTGCTCCTCCTCCTGCTCCTCCCCTCAAGGGGGTACAACATAACCTTCAACCGTGGGCTGTGCACTTCAACTACCTAGGTAATTGTATAACCAAAGCCCTTGGCAAAGCCTCCTGCCAACATTGCATCCTCTAGATATCTCTTATACTACCACTAAGCAAGTACCTACATGCTAAGTAAGTGCTTAGTATCTAACCGCCCCCTCCTCAATCCACAAGAAAAACCGATTTAACCCCACCAGTTCCGTGAAATTCTCGTCAGACCGTCTACAACAAGACGCTTTAGGTATAAAACGCGGGGAAACCGGTTATGTTGCATGCTACCAAAGGAGGGGGCCAGCTTTTTTTAAAAGCCTGGCCTAACTTAGATCCTTTGGCAAGCAGATTGACTTAGACCTCTCGACAAGGGAGGGGTTTTGTTACCTCTCTTAGGGTGATTACTATGCCTATTAGTATAACCTAAAGCTAGTGCCCTTTTTAGGACGATGCATTGCGTATGTCCGACTTGCCGTTACGTGCTTTACGCTTTGGACCTTCACACATACTTGCAATGGGCTCTGGACGCTCCCCATCTCTTTTTTATCTTTAATCTTCATCTTTATCTTTATTTGATCTTTTTTTTTTCTTTTGAATTTAATTTTTAATTTTTAATTTTTTTAAATTGTGGATTGTCAATTTGATCATTCGTCAAAATGTCTTTGACATGTTGACGGAGTCAAACTACTAGCTATTTGCTAAACTACCCTTGAAATATAAAAATACACAGTTTGATATATTGATATCCAGAAGATAGTAGGAAGGAAAAGAAAGGAAGAAAAGGAAATTCCGGAGAATAAGAGAGAGCTAGAGCCAATATTCATCTGGCCAGTCAGTAAAGGGGAAGAAGGAAATGTATATAATAAAGAAAAAATCGATCCGTGAAAAATAGGAAATCGCAACTCCAAAAAACCTTGTCCAGTCCAGTAAGAGTCCGGTCCATCGCCAGCCTTTTCCCCTAATACCCTCCGAAAATTCTTGCCTTTGTTGTGAAAAAACATATATCCGATCGCAAAGTGAAAATCGCTGAAATAAATCGCGGGAACGGGCAATAGAAAAAGGAGAACACTCAAAAGCAGAAAGTAAATCCGACCTGGATCTGAGATATATATCGAAAGAAAGCAAAGTGGAGATAAAATTTCGTGAAAGGAAAAAACAGTTCGTTCGTGAGAAATAAAAACATCTCCGTAGGAAAGGTCCGAAGACGAGGAAACCCGTAAAAATAAAAGAATCAAGAAGCCGAAGGAAAGGTTTCGAATGCCCAAGACGTTTCGTTCGCACGAATTCGGATAAATAAAAGAGTCTCGAGCAGCATAGCAGGCATCTAGATACCTATCAACACCAGAACATGCTAATAAGAGAGTAAAAAGCATTCGCGTAAAGAATTTTCAATCGCCGTGGAGAGTATGCATGTCAATAGGAAAGGAAGGGTTTAAAAAGAAAAGTCAAAGATGAAGCAGGAGTAAGTCAAGGAAAACTGTTGTAAAGAAAATAAATAACCCTTTCTTGCCCCGCCTAACGGATTGCACCCGAACCATATTTATTGATATTAAAACCTCAAACTCCGACCAGGCCACGTGCAAGTGGACCTACGAGAGATCCATCCGATGGTCCAAGCTTGGCCGTCGAATATCCGTATCAATCCTAGCAGCTTCGGCGAGCACATCCAAGCTCCCATGCGAGGAACTGCGGTCTACACCAAATTGGCCGGAATGTGGGCGACTAGAGGGCTGATGAGTTGGTTGGAGGTGCTGCGGGTGCGCTCCGATGCTTCGAGGACGAGACATGTTCGGCGATCCGAACGAGCCAAATGTTGTGCTTGAGGCATGGAATGCAGCAGATGAGAGGGAGCCGAAGGGCATGAAGCGCTCGTTGCTCGGCGCCTATTGTAAAATGTCAGTAAATTGTAACATTGTGTTTCAGTATGTTTATTCCTTGGGTCTTACATCAGTTTCAATCCCCAGAACATGTTTTAATGAAAGCTTCTGTGCACCATCTGTATCCACTGAACTAGCGGGTGTAACAACGACGTCGTTATTGTCGCTATCGTCGCTGCTTCCCTGACGATCCTGACGTCCCGTGAACACCAATCGCGTTGGGCCATTCGCTGGAATGGCTGTCTTCGGTGTCTTCGGGAATGCCTCAGCTTTTGTCGGGGTCGGCCCATCGTCGTAATGGTGCTCTGGCGGTGCCAAGAACCCACCCTGCGCAGAGGAAATCATGGTTGGGGGGTAAGTTTCCGTGGACAATCCGCTAAAGTGGTTGGGAGCCCAAGAGTGTCGTTCCAACTTCAACCTAGACGGCGGGGTCTTCCGCATCGCCGACTGGTTTCCATACATCGAATGACTCCTCTCCTGCAAGAACTGTGGGTTCTCATTCTGGTTAAAAGAACTCCTCCTTGTAGAGGGGGTTGGAATCGAGTCGAACGTCGGCTCGTGAGATGGCAAACTCATTTGCTGCAATGGCGACTGTGGAAAAGTAAAGGAATTTCTATTGCTGTGAGATGGGCTGCTAAAAGTCGTAGCCGGTGTTGGAATACTGTTGATACTGCTAAACAACGTATGCACTGGCGGTAAAGTCGGCATCTCCTCGTCCTTCGGCGGTACAAACCCGGAGAAAGTACCGGGGTGCCATGTCCGTCTTCGGTTGTCCTCCTCTGGTTCCTTCCGAGACCGTTTCCGGCTGGGGGTAGGCGGTTCAGCCATTTCTGACTCAACCGGCGTCGGAGGTGCATGGACGGTGGGTGGGTGATGTTGCTGCTGCTGGTGATGCTGCTGTTGGATTTGTGCAAGGTCACGAAGTGGTGGGAGCATCGGGCCATTGCTCCTTTGTGGAACAGGCGGGATCTGGAAGCCATTTCCAACACCGTGAGACTGCTGTTGCTGAGGTTGGGCCTGCTGTGGCTGCGACAGCCTTCTGTTTTGCCACGAAGAGGCTGAGGAATTGTTGGAAGGGGAAGACGTCCGCGGCACTGGAATAGCTGGGAATAGCGGACTGGTTAGGGGGCTTTGACCGAGAGCACTGTTCGTGAACGTTGTCGATGTCGGTGTGGTCAAAGGCGAGGAAGCGGCGTATTCCGTGGTCGAGCTCTGATAGATCAACGGCCTACGCTGCTTGCTGACTTCCGAAGGAATGAACAACGAATGTGGACGGGCTCGGCGTCTCCCAGCGTCTGACTGAGACTCCTGTGGCGCTGGTGTCTGTGTCTCGGGAGGATACTCCACCGCCATGGCATCAGGGGGGTGCGCTGGCGACTGAGGCGGAGGCATGGACCCTGTTGTAGACGACCTAGCTCGTCCGCTGCTTTGTTTCCTTTCGGTCTTGGTACGAGGATACCGAGCTCCGGTGGCCGCAAGCGAATCGGGAGGAATGTACTCGTCGGCGTGAACAGTCGTAGAATGCTGTCTCAGATTATCCATTCGTGAAAATGCCCTGCCACAGTGACAGTGGAATGGCCGTTCGCCGGTGTGTTTACTATGGACGAAATTAGCAATTCTCGAGGCTACGCATACGTCATTTGCAGCGAGAACTTACCGAACATGCCGGAGCAAGTGCTCGCTGCGAGTAAAGCTCAAATTGCATCCTTCGAATCCCTCGCAGAAGAATTTTTGCTGCTTCTTCTTCTTGCCTTTTGTAGTCGTTGTCGTGCCCGAAGCCGGTGCCGAAGCCGTCGTCCCAGTCGCAGAAGTGGCCGATGCCGAACCACCTGGCGTGCTATTCTCGCTTCCCACGGCCGGAGAGTCGTCATTGTCGGCTAACTTCAGGGCTGCGGTCGCAGTGCTGATCGAGAGCTTCTTCTTATGCCCACGAGGGCCGCCACGTGCAGCATGACCAATCGACGGCTCTGTTGTGACATTGTTGGGAACCTGAGGGCCGACGACGCCCTGTCCTTCACCGGGACCACTAACACCCTGTCCTGTTGTCCTTGGAAAACTAAAACCTCCCAATCCAGCCTGTTGCGGTACCTGCTGTGGTCGGAATTGTGGGTTCGGAGGCGAAGCAAATTGGACGTGTGGAGTGTTGAAAGGGAACGAAGGTGGTGGGGGCCTCGAATTCGGCTGGTTCTGTTGTTGTTGGAGTTCTGGACGAGGATGAGATGTTGGTTGGCCAAAGGTAAAGGGTTTAGACTGCTGCGGCTGATGTTGGGGAAGGGGGGCCGACATGGAAAAGGGAGACTGTGATTGCGAGAGTTGTTGCGGCTTTGGAGCAGGTTGTGAGGCCATCGACTGTGTAGGGCCAGCCTGCATAGGCTGTGAATACGGTGGAGTTATGTAGGCGGACGACATCTTGTTCACGGCTTGGAACCCGTCAGCCATCTCCAGGTCGGTAAGGACAGGAGATCGGCCACGAGAAAGGTATGCCCTCTAATGAATATTTAAACTCTGGGGATGTTGGTGGTAAGGATATTGCGGCTCTTGGTCGGAACTCGAGCACTGGTTGGACGGATGCTTGAAGGACAGATGACGGAACGAGTGAAATGTATCTTCCCGCAATTCCGGCCGATAAATGATCGCCTGCTAGGGGAGACGACGTGCGTACTATGTCAGTGGTGCTTCATTCGTGGATTATGCAGAAAGGCGGTGCACCGCAGGGCAGATGGGCTGGTGAGCGATAAAAAAAAAACCGAAGCAAGCAAGATCCCGAAACGATTAAAAAGCCTCAAACGTAAAAATCAAAACACCAAAATCTTAGCAGGCAGAGGAATTTATGGGGTAAGGTTTCCAGGAAGAAAAGGGTGCGAGATGGAGGTAAATATGGTTGTGTTCAGGAACAGATCTCAAAAGATGCCCGGCAGGGAATGCAGAAAACGGATGGGATGTGGGTGTGTGGATATGGATTGGGGGCTGGAAGGAGAGGGAGCTGGTCTCACATGGACGGCCTACGGACCACCCCACCCTTAGCCCTTTGCAATAGCTTTGCTTTGCACCCAGCTGTAGATGCTCAACAGAGTAATAACCTTGGGGGATCCTCGTATATGGGCAAGAGTAGCCTCGCCGGATCTGTCTGCTGGGGCGAGAGAATGGCCTCGATATCTGGCTTTCTGGCTCGAAGTAACTCGGGCGGGAGGTTCTGAACGCAACCTCTTTTTTTTTTCCTTTCCTCTTTCTGTTCAGGCTGGAGTGAGCAAGGAACGGATAACGTGCACCCTTCACCCCCTGGCTTAGGCGAACGGGAAAAGTAAAGTATAAAAGACGAAGGCGGAGGAGAAACAAACAATCTGAGGTGGAAAAAAGGTTAAAAGGTCGGAAGGCAGAAGGGAAGGGAAAGAAGGGGGAAAGAGAGAGGAAGAAGGGGAAAAGGGAATGGGGAGAATAAAAGCCACAGCAGGATGAACGTAAAAATGTCTTTAAACCATCGAAGAAGGTAGGTCTGCAGAAAGGCCCGCCGATGAGAAGCGGAGGAGGCACAGTGGAAGGTTGAATACCAGTATTATCCCTCACCGTCAGGATAAGGCTGTTCCTTTTCCCATGGATGGAAAAAATTATAATTCGAACGGGAATGCAAGCAAATCCCCAAACTGTCGGGTTAAAACAATAAAAAAAAAAAAGGAATAAGAAAAAGGGAATAAGAAAAGCAAGAGAGAGTACTATGTAAGTGAGAGAACTCGACGACGGCACTCACCGGTGATTGGATCAAGCACGGCTGTCTGGTCTGGGATGTATGCGATGTTGTAGGACCAGTTGCAGTTGCATGTGAGGGGTGAATATAGTCTGGAGTATAGTTAGTTCGGTCGACGACGTCGTCGTCGCTTTCCTTCGAAAGGGTAAAGGTAAAAAAAAGCAGGATCAACTAAGTTCAGGTCCCAAAGAGAGGAGGCGGACAACCGAAAAGCCAAAACCGAATATGCCCCTCTCCTCGCTTTGCCTTCGGATTCCTGAGATAACTTGTCTCTTTCTTTCGGCACGGAAATGTTTCACAGCAGCGGAGCACAATTGATAATTAGTGAGAGGGAAAAAAAGTTGCGGTCCACCTTATTCGATTTTTATTGAGATGTCCTATTATAGTAGGATCGGGTCCAAGTGCCTTTGGATTGTTCCTGGCTGCTGAAAATAGTAGTGCTGGTGATAAGGCAGGTACAGACAGCAGCAGGTACAGCGAATCAGATTTGGTGGTCAATGCAAGTCGTTCGTTCTGGGTCCAGACAGTGAGGTCGAAAACGGTCTAACCCTCGAAAAAAGAATGTGTCGACCTCGACCGTAGGATTGCGACTAGCCGGAACCAAGAACTGTCCAAAGTCGTCCGTCTACCTTGAGGCAAAAACAGGAATCAAAAGCAAAGAAGGGAAAAACACCGCAACCTGCCACTGAGAGCTCTTGTCGGAAAGCTAGGTAGATGATTCTAGCCGTTGAAAGTTGGAGAACATAGCAGGGGAGCCGACGGTAACTCCAACTCTGCCGTTGCAGGGACTGCCGCTTAGAAGATCGCTGGGGTTTATGCGGTTGACGTTAACAGGTCAGAAGCAAGTTGGATGGATGGCGGTGCGCTGTCTTGAATCGATCCTAAGGATTTCACCGTCAAGATGTATCAATCATTCGTCAGCAACAGTCTTGGATTCCTTGTCTCGATAAGTTCCTGCTTTTGTCTCTGCTTCGCATTTTTCTTCCTGCCAGAAACACCTGCAAAATCCGGTTTATGACTCTCTAGGAAAAGAATAAACCGTAGTGTGATAATACAGACGTAAGGTACTTTTTGATGTCAGGTACCCGCATATCTCTGTTCACCAAGTACCTACAGCTGCAGCTAGTATAACCTGACTAGCAAGGTCTCCCAAAGGTAAAGGTTTCGAATTTGAAATCAAAAACAGGTACCTCGAGGCTAGCAGTACCTGTCTTGTCAACCCAGCCGATGCAATGACATGCGTCAACAAAAAAATAAAAATAAAAATAATAAATTTTTGGATGTTTTTTTTTTTTTTCCTTCACGGTGATCAAGTGCATATTTCTCGAAAATTCACGGACGCTGGACGGGAGACCCTGTCATTGATGTTGACAACCAGAAGCCGCCTAAATGGCTGTTCTCAACGAAAGCCGGCCGGCCATCTGGTCTGAACAGGAAGCTGGCACAGTATATCTTTTCCGGTTCTCCTGTGTACTACTCGATCTGTGCTAGTCGGTTCATCCCCCTCATTCAACTGGATGTCCACTTAAACAACACGAGCAACCCTGTGGACCTGCAACTTGAGTGATCTGGTACTCTGGATATATTGTTCAATATCACGTTCCAGATTGATGTCCCGTATTGCAGCCGCCCACGATGTCGTTTGTGGAGCCGTTTTCCTTTTTTCTCGAAGGTTTCAGAAGGTCCCGCTCGGTGCATTGACATCTAAACATCCGTGCTTTCGAGCAATAAACCCTCGTGGGCCGCCATATTTCCAAAGGAGGACGGGCGTTTTGACCTCCAGTATAGAGGTTATCACTGGTTGAGGGGAGGTCAAAGTCAACAAACAAATCGATACCCATCTATCGAAAGTCAGGAATGATGCAGCGGGGGCCAAATATAGAAACTGAAAACAACAGACCAAAAAGACAGGACCTCAACCGTGAATTTCTTTTTAAATGCAAGTTCGCAAGCTTTCGGAGCTGTCAGGAAAGACGGAGGACCTCCTGTCTTCGTCTTGCAGATACGAACCCTAAAGGAACCAACAATTGACCTGTCTTCATCGTAAACATTCTTCAGTTTTGTAACTATCGATTGATCAATTGATCAGATGCAGGCCCTTACCCCAGCCGGCCTCTGTGCCCTCAGATGTAAAAGGGTGGCCTCCCCTTCATGCAAGGTGATTGACTCCGCATATTTCTTCCTCTGCATCTGGGACCACCGTGCACATGCATAAAATCGCCCGGATGTGTTGTTCTCGAAGCATTCGTGCATCCAAACGAAGGGCACGAGCAAGACGCCGAAAGGAATGCCTTTCTGCGATCCAAAAATTTCGGAAGCCCATTTCTAGCTTCTGTGAACGGTTCCACCACTGATACGCCGACAGATGTCGCTGAACTGGCGGCTCTCTTCTTTTTTATTTTTTCCCCTTCGAATTCACGGTGGTCGCCTGATCTTTTGGTCTCCTTTTGTATAAAAAAAGAGGTCTCGTACATATGTGTATGCGACTTCGGGGAATCCGTCTATACCTGTCTTGTCCCTGACTTCAACAATTCGTCAGCAGATATGTTGAATTGTTTTTCCGTCTTTCTCTCTTTCGCACATTGCATGGCATGCGCATTAGTCTGGCATATGATCTCAGAAGCAATTGCCCGCAAAAGCAAAAGGGCAAGACTTTCCACATTCATCCGAGTATGGGGAATATTCAGATGAACCCGGACGCGGACCCGTATCTTTCTTGTGATAACAATGCCGCCGCCATTCTGCTTACCAAAACCCTTGTCCGTAAAAAGGGATCTCTCAGGCAAGGGACGGCACATAGGAAAAAACACTCGCAGGGTCTTCCCAGCGATTTGTCGAGGAAACTTGGATTGGCCTTTCTGCGGCATTCGGACAGGGGTGGCCGTGGCAATTCGCTAGCTGTGGCTTTGGATCGAGAGGCGACAGCGGGCCTGTTTCCTGCCTGAACCAACGCTGAATTGCTTCAGCCTGAACGGCAGCTTCCAGAGTTATAACGTTAGTGTAACGGTTTTCTCGAGAACGCTCTTTCTCAAAAGAAATGTGGCTGCTGGTGGGAAAGTGGTCTGAATGATTGGTGGTTTATGATGTGATCTTTCGAAGCCGTCGACGGTGGCGGGCGTAGCTTATGCTGCAGGTTGCACGGCAGTGGACCAAGGATGTGTGGTCGCAACGCAGCATGTAACGCTGGACAGCAGAATACCACAAAGTCTTCCTCTGGAATTCTCCAAGTCGAGGGCTCCCCGCATTCCGTACTTAAGTATTCATATTGCTATCAATACTGATGGGGTAACTAGCCCTGCGTTTGCATGTCGGAATCACATGGCATCCTGCCTATCTTGAAACTCTTCCGCATTCATATTTCTAGAATTCTGCAGACGCTGAATATATTCGAATATCTGAGTGGAAGAGCTTGCATGACCCTTACATACTACGCTCTAGTATACTATTGATTTTTCTCACAATCAGGTATATCCAATGCAGCTGGATAACCAATAAATTGTATCACGTTCCCTCTCCCAGGAATATTATATATCTTCACTACGCGAATCTAATCCAAAGCCCTATCTGACGTCAGATAATTCCGCTCAGACTTAGGCCTCTCAGGCATGCCTCAGGCACCGGTGCCCATACCCTTGACTCACTTACCTGGTTTCTCCGATCACAAACATATCATTCCTTTCCACTACATAGTCACATTTTTCGTAGTAGTTTCCGTAGCAAAAAAACGGCCCTGTGGTGCAATTGGTTAGCGCATCCGTACCAATTGAGGTATCAATTATTCTTGCATTGCAATATTGACGGAAGATACAGGTTCAAGTCCTGTTGGGGCCCTCTCTTTTATCTTTTTGCATGCTGGTAGCGCTCTCTTTTGGAATTAGAATTATTTAGATCATGTTTTCGGAATATGTCCTTCTTTCGTTGGCCACGATCAGTCACTAAGGTGATTAGTCTGCAGATTTGTGGACTTTGGCTAGTCTCGTTCCCAGCACTTTGGCTAGAGGAGTGAACTTTGAAATTTCAAATACACATCGGTAGTTAACCGCAAGTGGCGATTCTATGCCATTGAAATTGTGCTATTGATTAAGCCATTAATTAGTATCGTCATATGTACAGCTGTAGCACGCCGATATGGGCTTACTAATTATAGCGCGTGAACGATCGAACGATTATTTGCGGCCTACTATTACAGCAAATACAAGACTATCAAGCTTAAATTCTGTCTACAGATCGAGAAATTCATGCAAAAGATTAATCGAGATAGGGTCTTCTAAGGATCAGGTCGCTTTAATTCCATAATTTATCCCCCTAGCTCAGGATCACCATATTTAAAATTCGTATTGAGCGCATGCGCGCAGTGTCTGCGTTGGGGAAACGTCGACATTCAGATAGTATTATAGTATCAATATCATTTTATAATCATATGGAAACTACCATACCCAGACACATGCACACGTTCGAATATAAAATATTAAGTACGCAGAACTATCAGGGGCCTACGGCCTAACGTTGCGTGTATACCAGATCTAGGCCGGTCGACCGCATACTTCTCCCGTAAAACAGGAGATTTCGAGAGGAGGATTTTTAAATATTTTGGGCATCGCTCATTTTCCCAAATTAAAATTTTCGGAATATTCAATATTTGACACCAGTACTATTGGATCAATATTGCAATTGAACGTGTATATTCCCCTCGGTTTGTCAAACCTGCGAATGGTAGTCGTATTCCTTCGTATATGCATATATACCTATACCGGTATACCACAGAATCGCAAATACTGGCGCGAGATTGATCTTGTATCCTTAGGCAACCAAATATTTGCCAAATTGCCGGTTGTGGTCTCGTCACCATGGCTTCGAAGCCTCAAGCCCTGATACATTCTTCGTCTGAAAACTCCACTATGTTTTGATGTAATATAATGAACTGACAAGCCTGAAAATTCTCTCTTTGGCCGAAAGAGCTGTATCTAAAGGCTTGGGGGTCTTTAAACGGAAATAAGGCAAGAAATGAAATTTCGAAATCGCAAGCGCGAACATGACACATACTAGTCTGGAGGTCACTCCCTGGGTGCAAGTATGCTCTTGTGGATAGGATAAAGTTTAGGTAATGTCTTGATTCCATCATGAGGATGATGCCCGGCGTTAGTGTTGTCAAGCCAACATTATCTCGCAACCTCGGAAACCAGGGCTGGCCGAATTAATATTCGCAAGCGTGTCTCAGCTAATGTCGTCCATGCCTGTCGATCGATCTAGATCTAGCTCTGCATGTTGATAGACTTTGTGTAACAATTGTAAAATACAACGTGCGCAACATCCACGACATTCACAACCGCTCACGGGAATCTCAAATTTAAACCCGTACAGAATATATTAATATCTGCGAGCCCAAGTCTAAATTGCATAATATACACAAGCCCAAGATAACAAGAGTCTAGATTCGAAATCTAAACAACCATCCTATCTGCACACATGCCCAGTATATTTACTCGATCGATCAGGGAGCGTCTATATATCCATGACGCAAAGGCTTCACTGTTGCTTCTTCTCACTCTTAGCAGCTGAAAACCCCATTCCGTACTTATAAACCAAATCTGCACCAAGACTAGCCGCGAACAATAAGACCGGCAAAACCACGCCGGCAACAGCAACTTCATTCACACCTGGTTCTGACGCCCCGAGTATTCCATGAGCCTTATACCTCGCCCACCAACTGGCCCCACTGACAATAATTGAAAAGTCGTTGAGACCGGCGTGGGCGGCCATTACATAGATCTTCTTCTTGATAGTTTTGCCATCTGCTTCGTAGAGGTTTCCTGGTTTAGCGGCTTGAGCGGCTGCTTGGGCGATTCCGGTTATGATTGCTGGGATGGCGCTGAAGATTCCGAGGGTGTGGAGAAGACGGGAGGTGGAAAGAAGTTGTGGGAAGAGAGGAGTCAGAGTTGAAAGGAATGGGATGGAGAAGTTTGCGGTGAGGTAGTGGAGAATGTCAAGTGTATGGGAGAAGGTGAGGAAGGCGATTGGGAAATGGACGAGGGCCGGGTGGACGGGGTGGCTGTTGGATTGTTAGTTCATATTCATATAATGTAGGTACGTGCTGACATCGTTATAGACTAAAAGTCTAAACATAGATTAATACGTACCTCTTAAAGAACATCTTTATTGTAATATTGAAGCTCAACAAGCTTAAGCGATATATTGATATGGTCGAAATTTGGTCTACTCGACAGACAATAGCTAAGGAAGCAATTTGTATGAAACAGATCAATCAATGGAAGAAACAGAGGATATCTAGAAGACAGCTATTTGTACTCCCATCGGTATCACGTTGAAAGTTGCTATCAAAGACCGCGGTTTATTTTTCGTTGGTGTGGAGAAACTCAAGCTTGTGGTGGTGTGTGGGCATATGGAATCGATACGATTGGCCGCCATTCCCCAACGTTCCAAACCCGGAAGGAAGGGCGAAAGCTTCGGTCGCCGTGATCTCCGTGATCGATCAGATAAGATGTTGCATTCGAGATGTCACGTGATCATAGGTCGAGATCACGGCTACGAGACCGAGATCTGTGATCTTCCATAGCAACACACGGTTGTGTAACCTAAACAAAAACAGTATGTGACTCTTGCAATACAATGCTTGCCGATGAGTGGTTCGGTTTCTCCTCACAATGCGCCAGGGCCGTGATCATGAAATGTAATACAACTATAGCTTCGAATCAGTAAATTCACACAACTGCACATCCCTAGCGCTCTCCTCCACCTCGAAATAATAGCCCTTTTAAACAAGAGGCTCTTCTTGCCAGGAGGAGTGTCAAAATCAGTCACAACTAGGGAATTCAATATGGCGTCCCATTCTACGCCTTCAGCGGCTATATCTAGTTCAGAGAGCAAGAAAATACTACTTGATTCAAGCACGCCAAATTTCAAGTTCCTTGGTTTGTCCGGTAGAGGGGGTCTTTACGGGTTGGACAACGATTTGGTCCCCATGAGCATTCGGGGGTTGGTGCATGGGTTTTCGAAACTAATGTCGAAGGTGAAGATTTGCAATTGCGTAAAGGTGAATTACCATTCCATGAATTTCTTATAATAGGAATCAACTAAGTTATCTAGGATAAAATCATTGATCATGACCCGATACTGTTTTGGGAGGATTCGTCATTTTTAGAGATTGCTGGTGACGGCGAAACACACGAAGAGCATTTAAATGAGGTTACATTCATAATTAGCTGGGTAATGAAATCCAATGATATGCACGTGGCGGCCGCAGGGAAAAATATGTGGGTATATCGTGCGAAAGAGATCTTCGAAGATGTAATATCTCGACTGGTGTTGCCTTTGAAAGTAAACGGGGTGTAGGTAAAATATTGATATCGGTCCTATGATCCTAAGGATCTAAATCATTAGATCTAGATCTTCAGAGACGGTTTTGTATGAATAGTAACTAATTTTGGCACCCCATTATCACAGGACTTCTGTCGACCTCGTACGAGAATTCTGTCCAAGGACGAGGCGCTCACAGGGGCTACAGGACCTATCTAGATTTCTCCCGAAGAAACAGGGAATGTGTTCGGGAATCGTGTCAACAGCTAACCTACGGCGGCCGGAGGCGGTGATAACCTCCCGCGCGGATGCTACAGTATTAGTTCATGATTGTAAACGGACCAGCTCTCTTTTTGACCTAATAGACAATAGATTCGGACGAGGAGATTATATTTCACCATTCGAATATATACTGGAGCCACCAATTATCACACTTGTGGGGAAGCCACTGGACGGCAGTTCTCTAGAGGCGGAGAACCAAACGACAATTTGCGCTAATGCTATTCTAGAATCATGGCGCTGCTTAGGTCGACCAGCAGAGTATGATCCCGCGCTGCCACCTGGGTATCTCGTCAAAATCCAATCGTCATCTATAACACAAGCAGAACTTCCAGAATACCCAACGGTCGAAGTACCCGTCGCCAGGGCTCAGGCGCCTCCGATACACAAGCTGCAACAATCCAAATAGGTGTCGACCACGTCATCGGCATTCAAGTCGCCTCATACAACTGGTCTTACACGATCGTTTTCGCAACCCCCAGTGGCGAGGCGGATGCCAAGGTCCAAGCCAAAAGAGGGTACTCCCGCCGAGTCTTCGGTCCTCACCCTATAGGCGATAGTAGAAGTTTGGAAGGAGCTTACAGGATATCCCGATTTCTACACCAACTATTCATGTATAAAACGAAGGTGTGGCTTCCAGGCATAGTGCAGCGTGAGCCGTGGCCGACGAGCGACGAGTCTACTTTCCCCTCATAACATGTTTGGCGGGTCTACTTTGTTTATGTGGAGTTTAGCTCTTTGTAATAGAGATTTTGAAGTCATCAAGGTAAGGCTTTGTGTGTTCACGTTATTGACTTAGCACGCTTGAATTTTGGATCTATATGGATACGGGCTGGTGTAAACGGATTTGTTTTATTAGTAGTTTTGAAGAGCTAGCTGCGCAACTTAGCGATGCCCAGGTGTACATTAAACTAGAATTAGTACCCTCAAACTGGGATATCAGCCGCGAAACGCGGACGCCAAACGCCTTTACGATTTAACGGGAAAATATAAAATCGCCAATAGCAGAAAAATATCGGGTTCCAGCCCTTTATATTATCTCTAGCATCAATGTCGATAGCAAAGTAACGAAAGATGCCTTCTAATTTTAGCCTCTAGCCTCTAGCTCTAGCGTCCGACCTCGGATTCGATCTTAATCCACTACTTGAGGAACTCTGCGATTTATGTCAGCCACATATCCCAAGTCAATTACGAGATCATATATATACTTACGGCTTCTTCTGATTATGTGCACCCTTGTTCCTCGGTGTAAACAGCCTATTCGTGAAATCCTTCGTCTCCGAATTATTCCACGCCGAAACGACGACCCTAATAACCATCTATTAGCCATAATGTCCACCTAATTAATCCCTTCGAGCTAAATAGCAAGCATGAAATACTCACTGCTGTGTCAAATCCCGATACTTCTCATAACTGACACCCTTCAACTCCACATCCGCCCCACTCCTACTAAGCTTAACCCCGCCACTATCGAGTCTGCTGTGTACATCGCTCGAAACGGACACTACAGTCTTCCAGACGAGATATAGTACGACGGCAATGACGGTCAAGACTATTACTGTCGCGATGATGGGGACGACTTTGGATAGGAACGTCGGTGGAGGCTTTGGTTTCGATTTGAAGAATGATGCGAGGGTTAGGATTGGCGCCGTGGAGAGGGCGATTAAGACGGCTGTACGGGCCATTTATTCTGTATTTTTCTCTTTTATCTTCTGATGTTTTGTAGGTTTGGTTTTCCCGATAGATGTCTGGATTTGGGTTTATTTGAGTTCTCAGGCTTTGTTGGAAATATTTGGGTTTTGTGTTGGTTGGCGGATGATGTGGATGCGAAGACGTCGTCGGTTGATGAACGGAACTCGGGGAGCTAAAGAGCACTTAAGTTTGGAAAAAGAACCAAGCTGCGAAAAGTAAATTACCTCAAGAAACCACTCCGACGGGGAGCCCGGCCTTTTATAAAATAAGAAAAAGGCTAACTCAATACACTTTCACCAAAATGAACTCTGAGAGCCGCGGCCGTGCCATCTTGTTACGTTTCTTTTCTTTGTTCAAAAAAATTCTTTCCCCTGCATGCATCATCTACCGACATCCAAATTCGCACTCGCTCCAAGGTCTTCTGACGCTGCATGATTGCCTTTTGCATATGCATTTTTCGCACTACGACGGCCTACGAACTATGGGATAAAAAAGCCAGATCCGTGAAAGGGCCCATCTGGTTTGAGGCGCCAAGGTTGCATTCCTCAACAGAAAAGCAATAACAAACTGACATTACATGACATATACATGTCCGCTCCGAACGTTTCGTGCGACGGGAAACCATTTCTTCGCTATGACGGTCATTTCTGACCTCTTTTTGTGATTTATTCTTAGAATCCCCGCACAGCAATCAGAAGAAAAAATGAACAGGGGTCGTCGGTTATTTCGGAAGTTAGGTAAGCAGAAATACCCTTTTTTCGCATCCACTCAGAAGATTTCTCCAAGGCCGTCCTTTGTTTTCATAAGAGAGCCAATGGTTTCTCCTAATTTCTCATGTAATTGCAGGGGGGGGCTAGAGGAGGGTTGAGATCCAAGGCCGCCTTGTGAGGAGAGGGTTACGTATACCCATCTGCATCTGCATGGGAATGGGCAACCATAGCTACCCCAACCTATTGGCAATAACCGATGGAGGTAGGAGCTTAGCTTGCGACATGGCCTGCAATTAATTAGTTGATTGCGAGATGGAAAAGGTATCGTTACATTATCTAGTGAGTGTTTTAGTTCTTTGCTCCCTTTCCGGGCTTATTGCCAAGGCGTACTCGCTCTTCTACTACGAAAGTCGTGGGAGGGCTGTTGAAACTCGATTGTGTATCTATGGGGTTTTGATAACTGGGGGGATATGATATCACTCTCCGGATGTACCCGCCTTTCACTTTAGCCCATGGAGGCTGTTGGGATAGAAATTTGTATACACCGCTACCGCTTCTGTACATGACTTCGTTGAGAGACCTTCTCCGTTAATTTCACTTGTAAAGGGAAATAATAAAAAAAAAGCGGTCTTAGCCTCAGGAGGGGCTAGAGAGGGAAGAAAATGGGTGCTTTGGGTAACTTGAGCCTAGTAAACCAGCGTCGAGAAAACGTGGGGTTTCATAGAGAAAAAATAAAAATAAAAAAAGATAAGGAATAAAAATTGTAAAAAAAAAAGGTTATATATCATTCGTTAAGGCAAAGGGGAAATATATCAAGGAAAAATCCCAGCCAAATGGCATCTGTCCTGTCGCTCGCTCCTGTATCATTTCGCTGGATATTCCGCTGCGCTTTCAACTAATTGCTTTAGGCTTCTTTGTGCATCTCGAATGGCGCTGCCTGCTTTCCGTTCCAAATTTGCCCCATGTCGCATACAAAAAATGACTCGAGCTCCCTTCTCAAACCCCCAACTCACGACAACGGCCACCAATTTACCGCATGATTTCCTCGAAGATCAACACTACAAAAAATCAATTAGCTTCCGTTCCGCTTAAACCGATACCTCTAAGGTCAGGGAGGGAACTCACTCTTCAGCTGCTCCTTTGTCAATTCATCCTTCTTCCTATCAAAGTCGAAGAACTCCTCTGGAATTGGTGGTGCAGTCGGCTCGTCCTCTGGATCATGGTATGGCTCCAAATAAGGATGCCTTAGCGCTTCCTCAACAGTAATTCTCTTCGCCGGGTTAAACGCTAGCAATTTCTCGAGGAGATCCAAAGCGGCAGGCGAGGTCTTGGGGAACATGCTAGCGAATGGGACACGCTTTTTGAATGGTAGGGAACGGATATATTCTCGTGCGCGGCGTGACTTAATACCGTAGTAATCCTCCATTGTCGGGGTGCCGAGAACATCAAGAATTAGAGTAAGTTGGTGGTGGTCTATTTCCACGGTTAGCCATTATTATCATGACGTATTTTCTTTTTTAGAGTTTAGAGGGAGAACATACAGTCCTTTCCGGGGAACAATGGCTTCCCGCTCAGCATTTCTGCCAAGATACATCCCACACTCCAGACATCGATAGCCTTGGTGTATTCCTTGAAAGTTAACATGATCTCAGGAGCACGATACCATCTAGTTGCGACGTATTCAGTCATGAACCCAGAGTTGTCGTCACTCGAGGCGGCAGATCTCGCAAGTCCAAAATCGCAGACTTTGAGATCGCAGTTGGCGTTTAAAAGTAAATTGGATGGTTTTAGATCGCGGTGGAGAACATTGGCGGAGTGCATGGCCTTCAAAGCACGGAGGGTTTGGTAAATGAAGTATTGGCAGTGGTCGTCCGAGAGGTCTTGGGTACGGATCACACGGTGCATATCGGTTTCCATAAGTTCCTGAATTGAATAAACTTTTAGCGTGAACTCTTCCTCGTTGTATGATAAATTTTGGAGGCAAAAACTCAGAGGATAATGTACCTGAATAAGATAGACTTCGTTAAAGCTATCATAGTTCCGGGGCTTTTGGATATCGAGAATGGAAATGATGTTCTCGTGGTTGAAGTACCTCAAAAGCTTCATCTCACGCAACGTACGAAGACAGAACATAGAATGATCGAACGGCGTGATCTTTTTAATAGCGACTTTCTGTCCGGATGGCTTGTGCAGTGCCGAGCTGTTTTGGTCGTTCACATTTCACTCGTTAATCGCTGTGTACACCTCGTTATCTACATTTTCGGTATCTGGTAGCTTACCAAACAACACCATAGGCACCTTCACCGACGACATCCTGGATCTCGTACTGGTCGCTCACATTGAACGAAATCTTTCGGCTCGAGTTCTGGCGAGACATGATGGCTATTTCTGACTACCCCACAAGGCGTCTCAACGTCGGATGTTGGGTTCGGGGGTTGGTAGGATACGTAGGTAGGTAGAAAAAAAAAGGAGAATTGGGGGTTTTTGTTAGGCGTGAAGATAGCTGGTCGAACACGGATTTTTCTCCCTCTCCTTAAAAAAGAAAGAGGTTACAGTCGGCACAGGGAAAGTTCTGAGGAAATCCGGTTTCCTTTTAAGAGAATGGTCCTTTTTCCTGGAGCGGGAGTTGTGGTTGGTGGTTTTTGAAGGGGGAAGAGAAGTATGTAGGTGGTCTGGAGGGCCAAAGTGGGGTGAGGGGAACGAGGATTAGTTAGTCTGCTTGCTTGCTATTGGTATTGGCACCCGGCGTTGTTGATGGCAATATGACAGCTGTCGAATGAAAGGAGAAAAAACACCACAAACCGCTCAGCGGATACGAAAGGGACCTTCTCGGATTAAATAACAAGGGAGAATGATTGAATGTGCGAATGTGAGTATTAAAATGAAACCAAGCTTGTGATGATGATAGTGATGATGATGGAGTCAATTCCACCAGAAACGCAGTTCGCAAGAAACGCCGAATAAGAAGGATGTATGGACGATTTCCTAAGAATGAGAGCACAGGATGCTGATGAGGGCGATGGGAGAAAGGGGGAGGGATTGGGTAGGAAACAAAGCTGGGTATTTACATGATCCCAATCACACTCCCACCCTTCGTCATGATCACTATCGTCGTCACTGACGGCTGAAGAAATCACCGAATGGAACGCTTACAAGGGTGGGAAAAGGCTTCGCCGTGGGCTAGCATGGGCCCTCCCGTCTGAAACCGGCCTTGCTTGCATACACAGGACGTACAGAAATGATGCTTGCTTAAAAGTTTACAATAACTACCACGATAACGGAAGGAAAGAAGATGCGATATCTGCTGATTGAGGAGGGAAAAAAAGGACCTTTGAGACTTACGCGCTTAAGGCTGATCCTTTAAAAATAGTTTTGAACTGGGGTCCTTTCTGAACCGGGCTGCTGGGTCCTCGAAAGGTCAGAGACGGATTTAAATAGCACTTCTATTTCTGTTTGAGGTTGAAATCTGCTGGATTCAAACGGACGGGTAGGTAATTTCGATTGACTTGTACAAGCTTTTATGAACTAAACTTGCTGCACGAAGTCGCCAGGGTGGTATGTTATTGAAGGATCAGTGGTTGAGTCGTGTGGATGTGAGGAGGGGAAAGAAGACGACGTTTCGAGCTCCCGATACGATGAGCACAACCGAAGCTAAGCTGCAAGCTCTAGCTATACCCGATCAATATCTCCTTCCGATGGTGCCAATATGGTACCTGTCCTGAGGCCTTCTCGAAGGTGTCTCGAAAGAAGCCATCGACTCCCAAATCCAAATCCAGCTCTATTTGAACTCAGAAAAGGAGAAGAGGGGAAAAAAAAGCACGCAGCTAGCGAAGCCAGTCCCGTCCACGAGCTGTCCCGTGAGAGACGGCAAGAACAAGACGAGATGGTTGCTGGAGCTGTTCTGTTTGACTGGCTGGCTCGCGCTGTAATCTCGAAACCGAATGAGGGGCGGCCGGCCTTGCCCAATCGAACGGGTCCAATTTCGAGCTAAGCGCCCTGAAACACACCGAAACATGTACGGGCCCACTGCTCGCAGCCTTTCTCTGGTGGCACGGTGGCTGTGCGTACTGTTTGCAGACCCTGTTGAAACCAAACCAAACACAAACTCTTGTTATAGCACCATGCTCATGCTGTTGGATTTCGTGCCGCACAACGGCTTTCTGAATATGCCTCTAGGTGGCATTTGACCCGTGCCATATATAATCACGTTTGTGGGACGGAGCAAACTGCCAAGACTGGTTAAGGTTATTAGTAATTCTTGCACGTATACGGCCAAGATATTCCTGTCGCGAAAATGCAGGATGTTGCTGCAGTTGTGATTGGCAATTGTTTATAGTCGTCATGCATGGTCGCTGGACTCAATGTTTTCCGTGTCGATGGGCCCGGGGGGCAGCGATATATAGAGAATTTAATTGCACCTGAAGACTAGTGTAACTAGAATTTTGGAATATGGCCGTATGAATAGAAGCGCCCTCCAGCAGCTTAGCTTTCGGGAATCGAGTAACATTTCCGTTCGATAGGCACCGTATCTGGCTGCGCAATGCTTAAGTATATATACGTCCGGACCCTACATTTGCAGCTGGAAAATCCAACATGATGTCAAATACGGCAAAGTCAATAATAAAGAGTTCTAGAATCAAATTACCATCGTTCATGTACACATATTTAACTCCGAAATACCGATATACCTCACATACACAGCCTTTACGTAAAAAGCCTGTGGTATCGGCCTGGACTCGAGGCTGGTGCGATCAATGGGAATATGTATGAACAACGCACACGCGTGTTGGATATCACAACATACATACGAATAAATTCCAGATCCTAGGTACCTCTACCAACTTCACTTTCTGGGGTTACACTTGTTTGGCCGGCATCTACAAACTACCTTATTATTCGGCTGAGGGCTTAAAGTTTAAAAAAACAGTGATTTGATGTAAACTGCTAATATATATAATGGGCTTGTATGAATTTTTTGTGTTCTGCACCTACCAGACTTCAGGTCAGTGTCGACGCCTAACCTGAGCCGTATAACTACGAAGCTACTTGCTAGCACAACATTACAACTGATCACGAGTAGTTTCTAAAATCATGTTTCATGGAGCATGCGCCATCAACCTATGCCGCAGTAATATTCTTTGTAGGAGAGAAATGCGGAAATGAGAGTGTTAGTTGGAGTTGCTCCCACTGTTACCGTAAAGGATAAATCCCTGAGCCTCTGTGAAAGCTTGGTGGCGCATGTGCGGGTATATATACTTGGTTAATTCTTCCTTTGAACTTCAACCACGGATTGGATTGGTCTTTATGTCAATGTGGCTACAACGATTCTAGAACCGATGCACGAGCTCACGACATAATCTACCAACAATCAAGGGATAATTGTAAGGTATGTATAATTCCAAGTGTATATTAACGGATCTTAAACACTCTAGTTTCTTTCAAAGTCCGAAAATTGATTCCTCAAAAATCTTCGAAAGTTTTCCTCTCAAGAAAACCTAGGAGAATAGTAAGCCTATTTTGCTATGAAAAACAAACCTATTTATCAGGTCCTCTTCATAGGCCTGTTTTGTCTTATTCGGGCGGCAGCCTTAATTCAAAGAGATGGCATCATTGGCAAATACCTAAACCAAATATCACCTAGAGGTGATACAAAGCCGATCAGGGACCTCGGTTGGACTCAAGGGTATGAGAATGACGAAATGGTCGAATGTGCCCTTATAGTCAAGCAAAAATACTGGAACGACCGTGTGGCACATGCTCATATTCGGGATACCTTGGTCAAGAACGTACTTGGGAAGGACCCGCAAATAAACAAAGTAGAATATAATGCTGGAAATGACGATACCATGTACTGTGGACAGTGGCATCATGGTATCGGCCGGGCATTTTACATGGTGTCTACTGAATATGGTATAATCGCAGACGTAATTCTGGATGACCTCAAAGAATATGTAAGCCACACGTCTCTAAACAATTGTTTAAGCTTTGTGAAATAAGATATCATGCTGATATTGTGGTGAAATAGCTTGGCGCATGGCTTGATTCCCCTCTTGAACGGCGACTCATTGACCAAATGCTTAACGTTGATCACGGGCGCCAATATACTGACTACGGGACCGGCTATTCTTCCAGTGGGGGGTCTTCGGATAGTGAGGGTTCTGGCCCTCGGAAGCCCCAGTTCGGGCGATTTTGGGATATTAGAGCGCTTACATGCCCCCCTAAAGGAGCCTATGGCAGAAATCCCGATTGGGATGACTGGATGAAGTCCCGCGATTCGTACTTTCGCGGCAACCAAGGCAAAGGTGTAGATGTATATGTTGTCGATTCCGGGTTTGCTCCATCTGCGGCACACCACCAAGCGTTTGGCACAGTCTATCATTACCAACAAGTCGGGTCTTGGATTAGAACCGGTGGGATTTCTCCCTCTGAATATAGTCTTGTGGATTATGACTCCAAGACTTTTCATGGGACAGATGTTACCTCGAAGATTGTCGGTTCTACCACAGGCCTCGCAACGAAAGCGAACGTCATTGCTGTTGTATTCAATGCGGATGCTGACAGGAATCGAAACCAGCACCTCTACGCTGAGAACCTACTGAATATACGGAGAAGGATTTTGGATGATCCTAATCAGGCAAAAGCAATTATCAACCTTAGCACTGTCCTCGACGGGCACCGGCGAAATGATAAAGGGGATCTTAAGGGGTATAGTTTTTTGACGGCGATTGAGAGAGAGTATTTTGATTTAGTTTCGATTTATGCCGATGTAGCGTTAGACGCTCTTCTGGGACTAGAAAATGTGATAGTTGTGACAGGTACAGGAAATGGTGAAGTGGTAGGTGAAAAGTCTATAATTCTTGTTCAAACATTGAGGATTGAGACCCTCTAGGTTTGCGTCGCAGGTGCCGTTAGATTGGCCCGCAACATATAAACTGACATAAGGAAAATCCAGGGAGATCCAATAATTGATTGGCCTGCCAAAAGGGGCACTAAAAAGACTAGCAATTTGGTTGTCGTTGGAAATGCGGATGAGAATGGTCGATTGGCGGGTCATGTTGAAACCGAATATGTAAAGGTATACGGCACCACGAAGCATATAACTGTTCCTCATATAAGATCGAACAGCGCCGCGAGAGTGCTTCCATACCGCGAAAATTACGTCGAGGAAGAAGGAATCTCTCTTGGTACGTTACCCCGTCTAAACAGGAAAAATCTAAAGACTTTGGGGGCGTTATTGTACGAGTGAATGCTGACTGAAGAAATATTCCAGTTGTACCTTCAATATCAGGGATACTAGCTAGTCACATGTCGGACCACCCGGGCTTGACCGCTATCGAGGTTGTTGATAAATTGTATAAAGATGCTTACCCTCTTGAAAAGGATTCGAATATCAAGCTCGCATGGACCGGGCCTCGAGATAATTTGAAGAAGCGGAGCCAAACTTCTGGTGACTTGCCTGAGTCTGAGGACGATGTCAATTTTGATGATAAGGAAGATAAAGGGACTGGAAAAGTTAGGACGGATAAAGCAAGTAAAGGAGATGGAGATGATGAGACAGATAAAAAGAGTAAAGGGACTGGGGGCGATGAGACGGGTTGGGACGACGCAGCTGGTATGGACGGGGATGGTACTGATAAGGAAGATAAAGGAACTGGGGAAGATGGTGGTGGGGGGTGGGGTGATGTGAGCACTGGGGATGACGAGACTGGTAAGAAGGATAAGGGCACTGGGAAGCCAGGGAAAACACCATGCCAAACTAGTTGGAAGCGACTTCGACGTCATAAGCGTTCTGAGGATGACGAAGACGACGAAACGAGCAAGGGCCGCGGATCCGGAAGATCGAAGGATGACGGATTCGATGACACCTTTTCGGATCCAAGTGAAGAAGACATAGAAGACTGCTCAGAGGACGAGAATGACGAAGAGGACATCGGAGATCCGGCCCCCCCGCGCGCGCCTACGTATCAATCGACAATCACAATTGCCATGCATATTACCAGCGTCGTGATCACCCCCAAGGCGACCCCCAAACCGACCTCTCGTAAATCGTCAACCCGCAAACCAACTACCACGAAGCCTCCAACCTATACAAGACCCGGTGATATCAAGGGTTGGGATGGCACCAAACACGCTGCCGTAGAACTCATGTCCAGGCCTCCGCCTGTGAAAACTTTTATCAAACCAGACCCATTGCCGGATGTTGGCGATATTGGGTGGATGCTGCAGGATTCTCAAGGGGGGCGTGTAGAACCCGTTGCGAATCCAGCCCCCCGTCCGGGAATGCATCAAAAACCTGTTCTTGACCGGAAAGCAATGCTACGCGCAAGCACCAATATTTTTCGTGGTTACACTTCAACTCGTAAACGACCTGCCACTTATACCCCGGGGCCGAAGGATAATCAAGCAACCGTTACGATGATATATACAACAGTATATGGAACAACAGGAGATAGAGCCCGAGAGTTTAAGGCAGCTAGGACGGGAAACCCAGCTAGTGTAACGATTACGAGCTCCAACGAACCTTCAAAGAAACCATCAACTTACTCCAAGACGCTGGTAAAAACGACTATAGAGACTTCAACAGGTTTGTTTTTAAACAAATTGGTTAAGGGAAGCTTGGCTAATAGAAACTTAGCAAAACCTGCCGTTAAGGTCGCGAATAGCACAGTTCCAGAAGCCCCATCTAATACGAGATCGAGGGGTTCCTAGTTTGGATATAGCCAGGCGAAATATATAGCGGGAATTAGGTAGCCACTAGATTATACAAAAGCTACAGATAGGTATACGCATCTAGTGCTCCATATCGATACGTAAGACAAAATTCCATGGCAGAATTTGGCATAAAAATGCGGGCGTGTACGACCGTGCATACCCGGTGGATCCTATATAACATCAGCTATATAAACAGTGATTGAAGGCCTTCCCGCTACTTCTATAGGATCCAATGCCTGAATGGGTTAGTGACTAGGTATTTTCTGAATGGAGAACAACGATGGAAAACCCGTCCTATCTAAGATTTCCAAATCCTCTGTCCTAGATATAAAGGTATTGCTATAAGCCACTTTATAATTATAAAACAAATTCGCAATATCGTTTAAATTCCCATATTGCGGGTTACCGAAGCTTCTCAGTAGTATTGCCCGGGATAGAACGATATCGAATGCCGTTACACCTGGACCATGCTGATTATCTGTTATAGTTTTGGTGAGGCAGCGGTGGCACTTGTGACCATGATTTTGCAAGAGATATAACATGGGTAGTATTGAGAAGGCCGTGTATTTTGCCGCCGTATGGAAAAGGTTCAAATCGTAGACTTTGCAGCCCAACTCGACGCATCCCCAGAATGAAGATTTCAAAGACGAAAGGAACGTTTTGTCTGTATTTATATACGCTCCCCGGTAGCATTCCAAAATTATTGCTAGTGGGAGAGGTGCTAGAATGTATCCGGGGTTGTCTTCTAGAAGCAAGAGGGGTCGTCCCGGTTGTGCTGCAATTAGATCTGGTATGTATCTTGCTATCGCTGATGCCATCCCCATGTTTCCTACTGCTAATGATAAAACGAGGGCCTCGTAGAGTTGGTATGAGGTTGACTCGGGATTGGATTCTGATACCGGGAAACCGAGAAACTCGGTGAGCAAAGATATGCATTCCGGTTTTGTGAATAGTAGTGCGGCTAGAAAGTGGAACCGGTTTTGAGCTCTCCTTCCATTAGCCTTAATCCAAGGGAAGAAGCTGAACTGATAACCATATCCAGTTTCGAACCACTCCCCTCCGATGTAGTGAAACCCTTTTTATTAAAACGGGAAATGTTTAGTTGATAAATTTCACTTAAATAAAGGATAACTCTTGTGGGAACACATCCAAGCTTACCATTCTTGAGAATAGCGGAAGCGATATTTGGTTGATTTTTTTTAAGACAAGTACTGCACGCAGTCATAATGTTTTCGTAACTTCCGAAGTTGAGTTTCATGGCGCCTCGAATGTGCTGTCCATTGAGATTTATCAAATCTACCCAGACGGCATTGAATCCTATGTTTACATGGGACTTGAATGTCGCAAGTATCGGGTCCCTTATTAAATTACTATCGTAGACCGCTGCGTCCCGAGAGTTAGGCTCTGACCCAAGCGTGTAGGAGCGTATTGCGATAGGATTCGGAAGGGATGGAGGTATTATGAATCTAAAATCAACCCTTTTCTCCGGGAGTGAGAGGCGCTCTAGTCTGTTATCAAGATCGGTATTTGCTTCTTGTTCAACGGCCACATTTTCTGTTAAGTGACTGGATGGGGTTCGGGGGGTTTGGATTGTTAAATTATTGGCACTTGTTGTATATTCCCTGTTTTTTGGGGGTCTGTCCCTTTGTTGGTACTCTGCGTGCTCTGATTGTTCATTCCGTATTGGCTGCCTCTTTGGCGCCGTCGAATTAATCACCTGATTAGATTTGTGGGGTTCTTCTGGTGCCCTTGCAATCGCTAGGTTTGCAGTTCTAGGAAGCTCTTGACCTAGCTGGGAGATTGTGGGCAGGTACTTAGTCTCGACGGCCGTTCTTGTGGTGGACTCAATGGAGAGTGATACAACGACAAATGCTCGGGTTTCATTTTCTCCACAAAGGGAGCGGTAGTAGAGCATATTGCCTTCGTCTCCCATGAATTTTGACGACTCTGCCGCGATCTCAAATGCGCTCTGGACGTATAACCGCCACCTATCTAAAGAGTCAGCGGGGAGTTTTTTGCCTAGGCTAATTGTACGGCGGGAGTCTTTGTATGCGGAGGGGTAGTTTTGTAGTTGGAAGTTGGCCATAGCTCGTATAAGATAGATCCCGATGCTTTCTTGGGCTCGTCGGAGTTCAGCATCGGCGTCAATGTCAGTTGCAATCGATAGATTACTAGGTTTGAAGTTTGCCAAAATGCTCAGGCATTTGCGAGTTTCCTCTAGATTTGGACCGGAAGCTGTTGTTCCTTGGAGGTAGAAAGTTGATAGTACGAGAAGTGCCCTGGAGTCATCAAAGACTTTGTATGTTTCTATCAAAGCTTTAAGATGAACTAACAATAGCGTGATATCTGGAGGTACCCTAGCCGAAAGCCTCGCTATCTCCCTTTTGTGGAAAGCAATTTTATCGGCTTCGTCGTCGAGATCAGGATCTTCATCCTCGGATGTATTTGAATATTCCCTGGGGAAACCTTGAGTTCGCGGATCGTGATGTTCCTTCTCTGTGTTGTCCAAAATCCGAGATATACGTATATTTGCGACTTGCGCTTCAGATTTACCCAAGGTCGTAATGCTTCCAGTTGTGCCCTCGCTTTCCCTTTCTCGGTATTTGAATATGGCGTTTTCGCTTTGTGGGATTTGTGAAGACCGAATTTCGGTTCGATTTCTGGTGAAATCTCTCTCTAAGCGCAATGCTGTTTCTGTGGCTGAAGAGCCTTTTGCCATAGAATCAGGACTAGAATTCTCTTGGTGGAAACCTCTAGCGGCCGCATGTGCAGGGAACTGTCTTTCCTGGGCGCTCAAGTAGTGCCGCATGTCTGCAGCATCCACGTTCTCGTACGCCATCTTAGTATATCCAGCGCTGCAGTACTGGCTCGGCGGCTGGCTCGGCGGCTGGAGAGGGGGTGCCTGACTTTTGAATCGAATTGTAATATTCCCAATCGAATCTGAAGGCGTCTGTCGAGAGTGTGACAACTTTCTCTGCAAATTCTGGAGTTAGATGGGTTTCTTGACAAAGTTGTGGGAGTTGGTAGTTCTTGAGTCCAAAATATTGGGTCGGGGATCAAGATCGATCATAGTCAGGCGATTATCAGCGGCTGAGTTGAATTGTGCATACGAATATGGCCGTGATGGATCCCATATATATCAGCCTCGCCAGGTTCCCCGTTGCGATATATATTCCAACAGTAAATTTGTGTTGGCGAGTGCATCGGCTAGATTTAGGGCTCCCCAAGCTCGAAGGAGCCTGTTTGCTATGTATAATAATAGGTTGGCAATAGATAGGCCGCTTTTATATATGCATATATGCATGTGTATTCTAGGGCACTAGTGGTATGTTTAGAATAACAATTCGGCCTACACCACCTCGAGACTAGCCTGCACTAGAATATATTAGTATTGGTACTGACAGGATAACGGAATTGCATCTGAAAACAAGAGCGCAAGCAGGATGTAAGAAAATTAAAAAAGGAATTATATTGGTGGGGTGCTGAAAGCAATTATAGGTATTGCTCGAGGGAAGCTAATTAGAGAATTTCGAAAGCCCAAGCATTGCACATCCAAACTCATGCAACCGATTGATGCTGATACTTATACCACTATCGCCACTCCAGGAATATTAGTTAATATGAGCCTTTACTAGCAAACATATCGGAATTTCAATCTGTACGCGGTTCAAACGTCGTCAAAAGTTCAATCATTGCCTCCAAGACGTCTAACAATTTTGGATCGGTTGTTTCCTTCGCACGCCTCTTTAGGACCTGACTCGGAGTAACGTTCCCGTACCCATCTACCGCTGCGGCTCTTGTCAAGCAGCTCAACTTTTTGGATGGCTTTTTGCAGCAATGGAAGTCTAATAGGAACAAAAATGGTGTTATGGACGTTGTTGCATAAGCAGCTACCAAATGGAAGAGGCTAGGTCCTCCATTGCAATCAAAAAAATCCCCTTCTTTCAACTTATTATCAAGTAAGCCGCCATGTCGCAGTGTCCGAAGGCAGTTAGGGAGTTCAAATGGTGTTTGGCTCTCAAGAATGGTGAGCAGAGCGATTGGTGTTTCGGTCAGAGCTTGGAAGCTATCTCCAAAATTGCGGCATCTACCGCGTATACCGATTTTTTTCGATATGTCCATACCTTTGTTATTAATAGGCAAATTTAGCATCATCGCCAATGCAGGGACAACATTTTGGCTAAGCGCAAGAGCTATGGAATCAAAAGCAAGCTGGAGCTTCGTGGGGAGTGGTAGGTCAACATGGTCCCATAACCCTAAATTTAGCAACCTTACACGATGTAGAAGTTTCGTAGCGATGGACTCGTTTTTGAGATCGGTTTCGGGAGGGTTTAACAGGGCTAGGAACTGGAAATACTTCTGGACGTATTGCCAAGGGTGATACGGAGCACTTTCTGGGTATTGGATTGTGTAGGCAAAACCCATTGGGAATTTAAAGTTACTGTCGTCTAAGTGATATCCTGGAGAGTGGCATAGTGTCTAAGTAGATGAACTTGAAGGCATCCGTCAAAATGGGTTTGGGGCCATCTAGTGACTTACCGGATATAATGACGTATGCCAGAGACATTTCGTCGGATTTGATACAGTTGTAGAGGACATCGAGGATCTGGGATTGTGAGCGAAATTTGATACAGGTCTGGGTTTCCAATGGCTTTGGGTTGGTATTGTTCTTAGGCCTTGAGTATGGATCTTCGGATCTTTTTATTCTGAATATTCCCCTCAGTGTACTATGGGGTCTGCTGACTTCGATAGAAAACATTGCCCAGAGATATTTCTCGTCGCGCTCGGAAAGCGGAGTTGCGAATTGAGGCCTCCTGTCTAGAAATATATATGGGGAGAGTGGGGACGAAGGTAATTTCAATAGAGTAGAGTTTGCAGAAGTAAGAAGGTGACTAGAAGGGGCCAAAGATTTGAGTGGGATGGTAGCGGGAGGGTTTGTACTAGTCGCTTTCGAGACGTCTGAATTTGTCTGTGGCGTTGTACTTTTATTATTTCTACTGTATAGAACGTTAGCTCAACGAGGAGATAATTGCTGGGGTTGGGTCATCACCTAGAACTTTGCGATCCAGAGGAGACCAGCTCAAGCTGATAGCGCATATCACCGAATCGAAGGATAGGAGGTCCTATTGTCGAGCTATACAATGAATTATAATATAATTCGTCTGCTGTATTTTTCGCTTGTTGGGAACACCAGCTAGCGTAATAATTTGCAACATTCTCAAGGGCCTTCATGTCTGGATTACCGCTATAGTTTCTTGAGATTTGGGTTACGCGGCGACAGTCCTTATATGCAGCAGGGGCGTCAAGTAATCTACAACGGGCGACAGCTCTAATGAGGTATGCTGCTGCATTCTCTGCTGGGGTCAAGGCGGTGTCAAATTTGAAGTTTTTTAGTACTTGAGAAACCTTTTCGTTGTCGCCATCGAGGCTATACAAGGTTGCAAGGTGCAAATTGAACTTTGAATCGGTGACTTTGTATTGCTCGACAAGCGCAATGAGGTGGACTTTGAGTACACCGGGATCACCGCGTTCTTGCCTTATAAATTTCTCTGTTTCCGCCTTATGGTAGGCGATTTTGTTGCTAATTAGATCTTCGTCGTCTGAAAGTTCATCGTCGAATGGGTTAGCGGATGTGGGCGGGGTAGGTTCTGCCTTAGCACTCGGTGGTATGATGGCTGCTTGAGGGTCATGTTTCGATTCCTTGAAGCCAGGAGTGTATCTCGGAATACGTTCCGCACCAAATTCTCTCGATGGTTGTTTTATGTCTCTGCCAAATACTCTCGTGTATCTACTATCGCTATCAAGTTGGTGCGAATAATCGATTTCGGCGGGCGGAGAGAATACATTCGCATTCTCAGCTCGGGGCGATTCTCTTGCTTGGATTTCAAATGCGGAGAATTTCTCTTGCAGAATTGACAATTCCGGTTGGGGCGTTCCGTCTGGGCTTTCGGTACTTGTCGACTCGTGCCTGCGCAGATGAAGACTCGCAACTTGCTGTTCAGGAGCTCTCTTTAGGTACCGAGCGAAGTCCTCACTGTCGACGCTTTCCATTTCGAATCCTCCCCTTTTTTCGTTTTAAAAAGTCTGCAATGAGTCTGAAGGTTTGTGGGAATATTTTTTGAGAAAAGTTATTGCTACTGCATATCAAAAGTATTGCTTGTTCATTGTGGCTGTTTTATAGCAGACTCGAAAGGCCTCGCCAAGCCGAATATCGACAGCCTCACGACGTTGGCCCATGATCATGCCATTCTGCGTTGTGAGCTCAAAATCCAACAGCACAACGATGCCGGAGCCTATAGCAGACGGTACCGACGACAGAAGTTATATTGCGAGCCGAGCTAGGGCACAGGCATCAACGGTGTCCGAGGCGAATGGATTGGGCTGAGTTTTTCGAGTCATGCTGCCTTTAGCTCCTGGACATTGACTCGAATCCTCCCCTGCGCTTTTGAAGCTCATCGCTGGCATCTTGGAAGTTGAGAGCTGTCATGAAGTCACGGTGTTGTGATATAGTGTGGCCTTTTGGTGAAACTTGGCAGGCGAGCTGCCCGCGTCATAGAGATAGAAGGCCAGACTAACGACCTCGGAACTACATCTGGAGAGCCCTCGCCATATAACTCTCACCATCCACGCCATCACCTGCCATCAGGACTTCCATCTCAGGCTTCAATCCCGTTTGGCAGCTCCTATTCCGAATCTTCTTCCGGTTTTTACCCCGCAATGTACGGCTACCAGCCACAGGGCGACCCGTCGCAGCAACTTCCACCAGAGGACACTGGTGCCCCTCCTCCTCCCCCAGGGCCCGGCGCGGCAGCTGGTGCCGGTGGGAAGAAAACCCGAGCTTACGCTACCCAACAATATGATTTCGCTCGAGGAGCGAATTCGACTCTAGGAGGAGCGGCACATGGTGGATATCCTCCAGAACAAAGCTATGGTGGGGCAGCTGGATATCAACCTGGTGCTCCTGCGACAGCACCATCCTATGATCCCGGTCCCGCGTACGGACAGACTCAACCTCAACCGCAGTTCCAGCCGTTACTTCAGCAGCAGCAGCAGCAGCAGCAGCAACCACAGTATGGACAACCTGCCGGTTACGGCCAGCCGACGACACCTGGCTATGCAGCACCCGACATGGGAGGAATCACAGGCCAAATGGGTGGCATGTCATTGGGAGGCCAGCCTGCATATGGGCAACCTGCAGTATGTTGGATGTATAACTATTCTATAGACTAGGACTGGGTACTGATTTATGGGTTTACTAGGGAGGACCTCCGTCGTCATTCTTACAGGCCACAGATTTGATGCAGCCGTTTAATGTTGCAGAGCTGGACTCGCCGCCACCAGCCATAAATCTACCTCCAAATGTAAAAGTTTCTCTATGGTATAGTGTCGTTGAGAAACTCAATGCTGACGGTGCCTACTAGTCGTCTGTGACTCCATCTCCGAATGCGAACTGCCCACCAACATATATGCGATCGACTATCAACGCTGTTCCACATTCTCACAACCTCCTGAAGAAATCCAAGCTTCCTTTCGCCCTTGTAATCCAGCCATACACATCCCTCACCGATGTCGAATCTCCGGTCCCACTTGTCACAGATACCGTCATTTCAAGATGTCGTCGATGCAGGTCCTATATCAACCCTTATGTCAGCTTCCTCGACCATGGCCACAGATGGAGGTGTAATATGTGTAATCTCACAAACGATGTCCCCCAAGCCTTTGACTGGGATCACGTGAACCAGAAACAGGCGGATAGATGGCAACGATCGGAGTTGAACCACGCGGTTGTCGAGTTCGTCGCACCACAAGAGTACATGGTGCGGCCGCCACAGCCACTGGTCTACCTGTTCTTGCTTGATGTCAGTTATGCTGCCGTTACTAGCGGTTTGCTGGCTACTGCTGCTCGAACAATTCTTGAGAGCTTGGACCGAATTCCAAATGAGGATAAGAGGACGAGACTTGGGTTTATCTGTGTTGATTCTGCATTGCATTACTTCTCTATCAATGCTGAGACGAACGAACCAGCTATGTTGGTTGTTTCCGACCTCGAAGAGCCGTTTTTGCCAGTACCTACGGATCTGTTGGTGTCCCTATCTGCTTGCAGGGAAGGTATCGAAACTTTGCTCTCCAAGCTCCAGGATATGTACTCGACATCGACAAACTCGGCTTCGTGCATGGGCAGTGCCTTGAAGGCCGGTCACAAGCTTATCTCCTCAATCGGAGGTAAGATGGTTGTCCTTACAGCAACTCTTCCTAACTTGGGAGCCGGCAAGCTTGAAATGCGTGAAGACAAGAAGCTATTGGGAACTTCTAAAGAATCATCTCTCCTCCAGACTGGCAACTCGTTCTACAAATCATTCGCCGTCGAATGCTCCAAGTCGCAGGTCTCGGTCGATATGTTCCTATTCTCTTCATCCTATCAGGACGTTGCCTCTCTTTCCAACCTCCCTCGTTACACCGGCGGCCAGACATATTTCTACCCTGGTTGGTCTGCTGCTCGTAGCGAGGATGCCATCAAGTTTGCAAAAGAATTCAGCGACCACCTCTCCGCTGAAATCGCTCTCGAGGCTGTCATGCGTGTTCGTGCTAGCACCGGTCTTCGGATGTCAACCTTTTACGGCAATTTCTTCAACCGCAGCAGTGATCTTTGTGCTTTCCCTGCATTCCCGAGAGATCAAGGCTACGTTGTTGAGGTTGCGATTGATGAAACTCTTACAAAGAACTTTGTATGCTTCCAAACAGCGGTGCTACATACTACATGTAACGGTGAAAGGAGAATCCGTGTCATGACTCTATCGCTGCCTACGACCGGTAGCCTATCGGAGATATACGCATCCGCAGACCCGATTGCGATCACAACTTTCTACTCTCATCGGGCTGTCGAGAAGGCTCTATCGAATAGCTTGGAATCAGCTCGTGAAGCTCTGTACACCAAGCTCCAGGAACTCTTGGTTTGTTACAAGAAGGAGCTCCAAGGCACACATTCGGGCATGTCAGCTGGTCTTAGCTTTTGCAGCAACCTGAAGTCTCTCCCTGTCCTCTTCTTAGCCCTCAGCAAGCACGTCGGTCTCAGAAAGTCAGCACAGATCCCATCTGATCTTCGGTCGTCTGCGTTGTGCTTGCTATCAACATTGCCTGCCAAGCTGTTGATGCAGTACATCCATCCCAAGATGTACAGTCTCCACGACATGCCGGATGATTGCGGTCTTCCACATCCGGAGACTGGCGAGATTGTCCTCCCCCAGCCTATCAATTTGTCTTCGGAACGTATCCAACGGTATGGTCTTTACCTCATCGATGACACACAGAACCAATTCCTTTGGGTTGGTCGTGATGCTATGCCAGAGCTCATCCAAGACGTTTTTGGCCTACCGTCCGTCGAGCACGTTAAGGTTGGGAAGACGACGTTGCCGGTTGTTGAGAATGAGTTTAATGAGAAGGTTAGGAATGTGATTGAGAAGAGCAGGAGTCATAAGGGACAGATGGTGGGCAGTATTACGGTGCCGAACCTTTATGTTGTTCGGGAGGACGGGGAGCCGAGTTTGAGGCTTTGGGCTCAGACTTTGTTGGTTGAGGATAGGAGTGATGGAGGACCGGGGATGGGATTGTGGTTGACGGGATTGAGGGAAAAGGTGGGTGCTGTGTAATTTTGGTTATTCGAATGCGAGTTTACAGGCTAACTGTTTATTTCAATAATTTGAAGGTTAACCAATCTTAAACCAACGTCTTAAACCACGGAGAATCGAGGACGGCCAGAGGGACTACATCTACGTATATCGATGGGAGGTTAAGTCGCACTTATTTCTATCCTTTTTTATTATACTTTGTTTGGTATTTGAATCTTATGCCTCTACACTGTGACAATACATGATGCGGCCCGCTCTGACCTGAGACCTCGCTTCTTATAAGCTTTTATGTATTTTTTCTTTTTCTTTCTTGGAGGTTCGATGAAGCTCTACCCGTTCCCTTTTTGCTACGTGCGAGTTTCTTTGTCACCTTGTTATACGCTGTATCTCATAGCTCATAGTAATGTAGTCTTCCTTTTGTGGATAAAAAAAAAAAGCCTTTTACACTACTGCTTTCTCATCTGGGATTACGATTGGACTATAAATAAAGGCCACGCGGATGATATTATCAAGATAAGACTGAGTGGAATTCGTCATTAAACCTCATGCAATGAGGGTACATTATCAAAGGATAGTTGCAGACAGAAACGTCAACGTAAGAAACAAAAAAAATGGTATCCGAAAAATCTAGAGATTTTTTTCTCTTCGGTGTGTGTGTGTGTGTTCCTTCCACCAATCTACTACCTGCAGTACTCTTTTTGCTGCTAGTAGAACGAATAAAAAAGGGAATCCAATGTGATACCGAGGTTGGATGTATCACAGAATACCCCAGCAATCCTCCACGGAGTGACAGACCTTGCTACACGCCACGCTGGCACTCAAGCTGTAATTACTAACACCGATCTTTTCGTCCACCCACTCATCCGCGAAGTCGTCTTTTCCTTTGGCCATGGCACCAACGACGACACAGAGACTCTCATCCTCACCCAAAGCGTCAACGTATTCCCTCATATTCCTCACAGGAGCGTCCCAACTCAAGGTGATCTTCCTGCAGTTCGGGGGTAAATACTGCGACACTGGGTTTTTGATAACTTTCAAAAGTTTCTCCGGCGAGGTGGTCGACCGGATGGAGAGTTTGTGGAGTAATTGGACCATCAGGCCTGCGAAACGTTTGAACGTTCGTGGAATTCGGACGGTGGGGTTGACTTCTATGAGGACGCCCTTGGTGGATTGCACGTAGACTTGGAGTTTTCCGGCTTTGTTGACGGGGGAGTCGAGGAGGGTTAGGAGGCACTAGATTTGGTGGTTTACTCTGTCACTGGTGAAATTTACCCGTTACACTGTTACCCTCTATCTTCCCGCCCCCTTTCTCCTCCCGTTTTACGAGAAAAATGGAGGTGATAAGAGGTGGAGAGGGTAGTACAGCGGTCAGGGTAAATTTCATTTGTGACACAGAATTTGTAAGAACTTGGTTTTTCTTCCATGTTGAATGGAGGGGAATGATAAGACTGAAAAAAAAAAAAAAAACAAGCCCAACCGCCCCCTTCGTGAGAGAAAGCATAAGGACACGGGAAATGTTGGATTATCCTCGTAGAGTGTTTCTTTACGAACCTGGTGAAGAATATCCGGTCTAGCATCCGAAATATCTCTATTCATCTTCTTCAGAACACCGATGTGATCATCGCTGTTCAGGAGCACGTATTTCTCCCCCGCGCTGGGACCACTTCCTGTGGTTACTTTGTGGGTTTCAAGGCATGCTTGGGCTAGGACGACTATAAGTCGCTTTGTGGATTTGTCGGAGGTTGGGATTGGAGTCGCGGCTGTTGCGACTGTGGTGGGTAGAGGTGGTGGGCAGGATTGGGTGCGTGGACGCTTCTTGAGGGGTTCTGAAGGGGAAGACATTGTGCTAGTATATCTTAATTGTATTAAAAGTGAATGGGGAAGTTTGGTTTGTGGTTGAGGTTTTGTCAAAAAGGTGAAGAGAATGGAGAGATGAGGTGTCGTGTGAAGATTGAACAGTTTGGTTTTTTATGAGATGGAATCTCGGTTGTGGTAAAGTCAGAGATTTATATCCGCTGCCAAGACTTCGCCCGAAGAGGCTGGGGTGCATACAAGAAAATACCACATGCTCAACTCGCTTTTTAACGTTTTTCAACGTCTGGCAGCTGTCACTTTCCTTGTGCATAAACGAGTATTTATTGTTTACGTAAGTTTTCGGGATGTCATGCGATTGTGTTTTCATCGTGTGAGCATTTTTAAGACTAGTAAGAAGTAATTACATCCTTATTGGGCTTGATATCTGGCTGTCTAGGGCTTTATGCAGACGGGAGACGTCCGCCGGCCAGCCGAATATTTAATCTACGACATCTTTCAACACTTCTAGTTGAGCTGATCATAACCGAATCATATAACGCAGGGGATTCGAACAAAGACGATATCTCGAACTAGACCCAGAGGCAAGCGTAAATTTTAGGTGCGGGATTTGATGGGCCACGTTGATTTCAATATCTGATCAAGGTAAGGGCTCCGTCATTGATATCGATCAACTCCAACAAAAAGTCTGTAGCTATAGATATCATCAAGATCAAGGTAGGCTCTATATGTTGCAACAAAACTTTACTTTGTGCTAAGATCTGGCAGAAGCAGACTAGGGGTGGGCGGTTAAACCGTGCTGGACCTCGATATTAGGACGTATCTTCCTTATAATAGTGTTTATGATAACGATGCGAATTAGTAAAAACATAAACTTGAACTTGGAAAATAGCTACATTGTATCTAAGAATCCAAACTGGAAAGCCCTTTACGAAACTTGAACGCAAGAATGTTCGAGCCTGCAGGAATATTTCGAATAACCAACCAAACAGTCCAAAACTGGAAAAAAATGCGAAAAACCATGGAGTCAACAGACGCTCCTTGCGATGTTATAACAGCGTATGTGGACCTAAATATCTTCGGAAATCATAAAAACGAAAACTGTAAGACGAATAACATGATGGATGCAGACGCATCCTTAAATATCGGCAGAATCCGCTGGAATGGCGACAGGAAGATACTTGGATACATTATCCAACAGACTACTCTGATCCGAAACGACACTGTTCAACCCAGGCTTCCAATTACGAACATAATCCTTAATGTAGTTATATCTCGTCGTTTCCGCAGCCTCTAATGCAAGGTGATGACAGTTGGGGTCTACCGCCAGCATCAACGCTACTGCATCTATACGACCCCAATAGACAGCTGATGCGATTGCCGATGGTTCGTCTCCAGTGGGTGCATAGATGTCGGCGCCGTTTTGAAGAACGAAAACGAGTGTAGCTATGTCATCCGACCTTAATGCGCCGCTTAAAGCTGTCCGCCCTGATTTCCGCTTTAAGAGAGTATAGTGGTCCGAACTTTCGTAAGGGGCTTGGTTTATGTCGAAACCATGTTTGAGGAGGCTTTTGAGGCATCTGAGACTATATTGGGCCGCTTCTCCCATATGCTTTGAGCCCCTTAGCAGCCAGTTGGGATCGGGAGGTTCCAGCGAGTTCCCGTAATCTTGTATGTCTAGCTGTTCCTTGCACTTTAGGAGGACATCAAGGAGCCCAATGGCATCGCTCTTAATGGCATAGGATAGAGCATCCCTGTAGTCTCTAGACAAACTCCACACTTCCGAACTGGTAGGCTTGGTGTCCTAGGGGCCTCGGAAAAATCCCACTTCAAGAATGGCTTGAAGTAATTTGAGATCTGTCGGTTTGAGTTCCCCAGAAACCAAGAAATATTCTATGGAATTGGCAATTTCGATAAAAACCTGAAGTCGTAAGAAGGAGTTTTTCGATTTCAGTGAGACTTCGGTGGCAGTAGCGAAATCCGCCCGCTGGAGATGAATTTTGACCCTGTCGGTTTCAGACAAATCCGGATGTGTTAGAGCTTCGTAGACGGTTTCTAGGCGGCCGTCCCATAGGTCGCGAATGCGCTGTAAGTCTCTTCTATGGCACGCTTGGATAAAACTTTTGTCAATTACGAACGTTTTTTGCATCGGTGGAGGGATTCGAGTTGTCGTAGTAACCGGCGCCGGTCGAAGGTCGATATCGATTGGAGTAGTCCGTGCGCCAGACTCCAAAAGAACTAAAAAAGCATCTGGTTTTTTCAAAAGTAGAGCAACTAGTATCGGCGTAACAAAGCCCTGGCTGCCAGAACCGTATACTTCAGTATACCGGCTATACAAAGATTCGCACCGCAGTTCCAAATCACTCTCGATGACTTCCGGTGATTGGCACAGGGCTCTAAAAAGATCCAATATCCCCTGGTATACTCGGCCGTCTCTCCAATAACAAATATCCTCGCAATCACAAGGTTTATTAAGGTAATAATATTTCCAATCGTCCAGATATTCCCAGATAAAACCTTGCCATAGCTCCATTCGAGCTTGCTCTGTGCCAAGCTGTAAAACCCCTTCTAAGGCGCGCGGTGGGTTGAAGTTCGAGTCAAACTTGGTCTCGCGGTGGCCAAACTCTAATCTAAGGATCCGAGAAACGGGAATGGATTCATAATCTCTCCCAAACTGTGGCCAACGGAGCAGCAGATTGGCTAGTAGAGCTACTACCTCGGCCCCGGTGAGGGAAGGGTTGGCCCATTTCATGGCGTGCAAAGTATAGTCTGTCATTTCCGGGTTGAGGCAGGCCACCCAAACAAGGGTTTGGTTTATGTCGTCTTTGAGTCCAATCTCCGGGGGCGACTTGACTCGTCGCCACTTATTCGACCCCGGCGCCCGATTCCTGAACTCGGGGTCCATATCCAATTCCACAAACCGAACCACGATTTGGTGAAACACTGGAATTTCAAGCATTTCCCAAACGTGCTTTCCGTTTGTTGTTTTTTCAGACATTGATATGAGGTCTGAGTGCAAATCCGAGTGCTGTAGGAAGGTTCTAGTAACTTCGTAGTTGTCCAGCAACACCGCCCTAAGAGTGAGCGCCCATTTGAGTCCAGTAAATCCTCGGCTCAATAATACTTCTAATTGCTCTTTGCATTCCGTCATTAGCGGCGTATCGCTAGATATATAACGCCGTGAATAGCGTCCACACCATCCGACAAATTCCGGGGAGTCTGTTTTGTCCCATATTTGGAGGAATAGTGATATATCCTTCCTAACAAATTTACAGATCTCCAATAATAAACACAATTCTTCAAGAGAGTCGGGGAGAATGGATTTCTTTTCGATTTGTGCGAGGGCTGTTTCCACCCATCCATATCCCAGCGGCAGGCTAAATAATCTCTGTTCCTCCCAGAATTCCTCAAGAATCTCGTATAATCGTGGCAGTTTGACCTTGGGATGGGCATGGCAAATAAACTCGAGCAATTCAAAGTCTTCCCGTGCATAAAGCAAAGGTGTAATAATTTCGCATACTGCGACGACCGAAGCAGAGGTATGCGACAATATTTTTTTGAGCGGGCCCCGCAACCCCAATCGATTGACTTGATCTAAAAGGTGATTGATTTCATAGGCGAAGTATTCGAGATTGATGTGGTTGTTGGATATTTGGTATATAATGAAGCGAAGCAGGGGAATATGCGGGATGGACTGATAGGCTGTGATTTTGAGATCATTTCTGTTGGGGGCCTCGAGGGGTCGAAGAGTAATTTTGTCTACAAGACAACTGAATTGCCAAATGGGGAGGCTGTAAAGAACTTGCAGTGGGATATATCTATATTTGGGGCATCTCGGGAGATCTAGGTCCATGGCCATATCGGAGTTCTGTGGAGTGCAAACTTGGATAGATCCAGGTAATTCGGTAGTTATAATCCCTAGGCAACCGTTATTAGCATGAGCTTGCAAAAGTCGGTCATTCTTACGCTCATGGCAACGGGTGCCAAAAGAAGTAGACTGGGGCTTTGAATTCCATCACGATCGAGTATACTTACCGTTCAATATGTGCTGCTGCTCGGTCAGTGTGAGGTTCCGGTTCATCGACCTTTTAAGTCTCTTTCCCGAAAGCGTAATAACTCCGCCTATGATGACATCTGATTCTTTGTTCATCTTCTCGCGTTCGACTATTTGTCGGTATATTGGTCCAGCTTCCCTTCGGCTTAGCCTTTTTTTATATCCAAGCTTGTTCAGCTTGTCGCGCACTTGGTAGTGTCTATTGTCGGGCGAGCCGTTAGATCATACATATCTTTCGCCAGAAGTTGTAGCATAGTTCAATTTATGCAATATAACGCACGTTACCGCTAGGTTATAATTCCTATTAATCTCCTCTGCAATTTCTTGATGCGATAATGATACCAATTGGTACAGCATCCTCATCTCTTCTTTTATGTCGTCATCGTCTAGCTCAGCGCACCTAGGAGCGCGCTTCCTCTTCCGAGTCTGTGGTTGAGACATCTGTGTTGTATGCTTTGAACTGGTCTTTTTTTCCTTTTTTTCCGTCCAGCTCTAGGCCCTGGTGGTCTGGGCACCAGACAATGTAGGAGGCCTAGGTTTGCGGAGAAAGGGCTTTGAGGAGGTCTCTGTCTGTTGGTGTCGTTCCGCGGCTATTCTTAGCTCTGGAAATGCCTCGTTTTTAGGCTAGGCCCTAATGGATTTAATATTTATTGCTTGCTTGCTGGTTCAACGGGCGTACGAGTAGTCTCAATCCAGTAGAATGCGCAGAAGATATATGCGTTCGGGTTCAGTAATAAGGTAGTACTACTTGAAGAGAGGTGTGCTAAGTGGGTAGAAGGAGTTGTGCCAGATAAGAGGGTGGGCATAAAGATGGAAACACTCTAGCTCTTCGATGCAGAAAGGGAGTACTTAAATCGCCTTGGTGAGCAAGATCTGTAGCATTGGAAGGATCGTCGGAGGCGGGGGACTTGGGCCCCTTATATACATAAAATGTCAGGAACCGGACGCCATAGACGCCTGGGTATTGCAGCATATGTCATCCGCCAATTCGATAATCCTTTACCATATAACTTTTTCGGCTTGGAGTTTCATAGGCCATAATTTGATCTAGCCTTATCCCAAGATACGGGAGCTAACATGCCCCCCACATCAACAATTTCAAGGGTCTGATTGGCCCAGAGTTTACGATTTCTGGACCTGACCAATGCAATCCCAGAATGCGTACCGATGTGGGGCCAACCGAAGTGGCGGACTTGGAGCTCGGAGGCTGCAGGACGGCCTCGCTCGAATGGAGTCAAACCTTACATGCAGCATGCATACATATATTCGCATACAATCAATTCATTCCAAGCCGTCAGTAATGAGCCCATAAACAGGTTTTCTGAGAGCACCCACTTCGCACTGAGGATACTCTTTGAGAACCCTTCAACTTAAATTTTTAGTATCAATTCGGCTTTTGTGTTTTTCGGGGTTCGAGTTCGTTTGCTTGATCTTGTGGTTGGAGTTTGTACCTAGGTACCTCTCGACCAGGACTTTTTTTTTTACCCTGCATATGCACACCAACTCACCTCATATCCACGGTAGGATACTCTTCGACATATCCATCTGCAGGATTGATTCAGTGTTTGCACGTTTGCACTATGCTGACGAGCTAGTAAAGGCTGGAAAAGGCGTTTTCTTTTTCCTTGCCCCCAGGCCTCCCCTCTATGCATCGGATATCGCTACCTTAGTAATATAACGCATCTCTTTGCAGGTTAACTAGGTTTTGTGGCGCTGATAATTTAAGCACCAATATACTGCGTCTAGGTTTGAAGTGGCCTCGTAACACATATCTCGTTATAACGTTATTTTCTTCGGTCAGCTCTGGTTTACGAGACAAGTTATTGTCGTACTCAAAAGAGGGCCTTTTTATTAGTTGAGATTTAGTACGCAGTATTCCAATTAATTGGGCGATGCATCGATGGCCTATACCCTTGTAACTAATTGACCTTGACGTAACTTCACAAAGATCGATGAACCAGGTACTCGCTTAAGTAATTGGCAAGATTAATTGGTATATTCCTTTCCACGTGCTCATGCGAACGGGTCTTGTATGTTATGGATGTTAACTTCTACTCGTGACAGTTCCACGTCAGATTGGAGGTTGACTGTCTCTAGAAAAAAGGATCGCCATGGCCACGGGATGATATTGGTTCGACAACAATCGACCATTGAATAGTATCATTGCACCCTTTTGGTACGAGTATAGTACCCCTAATCGAATCTCACCCGGCCGCTCTCGATCTATCATGGAAAATTAGAAGCTAGCTTGAAGACCGACGTTTTCAAAATACAACATACAAGAGCGTTGAGGACCTAGTCAAGAATATCAAGACAAGGGGTGGAAGTCGCACAGATTCTAACCGGTTTAGGCCGACTCTTTCGCAAGGGTCCTTCTCAGACCAGGGTCCTTCGTATCTTCGTATTTGAGCTATCGGACCCACATCTGGGGAAGCTTCATGATCGTATGATTTTACAACATTTACTCCGCATCAGAGTCCCGATACCCCGTAATTCTAGAATTAGTTAGGAAGGAGGGAGTGTCTGGTCCAATTACATCCATTGGATTTCTCAATAGTTACAATCTGATATACACACATGCATATACGATGAAATACAAATCCCAGTCCAAGTATCCAAACCCTTAACACCCACCCCGCAAAAATGGAAATATTTTTTTTTCTTCACTTCTTCAAATAATTCCCATACAAGGAACCAGCCCTGCTCTCCAGCTCCATAATATCAAATGCAGGTATTGCACTAAACCACCCAGCCATCTCCGTTCCAACAGTCTTGTAGGTCTCCAAAGCATCATCATCATCAATCTTAACTGTAGCACCACCCCTTCCAGCTGCAGCAGCATCAGCTAGTAATTGCGCATGACAACACTTCTCCAAACTCATAAACCAAAATATCGTACTCTCGATAGTCTTTCCGCAGGTTAATAGACCGTGGTTTTGGAGTAATGCCGCTTTTCTAGATCCCAATGCTGAAGCGATTTGTCGACCTTCTTCGGCGGCGAGGACGGTGCCTTTGAATTGATTGTAAAGGGCGATGTCGTTATAGAAGGCGCAGGAGTCTTGGGTTATTATGTCGAGATCTCTTCCGAGTGCGCAGAAGGAACGGCCGTAGAGGGAGTGGGAGTGGGCGACGCACATGACGTCTGGGCGGGCTTCGTGGACGGCGTGGTGGATCATGTAGGCTAGTTTCGAGGAGTTAGTCATTATTCCGGATGCTAGAAGTTTGGGTTTGGAAGAATTTTATCATACCAGCAGCATTGAGAAGACGGACTTTACCGCCATCGACGACCTTGCCTTCTTTGTTGACGAGAATAAGGTCTTCGGCGGTCAAAGTCGGCCATGCGACGCCGAAGGGATTAACCCAGAACGATGTTGGGTCAACAGGATCCTATCAGAACTTTAGCTATCCCAATTCTATCAAAACTAAAAAATAGAAAAATTACATACTCTGAAAGTAATATGTCCAGCAACACCCTCATCGAATCCGTATTTTGCAAATATGCGGAAAGCAAGTGTGAGTCGGCCCTTATAATACTCTCGCGCCTTATACGGATCATCGAATTTTGGAGGACCGATATCCGCCATTGTGGGCATTTTAACGGCTTGTCCTTGCTCCATCTTTGGTCGTTCCTCGACGACGACAGAAGTGCCGTTGACCGGGGTCGGAAGAACTGCTGCGGATGCCATATTGAAAAAAAAATCGACTGTGTCTAAGAGTTTGGCTTACGAAAAATTACTGGGCGTGAAGAATACAAATTGAAGAAATAATAAAGAATCTCAAAAAAAAACCCAGCGACTTCCCCAGATTCTACGACCCCCATTTTAATACCGAACGCGCGCTGGCGACGGCGGATTAATTTAAGCCGTCCCCCTACACACTCCAACCTCCATCGACGCCAAAATAAGGTGACAATGAACTTAGCTCCCCCAAATTCACATTTTAGCTTTCGCAACATCCGAAATGCCTCGGCTGCGTTTGGGGTAGCATCTTACTTTTGTTTTTGTCCCCGCAAACCCCGCATTCTTTTGACCTGTGGTAGGGTAGCTTGTGGAGCTTTTAAGCTTTTTGCAGTAGTTTGGTGGGTGTCTTAGTAAACAACCACGGCTCATTCGGCAGCTTGAGGTTTTTGGTGTCTGTGGCGAGACCGGGGGGGTTAGCTTGGGGCTGTGGGGCCTTCGACTGGATGCGTACGCAGAACCTTCACTGTTTCTGGACAATTGGTGTTGCGAGTGTTGGGAGGTTTGGTAGACGCCAAGCCTTCGTGATCTACCCTTGTCGGGTTGTCCTAATCGGGAAACACGGAACTCCACACACAACACATTTTTAGGACGTTTTCTAGTCACGATGGCTTGAATCTATGGCGCCTTTAAGGAATCGAGTCGACTGCATTTGATACGTCCGAATAAGAAGCTTTAGATTCGGGTGTCACGGGGCTTTAAGTTTATCTTCTGTAGGATATTGCACTATGTTGTGAACTTCAGCAGCCTTGTTCCTTGAGATCCAAAGACGAAAGTCGAGCTCACGTTAGAGTAGACGTTTGTACACGCTGGGATATCGCGTCTATGGCAGCCTTGAGATATCTCGCCAAGATCACACAATTTGGTCAGCAAGTATACGATTTCGCCCACTAAGGTTTATAAGGACAATCAACCTCAACTAATTCTTGATTTGTTGAACGTCAGGCATAATAGGTCGTGTCAAGTATTACGACTACTACCTATAGTAGGCCGACACAAACACGCACTCCCAGCCGCGTAATACAACTGAACGGCCCGAACCCTTCTCACCTCCCTCCCTCCCGTCAAACCAAACCCGTAATTGCGATATCGTCACGCCCCAAAGGAACGTCATCTCATCGGAGCTCCCATCTCAAGCCACCCATGCCCCTGTAGCGGGTGGCTACATGGTAACACAAGTCACAAAGCGCAGTCGGGAGGCGTATGACCACAAGATTCTAGGTTTACGTATCGCCTTGCGTATCCGTCGTGGAGGAACTTTCGGGTCAGCAGGGCAGACTGTACTGGTCCGCGTCGCGTGGGGCTTTTTCGTACTTGTAGTACCGCATGCGATGTGCTTGTGGGATGCTGTCGCTGGGGTAAAGTTTGCGTTAGGATCGTGAGCTTGCGGGCCGTTAGTCTCGTTCCCGAATATAGCTGAGGACTTTTTTAAGGCTATGAAGTTTTGATGTTTGCTTGGGTCTGAAATGCGGGTATTGGCGGCACAGTACTCAACATGTCCAGAAGTAGCAGTGTCATTTGTTCCGTTGTAGGCATGCTAGGCAGCTAGCCGGCCTAAGTTGCCTTCAAAGCTTTAATCGTCCTTGAAACAAGCTTTGCTAGATCGAATCCTCCACTCTAAGAGATTTTGTTAGTGACACTAGTTCTGCTATCGTGGGATGGACAAGATGCTATGGTGCTACGGGTCATACCCAGAAGAACCCCCACCGGGGTAATAAACAGATTCCCGGTCCTAATACACAGCCCCGCGAGCTGTAGAGTTACGCAGAGCACGACAGAGGATTGTTTGCCCACCACAGTCTCGGAAACGGCGAGAACCTCCAAGCCTTCCGGGTTGCTACAGTCGAGGACCGAATTCGGGACCAGGTTCAACGGGAAATACGCTATCCCAAGGGAATCCCTGAGAGGCTTAGACGTTAATACAATCAATGCGCCCGAAACCACGAGAATTCGGCCATGGCGAAATAGCACGAGCTATAGCTAGCTATTGCAAGGGTCAACGGGAAAACGCATTTGTGTCGTGTGGCACAGCAATCTCGGGGACCCAAACACGGGAGGAAACGCACGAAAGGAAACAACGTCAAAAATCCTACGATATAATTCGTTTACTTTAATTAATTTCATTGACCGTAATAAAATTCCTAGTTCTAAATGTAGATTGTATTTCCGATTTCATCAACGTTGAGGCTCATGGAACAACGATAGTTTTACTAAAAACCCACTCTGGTCACTAAAGCCCTGCAACTTCAATCACACAGTATAAATAGCACACTCTCATTAAGCGGCTACAAACGCACCATTAGCCGCCACCCTAACAATGAAGCCCCACTCGACATAAATAACTCTTCTCTAAATTTCATTCTCAATTAAATTTCGCAAAAAAAACGACGCGAGAATCAGACAATCCGTTACCCTAATCCATCAAATAAAAATATTTCGTAATTTTTTGTTTTTTGTGGTGAGAAGTGTGTGTGATTGTATTACACATATATGCAGCAGAGAGATAATGTACCATGTAAATACAGCGTGTACACATGTTCGTACAGATATCGATCGAGTGATCGTATACACACAGAAGGGCAATATGCACCTATAATTAGGCCCACAGATAAAGAATAAACCCACAAAAAATTGGAAAAAGGAAAGAAGATTCGAAATAATGCACGACCACGGAAGTGGATTCAATTTGAACAAGTCGATTAGGCAAAATGCAGTTGTATGTATGAATTCGTTGGATATGCAGCAGGAAAAGAAAAAAGGAAGAACGCATGGAAGTATGTAAATGTGGCCACAATTAGCGAAAGAAGTAAGAGATCGATTGCATGCTTTGCTAAGTTAAAATGTGAATTGAATCAGAAAAAAGAATGAAACGTAAGCTATGACAATTCCTGCGGGAAATATGATGCATAATACAAAAACGCCATAATGATATCGTGTCCCCTTCAAAATACTCTGAAAAACAAAAAAGGAAAAGTGTGCGGAGATCTATCTGTACATCTGATAGATATTAGGAAAGAAACGACAGACAGAATGGTATCTAGCTCTATGAAAACCGAAAGGAGCAAATGAAGTGTCGTAAACCAAGCAAGGATATCTAATGTAACCCCAGAAAAACCCATATAGTCATGAAATGTACAATAAGAGATACAAAAAAGAAAAGAGGAGAAAGGAAATTTAGAGGTCAAGGTCCATATCGTCCCCAAGGACCACGCCAAACATCTGACTCAGGCTACCTCGCCTGGGGTTTGCGTGCTGCTGCTGCAGGTTGAAGGCTGCACCGTTCAATACGGAGTCCATGTTCATTCTACCCTTGACACGCTTTGCGGGACTAGCGGAGCTTTCCGCGTCGTCGCTTTCGTCGTCGCCCTCGCCACCCTTATCGTCGAAGAGAGAGTAGATTCGTCTTCTCTTCTTGGTATTTGGGGTATTGAGGCTACGGCGCTTGAGAGTGCTATTGGCACTGCCAGTTGTAGCAGGTTTCTCAACGCTTTGAGTGAACGCGGAAGGAGTAGCAATGGTGGTGTAGCCTCTAGTCCTCCTTGGAGTGAATGGAGTAGCAGGGCGAGCTGAGACATTGGTATTGAAAGATCTGTCCATTGGTTTCGGGAAGCCCATGCCAATTCCCATCATTGCAGCGTTGGTGTTACCAGTGCTGAGGCCTAGGAAGCCACCGAGGAGGTAATCGTCGGTTTGGTAGCTGCTAGAACACACGTCGACGTTCCATTCAAAGTCGTCGTCATCCTCGGTTTGTGGGTCGTCGGTTGTATCGTCCAATTCTGAGTCAGAAGCACAGGAAGAGTATTCGCCTTGGATAACTTCGATACCGGTATCCTGCCAGCTGACGTGGCCTGCAGTAGCTGTGCTATAGGTAGATGTACCCGATTGGGAGGAGTATGTACGGCTGAGGGCAGGAGACGTCGGGAGAGCTGGGAGTTCTTCAATTGTGATTATGGCCGATTTCCTTTGGTTCGATTGCGAAAAGAAACGCTCTGAGTATAGAGAGGCGGTATCGGACTTAAGGTCCAATGGGATAGTAGTGGGATCCATATCTACTACGTTTATTTCTATATTATCCTCTCCTTCGGTTTCTGATTCCGATTCCGGATCCGGTAGATGGACCTGGAGATTTTGGGCCGTAGCAGGAAGGACGTCTTCGTCTGAGCTTTCGTGCTCACTGATAGATTTAACTGAAGAAACACCGCTGCTAGGGGCTGGGGAAAGATGCCGCAGATGGGAAGAAAATGAAAGCGGCATTGTTGTGGGAGAAGCTGGGGATAGTGTATTTGGGGACGGGTAACCAAATGGGGCTGTGAAGAAGGGTTCTTGTGGGGATTGCGGGCGCGGTGCACCGTGTGCTCTAGAAGGGCCCCAGGAGAGAATTGGAGACTTTGGTTGGAAGAATCCAGGCGAAAGGGACGGCGAGGCGGGGAGCCGTCGCTTTTGAGTTGGAGGGGTTCTGGCGGACATGTGGGATGGTTGGATCGTCTCCGTGTTGTTCTTGTTGGAGTTTGGTCTCGGGCGATCAACAGGGTTTAGCTTGGATGCCAGCACAGCACACTGCTCTGATCTTAGGATATAAACCGGTTTCGCAATTGATTGCGGGGAGAAATTGGCGGTGATTAATATTCCGGCGGGTTTGATGAGATGGCGATGAGGATATGAAAGTCAATTGTCGTTCAGAAACTTGATCTCTGGGAATTGAGGAACTCTGTGGGTGATTTTAAACAAAATAATAGCAGCAATTTTAGTCTTCGGGCTGTGGATTGTGGAAAAAATTATTATCTGCAAGAGCTCAAGCTAGTACTAGTGTCAGCTCGAAGGGTATCAAATCCAGTTTGATAGGCACTTTTCTGGCAGGTCGTTAAGGTTCGTTGGCGTATTAGGTTGTAAGTAACTAGGAAAGATCTTTGTAGGTGGAGACGACGTTGGGGCATGCGCAGCCTATATAGATCTTAAAGTTGCTCTATAAGGCTGTGTTTCAAGCCAGAATGCCCCGCCGCCAACTATGCTTGCTTAGTAGTACATGCACAAGGGAAAATGAGAAAAAAATAAAATATGAGAAAAAGGAAGAAGGATCTAACAAACATGACACGCAATTCGAGACCTTCTCGCGCGGGTACACTCGGGTGGGAAAAGAAAGAGGGGGAAGGGCCTGCGTTCCAGTCATTCAGCCTGGTCGTTTAACGATCCATTCGCTGTTCAATTGCTAGACCGGTGAGTGGGAAAAAGAAGCAAGCATATCAAAATCCATTTTTCTGGTTTTCGCGGCAAAGCTAACTAACAACAGGCAAGCCTGAGCTATGCCACATGTTCTTTCATGCAAGTCAAGCTCCAAGCTTCTGTTGATGCCGTGATGAGGCCAGTCGAGAAAATTGAAGAAGTCGAATCAACATTTCGATCACGGACAGAACCCCGCTTTCCCAATTCAAATTCTTCAATTTGCATAGAAACACAGATGCCCCGAGCGTTTTTGCCTCCCCAATTGCAGATAGTTGTGACAGGTTGACATTTTCTGATCTTTGTCGTCCAACGTCACGCCTTGTGGAAAAGGGCAGGGAAAGGCAGGGTGGTTGGGGTTCAGTTGTTGGTCGCCAGCGAATGCATTCTGTGTGTTGTATAAAGAGGAGAGTGAACCAGGGTTCGAAGCCCTCAGGGTCGAGTTCACGATGCAATATCATCATAGTTTTGCACCCTGTGCGATGGCGAATGGCCGGGCGGAATGCCTCCATGCTCGAAAACGGGCATGGGGTATTTTTCCTTTCGTTCTTTTCATAAAAATTCTTTTACACAGTTTTCACTGGCTGCATTTCCCCCCGGTAGGCTGGAACCCTTGTGGACCATGGCAGGACGGGAACATTCAGGCCAGCGTGATCAATTGATCAATCACACTTCTAGTTTGGGAAGCCCAACGGTCGTACACGTCGATACGTGCTTTGCACCCATGGCCATGGACGGTTTATGGGTGTTTGGTGGCGAAATGAGACGGATTCTGTGTTTGTTGGCGCCCATCCGATGTTTGGGCTTAGATCTGATCCCAGCCCGTAGCCCAGCCCGTGCCGTTCGGTACAAGGTGACGGTTGTGTTGCCGCGACGTTGATTGTTTCACAACCCAAATCCCTCAACGCTATAGCTACGGGGCCACAGCCCAGTTGCAATAGCAAGTCGCCCATAGCCGGCCAGCCATTGGGGAATTTTCTGTCTCTAGGATTTAATGCAAGCTCGCCATCGGCCCATCGACAAACTTTTTGGGCAAACAGTCATTTGATGTCTTTCCCTTATCTCGAGGATCCGAACGTGACTGAAAATTTTTCTTCGAAGAGCGATACCTTTCCACTTCGGCAAGGGAAGGGAAATTGTTTTATTGAGTTATGCATTTCACAGACGTCAGGCTGCATATTTGGGCTTTTTGTGTGTGCTGGCAAGCTCTGATTGTATCGCTTAAGAATACCAAGCTCACCCCCCGGTCACGGTTCAGATGACAAAGGCGTTTCAAGTGAGTTTGGGAGGTAAGATGGGTGCTCCAAAATCTATCTCATTGTGGAAACTTGTCAACATCGGGATCCGATGTTTCCAATGGGAACCGAAAAACAAGCTGCATGTTGCGTCTGAAGTTCAACTAAGTGTGAATGTATTTTTACACAGTGCCTAAATACCTAGCTTCATAGGTTAGTAATCGAGAGAATTCCATTGTAATTGGTTATAATTGGGCGCATTCAATTGTGCCGCTCTGCTAATATATTAATAACCTCTTCGGTTTTGTTCGGAGCGGGAGTAGTATAAAAAAAAGGGCTCCACGAGATGCTATAGTTAGCCTTAGGCATAAATCGCCGTTGGATCAGAAGAGGTCGTTTCTCCGACATTGGTAGCGTAAAACTCCCATGTCTCTTGCAACCAATCATTTAGAACCGTAATCTTCTGGGGGCGACCGTCGAAGGATAGTGGATCAAGGCTATCTTGCAGATAAGCCCGGTATCGTCGCATAGACTTGTGTCGATAGCCGCGGACAGGCATTATGACGGTTTGGAGGCTCATTGTCGTTGGTTCGTTTCCAAATAAAGGTGGATTCTTGTAAGGAGATGCCAGCCAATCGAGCCATTTGTTCGCGAGAGCAATGATATCATCGGTGAGCTCTGCTTCTGCGTCTTCTTCGTAAATGTAGGCGAATGGCCCGCTTCTTCTCCCGGGCAGGGCTTCATCCCGGGACTCATAATATCCGATAGAGACGGCGGATCGCCAAGATTTGGGCAGGTTGATTGGTGGCAGGAACGTGTCAGGATTCAAAAGAAAGAAGGATTTCAACGACCCAAACTACGTGGAAGTTTATGTATGTCAGCAGTCCATTCGTATGACCTTAGTGATAGCTAGGCACCTAGCTACCTTTAGGTATATTCCAGAAACGCGAGCAGTATAAGAGGGAAGGATGAGAAGATCTTAAGATTAATGCTGTGAAATAGATATATGAGGAAGGAAGGTTGTTAATGAGAGGAGCTATTTGGCACGGATAACCTACCTTCGGCGCCCAGGAGTTCCACGATCTAGGTTTATTTAACGCAATACCCAAGTGGGTTAGTAACGGGAATCTCGATATTGTTTTCAAGTCTAGAGCGTCTGTGCATTCGTCGGCGACGACGGGAATCTCGAAACACAGCTCATCTTGTTGCCGCTTATCTAGGAAGAGCTTTCTTAATGTCATAGAATGCTTCTCGAAGGCACTCTTTCCTGGAAACGGGTCTGGATCGCGCGTCGAGACCCAGGTAATATACAATAAAGATAGTCCGTGTGGGAGATTGGAAAGTAGTTCAGTAAGGCCGGACAATGGCCCTTCTTTTCGAATCTCGAGTTCCGTAAGATTTATCATATGAGAGACCCATGAAACATCCAATTGATGGGAAGGGGCGCAGTTCAACAAGCCGAATTTCTTGATGGTTTTCGTACCACATGTTGATGAAAACTCCTCAAGGAATGGTGTTATATTAAAGTAAAGCGGCGGCCTTCTCCAATTGTTCCAATCGAGTAGTTCGAATTTAAGACTCTCCAGTGCCTCCAATTTGCGAGGTCCATCTAGCGTGCCATTACCAATCAAACTCGTACCTTTGGGGACTGCCGTTTTACGTCCGGTCAGGTGCAGAGACTTTAGCGTTTTGTAGTTCGCCTGACACACTTTCCAAGCTGAAGCCATGTTTCCAAAGTCAGAGCGAACCATCTCAATATTCAAAGCCTCGAGCTCAGAATCTCTGGTAAACATTTCGATTTTTTCCACCGGGCGTGCGTACTCAGTACCGGATAGCGGGTGGGTGGACGGAAGCCCCACTTCGTAAGCCAGGACGGGAATTCCAAGACTCTTGACTTTCTTCCTAAGCGGGAGGGAAAGATGTTCAAGAAACCCGTCGAAATCAAGGCTAATTTTCAAGGATATTGTTAGCATATCCCTCGCCGCGACGTTACTATCCTAGATACATATGTTGAAGCTCGACGACATGCAACAACAGTATGTCAAAGCACCGAAATAAAGACTACTTACTGAATGGACTTTATCTTGTCCTCGCCGACTATTCGAGCCAAACGGCTCAGGAGAGCCGTTGACTCCATGACTACTTTCTTTTGAAGTGCGTGTTTTCCAAAAGGATAGAAAGTACTATTGATACTCGTATCGACGACGGCCCTACAGGTTCGTATGGTAATTTCTCGGACATATCGAATAGATTGGTGGCCAGGGCGACACAAAGCTGTTTCAACGTGACCACTTATTCCACTCCCGATGTAGCAAGTTAGGCTGATATGCCGATATAGTATACGACTGGCCGAAGCATTAAACCGTTTATTGACTAGGCAGCAAGTCTTGATATCACCGGGCGGATCGTCGAGCTATTGTAATATGTCAGTGCCGATATCGATACCTCAACGACTTTATACTGTCCAGATATGATCATAGGAGGCAAAAGATTGAGATGGCTGGTAGTGTTCTTACTGGCACCTGGCTGAGAATCTCGCAGAACAACTCCTCCGGAATCCTTGAGATGAAGTCCATTAGGCCCGGGGCTGGAACGTTAACACACTTTTGCTATAGGACCGGGCCGGCGCCGATACATATAGTATGATTTCAACTTAGGCGACGGTTGAGCGCCTGGGCTTCGGGTATTTCCAGTTTACAAAAACGCGACTGTGTCGACAAGAGAGCTTGGGAAGCTTATCCCAGACCTCGCTAGACACCTGTAGACATCTAAGCAGGCTGAAGTCAAGCGACGTCGCGCCGTCGTTCCTGCGGTATGTTGGTGTTGCATATTTGACAGGCATGTTGGCGTTTTGTGTTGAGCGGGAGCTGGACAAACAGGGACACGACCATGTGACCTGCTGACAATCACGTCGCGTGGTAGACGTCCCGACGCAAGTCGACTGGACAAGTCGAGGAGTCTGGAGACGAGACAACGAACAACATACCCTTGCATCACAACATGGCGGACGACATACAAGAAAACCCTGAAGCTAAGCCAGCTCCTCAGCGGGATTTTCACCATCCATACACCCCTTACCCAATCCAACTCGACTTCATGAACGCACTGTACGATGTTCTTGAGGATGGTTCCGTTGGAATCTTCGAGTCACCTACAGGTTGGAGATCACTTATGTTCCGCTTATTTTGTCAATTGTTTGTTCTAACAATTCCGCATTTTCAGGAACGGTATAATATGTCAATTGAGAATTTCAAGGGTGAAACTTAGTTGCATGTGGAGGCTTATACGAATAAATACAAGGGCAAATCGTTGAGTTTGATATGTGGTTCCTTAACCTGGCTCCGAGAGCATAAAAGGCGGAAGCTCAATGATGAATTGGAAGAACATGTTGATGGTACTCTATGACCACAGTCTCCCGTAGTAAAACGCTCTTTTGCTGAAATATTGAATCTAGATGGCAAAACACCTGCTTGGGTACTAGCCCATGCTCGCAAGGAAAAACGAGAAAACGCCCTTCGTTCTCGCAGAGAAATGGAGGCAAGGCTCCAGAAGATTCGAGAGAAAGAGAAGAGAGAGCGAGAACAATACATGCGAAAGATGAATGAACAGCAGCAAGTTCGAATGTTTGGGGTTAAGAGACAGGTACGCCTACTATATCACTTCACGACCATTGTCGTTCGACAAAGCCAACAAACTATCCATAGAAACCGGATGGTAGTCGAAAAGCAGAAGACCTCGAAGTACTGGAAGCACAATTCGAGTTAGATGATTACCACAGCGATGACGAAGGTGGCGATCAGAGCGACCCTGCATTCGCTGGACTCTCAAAAGACACTATAGAGTTGATGAAAAAGTATGCCTACTCATGCTCAAACTAGTGGACAAAGTCTGATTATGGCTAGGGCGGGATATGGGCCTCTCAAATCGAAAGAAGAGGAGGAAGAAGTACCGGATGAGATAAAGGTAGAGCCTCGAACGTCTTGAATATTCCCCAAGTTTGGTAACCTAACTGCACGGTTAGATATTTTACTGCTCAAGAACCCATTCCCAGTTGTCGCAGTTTACAGCTGAGCTACGACGGGTGCATCTTCCTCCGACTTATGAGGATGATCCACTTGAGGAAAGCGAGGAGAGGCCAGAGGAAGTAGTAAAACACCTGTCTCTGGGATCCCGTAAACTTCTTTGCATAAACGAGAAAGTCAATACCCCTTCAGCTTCCGCAAACACAGTAAACGACCGCTGCCTCGACCTACAACAATCTAAATCAACAGAGAATAAGTGTCCGTTTTTGCTATCAAAGGCAGATAACCAGCGGAATGTTCTACAGCGAGAATTCCGAGACTTAGCTTTAGCGGATATCAAAGACATTGAAGACCTCCGTGGAGTCGGCGAGAAGCTGAAGATATGTGGGTACTATGCATCTCGTGAAGCCATCAAACCCACAGAGGTTAGTCCGCAACCAACCGTCATCTGATTATTAGGCCGTCATGGAACACCGTCTAACGAACTAACTTTACAGATAATTACCCTGCCGTATCCTCTCTTGCTCCAAAAGTCTTCTCGTGAAGCACTGAATATCAGTGTGAAGAACCACGTCATCATAATTGACGAGGCCCATAACCTCATGGATGCTGTCTCGAACATTCACTCGGTCTCAATATCCTTATCTCAACTTACGAGATGCGCCGACAACCTTGCAGCGTATGTGCTGAAGTTTGGTAGGAAGTTGAAAGGCGGAAATAGGGTATACGTCGCTCATTGCCATCGTTTAGTAAAGGCTCTGAAGACATGGCTCGAGAACAAGTTTTCCATCCAGCCTAATGCTTCTGATGTGAAAATTCCAACAAAAATTCCGGATGGTACTGTGAAGCAAGGAGATCTACTTCGACTAAATGGCATCGATCAGATTAATATCCACAAACTGGGAAAGTATCTAGAGGAAAGCAAACTCGCCCGAAAGGTGGAAGGCTATACTCTGTTTCAAGAGAACGAGAAACTCGCAGATGAGGCTAAAAAACAAAAGGCCCCTGCTGAAAAGGCCAGAAGAGTTGCCACCTCGGGTGGGCTTCCGGTATTAAGCCATGTATATGCATTCCTCGTCGCTCTTGCAAATCCCGAGCAGGAGGGTAAAGTATTTTATGGCCCGATTGATAGTGCGGGCTCCAAGGATCCTCGAGCTACGGTAGGACTACGATATATGCTCTTGGATCCTACCCATCACTTCAAGGACCTCGTTGAAGATGCTCGAGCGGTTGTCTTAGCTGGTGGCACCATGGAGCCAATGTCGGACTACGTCAATCACCTCTTCCCCTATTTACCCCCTGACAGACTTCGAATGGTATCGTGCGGCCATGTGATACCCAAAGATAATATGCTAGCGATGACGGTACCAACAGGTATTACCAACCAAGAGTTCGAATTCACCTTCGAGAAACGCAACGGGCCGAAGTTAATCACAGAGCTCGGGAGGACCATTTTCAACTTGTGCAAAGTTATTCCGCATGGAGTCGTCGTGTTCTTTCCCAGCTATGCATACTTGGATACTGTGATTAAAGTCTGGGAAGAGAAGGGGCCGGGAGGAACTCAGAGCGTCTACGAGAGCCTACAATCAAGGAAAGTTGTATTCAGGGAGGGGAAGGGAAGCAGTAGCGTTGATGATATACTGAGAGACTACGCGAAAGCCGTTGATGAAGGGAAAGGGGCTTTGTTGCTCAGCGTTGTTGGCGGCAAGATGTCTGAAGGCATCAATTTTTCAGATAACCTTGGTCGAGGAGTGATCATGGTCGGGCTACCGTTTCCCAACATTCACACCGCGGAATGGAAAGCGAAAATGGAGTTCGTCGAACAATCAATGATCGCACGTAGCCAAACCGAGGATATCGAGGTCAACAATCCTGAGAAGGCGAAACTGCAACAGGCAGCTAAATCCGCTGCGAAGGAGTACTACGAAAACGCATGTATGCGGGCCGTGAATCAGAGTATTGGAAGAGCGATACGCCACAGGAACGATTACGCGGTCATCCTCTTGTTAGATAAGAGGTTTAGTCGGGACAACATTTGGGGCAAGTTGCCAAAATGGATTAGAGATGGGAAAAGCGGACCAGCGGCAGGGAACAGCGGGGAGGTGAGGTTCGGGATGGTGATGACAGGTGTGGGGAAGTTCTTTCGAAACAAAGTGGCGTGAAACAGGTCGTTCGCTCACCAATATTGGAACGGCACTTGTTGGGGAGCTGTCGAAACAATTTCGAAAGGGATAAATTCGTATAATTTCAACAATTTGAGGAACCAAAAATAAACTGCCTGTCTTCATCGACCCTCCAAACTCCTATTAAAACTCCAATCGACTTGGACCCTACCCTGGGCCGGGAAACATATTCTCAACTATGTTTCGAGGCATGGCTGCCGTAATTCATTCACTGAGTTTGCATTAAACACACAATCGATTACGATCCTTGATTGCAGTCGGCTGCCTCGGTTTTAAATTTCGAAAAGGAAGTACACAAAATCAAATTAATCAGGTCGCGATTATTCTGCATAATCGTAACCCGCAAAGCCCTCCAAGATATTAAAATCAAATCTATATTAGGATGCTTTTTCTCGACGGCTGATTCATGAATCCAGTGCGAATTGCGATGCGAAATTTGATCGACATTTAAATGTGCATGCACAGCCAATCTGGTTCCTGAGACCAGCATTCAATGCGATTCTATCTAACGTCTGCAAAGGAAAAGTAGAATTTGAAAAAAAAAAAAAAAAAAACAGTCTACTAAAAAGTTCAAGTGCCGATTAACCGTTGAGTCCGCATGGAACAACCCGCCCAAGCGAAGCTAGAGGGTTCCGCCACAGGCTCTATTACTAATTTGAAGATTCGAGAGTGTTTATTCTCCGTTTACTCGGAATTTATCTGCCGGGTACCATTTACTATTACCCCAGTATCTCGAAATCTACATGCCGTCGATAGATTATCGTTTATCGGTAAACATGAAATGCGGGCAGAAGTAATGGCTGATTGATCGAAGACATTCCCCAATGCTACACTCCGAAGCTGCAAGCGTTTTGGCAGGGAAAGCTTCAGACACAGGTGTAAACAAGTTTCGCTTCAGATCGAGACCCCTACCCTCGGCGCCATGCCTCGCTTGTGCATCTGCCCGCCAGTTTGGGCCAATTGTGCACAGCCCTGCCCCAAACCCTTGTCGGAACAAGACACTAGGCGCCAAGAAACAAGTTCCAGTCGTGTTTCGTCCAACTTTGGGCTGTGAAGAACATATTAAAGATCTTCTAGGCTGATGGCAGCTAGTGTTTCTGCGCGACAAGGCGAGTGCACAACCAGCCTCACGGCAGGCGCGAACGGCCGGCAATTGGGCGAGACTCGATTTTATGGATCCCAATATCGAAAAGGAGGAATAAGCGAACAAAACGGCCATCTGTCGGCCATGTTCACGGTCCCCTGATGGACAGATGGCACAGACAACGTCAGGATGACAGCCGCACCGGACGGGTATCCCAGCAGGTCCTTGCCTGGAGCCTCCAACGTTTCACACTGTGAACATGAACCAATTCCCTCTGCGCGAACTCGATAGCGAAGAATTCATGGTTTGCAGAAACATTTCGTAGGAGTATTCCAAACTCCGTCTCCACGGGATAAACAACCCTGACAGGGAACAGGCCTGGCCAAGCCAGGATTTCTGCAACGCAGCTAGCAGCAAGCTGCAGGCAGCTAACGGTCGATTGAGATGTAAGGTACCCGTGCACCGCCGGGAAACCAAGAGACATATAAGGACCTGTCCCTCTTTGGCGTTTCGATGCTTTTCTTTCTTTCTTCCTTTTACTCTTTTTCTACTCAAGCAATTCGCTCAGCGTAGACCGTTTCTTTCCTTGTAATTTCCCTCGCCGGTCGAGATCGCGTCGATCGTGATCGCACTTTCCATTCTTTTCTCTTCTTTCGACAAGAAGTTACTAGCTTTCTTCCCCTCCGAGTAGATCTCGTCCTTTCTTTTAATCCGCTTTATTTGTGTTGTTTTTTAAATTTACAGAGCTTTGATAGCTTTTTCGATATATTTCAGGTCAACATGTATGTCAAGGACGTTTCATCTCTTCTAGTGCTGGCTGCTGGTTTCTCCAGTCTTGCTCAGGCTAGCATAATACCCTCGGGCATCAAGGATTATCTAGAAGCTCGTCATATTATCGAAGCTCGTCAAAACAACAACAATAGGTTCGGTAATGGAAACAACGGTGGTAATAACGGTGGCAACAATGGAGGAAATAACGGGGGAAACAATGGAGGCAACAATGGAGGCAACAATGGCGGGAACAACGGTGGAAACAATGCTTTGGCATTAGATCCTGCTAATGTTCAAACTGGTTCTCAATCGACTGGTCAACAAGGTGAAATCACAGCTGGCCAAGTCGAATCCGCTACGTATGTTTGAATTAGCCTTTTATAACCCGTTTTCAAATATAACTGACGTCTTGAATAGCGATCCAGCAAACTTCATCAACTTTTGCACTGGCAAGACATTAACAAATGGCCAGCAAAATAGAGGAGGTAGCTGTAACGGCATTGTTATGGGTGAAATCCCAAGCGCGAACAACATGATCTCATCCATCTTCATCTTCCCCCAGCACAACGATAACATTGCTGCCGACACAGACTTTACCGTCCAGGTCCAGGTCAACAATCTCCAAGCCGGTGCTTTCACTAATGCTCAGGAGACATACTACTCCGCTCCACAGAAGCTGTCTGGAAATGGTAACATTATCGGTCATTGTCATATCACCTGCCAGAATTTGGGTAACGATTTGAACCCAAATAACCCGTAAGTGACACCCGCCCATGTATGAATTCCCTCTTCCCCTAACACGCATTACAGGCCAGACCCGAGCACCTTTGCCTTCTTCAAGGGTATCAACGACGCTGGTAACAACCAGGGTCGCCTTCAGGCTACTGTTACTGGCGGTCTTCCTGCTGGTAACTACCGATGTTGCACAATGAACTCCGCCTCTAACCATCAGCCGGTCCTCATGCCTGTCGCCCAGCGAGGTGCCCAGGACGACTGTGTCAAATTCACAGTCGGAGGCAATGGTGCAAACAACGGTGCAAACAACGGAGGCAATAACGGTGGTAACAACGGCGGTAACAACGCTGGAAACAATGCCGGAAACAATGGAGGTAACAATGGAGGTAACAATGCCGGAAACAACGGTGGTAACAATGCCGGAAACAACGGCGGCAACAATGCTGGAAACAACGGTGGCAATAACGGTGGAAACAACGGTGGAAACAACGGCGGCAACAATGGAGGCAACAATGGCGGCAACAACGGCGGAAATAATGGTAATCCTCAATCCCAATCCGACCCCACAACAGTCATCCCTACGCCCACAGAAGAAAGTGTTCCCGCGCAAACAAGCGCCCCAGCTGTGCAACCATCCAATGTCGCTACTACCCCCACAACCCCAACGACAGGCGGGACTGGAGGCCGTCGTGGTGGACGTGGTACTGGCAGAGGTGGTCGCACAAGAGGCCGCAACGGTTTCCACAAGGGACGCAACTAAACCTTCTAAACACTAATACTTTCCTCTTCTTTCTCTCTTTTTTCCACATTCTTTCACTCTCCCAAACTCCAACATTCTCCTTCTCTCCCAACAACCATCACCTTTTTCAAAAGATAAGTAACTTATTTCATTTGTTTTTTTCTTTTCTTTTATTTAGGACAAACACCTGTAAGGAACGGACAAAATGGACAGAACGGACAGAACGGACAAAGACGTCCCGTCCAAGGAGGCAACCGAAATCAACGAACTGGTGCTGGCGGCCGCCGTCAGCGAATCCAGGAAGTAGGTGCCTCGAACTCCACGATACCTGCCGATGCCTAGATTTCCGCAGTCGAAATTTTCTATCTCGAGAAGATGTTTTTCTTATGAAAATTTCCTTTACGATAACCATTTCATTTCTTTCGAATATTTGTTTCGACTTTTTCCTTTGGATTTCTTTGGTATACAATTTTCTTTGCATCGATTCCGGAGTTTTTCTTTCACTTGTTTAGGACGGATACTTACGGGCACAATACCCTTCGGCTCTTTTTCCTCAAAATTTTCTTTTACATTTTCTTTTTGTTGAGGGGATACAACTTGGGATACTTAGAGATTCTACGAGCGGACAGAGAGTACAAGGGCTGGGAAAAAGGTTACCACCTCCAAACACCATTACCTATCCACAAGCATGTTCTATGGATTGGACGATACGAAAAACACTACTTTGAAGAAAGCCATACTTTTTGTTTAATTTAACTTTTTTTTTTTATTATTATTGGATGGAACCGGTGTATTTTTTGCATTCTCTGTCTCGATTCCTGTATATTTCTGAAGTCGAATGATACCAACCTTTTTTTTACCGCTGAACTTTTTCCTTTGGCATTGTACCCAAATCCTTAGAAAACTTCCAAGGAACTTCCTTGTGAGAATGTTTCTCTTGTAAACACATTTGCGACCTCAACAGTATCATTAGGAATCCTACGTCATAAATTTTGTTTCCTATCGTTTCTCATAAATTAAAAAAATGTTTTTCAATAATTTTTCAATAACTCTAATTTGGGCGGATATCAAGGTTTTCCTCTCAACCATTCGGGTTTTTGCCGGTGCTGGTCATGAAGCAGATATGTTGCACAGAACGTCTGGTCATGGAGAACCCTTTTTGGGGGGTTTTGCTTCTTTTAGGCCAGGAAACCTCGCGTATCTTGGCGGAAGCTTGACGTCGCAAGTGCGGTTTCAGGCGCAAGTTGTGGCTAGGCGTTCGGGGGCTGGACGGCACTAGCTGAAGGAAATATTTTGCATGTACGAAAAAGCTGACTCGTGCATTCACTTCTTGATGCTTTTATGGTATAGTGGCTTTCGAGGGAATTAATGTCCTCGTGCGAGCATGCATGTTAACTTTGGGGTAGCAGCTAGGCTAAGTGTTGTTTTTGTGTCATTTTACGATATCGAATAATATACGAAGCATGAGGGAAACCATTGCATTGTAATCGAGAGCTCTTTGTAAACTTCCATGACTTTTTCGAATTTACAGTCGCCAGTTTTTCCCGATTTCCTCCCTCTATCGTCGCTAAAGTTAGGATGGAGAGAACGATTTATCAACTTCGAGATTTAATATTTGGTGTTGTTGGCAGAGTCCCAGCTAGGCCTCCACCTTCCCATATGGCTTTCCTTTCTTCTGCTGGATCGTATCTACCCTCTTGACTATCGCAGTCGCCGTAGTTACTCTAGTGATCGTCGTTGTATTTGGCGGACAAGTGCAAGTGAATCTAGTGTATGGAATCGTGCCCGAGTAGCTACTTCCGCAGAAGCTTACACAGGCGGTCGCCGATCGGCCGCAGCATGCTAGTTTCATACGTCTGAGGGTTAGCTTATATCTAGATATTTCCGCCATGATGTTTTGAGGAGATTAAGTGCTAACCGTTGTATGTCGTGCAGGTTGTAGCTGAAGTCGTGCAGCGGGAACTGCTTGACGACGTGCATTCGCAAACGGGGAACGTTACGCTGCCTGTTGTCGTGATACTGGAGCAGGCGTTATAGGTGACACAAGCCGTGAGCGTCCTATCCCCACAATTGCATCCTACGTAAAACCAAGATCCGTAAGGTTAGTAAATCTTCACACTAGCGGCATAGAATATTTAAGCTTACGTGAAGTTGTACACGACAGCATAGGCATGCAATCACGGGAGGTGGTCGGAGTCGGCGCAGGAGTCGTAGTCGGTTTGTCATTATCGGGAATGCATTGTGCGTAATAAGGGTTGTAGGTAGTGCACTTTATGGGGGTATCGCTGTAGTAGGGACTACATGTCATCGGTCCGGTCCATGCGATCCCACCACACTATTACCATGAATGAGTTAGCCAATATTGAGAGTAGACTGGCGAGTCTCAGATCATACTTGACCCCAAAGGGTTTGTGAAGCGGCTGGTGTTATTTGGGCTGACGCCGCTCCAACTAGTACAACCCCAAGCAGAATTCCAAGCCCCAACGCCATTTTAATTATCGATGTCTGTAGTTGTATCTGCACGAAATTATGTATATATAGCTAAGATATTTAGTTTCAGGATCAGAATCGAGAGTGTACTTCTATAGATCTACCGTGATTTGGGTCTTATTTTAAATAATTGCCCTTGGGCAATTGCCGTTGAGCAATCTACAGAATATTTATAATCCATGACCCTAAATACACACCATAAACTAAGATGAGTATTTTTGCAATACCTATGACCCGTTCATCAAGTCATTAAGGTAGCACTCGCTAAGGCGAGGCTGAAGTTAGATCGGATTGTGGGCCTGTGTAACCCGTGTCGGCTAATTGCTTCGAGGGAATGACGGGGATTGGCGGCCCATAATTTGTCCAGCGGATCCAATACCACACACTCCGATAGAAGACACCAGGATTATATGATAATATCCTTCTACATTGCATGCCGTGCACTTAGGAGCTGATTTAGATCTTAAAATGCAAAAGTGTAAGCAAGTGTCAAAAAAAACCTGTAGTAGTAGTTCATTATATTAGCCTGGCTGAATTAATATAGGCAAATTATATAGATATATCGTGGATGCTTTTAAACCTTGCCAGTACATAAGAAAGCGAATGAAATCCAAATTCTAATTACCATCCCAAACTTTTCGGATACGGTTGCACGGAGATTTCCGCGCCATTATTACTGTTAGAAACTGCTAGGGTACCAAAGCTGTTACCAACCCTCGGCCTCGTGATATCATGATGCATACCTAGGTATATTATGAACTAATCCACGGCGATAGGCGCAGAGTCTCTAAAATGTGTAGTTTTTCGAAATTTCCGAATACCCTGCTGATCTTTCTCCGTCACGAAAGCCTGTTTCGCTCCTTGCGCTATCGTCTTGCCGGTGCGACCAGGGCGGACCCTTTTGCCTACGCCTATTTTATTTTAGATTCAATAAGGTAGTTCTCTGCATAAGCCCAAGTGTACAGAATATTGATAATCAATATATTTAATTTTATACGAATTTTAACTGTTTTGATTTCTACATGTCGATCTTGTGCGTGCAAATGTGTGACAGTACTCTACCAATTTTTATGTATTCGAGGCTATAGTTTTATAGAAATGCATGGCACAGGCAAACGATCGCCGACATCTGCATATGTCGCTACCCCTTTGCAGATCTGGCTATATATATATGAAATTGCTCGCGCACGCTAGATGATTTTGGATGGTCAATCTTGAAATGGAATAGATAGTTAGGGCAAATGCAACGTTTTAGCTCGCTCGATTTCTGCAAGTTTAGACATGATCGTCTTGCAAGTGCGCAATTATTGAGATAGATAATATTATTTTATAATTTATAGATCTATCTTGCATGAACACCCGAAACTATCTAAATATTCTTTTCTTAATATTTAAAATTTAACCAAGGAGCCATCTATTCGGTGTCCAGGGCCATCAAACATATGCAATGAAGGTTTATCCGGCTACTACATTATACGGGCCCGGAGCGTTCGGTCCTATCGGATGCATTTGGGCCTCGCTCATACGTATGGCAGTTAGTCGGCAGGTAATTGTTACAGAAACAAGATCTACGTCGGTCATTATATACACAACCGTTCAAATTACATCAACCGTCACATCGAGCTGCGGGCCGAATAGCAGCAATACTTCACGGCTTCCTTTTTGTAGTCAGGTAGTATGGACACCAATTAGTGACATCGGCTTAGGGAGCAGCAGTTTCGGTTCATTTGCCTTGGCGGGGACGGCAGCATCCCCGCAACCACTCATCCAGAGTAACAGCCTCGGGGCGCAAACTAGTGGAGGCCAGGGCGTAGAGGGTGGGGGAAGCTCTACGGGGGGTGGGAGCTTAAGTCAAGTCTCATCAGCAGCCAAATTGGGGCAGCCCCAGACAGCGAGCAGTGTCCAAGCGGATCAATCTACTGCAGCGGGCGCGGCGGACGCGCCAGCTACGCCGTATTCATCTCCGTTCCCAATTGGCGGCCGGGGTAAACTCCGAAATTTAGCTGTGGAGCTATCACCTGGAGGGCTGGTGATCTTTAGGGAGGCCTCAGATTCACCGCAGGAGTTTATTAACGATGAAGCCGGGTATATCAGGCCCGTAAGCAATCCTGATTTGGTTCTATACATTCACTACGACAATGGAACCGATTTAAACCAAAGGGGCGAAGGGGTTTTCAGAAATTCGAGCGGCACGGTGCTCAATAGTGTTCGAGCTAAAGCACAGAACTCCACGGATTCGTATGATATCGAGAATACATTTATCGTCGACGAAAGCGGTATCCGGCTTCGGGGAACGAATGACCACGCCGAATACCTCTTCTACATCGGCGATTACGAAAGCGACAATCAACGATACAGAGACCGCGTCCTGAAATTGATAGCGGCGCCAGTCACTCAAACTGTCGACCTCGAGAAGTATAAAGTTGAAGAAGTGACACTACTACCATTTATCGTTAGGAGCACTGGCACTGCTGCTACGGAAAGTGGCGCCGATACTAGCGAGAGTGTCAATGGCAACGAAGGCGCAAGTGCTGCAGCTGCATCGATCTCAAGCCTTTACGAGATCATAACCGCGAGTTCTCTTATACCATTCTGCTCGGAATATCTGAGCCATACTACCATTACACATACAAAACCCGCTGCATCCCATTTATCATACTTACCATCGGTATCTACCTCAATTCCAACGGAAACATCGGTCGAAAAGGTTGCGGTATCGACTACTACAGTAACAGTGGAGTCAGGTGTTACCACGAAGCCATGGCCAATAATAACTTCTTTAGCGGACGGGGGCTCTGACGAAGAAATAAACTACGGCTCCGATACAAACGTCTATCCCGAAGGAGAAGCTACTATTTTCCGGAGATACCCTCTTCCTCGGCATTTAAAGCGAAGCTTTGATATCCCAGATATACTCAGCATCTATAATCCGTCTCAGATAAGCGAAGGCTGCAGCGAAGTCATCTACAAAACTCACCATTCTACCTTGGCAGGGGAGATATCTACCCATGCACCCAGCATGACGGTGGTCGTCGTGTCGGGATCTACATTGACATACCAAATAGATTCCGTCGAGACCTTCACGACAACTATTCCTTCAGTGACGATTACTCCAACTCCAATGTCCGGTCGAATTCTCATGTACGATCGTGGGGAGTATAGCACCGATCCAGGAAGTCTTTCTGCGACGTACCTCGCTCCGACTACGATCCACACCTCTATATCAAAACCGACAGTCGTAGCGGAGCTAGCCAGAGCCGATAGTGGGAGTGTATTCCACCTCGACGGATTCGGTAGACTGTACTCCATCCACCCATATACGGGGTTTGCATTCTACTGGGCGGAAAAGGTCAAAGAAGGAGGCCGCGAAGAAATTGCAAAACTTGGGGTTGGAGACTTCGTTCTTGTCCCAGAGCAGGAAATTGATGGATATATTCTAAATTTCGTTACCTTTTGGGTGGAGGAAGATGGAAGAATCATGATCGATGAAGTTTACTCGAGTGAAAACCTTGAGATTGAGTCTACGAATGCATGGGAGTTTATTTGGTGCTACGACCGCCCTGGCACCCTTTGGAACTATAATACTGCGAGGAAGTATCGAGATGAGGGTGGGCAGAATTCGGAGCTTACGGATATCTTGAATCGGCGGGATAATTCGTTGGAGGAATGCAGTCCGCAGACACTGACCTTCATGAAACTGGACGGCGAAACAGCGGCCGATGATATAATGTATCTAGACATACTAAGGCGGGATAATGAATAGTGTGGGAATATAGGTGAGAGTAGCAAGTAGTGATAGCTATATAATAACCCTTCCAAATCATGTATATTAATATTACGAGGGCAGCGTTAGGGCCTCAGGCTACGTCCATGTATTTTCTCGGTATGTAGACCAAGTCTAACACAAGGTTACTTGTGACATTCAATATCCGTTATCTTTCATATATTAGGACCTTACATAATTATACCGTTGTAAAACCCAAAACAAAACCCATCCGCCCGTTAGTATCAAAAGAGGAGAAAGATTAACGTCTATGCGTGTGTTGGCAATGTCGTAAATCGAAGGGGCTTTCCTGCAAAGGATAAAATTGAGTGTGTAGCATGAGCAATTGGTGTGGCTGTATATTGTAGGAAAAATTGTATAAACCAGCTGCAGTGTTATTAGTCGTTGAATATATGTAGACTTATGATCAATCCGATTTCCAACAAAATAAGCCTTTCTCTAGGATTTGGATTCTTACGAACGGTTCTTTAGCTAGCCGGCTTGCACTTTGACCCACAACCTTGTCGCCAAGCTTCTCCCAACCTGGACCCATGATACCTACTTAGGTTGTGCGCATGCTGGATATCGGTATTGCAAATTCAGCCGGCGTTCTGGCACAATACCAAGGTATATAGCTGCTCCGATGCCTCCCGACCTGAATCTACGCATGTATGAGATCAAAACCTATTGCACTACCTAACCCGTCGATCAAAAAACCAGCCTCGAAAGTGCTTTAGCTAGCCCCAAGCTGCACATAAGTCTCCGCACAGGCATATCAAGATGCCTCATACACTTTCAACAATCCCAGTGGAACTCCTAAACGAGATCCTCTCCTACCTCAGCGCCCCAACCCTCAAGTTCCTTCGGCAAGCAATACCATGTCGCAGAATACTGACCACGACCGCACAAATTTTGTTCCATAACTTCACTATCCGCTTGGCGGCTTCATCCGGTAGTGTTGTGAGGTTAGAGGCGCTGTTGCGCAAGCCTCCACTATCGGAGCCCACAGAGGCCGAGAGTGGGTATGGTGGGATTTTTGCCAACGTCAAGACATTTGTATTGGATACTCGATACCCGATTGTATTGCACCGTAATCCAGGCGATTTAGCAGCTATTAAGCTAGGTAGAGCCTTCCTTAGGGAAAGTCTACCCACCTTGTCCAGTGGTGCGGCTCGTCGACAGACAGAGGCTCTGGGGACTCTTGTAGAGGTAGTTGAGAAACTTATCGCAGAGGGCCATCGGATCAGCACCTTTAGGTACCTACCATTCCCTTCATCATCGCGGGTTAGGAATGTTTAATAATACAGCGCTAATAATACCTCCATAACCATGATAGCTGGTTGACGAGTGGCTCCGTCCCATCTGGTCTACATGAGACTTTATCCTCGCTGCTATGCTCTGCAGTAGCGGAAAGAGGGTATAAATTACACGTCACGCTTATTGTTAACAGCACTACTAGCTTGATGCATTATTGCCCACAATTGTCAAATCTACACCGAATGGTCATCCGGTTTATAGAAAACACCGATATCAGGAATACATACCCCTTGTTGGACATGGATCATTCACAGTGCCTTTCCCGACTCGTACTCCGGTCTAAGGATACCCTGCAGCATTTTATGCTAGACCTCCGCAATGTTCAAACATCCCCTGGTACGGTGCGGCCACTATATACAGCTTTGGAGCAAGCGACGGAACTTAGGTCGTTGCAAACTTACGCACTGAGTGGCTTCACGCTTGATATTGATTTCACGAATCTGAAGAAGCTAGTCCATATCGCATCTGCGCAGTCGGGGACCTGGAATCCCACGGGAGGCAGGGATGCATACACGGACAGTTATTGGTGTCCGGAAGATGGAGATTCATATCAGGGCAGGCTATTCCAGCGGATTTTAGACTCGGATGTGAAGTTGGAGCGAATATGCGCAATGAATTACGGCCAAGCGGTCCATCAGTTCCTCTTGAAGAACACAAGTCCCATCACGCATATTGATTTATTCGGAATATTCGAGGAAAATGCCGAGTTGGCGGGTTTATTCTGGGAAGAAGTAGTCCCGAAATACTCGGCTACGTTGAAGAAAATTGGTGTTCGGTTTGCAGAAGACAAAGGCGCTTGGACTTGGAAAAATGCCCCCGAAACCCAGGTTAATAACGCCCTATCGCAGTGCAGAAATTTAGATACCCTGAAGATCTGCTCTACTACCACGGCGGGAGATCACACCTCTATAATACCAATGGTCGAGAGTCTGGCTGCGACTTGTCCGAAACTATCAACCATCTACATCGACTTCTGTTGCGCATCGACGGAGCAGAGGGCTCATGATACAAGATGGCAAATCATAGGATGGAAAGACGACTCGGAAAAGAAGGTATTCCAAAACCGACGATTACGTATAGTTTTTGAGGCTCGAGCTGGGCCGTGTGCTCGAGCGGATTGGCCAAGTGTCGCCAAGCTAGGCAAGATTAGACAAAAGCTGATGTCCATCTACGAAACGGATCGGTTGGCAGAACATACTGAGATGTCGCTGCTGTACGATACCCACTTCATAGAGTGGAATCTTTCAAACCGCCCATATGGCCTCCCTGGGCAACCGAGATTCTGTAGTAGCGAACGGTACCGGCATGATGATGGTTTGGAGAAGGTGTGGGGGGCCTACGAGGAATTCTTGCACTATAATTGAGATAGGATTAGATGTCTGGTACATATGTCTACAAGAACCTATTGCAGTGCCTCTCCAAACCCTTAAAATAACAACCTATCATAAGGCCGGGACGAAGTTTTGTTTTCGATAAAGAAGTTTGGCTTCGCCGAACTCGAGCTAGTTCGTGTGAATTTGAGTCCTGAAATGTGTTGAACGAGCAAATTACCACAAACTCGACCAATACGACGCTTTGGCCGACGCCGCATCCCAAACCGAACCATCCTCACGATATCAACATTCGTATTTGCGACTTTTGGGCCCCCATCTGCTTCGAAGAGCGAAACAGTCTACAAGATGCATGACCATAATGGTGACATAACCCAACCTTTCTTATACATTTTAAGTCCATCTACTGACTTTACGACGATACACAGCCCACAAACTGCTCGCCCAGATCCCCCTCACCGTCTCACCGTTCGCGGGCCTCCCCACCTCCATAACCCTCCCATACGACTACGTCTCTCTTCCGGCCTCATTACCTCCCCCGTCATCAAACCAAATCGTATCACCATCAGGACAATCTAGCATATCCCCGGACCAACTAATCGTCGACTGCGGAAACCTAGCAGCACACTTGACAAATGAAGCCAAGACTGCGAAGGAGGAGATCGAGAAATGGGTAAAAAGCATAGAGGAACGAGAGTTGATGGAGAAGAGGAGGGTAGCGCCCGGTTGGTTGGACACGGGAGTTATGATGTTGGAACCTACGAAGAAGTCCGGGACGCCGGTTACCGGTGGAGCTGCTGCACCGTCGTCGGTGTCAGAGCCTAAGTCGCTTGGAGTTCCTGCACCTGCTGGATATTCGAAACAAGCGGCGAGTCCGGGCGAGGAGCTTGATAGGGCCTTCGGTGGACTTGGGATCTGAGGTCTAAGTCACGACGACCACCCAGAGATGACGTCATTAGGATCGATCGCCAGCTTGATCCGAACGGAAAATAAGGATCCTCCTGGAGAGAAGGAAGGGCAGGATTCAAGAACGCTTCGGCTGGCACCCTGAATAGGAGCAAACAGCTGAAATCTCCGGTGCGGGAAGTTCTCGTTCTATCGAAGACCATCCTTTAAGAACCAGGCACTATGGCGCACATAGCGCCTTTTGGGTCTATTGGGAGGATTGCATTAGACTTGTATGCTTGCAGTCGCACGAAGTTGTTTTGTTGGAGTTATGGTGTTTCGTGTAATGGCCTGGCTAGTAGGACTTAGCTTTGCATGGCCGGCTCCTTTATATTTGAAGATACCCAAGGGACCGGCTTTTAAAGTATATATTGTTATCTATTATCATTTTTTTTCATAAGACATATACTATATCTATTCTTGCCAGTAGATAAATTTGGTTTATCTGAAGGCGCCCGCAATTTATACTGCCGTCGAATGGGCGGTTTGGAGGCACATCCAGGGTAGGTGGCTCTTCGCTTAAACCGTTTCGCGAACAGATATGCCGACTCCAACCTCACCTCCTCCAACCACCACTCCTCCACCAAAAACCCCCACAATCTTGAGCTTCAAACAGCTCCGGCAAGCCCAAGTTGCTGGCGACTGGCAGCCAATGCTAAAACAGCCACAATGAACGACCCTACAGTGGAGGTCACAGCTCCAGACGATGACGTCAACGGCCTCGAGAACAAATCCACACCATCATACATCGACTTCGACATCTTCCTCGACACCTCGTTCTCGCCCTATTCGTTCGCGAATACACTCATACACGCTACCAACAACCTCTCGGATACGACGTTAGATCTAAGCACCCCTCTATCCCGCGTACTCTTTGACCTCCAGGAGATCGATACCCATATTCACACGTTGACCACATCATCCGCCGAACCCCTCCTGACACACGCCAAAGTCTCACGGGATAACTCCAAACTCCTGGTCGATAGTATCCGCGAACAACTTACCCAGTTATCCGCATCGTATGCACGTCTTTCTCGGGAGGTTTTGGACCGACATGATGTCGCGAGGCCGTTGAATACCGTAGTCGAGAATCTGGCGCGGACAACACGTTTACTGAGAGGATGTACGCGATGTCTCCTGCTCGGACGACAATTAGAGGTTCAATTGTCGGAAGCTATTCCCGCGGGGATGACAGATGATCCGAGAGGACCTCGTCGGCCGCGAAAGGAAGATCCAAAGGCGCTGATACGCGCGGCATATACCATCGTCGAATTGCGACGGATGTACACCAATGCCACCGGCGAGGCTCCCGGTCTAGAAGCTTTAGATGTAATGAAGACGCTTCTGAATACAGTTATAACCCCAGCGGATCGAACAATCAAAGCTCGGGCTCAACAAACAATCAAAGAATTCAGCTTCGCTTCTTCGTCGTCGTCATCCTCTGCGCTTTCTTCAAGCACAGACAAAGAACCCACAACCTCAGAAACCCGTTCCCGGGCCACAGCCGCAATCTTGGTCCTCCACATCCTCTCCCCGACATCATACACCCCAGGCGCAGGCCCAGCATCAGCATCAAACTCCAAATCTCCAACAAGTCTCTTAACATCGACTATAACCTCCTACCTCCAATCCCAACTAACAACCTCCCTGGCGTCTATAAGCAGGAGCTTAACAGCCCTGTCCACCCTCGACAGAACGCTAACCGAAGTCTCAACCCGAGCAGCGAATATTGTAGCCCTGGAGAAAATACTCCAATCAATACCCTCAAACATCTCCACGAACCCATCCCAACTAACCTTCTCAACGCCTGCATTCGACCCAACATCCGGATTGTCAGACACTACAAATAATATAGATGTCTCGGACGACTCAGACGATGAAGTAACAGGAACAGGAGGAGCGTCTGCGGGGAATAAAAAGGATGCACAAGAGACCCTCCTAACCCCTCTTCTATCCTCCCTGGACACCCCATCCCTCACAACCCACTTTTTCAGAACTCTAGCATCAAATCTAGACCCCAGAGTTCGAGAAATAATGTCCAAGGGCGGTCTTGCGGCAAAGAACCTAAGGGATAGCAGGGACAAAGTCAGAAATGGACTGAGAGACTGCGTTATACGTGGGGTTAACGCCGGAAATGCCGCGGGGACATCCAACAGACCAGGTACCACGGCGCAAGATGGAAAGGGCCTCGAAGGGCTCGTAGGAATGATGTTTGGTGCAGTAGCAAGTTTAGGAAGATGATATCCGGGGATCGCAGGGTCTCCCATGTTAGATTATCATCAATCTTTCATCATATATATCGAACGCATGTCACAATATTACGACATCGAAACAATCAGAATACCACATAAACACTATCCGTGAAGCAAACATACCGGCCCGGAAAGTACCCATCCATTGTAACCTAATACGCCAAAGTTATCCTCCAATGAAAACTAAACTCCAGGACCAAAAGGTAATCCCGCCCAGTCAGCCTTCTAGGCGGCTTCCCACATACAGAGCAATCTCATTCATACAAAGACCCAGAATCAATGAAAACCTATAACTTTATGCTCGAAAGCCCAAAGCACCACCTGCGCCCCTCTACACCCTCCTCATATTAGGCGGTCCTTCGTAGAAATCGGGCGGTCCCTCGATAGGCTCCTGACCAGGTCCCAACCTTCTCCCGTCCCACGTCCCCCAATCCCCATAAACCTCCCCCTCAATAACCCCAACCTCCTTCCTACCAGTGTCAATCAACCCAATCACCGGTATCGCCGCAACAACCAAAACCGAAAAGCTGACGTAGAGAAAGAGAGCAACCCCACTAATATCCTCTTCCACGTGGAGATAAAACTGTTTATTCCTCGACCTAATAGGAAGAATAAACTGCGCTGTCACAATCCCAATAGTAGCCCCGAAACAACCAACCACTTCGACAATCATGAAAGTCCAAACCCTATACCCCCGCGGGAACATCTCAGCCGTAAAGACGTACGCACAACCAAGCGGCCCAGCAACCAACATTCCAAACCAGGCCGTAAGCAATCCCATCCTCGCGCCCATCGACGCCTTAGACCATGTTGACGCGGCGCAGATCGTAGTGATTGCAAGGCAGATATTTACAATGGTCAAATAGAGTTTACGGCCGCCGCCACAGCCTCTATCGACGCAATTGCAAAGCACAATGTACCCGACCCCCATTCCTGCCACCACTGGTATTGCAACTCCACCAATGATCCGCGATATGTAGTCTGCCACGTTTGTCGCCTCTGTTCGTGGGTACATGTAACCGGCTTCATAGATGATAAACGGCAGATTCATCAAGGCACCGTAGAAGCATGCCCAGGCAATGAACTGAACCACAGAGATATATACCAACTGATAAAGGTATATTGGGTCGGAATAGGCCTTTAAGAAATTCCAAAATGATGGCGAAAAGGCGCAGATGACACGGGAGGTACTCCCCGGGTGCGTGGCCATTGTGGAAGCCTTCCAGCGAGCCATCATTGCCAGGAATATGGACAACAAGAGAACTCCCGAGATGACGCGCCTATGTTGACAATATATGAGTTTTAAGTATACCCCGTGCTGCTTGCATTCTGGGAGGAGAACTCACCAAGCCTTATCCATGATTTCTTTGCATTTCTCGTCACAAGTAAAGCTACCCTGGAGCTTGGACTTGAAAAACCAAAGAGTACTAGTAGTAACCAGTATTACACTGCAATATCCCAAGGCCAAGTTTCCAAAAACGTATCCCAGACGAGCACCCCGCCATTTCACGCTTGAAATTCTAGGAGAATCATGATATCAGCTATCAGGCCCAGTAGTAAGCCACTTCGCAAGGATGCCCTCCCGCTCCCTAAGTATCTACTCACCGAGAGGATGTCAATGCGTTTATACTGCGACAGCCACCAATCCCGATGCCAACAAGTGTCCGCCAGAAAACCATTACCGGGAAGATGTCAATGCCTGGCCCCGATCCAGATAATACCATCGCCAAACTCGCGAAGAACATCAGGACGAGGAATCCCAAAGCAAGAGACTTATCATCGTATTTCCGGAATAAAGACGCAGTCAAAATGCTCCCAATCATCATTCCGAGAAAAACCGAGAGTTTCAAGGCTATGGAAGCCCATGAATGAAACTCGAACGGTTCGTAGATCCGATTGCTAGTGTCCGCACCCCATGGCCATCGACTCATCCCGAAAAAGATGGAGATAAGGGCCGGCAGAAAGATGACCTAGACAAACCAACTTCATTATTCACCGTCTTCGAGGCCAGGCGCATATTTAACAGGATAAGAATACATACGTATCCCTCGACAGCAGTGCACATCGAAGCCGCCATGTAGACATAATTCCGATAAATTTTATACTTATGGTCCTCAATATCGTCCGCACGGGTTCGATTCTCCGGGCTAGGCACAATAACTCTCCTATCCGCCGGCTGCTCAGGTGCAATACCACGTTCGCGGTCACGTTCGTCGTTCCCATCGCCGGTAAATCTTGGACCACGGCGTGCGATGAACGTAGCAGCGATATTTTCGTTCGTGTTGCCGCCGGGCCCGATCTGTGAGGTCATATTGACCAAGTGATTGATGAGCGCCCGGACCTCCATTTCTATTGAGTTCCCGCGTTGGGGGGAATCCGTGGCGGGCTTTCGACGGGTTGAGCCTGAACCCCCTGAGCTTGACTCCTCAGGGACGGGTGTCAGTTGTTTACTGAGATAACCTTGAGGCCACATTATCGCGTAGGATATGTGTATTCGAGGTAAACGTGGTAGGAGATATGAAAACAGAGAGGTGGGGGTGAAGAAAGGAGGGCTTCCGATTGAGCAGCGGAAGGGCAGGTATATATGATCTATCGGGGTTCTGGACCCTGAATATGTTCAGGATGGGCCTTGGTAAAGAAGCCGCCATTGTGATTTACGTTCACATTATTCATAGTAAATATACTATATGATTTCGGGGCCGTTGATCCGGCTCTTCAATCAACATATAAATTTGAATATATATATATATATAATCGTCGAGGATTGACCTGTATACCCGCCAATAATACCAAACATTGAGCTGGCGCCAACTAGAAGATGGCTGCATTGACATAGTCTCGGTAGGCGTTTTATGCGCTTTCCAATATCTACAGCGTTATAAATGATTAGGCTCAGCTCTGTGTAACACAAAATAGGCCTTGTAGTTTAATAGGTAAAACACTAGGGGCACTCTCTGGCTGATCACCGGATAGAGAACTAGAAGCTCGGCTGTCAACAACCCTCTCTCGTTGGCAGTTACTTCTATGTACCCGGAGACGACTGTTCGAAACGGTCCTTGGCCGCTCTTCTTTTTTTTTTTCCTCTTTTTCCCTTTTTGCCCACTTCTTTGTCTATTTTCTTACGAAATTGACTTGAAGGCCTTGATAGTATAAGATCCAGACTAGGAGGTATATAAAACTGTTGTTTAATAGAATTAGCGACATCCAAACGGCGAACGGCCTCTGTATTTAGCGGACATCACAACTATAATAAGCTACCCTGGGGTAGTTATAGGCTACATGCCTATTCCTAAGTGGTATATCCATAGGAAATTTTTGATTGCATTCGCCTTTCGAAGCTAGCTCCTGATTCAATTGATATCAACTACGCCAGGTTTGGTATTCATATATATCTAACCACATGTACGGTCTAGCGCATTAATTTGGCCGATAGAAAGAGGATTCGAGGCTAATTATAATGGAAAGAATCTAATTTATAAACTCCGGCTACGCATGCATATACCATATACTATGTTTCATACGTACTTACATAGCATGCTATTTCGAATTCACAGTTGGTTTACGAGACAAATTCACAGTAACATCCATTTAATAGACACTTTATCAACTTAGGATGTATGAGGCCAATAATAAATGGTCTTCCCGTAGCCTAACAGTGCCATACAACTGAGGACACCCTAACCCACTAAACTCCGACTTCGACCTAACCGTCTGGTTGTGAGACCACTCAACCGTTGCCTGGTAGGCTGTGCGAAATATCTGACAACTCAGTTCCAACTCAACCGTTCAAATGTGGTAATTTTTGCGTTGCTTTCGAGGGACATTCACCAGCAGAATACACAGACGACAGACAGACCGGATCTGGATCTGGATCTGGATCTGACCTCACCGCTCCCATTTACCAAGAAAAAAATATCATCATCCTCACCACCTCATCGCATCTTAGTACCCACCGCCTCGCTTGCATCAAGTTATCATCACGTAATAATCCGTGCGCTCTTTTGAAGGCCCTTGCTTCTCGCATTAGCTCCGCGGCACAAACATCAATTGCCTTGTCAGATAGACGAGAAGATGCCTCCCAAAAAGGCAGCAGACAAAAAGGAGGTCCCGAAAGCCAAGGGGGATGAAGGTGTGTACAATCTCCAACAGTTTCTTCTAATTTCATACGTGCATACTCTCTTTGGTCTCCCATTGAATCTGAGTTTCTATTTGGACATAATCCTGCCATCTCTCTCTCAACTCGCCTCGATAAATGCCTGAACTCGCTCGCTTGCCACCATGCATCCATCCACTATCGGCCCACCCCTGTCTCTCTCTCAGTGCGGGGTTGTTGGCTGCAAAGCATGCTAGCATCTGTAAAGTTGCGTCTCAACATCTGATTCGTCGGTCAGCGAGCTGCTTTTGCGAGCGGTTCCGTGCTCTTTCTATTTTGTGGAAGCTTGGTCGTTCTCCGTTTCGCCTCCACCCATGGCCTGGCCGCCCGTATGATCCTTATTCCCTGCAAGCCCAAGCATCGGGCCAGCAGGTATCTCCTCATTATCATGTATAAAAAAAATGTTGGATCTATTCCGTGGGATGCTGCCAAACTACAGACACCTCTGCCTCGATCATTGAGCTTTAGTCGAAGCTGCATATGCACTGCACGTTCCTTTTTTTGGTTACTTCCTACCTGCACAGCATTACAAGGGGTTGCTTGCATGCCAAATGACACACAAGAGCGAGCAAAGCAACAAATTTTTTGTTGTCGATATATCATATTTTCTCTTTGCCTGGGGATGTTTTCTTTTTGGTGTGATGGATGCATGGTCAAGGTGGGAGACGCATCGGCAGGAATAATCTCCGAGCGTTGGAGACGAAGCTGGGGCTGCCTGCCGCCCGAGGTGAACAGCTGAGGTTGAGAAGAGGGGAAATCCCAAAGGGCTGAAGTTTTTCCCTGGAAATGTGGCCTTCTTTCTTTCTTTCAAAAAAAAAAAAAAAAAAAAAAAAGAGTTTTCTTATCGGTTTGCTTTTATGGAAGAGCCACACCCAATGTGATTGTACTGACGCATGGATTCTATTCAGCCGTTGAGATGATTCTAGATTACCTACAAAAGCAGAACCGCCCATATTCGGCTACGGATATTAGTGCCAATTTGCATAACGCGGTTACGAAGGCGAATGCGGCAAAACTACTAAAGGAGTTGAGTGACAGTGGAGATCTAGTGGTTTGTGTTTCTGGTAAGAAATAAAGAAATTGAAAATTCCTAAACTCTCCGTATTCGATCGACGAATATATGATCGATGAAGACAAAAGGGTTGCTTTAGGCTGCCCGGACCAGCCGAATACGAGCGAATGACCATTATTCATGACGCCTTTGTGGACTTGGCTGACCCGTTGGATGGTGTGTACTTGCAATTTTAATAGGAAAACAAATGGTTTATCATACTCCCCAGGTAAGAATATCGGAACTATGATGATGACAGAGCTCTTGTCTGGTCTGTGCATGTTGCAGATGTTGCAGATGTTGCAGGTAGACATAGTCCAATTCGAGTTCTTGGGTAGCCAGGGCTTCCCATGGTTTAGAGAAGATCAGGCATAGCGGGAGATCCCTCGCCGAGGGGAACAATACTTTAGCCAAAGTACCCCCGTCAACAGAGGAACTTGTCAAGATGTACCCCCTACTTGGACCATTTGTCTCTAGATATCGGCTCGAGTCTCCACCATGAGCTCCACAACCACCCCGGAGGAACATCTCGGAATCCGGCAGTAGCTTACTATCTTTCCACGAAGCCCAACTCTCGCACAAGAACGCTATCTACAAAATCATGAGCAACAATATTTGGTGTTTAATCATTAAGCAAAGATGTTCGGCTAACAGATGATCATCTCGATCGACACTTCTAGGACCCTGATGACTTTGCTTCACCGGAAGAAATCGCGGACATGAAGGCATCGGTCGAGGCTATGAAGGAACGTACATCGGCACTAAAGGCTGAACTAAAATCTCTTCAGGTGACACTTCAGAACCTTCGCTCCATGCCAACTGCAGATGATCTCAAGTCTGAAGTGGGCACCCTACGGCAAGAAGTCACAGACCTACGCAGCCGTCTCGAACTTCTACGCAGTGGCGACGTGAAACCGATATCAGCTGAGGAGAAGCAAAAGATGCAGATGGAGGTCAAGAAGATGCAAGGGTTGTGGATCGCTAGGAAGAGGTGGTCCAAGGAGTTCTTCGAGGCCGTTGCAGATGGTATGGGTGGTGATGTCAATCCCAAGGATCTCAAGGTGAGCTATACCAACCACCCTTTCCAGAATATTACCACTATCCCTCGTCTATTTCGATCTTCGATTGCGACTCTTTGCATGGGGAATTCGTATTCCTCCATATTCGTCTAGGTGTGGGACGTGCCTTGATACTAGACAACGGACTACAACAAATTTGCCCAGAGGATGCATCAAGTCTAGTGTGTACAACCCGAAACATTTCGACTATCGAGGTTTCACCGCATTTGATACTTCAGTCTATTCACAACAAACCGCCACCATTTCCTTTTCGTTATGATGATTTGCATCAACTCCAAAGTCACCCCATGGAGCTTTCCGGCGAGCTGGTTATTTTGTGCCACCGGGGCACACCACCATCCCTTGTCCCGGATTTACAATTATCCCACCAACGTTCGGCATCACCAATATGCTTCTGACTACCTCATTGGCCTCACTCCCACCCCCCTTCTTCCTCTTCGAATCCTCTCTTCTCACTTCCTATTCGCTTCCCCTCCATTCCTAATTTACACCTCTGGGCATCAGCCTTTCCCTAAATCCCTCATTCCCTTACAAGCGAAAATATTAAGCCCTAGGTAACCCACCTCTGTCGTGGAATGCCTCGAACCAAAAATACCTGCAGCCTTCCGTCGGTCGTGCTTCCCCAGATTTTCGGGAGATATGCTGCTCGTGTACCTTGGTTATGCTCTTTCCGAAAAAACACCAGATACCTTCTTTTATCCCACGGTGTCTTCCGCGAGACAGCTGGGAGTTACGAAAAACCACGACGATTTCCATGCCGTTTAATAGTAACGTTGTACAAGACAGCTTACATACACATTCCTTTTTCGATCGCTACTTTTACTCAATTCCAAAATCACACATTCCATATTGAGTTGCTCTGAAGACTAGACGCTGACGATTTTTGGACTCGCCGGTCATCGCGATAGGAAACTATGGGTATTGAGGAACCAACCGAAGTTGAACAGAGAATCAGTGAACTGAAGAATACCCTCCGAATTTGAATGATATCTACCTTCGGCAGACAAGAAAATCGATGGGTATTTCAGTATACGTATGTATATGCACTGCAGGCTGCCTAATTGCGTGGATAGCTGCAGGTTCTCGTATTGATGCTTCCTCCCGTCTACAATACTACACAGGCGATACTTCTTGACCAATACTCCATTCTTTTCGATATATTCAACGCATATCGCCGTGGTGGAGATGTTCCGTTTTCTTCTTTTATGAAGGTTGCCTATACACAACCTGTAGCAACCATAATCACAGATCCCGGTTTGGTTTAACATCCATGCTGTATGGGACCTGGTTTTTGATACATGTTTTTACATTTATGGCGTGAGACTTCTGACAGTTTTCCGATTCTCGTGCTAGTCCTGGTCTTCCTAATTCATGTTTCATATGGAACTTTCCCCTAACACTGCAATCCCTCGCTAGTATTCAAGCTTGCTATTCTATTCCCACCCGTTGCATAAGACTTTCAAACTATAGAATATATGATGTCTTCAACATTGGCGTAATTCTATTTTGATAACTCGAGCGAAGCCTGCAAGTTGACGCATACCACCGACAATACCCGTCTATAAGCTGCCACAAAATCAGCCTTAAAGTCGTCCAATCCAATGAGATTCTATCCCTCAAAGTACACTTGCGTTTTCTCGTGACACGACCGTTAGAGTTAATTTACGCACTAGTCTCCAAAATGTAAGACATCTAGGTGTCTAGCTCCTGAATAAAATATGATAGAGTCGATTCAATCGTAGTTCACCCGCTAGTACTAGTACTTTACTTTCCCCCTATTGATGATTTGTACCCACTAGCAATTCACATGTGATAAAACTTTGATAATTGGCCCCTCTGCATCTCATCGCACCAGCGTACCATGGATACACGTTCAAAACTCAATTTAGAGGGGCATGTTCTTTCTTGAATTTTTTCTTATCGATATCAATATACACCCCAATGGTGGGGGGGAAGAAAATATGCACATACATACACGCAAATCATATGATCCCTCCTATAGACTCCGATATTTGACGGTGTATTTCCTACAGATACGACGCTACTAGCTCGGGAAGGTCGACAGCCCACGCGGCCAGTCTCATCGGCACGAGCACGTACTAGCTAGGGTTGTGCCATTCGATCCGATCCACGATTTTGCCTGTTGGAAGGGTTTGACTAGAAGGATCTCTGTGGAATGTTACTAGCAGGTACCCTTTCCGACAAACTAGTGCTCTAGAGCTTTAAACTTAGAGTTTTTTGATCCAAAATGCACGTCGAGGAGCTCAATCGGACGAAAAAAAAAAAGGGGATATCTGAAGAGATCGAAAGAAAAGCTCGAGTCGAGCTCGCCGGGTTGGATGGATACCAGACCTGGCTTGGGATGAAACATAACAAGTTGGGGAACACCTTCTTCGTCTCGAGATCTAGGCGACCTCCCGTCAATGCGAAAAATGATCATTGCAATGCCAACATATTCGATGAACGAGAACCAATCCAGCCGAGTCCCAAAAAAAAACCCAACAATGTTCGACCCGTCAGCCGGCGCTGTTGATTAAGTTGGGCTAAGATAAAAAAAACGCCGAAATGTCTAACGACAGCTGCATATTGAAAACCTCGGAGTTAACGATGTTCATGCCACAGGAATGCATTGACTTACCCCAATCTCGCCAAACCAACCTTATCGATTTCCACTTTTCGCGATCGAGTTTAACTTAAGCTATCGCAGCTTGCATATCAAATGCAATGCATGAACATCAACGCCAAGATCAAGCCTAGCTTCCCGGCCGAATCATTTCCACCCCTTGAATTCTTGTGTCTTTACCACACACGTGCGACAAGCGCCTTTCCACAGGGTGCACCAGAAGCGCCACCGAACACTCCCAATCGATCGGATTTAGAAGGTTCATCTTTCAGCTCTCCAGCTCCAAATCGAGGTTTTGATGGACAAATGGGGGGCGCTTTTGAATTGGGAAGAATGTGGAAAGTGTCTCTCCGAGAGAATTCCAGCTGTCAAAAATTATCTCCCCCAGGTTTGGCATTCCTGATGGGCACGGACTCAAATGAATTAAAAATGCATGAGTCGAGAATCTTTTTAAGTTTTTCCTTGATTTTGGTATTTTGGGGGAGGTTTGGGCTGAGAGGGGTGCTTAGGAAGCGCAGCGGCTGTGAAGTTCGGTTAGGCGGTGCTGTTCTCGAATAATATCATGCATGCAAGGTCTGGAAACCCCTCCCAAGTATTTCTAAGGGGGCACAGATATCTAATCTAGACAAATTCGAAGGAGAACGGGGGAAAAAAGGTAAGAGTGGAGAACCTACTAAAATGAGACGAAACTGCAGCATGGGGCACAAGGAAAAAGCGTCCTCCAGGATCTTGGTCATGTAGGGGGCCAAAGTAATATAATCCGTTTACCGGTCCGCGAATATCACCAAGCCTCGTATATCCTGCCTATACGGGCAAAATAAAATACAAATATCAATGGGAAAACATCATGGAATTCTTCGGATTATCGAATATCAAAAGACCACTTTGTCCTGTTTGCATCCGACGAATGAGCACCGTGCATCCCTGGTACCATGGTGGCTTCTGTACAAAAGTCGGTAGTTACTCAACCCGCATTTCACGAAAGTAGTTGAGCCGCTTTGTAGTGCATATAAGCACATGTGCACATGCATTGACCCTTGTACGATACTTCCCTTCGAAACCTTTTTTGCTCTCTCTCCTCAGATCTAAAAAGGAGCCTCACCCGTGATAATCCTGTTAAAGCAAGGATTTTTAAATAGACTCTTCAGGAAGTATTGCTTGTGGAATTTTTTAGTGTCGATGCTGATTAGGGGCCTGGGGTTCGATGGATCGCGGTCAAACGTGACACTTTGAACCAGAAGTATTATAATATCAAGATGCAACAAAGTGAGATATTTACGAATTCTGTCGACGTCAGCAGCCATACTCGATAGTAGACTAAACTCATTTGGTTCGTAGATGCCATGCACTCTCTAAAAACTCGGAGAAATCCGCTCGTTTCCCTCAGAGGTGTACTCCATTTGTGTAGAACTTCATATAGGCAGAAATCAATGTCGAACTTGAAGTCTGGAGACCAAAGAGGCACCTGATTTGAATCAGTTCAAAAAAAAACTTCCAAGCGATATGCAAGATTGTGTTGGAACCCCTGCTCGGTTCCCAAATACCACGGGCGAAGGTGAAGGCGATTGGGCCTTAAAATCGATAAAAAAACGTACCCCGCCTTACGAGACTTTGCCAGCCAGCAGGGCAGGGTGCCTTTGTCAGCCCGTAAAGTGGGTGAGCGCGCAGGCTACGCATCACCAAGATCGGTAGGGATGAACCCAAACTTTCGGTGAACGGACAGGGTTATTGCATACAGAAGGCCCTTGCTTACACGAGTGATACCTCCCACAGTCCACTCGGTTCTCGCAGATTCACAAATACGAAATTCGAGGTCGAAATTGTAATTGTTCTACCCTCTTTTTCGTTCACGTCGCACATGCTTTCGATATTTCGTTTGTTATATTGCCTGGGGATGAGATAGGTACCGGTGTGGGGGTTCCAAGAGAGACGGAGTAATCAAGTTTTTGGGCCGCAGAGCTCTTGGAGATGATAATAAAAGTACTCAGAGTAGATGAAGAAGGAATATGCAGGTGAGATTTTCGAATGGGTTATTTTTTTCATGGCAATTGTTCTTGGTATCGATGGATTTTCGCCACCATTCGTCGGAGAAATGGAGGTACGGCATGCGTGATCTTGATAGAAAAAACGTTTCGCAAATTGATATCAAAATGGCTATGATCTTCGATATCCGTGGCAAAGCGAGTTGGTGGGGATAAGTCATATTAGGCATATACCAAGATTTTTATGAGGAGGATTATGGGTGTTCCGTCTTGATACTATACTCCTGCTGCCATGACCCTAGTGTCATACCGAGTATGATTCAATTTGTGACAGAAGCCAGTGGCAATCGGCTCGCAATTTTGAACAGACGGCCCGATCTGATACACTGTATCCACTCATGGATCCACGAATTGGAAACTTGGAGCTGGTTTTTTTCTTCAACTTTGCGCAGCTGCGGCGCATGAATTCGTGAAAAGGGATCGAATATCTACGGACTCTTGTTTTGGGAAGCCGTACCGTCTCTCGTACGACAAAGTAAAACAAAAGAATAAAATAAAAAAATAAAATAAAAGAATAAACCCGGCGGCCTCCGCAATGCGATACTCATCGTCTTCAAAATCCCAAGAATACGGTCTTGAGGATCTGTGGAGCCAGTGTGGCACACCAACTTTCGTGAAACATGCACACCGTAAAGCCTGCCAACCTCGAGCATTTTCGGGAAGACAGAATTAGACCAAGACGGGTTGACAAAAACGTGGATGGCATAGTAATCGAAGAGGTTGATGATCAGCCCTAGCTGGGCTGTGCGATCCACAGGGTGCTGCAAGCTCTATTCAGTCCAGATGCATGTTCAAATTAAACCGTGGTGTGCGTTGCGTGTCGTTAGGTTGCAGTTCTGAAATTATATGGGGCATGACGGGGTCTGGCAGCTGGGCCGTGATAATCCTTTGGGCGGTTTTTGGGGTTACAATACCCCAACTTAGTGTCAACGAATTCGATATCATTACCTGATTTCTAACGTCAAGGACTAACCCCGAGAAAATTTCTGGAAATTGCCAAGAATTTTCAAGGGAACGGCACCTGCGCCACCAAGAACGTGTGGTCGACTCCTTTGAGGACACCATTTTTTCTCGAAGTTTGTCGTCGATAGTGGGCCAGTTGGTGTGTGAATCGCGTCATGTGGAACACTAGTGAGCAGGTGAAGGTCCACCGCTAATAGCGATGCGATGCCGACGTTCCCATCCCCATTGTCGGGATAACATGAATCAATTCGAAATGGGGTTTTCCTTCCGGAACACGGAACGCGGGTTTTGGTGTCATCTCATGCTATTGCCCTTTAAAATTCACCGCTATTCACACCGGTTTTCTCAAAACATCTTTATCCCTCTTGCCTGGCTTTTGGAGTGGTCCCATGTCAACTCTCTAACGAGGAAACATTGTTGACGAGAGCTGGGGAACCCGGCGCCAGGAGGGTGTGGGAAGAATTCATGTGACTTGGAAGCGGAAGCATGCGGGATTATGAAAGAATGCACTCATAGCATTGCATAATTTAAATCTTCGATTGCCTGGGGCTTCGTCGACGTCGGTAAAGTTTGAGGCTGGGGGCGTGGTGTCTTCCGCGCAGTGGAGCAGTGGGCGAGTTCTAGTCCGTGGACAGCGAGAGAACGAGAAATAATACCGCTAGTCATCGGAACCTCGAGGAGGCCTAAAAGTTGGGATGAAAAGGCAAAGCTAGCTCTAGACTGCTTTTCGTCTGGCTATCATTGTATAAGCAAAATCACAATGTGGAGGTCCTTGTGATAATAGCGAAGACTGGGTTTTTGGTTTGTATGCATAATAGCGGTGCTAATATAGCGACCTGGAGGGATGACCTCTAATTCAACCCATCCCTGTTCATAAGCTCCAGGACATAGTATTGTATTGGCTGGCTAGCACGGGAGATATGCTCTGTCCTGAGAACAGGGCAGCAAATAGGAGAGCGGAGAACTTCAAGTAGCCCGTCGACACGACGACTGTGGGAAGCTACATGCATCAATTGCATGGCAAGTGCATTGCGCCGCCGCGTACTCCGGACGCTTGCTGTGAGCCCCTACCTAAGCTAGTAGGCACATTGGTACTTCGTCTGTACTCGTATGCTCGTCGTTTGTAAGTACTATGTATGTACTGCGGTTTGTAAGCGAAACGAAACGAGCCTAATATAATTCATCTTGCAGATGATGATGTGGAAACTGGAGAGCGAGAATACCTCCGTGCATTTGACATGATCCATATATCAATTTGGAAGGAAAGAAAAGGAGGATGCGAATCAGCTTACCGTTGCATCACCCTCCGCCTCAAGAAAATGGCATGCTTAGCTGAGCACGGAAGTAGCTTGTTGTACCCGTCGGCTGTTGGCTTGGGCTTCGTAGATGCTTGTCATGATCAAGGAGATATTCGGAGTACGGGATTGTATAATTAGTAGATATCATATCATATCATATCATCTGTTGGGTCCGTGATCACGACCCCGGACTTGAAGCTGGTCAATGACAGGGAACAAGCAGCAATAGCATATGTATTAAAAGGGAAATGAAATCCGGTTCCAATGGCTGGTGAAGCTTCGAGATAGTCGAGATTTGTCCGGAGTATTGTTATTACTATCCCCCCTAGATATAGCTTGGCCTACGCCGTGGAGTGGAGGTTGGAGATATTCTTGGGAGCTCAGCCCAAAGTCGTCTATAAACCACTGCACCTAGTCCGAATCAACACCACAGAAGTTGATATATCAAAAAGAGTAGCTGGCCTTCCCACCACCATCATCAAAACGAGGAAACCCAACCTTCCCAAGAGAGTACCCAAAATCTGCACGATGATCTAACCAGTCACGAAGACGAAGTTTTAGCCTCGATTTCAGAATCGAGTAAAACCGGGCTGAGGCAGAAAAGAAAGAAAGGAATAGTTCCCAATTTGGTCTATCCTGTACCATTTTCGAGAAGGCTCGCCCGAAGGCTCCAGCGCTGGCGTCGACACTTAGAGCAGCTGGTTCTGCTAACCCAACGGTAGCTGTCACAGGCCGCAAAAGCAAAGTGCACTGCAGGAAAACAAACTAACGAACTAATAGGAGCTTTTCGTTCTGTTGGACATTTGATCGTACCACTTTTACGTACTCTCACGTACATAACGTCCGCTGGATAAGACCCGCTGCACATTGCTGCACCGTACTCCGTCCTGTCCGTTGACGGGGCAGGATTGCACGGAAATCTGGGGTCGCAAAGGAACGATCGACTGCCCGTTCCCCTTAGATTGGACGTCACATACGAGTGTGGACGGCCCTGTGCAAGTTGTGAGAAAGGAAAAAAGGCCTGTGCAAACCGTGCATGAGTCGCCCAACCTCAGAATTCTAGCTGCAGCTATCCCGCAGCATCGTGACCGGAACAGCAGGTGCACCTTCGTCGGTCTGCCAGGCCAGATCAGCGATCGAGGTTAACATATCAAACACGGCCGGCTCCTTCGTACCGTGAAGAACAAGGAGAGGCAGAAGGGAAACGGCATTGCCTGGAAATACGTTTCAGGCGCGAAGCTCAGGGTTAGTGGTATTATAAGATCGGGATACCGCGTCGTATCCTTCAATTTCGCCTCGACCTTCTGGGTTTCCCTCGTCCTCATTGAGGTAATTATTGAACCGAGATTTCCACAGAGAGAGGGCTTAAGTTGCTCTAGTGCACAGGTCTCCATATTTCGTTTTCGTTTTTTAAATTTTAAATTTCTGGTGAGTGAGAGAAAGGCCCCCCACTCAGATCATGCTTAGCATACATACCAAATGCTTGGGACTATTTAAATTTCGTTATACGAAATAACTTATAGCAATAGCAATGCAATGTCCTCTGGCGTCGGCAAGGTTAACATGCTGTAGTTATTGACAAACAGGGCCCGCTGCATGAGAGCCAGGATACAGCTGCACGATCTACGCAACGCAGGACACACGAGACCAGGTCCGGCAAGAGCCCTCCTAATTGTAGCGGCTAACGAAGCTGAGAATAAAATCGCCATCGGTCTGGGAGAGACCTGTCTCAAAAGAAAACTGGAGTTGTTATCGTTCGCTCCCCCTCTGGAGGAATAACCGGTTGATAAAACGCCGGGCCGAACCTTCAAGGCCTTAACCAAGTCCGTTGATATACCAGCCCCTTTGGCTGGTTGGCCCATTCATCCGCTATTTTGTAACTGTTATTGAAGATTCAATTCGAAATCGCAAGCCAACCAACGGAACGGGATCCCTCGTCCACCGCACTCCTCTCGCACAAGAATTTCGCGTATCACCCACCGCCTTGCGCAACATTCGCGAAATACCTGCAAGTCCGACTAAGAGCCTTGCAGAGCCAGATTCTTGGCGACTGTCACTAGTAGCTTCCCTCCTCTTTTTTTGTCGGACGACAGCAAGCCACCTTAAGCTCGAGAAAGAAGAAAATTGGTCGAAAATCTGCCCCGAATAGAGGACCAAAAAGCTACAGGGAATGCTAAAGGTGGTTGCATCGAGAGGTGGAAAAGATACCCCGCTAGCCAGCACCCAGCTACCACTCACTTACTCCTGCAAGTATCCTTTTTACTTGCCCATCTCCTCGCTCGCGTTCTGCAGTTTCCCCTCTCACGAACCGTGGAATAAGAAGGTTGTCTGCAAGATATAAGCAAGAGCGGAAGCTAGAATTCTGTCCTCCTTAAAATCTGTAGTCCCTTCGTTTTACCGTTCCCGTCTCGACCAACCAGGTCTCTCTTTTGTTCCCCAGTTGCAATCCCGACTCTTGGGCCGGCCTGGCTGTCGTACAGCGCAGCTTGCAGCCATCCACCAATCCGCTCGTTATATATATTTTATACGGATCTGAACCTGGATTCGACGCCTGAGGAAGGTACTCGGTATTCAAGTATATCAAAGTCCCGATCTTTCTGGATTCCCGCCGTGGTCGACATTTGTGAAACCCTTTACAATTTACAAAAAACCGATAGGATCTCGCAAAGAGATAGATCCCTCGCATTATTAATTTAATTCTCTTGGTTTGAAAGCATTTAAGATTTCGGTAACAGGAAATCTCTCGCTCAGGCTGCCGGATAACCCAAGGCCCTTTTCGTCCTGCCCAAAGAGAACAATACAGTCGAGAGAGCCAGTTTAGTCCAATCAGATCAAATCTTCCGAGAATGGCTCACCTCCACCAACACCACCACCACCACCTCATTCACCACCACTCCTCCCACGAGCTCATACATTCTCCTCCTTCCTCGGTCTCATCGTCAGCAATGGCGTCGACTGTAACTTTACCGCAACAGCAAGCGTCTCATGCGCATCAATTGCACCAACAAGCCTCGAATCCTCACCTTCAGAGACAGGAATCTACTTCGTCACTCCAGCAGTTAACAATGCCAATCGGCTCCCCTCCGGATCACCTGCAATATTCCGCTCAACAGAACGGCCGGCCGGTCGACCACAGACGCCTGTCCAGCGGAAACCAGCATACTTTAAGCGGTCTATCTGCACTTCAGAATGGAGAAACAAATGGGCTCCAGATAAATGGGGCAAATGGCCAGAGCCAGCAGTTTGGCGGCCAAGTGCCACTCTTCGATCCTGCTCGAAGCCCACCAAACAAAAGTATGATATCCCACTCGCATCTGCGTTGTCTGTATCTTTTTTTACCGTACCGTTTGAACATTGGAGAGACTTCCCCAGCTTCCAAGGATATTATTCCGATCTGGCAGGACTATTGGTTAATTTACAAACTGCGTTGATTCGTAGATCTCGCTCATGTCCCTTGCAAGTTCTTTCGGCAAAATCAATGTCAAGCCGGCAGATCCTGTCCTTTCTCTCATAATATGGACCCGACGACGGAATCAGCTCCATGCAAGTACTTCCAAAAGGTAAGGTGTATCCGAAGCGCTATTTTCGCCGCCAAAGCGCTGGCGTGTGAGCTTTTCAAGGTCTAATGTCAAACGGGTTGAAATCAGGGTAACTGCAAGTTTGGAGCGAAATGCGCGAACGCTCATATTTTGCCTGACGGTCGACGAATCAACCGATCCAGTTTCAACAACGGCAATCAAATACCCCTTGGCGGTAGAATTGCGCCGGAATACAATAACCATGGTCCCCGTTCATCCGCGCTGTCGATGAGCATTGTTCAACATCCCTTTGCTGTCAGTCAGGGTTTCAGCCAGTATGACGGCTCGGTGGAACAACAAAACGGGTACGACCTTGGTTACGGCCCTGGTGTAACCTACGACTCGGCATTTGGCTCGCCACGAGAAGAAAACGGGCTGCCGTTGTCGCCGTTGGCGACATCACACCGTACATTAGGACCATTGGATGCAGGGCTGCCAGCTTCTCTGGATAGCAATGGGATCTCGTATTTCGCGAAGTACGGCCCGATTGCGGCATCCGTCCCATCGAAATTTGGCATGGAATCCCCACCAGCTTCGCTGCCGCACAACTCAGCGCTTCAGTCCCTACGCCGATCGGCGTATGCTGATGACGCTGAAAGCAACGAACCGTCTCGTTCGAGACGGTCGCCTCCTTTGCAGCCTGATGAAACTTCGTTCAGCCAAAGGCTCCTTCAAAGGAACCTTGGACGGAGTAAATTTACGATGTCCTCCAGCCTTCCTAGACCTATTGGTCACATGATTTCTGATGATAGCCCATTTGATAACTCGGAGGGCGAGGATCTGGTGCCAGCATCCTTGCTCGCCGATGTATTGGGTGAGCGTGGCAAAGAAATTAAAAATCGCAGGATGTCAAGACCTGATCACGATGATGCTATCGTAGGATCATGGCATCGAAGGAACAACACGGCGCCAAACACCCCTGGTGAACCAACAAGCGCTGTAGGGTCCCCGGGTTCTAGGTTCGGGCCCTTATTTTCACGACGAGGAAGAGACGAAGATTCACCCATATCTGCGATTGGCCATGTCGGATCCCCTCTCCGCAACTCATACGCCCAAAAGCCAAGCCCTCCGTTCGGGCCTATTGGCCGGCCGCAGGAAGCCATGGATGGGGGATCCTTCATTGCTTCCCCTACTAAGCCTGGCTTAAACCTCCCCCACCGGAGCCTCCTTTCAGCTACCGTGCCGCGAACGCCATCGACTCAGATCCCTGATCGACGCGGGCCTCCAAGTTCATCTATCGCTGAAGAAGATCTCTTCCAAATTGACGATGTTGTTGAAGCATCGTCCAAGAAAACAGGTCAGAACAATAGCAAGCTCAATGGTCTTGGACTAGACCTGCAGCCTCGCGGCGATAGCTTGCATGGTCAATTTTTACATTTCTAAGTATATTAACGGTTGATATAGAAGATCAATATCTGATCCGCACCTGATCAGAGAGATGACAGAATATCTATTCTCCAATCGGTGCTTCCGAAGAATAAAAAAGCGGGTTCTGCAAAGCGATCTCGGAATATACCGCGGGTTTAGCCTACAAAATTTACGTCCATGCGTACGATTTTCCTTGGAGCCTTCTTTTCCTCAGCCTGCAAGTTTATGACGATTCAGCCCGCCTTTAACGCATCCGAGCACCTGTTTCCGTTTTATTATCAATTTTTCTTTAACGAACATTCATGAATAAGGAAAGACAAAAGTTTCATTTGGCTTCTCTTCTTCAGGGCTTTTCTGATATCTCATTTTTCTTTTATCTTATTTTTGGAACAGTCCCCTCAAAAAACAAAAATTTTTACCGGTCCTGGTGTTTTTGCGGATGTCCCTTCTTCGGAGAAGGACGGTTGCCTTCGTACTTTCCTCCTGTTCTTTTTGCACCATACCCCCTTTACAAAAGAATACATGCGCATTTTCAATTTTCTTTTGGATCCCAAAAAATTGCACATTGAGGAGCGATATTGCCTTTTTCTGTTGTTGTCCTTGTAGCTGCTTGCATCCTGTTGCGGAGGTGTTCCATTTTTGTTTTTTCCACTAGCCCATTTACTTTTTTTCTTATTATCGTCGAAGTTTGGTGAATATAGATTTTATTCTGTATGTCTGGTCTGTTGTTGTATGATTGATAGGAGATGATTTCCTTTCCAACCCCCCTTTCCTAGCTACCCCTGGGGATGTATAATGATGTCCATGTGATCTAGAAGTACCGTTTCTCTTTTTTATGCATTCGTCCACACACACCTCTCTTTACCTCTTTTTTAAACTTCTCTGTCTGTCATTTTTGACCTGGTTCGAACCTTTCAAAACCAAAAAATCAACTATATCCGCCGTTTTTTCCTCTTTTCTTTTCAAAGTTCCGTCATTTTTTCGTCATCTTACAATCTCCTTTGCAGCCTAGTCCCACTCTTTCCCCGCCATCTTACTACTAATATTTGAACCAAAAAAATACCTAAGTTAATCTGTTAATGTATTACGAATATTTCCCTCTCAGTCGAGTACTCCTCCACTCAATTCAATTAACCTCCCCCCTTATTATATCCCATTTTTATAAACCTTTTTTCAAAGAGTTTGTGTCCTATCGCGAGTGCGAGTATGGTTCTTTGCTTCACGGTTCGGTCCTTGTTCCTTGAATTGAGCACTGATCATGAATGAAGTTCTAACGGCTTGACTAAATTTGCTTACTGTTATTTATTTTTGAATGGGGCGTACCTTTTTTTTTTGGCTTGATGTATTGATACCATGCGTGGCATGTTATGTAGAGGCTGCTTTGCGCATGCGGGATATTCATGAAAAACTAAATCAGTAATGAAATAATGTTGATACCTTGATTGGGGTGTAACGTCTTTGTTCCACTTGGCTGCATGCGCGCATGGTGATTGTAGAGTAGGTATACTAATATACTAGTACCTGGTATGACCTGCGGGGAATGCGGGATTATAGAGTGAATCGACGGAGGATTCCGCGAGACCAGAGTATTCCGACTCTTGGGATTTCGAAAGCCGGGGTTGGGAGTACAAGTCTCAGCTTTACATCTTGGTCTTGTTGTTTGTATTCGGATACCGATTATGGTATTATGCGTAAGGATATATGTACACTCATACTTTTGTGATGAAAGAGTATCGTGCTAAAGGAATCTCCAAAATTCTACTTAAATGTCGTACTTGAAGTACTTATTCATGCAATCGACGCTCCATTAAACCACCTTTTACAACTCGTCCTTCGGCTTTTCAGCCTCATCTGTCTTCTCTTCCTTCTTCTCTTCCTTGACTGCCTTCTCTTGTTCTCCCAGAGCTTCCTTCTGCACCAAAGCCTCTCTCATGTTCTCGATACCCTTAGCCTGCACCTTCTTCGCCAACGCCGCAACTTCATCATCATACTCCGTCCACTCCGGAATCTGCCGTCTAGCTCTATCAAGCTTTGGCTCCTTCGTCATCGGGTTATTGCAGAGATCGATAGTCTTGGCCGTCTTGAAGCTTTCATCGCTACACCAGGTTTCGCACCATAACCAATCTTGCGGGAGGGAGAAGATGGGGAGCTGGCGTTGCATGTTGTTCGGTAGGTCTTGGTCGAGGTTGGAGAGACTGTTGGGGTCGGCTGAGAGTTGGTGGTATTGCTGACGGAGACGGTCGCCGGCGGCGAGTTGGCGGAAGACTTTGAGGTCGACGACGAAGAGGGCGCTATGGGGGTGTTATGGTTAGTATTCTGTGATGTTGTATGATTGGGGATTAGGGTTGGTGGTATACCTGATGTGGTACTTGAGATCTCCCAACATTTGCCTCCAGTATCCTTGCTTCCAGAATCTGTATCCTTCGATTTCGGTCCTGGAGTCACACATTGGGGTGAAACCGTAGACGGCGCCTTGTAGGTCGAGGTCAACCAGTTCCTTCAAATCAGTTCGTACGATCTGATCCGCGTCGACGAAGATGATCTTGTCGAGGTTGAGAGGGAAGAGAACGTCCAAGAAGAGAATCTTGTAACCCCAGATCTCTCTCTGCTTTTCCTTCTGGCCACGGAGCCAATGAGGCCACTTGTAGGTTACGAGTTCGTACTCGAAGCCGTATTCTTTAGCCATGACTGGCAAGAAGTCCTGATCGAATCGTTAGCTATAATGACCTATCACAACGAGGGGCAGGTGGGGGTGTTACCTTGAACGCCGGAGACAAGAAGTTCTCGATGAACCAAAACTTAACAGTGTGCTTGGTGTGCCTCATAACACTGACCATCATGATATTCAAAAATCGCTCGTACAAGTGTCCACTAGCGACGGAGAAGATGTTGATCTCTGCGGATGCTTTGACGACTGCAGCTTCCTTCTTCCTTCCGAGTCCGAGTTTCGCGAGGAGTCCCTCTGCAAAGCCGGCGGCTTTCTCGACGGTGTCCTCGGTCGAGCCTAGCGGTGCATGAACATCGACCTTGTTATAGCCCTTATTGCGCTTAAGTCTTGGGAACAAAGTAACACCGTTCAAGCTCATAAGAGTGATCTCCTGAACATCATCTTCAGCATCGCTGGCGGTGCTAAATCCAGTGATTCCGAGACTTTGAATGGAGAAGACATCTGATGAGCGGCCTGGCTTGAGGCGGATCTGCCAGTGTCCGGGATTAGATTTGAGTTGGAAGTATCCAAGGTTGGACATGATTATAGTATCCTGCATCACGGGGTTCTCTGGAGTTCCAAGTTCAAGCTGGGCTCCTGCGGAAGGTTCATTGCGAGTAGTATCACGAGAGTGGCCTTCGATGAGGATGTTCTTCAGCATATAAGTAGCATTGAGGTCCGAGGTTCCGAAACGCTCTTTGAAGGTTTGCAGTTTGATGTTGTCAAGATCGTGAATAGTATCAGATGGGGCGACGAGCCACGATGGTGGGACATCCATGCTGAGAGAGTAAAGGGTCTGATCTGGAAGACCGATGAACTGGGCCTTTGGATCTAGGATATCTCCACTCTCGTCGAACTTGGGCTGGGCGTAGAGGACGTGGCGGTAGTACCGTTTGACAGGGAGTTCAGTAAGATGCTCCTTGGGGTTCATGAAAGTATAGATGCCAACTCCATCCATGGACATGAGGACGCGAAGGATCGGTGCCCACTTCTGTCCAACTTCACTGACTGGATCGAGGGAAACGACGAACTGGAAGGTCGACCATAGTGGGTCTCCAGCTGTGTGCACGGTCTTGCTTCGCTTCCATTTTAGAGCTTTATTGGTCCTGACTGTCATTCTTCCACTGCTAAGGCTGGTGTTTTCACCATCTAGCAACTCGGTAACCGAGGAGGTAAGTTGTCCCTTGTAGTTCGGCGCCCTGAGTTTAGGGAGCAAGTCCAAGGATTTTGCGGCATTAAGAATTGGAGTGATCCTGGCCTTCTGTTCCACTTGGACGAGAGTTTCAATATCGTCCTTAGTCCAGTTGATGTTATCCTCGAGCGCCACGATCCTACCGTTAACAACGATGGCTCTCTGGCCGGGCTTAACACCGAACTTCCTTTCAACAACGGCAGCGGCTTCGCGCCAGAATTTATCAGCCGCGATCTTGTCTGGAAGGGCCCAGCCACCGGTCTTTGCGTCTCCGCCGAAAACCTTTTGATTATCAATTTTGATATCAGCGAAGTCCTTCTCTGGCTTGATCTCTTCGATGATCTTTTGAAGGAGGCCGTCGATCTTGAGGACTTCGCGGTTTCCAGCGAGAGAGTGGAGCAGAGCGGAAACGGTTTGGATGTTGGTATTATCCCCCGTGTTAGAGATTGCCGTGATAGAAATTCCGGGCTTCGAAGCCTGCAGCTGGGATGCTTCCGCTAGGAGGCTATATCCCTTCTCTGTGTCAAAGTCTCCGATTACCCAAACATCAGCCGACGAGGTTTCCTCCTCTTCAACAAGTTTGCCTGGGAAGTGTGGGAGTTTGTCGAAGATTTCAGGGTTGGAGTGGAAGAGATCAGCCAGGTTGATGATGGCGGCCTTTCCGTCTTCAGGGAAGATTTCAGGGCTCCTCTTTAGGAGTGGGCCGTTGAGGAGGAATTCCTGGACATCGTGTTCATCGGTGAGGAGACCCTTTTCGATGGCCTCCTGCATACGCTTCACGTCCTTCGGGAAGGCCTGGGATAAGGTTCGAATCCAGTCATCTCCGAAAAAATCTATAATACCATTGACGATGAATGGGTATGGTCGATTGGTAACAGCAAACCGAGATTCCCATCGCCCGGCTGCCTGAGCTCGAGTTTGGAATTCCTTCGATTCCATAACCGAGGACAGGGAAACCTCTGGAGCGCCTTCTACGAGAGTTCGGCCCTTGATAGCGTGGTGGATATACTCTGGAGCGGGGTACCTTACTCCGTGCTTGTCCGCCTCGAGGCCGTCTCTTATATAGCTCACAGCAGTCTCCAAATCGTAAGACTCGAGGAGAGCACGGAAGATTCGAGCATTTGCGGAACCGAGGTTGTTTCGTACAACTGGAACGACACCAATGGTAAGAGCGAGATCTCGTGTAATCATCAAGTTGAGCCTATCGGTGATCACGACCAAATCTTCACGGTTGGAGAAGTCGAGTGGTAGGACAAGGGTATGGACGTTCTTTCTGATCGCCGTGAGCTGCCCGCCGTATTGAGGAAGCAAAATTTCATTCACAGTGTCTGGCCAGTGCCTGTATCTATCATCGTGTGCGAGATCGTTGAGCCAGATAATAGCATCCTTTTCGCCTTCTTGTTCGCGGTAGTCGAATCGAGGCTCGTCGGGTGTCAACTTTGCATCAGTGATATTTTCGTGGGCAATGAGTTCAAGAGTTTCCTTTTGATCCAACCCAAGGAGACGAAGTTGGATTGCGTGGTGACGTTCGCGCCGCATTATCTTCAAAAGATTCGTGGCGGTGACTTCGGAGGGGTCTAGCGCCATTCCGTTCAGGAACATGATATTGTAACCAGAAGGCACGAATGTCTCTCTGTTCTCGCTGTGCTCTGCTATCCACTCATTTAAAACGCCTCCCATTGTGCCGATAGTATGAGCGTACTTTGGAAAGTCGGATAGGATTTTCAAAAGCATATCGGGAGGGAAGATTCCGCTTTTGGTGATGAAGTTCGCCGTTTTGAAGCCAATATCTTCAACATTTGCCTGTGATAGAGGGAGGAGGTCCCTAAGATCTCTGACGGGATCATCGATATCCTCCAAGTCCCAGAGAGGGAACCGCTTTTCGCCCGGCTTTAGGTTTTCCGGAGTTTTGAATTTGTAAGTCGGCGAAGGTTTTGCCGACGACTCAGTCGAGGTCGAGGCGCCAGAAGCCGATGGGCTGCTTTCATCTGCTCCTCTGTCATCGATGACAAGGTAATCAGTCCTCTTTAAGGAGAGTCCAACGCCGTATCCACTGAGGCCGACTGGCTTGGGGTTCTTCAAGGAAGGAGAGGGCTGGTATCGGATTTTGTAGGCAATTCCGGCCTTATCTGCAGCCGCAGTCATTTCTGAGTACGCTTGCAGGAATCCCTCGCCGACTATATCAATGTAGAGCGTGACCAATCCCTTCCTGGTATCATCCTTGCTCTGTCTGTCGAAGGCAATCGACTTGGCAGCAGCACTTGAACCAGGCTTGACTTTGGAAATATCTCCAGGGCTGCAACTCTGTCTCTCCCCGTCGTCGAACCATACTGGGCAGCTCTTTCCCTTCGGCGGGGTAACGCTGTTTGTGTAATATTGGTACTGTGCTTCGATTCTAGGAGCTGTATCTCGAAGGGAGATGCAAAACTTCCAGGTAGGGACGAAGCGATGGTCTAGCAACTGGAACTTTTCGACGTGGTTAACCACATTGTCGTATGTTTCTTTATCCGAATCACCAATCTTGATCGTTCCGGACTTGATGAGGTCAAGGAGTGTGAAATAAAGCTCGGGCTCTTCAAGTCCAGCGCATTCTCTATTTGAACTATTAGAAACAACTAATTGCCGCTAGTTAGAAGGCAGCCGGAACTTACAAAATCTCCAAAATATAAGGACCCCCGTTCCATGGTGTTTTCAGACTCAAATTGAGCCCCTCCCATCGTTTTACCGTTCCAGGTTCCTCGATGTCCTGAGGCTGGCTGCGAGCAAGGACGCCCTGCAGAGATGCCAATGCAAGGACGCCACTGAGCAGCGCCCTACGGCTGGATTGCTGGGTCCTGAGTGTGGAGAACCACATTCTGCCCGCGTAGTATCTGAGACTTTTATATCACAGTCGCGATCCAGTGGTGTTGGTAGTGAATTGGATTGGATTGTTGTAAGCGAGAAGTGGCCTGTTGTGGGCAGCTTAAGCTTAAGTCGAGGTCGCTTCTTGCAGGATCACCACATCTGATCGAATCAGCTCCTGGATTCCAATTGGTGACCAAATTTTTGATCCGAAAGATGGATATCACGTAGGAGAATCTCGCAGGAGAGGGGTTCAGGAATCAAGCATACTTATCTAATGCTGGTGGCTTGCATTGATACCAATTGAAGGCCACCGTGGTTGCGTTTCGACAATCTGGCAACTTTGGCGAAACTTAGGATCACGGATGAAGTCCGCAGCCTGGTGGTTTATGTAAGTACACGGTATATGATATAGTAATACGTAGTGTGTCTACCCCAGATGCGGGCAGCGTGGTAATTACTTTTTCGACCGGGGCCAATTAGCACCACGTCCACGGGAGCCCTTGTCAAATCATCGACGATACGGCCGGACAAACAGCTGCCCACTTCCTGGAGCATAGCGGGCCACAATTCACCGCGTGGAATACCACCAGTTCGGTATAAAAAGTCCGATTTTGCATAGGAAACATCGAAACACTATGTCCGTAGTACATACGTATATTTTCCGCGAGCCGGTGTTTCAACAAACCCTGAAGTACTTAGATCTATATCTCTCAATTGATAATGCATATATGAGGGCAAAAAGCGTGGAATTGGTCAGTGCTGAAAATTGCGTCGTTTTGGAGGTGCCAAAGCATATCTGGTACCAGATGTCTTGGCAGGCTTGGCCATCTAACGGGACCTCACGTGATATTGACAACACCTCAACACATTGTCCGTTGGTGGAGCTCGATGCCAAGAAAAGGCCAGCCGAAGCTCGCGGCCACCAAACTGGCCGTTTTGTGTGGGAAAGCTGCAAAGTGTCCTCCTGAGCCTGGACGCACGTCAAAGCAAGCTATTACGGACGACAGCGACGCCTAAGACGAAGACGAAGACGACGACGACGACGACCGGATCCAGCTGGCCACAACTGCATCCACTCGCATCTTCTCCGATACCAATTACTCGACTCCGAGACTTCCATATCTTTCGCTGGTTCCCGTCTTCGAATTGGGCTCGATTCGCTTCACTGTGTTGTGGGGATAGTTAGGAGGAGGATAGAGCTACCAATAGCGACAAGTCTCCCGAGGGAGGGAGCTGTACCACATTTCGACATCATCTCTATAATCCGCGACCTGCCTCTCCAACATGCAAAGGTTAACTAAGGTTCGTCGGGGAATCAATTGTTTTGATACACGGCCGATTCGTAATATGGCGGCACGCTGACCGTCCGTCGTGACGTGTTTGGTGGATATATATAGTTTGAGTCCAAGTCCTCACGGGCGAAGGGTATTGCCTTCCACCCTAAACGGTCAGTTCCTATATTCGAGATCCCCTTTATCTCCTGTAGAAACTGGCGCTGATACTGTTGCTGTTGCGTGTGTCGCAGACCATGGATCCTTGTATCTCTCCATTCCTCAACTATCCAACTCTGGGATTACCGAATGGGAACCCTTATCGACCGCTTCGAAGAACACGACGGTCCCGTTAGAGGTGTCGATTTCCATAAAACTCAACCATTGTTCGTGTCTGGTGGTGACGACTACAAGATCAAGGTGTGGAGTTACCAAACTAGAAGGTGCCTGTTCACCTTGAACGGGCATCTTGATTACGTCCGTACCGTCTTTTTCCATCACGAATTGCCTTGGATCGTCAGCAGCAGTGATGACCAGACTATCAGGATATGGAATTGGCAAAATCGTAGCTTGAGTATGTTGGATTCGGGGACCAATGGCGCGTTATTGGGCTGAAATGCTGACTGTCCATGTTGCTAGTTTGCACCATGACTGGGCATAATCATTATACTATGTGCGCCCAGTTCCATCCCAAGGAAGACTTAATCGTCTCTGCATCCCTCGATCAGTCGGTCAGAGTTTGGGATATCTCGGGCCTTCGCAAGAAGCACTCTGCTCCAACCTCCATGAGCTTCGAGGATCAGATGTCTCGAAACCAGCAACAGCAAGCCGATATGTTCGGTAATACCGATGCGGTGGTTAAATTTGTTCTGGAGGGCCACGACAGGGGTGTCAATTGGGTTGCGTTCCATCCGACCTTGCCCTTAATCGTTAGTGCAGGTGATGACAGACTTGTCAAACTGTGGAGAATGAGTGGTATGTGGTATATTAATACGAGACCGCCATTTTACTGCTAACTTTAATGATAGACACAAAGGCCTGGGAGGTCGATACATGCAGAGGTCATTTCCAGAATGCATCGGCTTGTCTTTTCCATCCCCATCAAGATCTCATTCTTTCAGTGGGTGAAGATAAGACAATTAGGGTTTGGGATTTAAATAAGAGGTCGCTAGTGCAGACTTTCAAGCGCGAGAACGACAGATATTGGGTCATCGCTGCTCACCCAGAAATCAATTTGTTTGCTGCAGGTCACGACAATGGTGTTATGGTTTTCAAACTCGAGCGTGAACGACCGGCCTACAATTTGCATCAAAACAACTTGTTCTTCATTAATAAAGAGAAACATGTTCGAAGTTTTGATTTCACCAAAAATACGGAGAGTTTGTCGATGGTGAGCTTGAAGAAGCTTGGCAGCCCGTGGATCCCACCAAGGACGCTCAGTTACAATCCTGCGGAACGTGCGGTTTTGGTTACATCTGCTGCTGATGGTGGCACCTATGAATTGATCCCGCTGCCCAAGGACGCCACCGGTGCCGTTGAGCCCACGGATTCGAAGCGCGGAACTGGAAACAGCGCTGTGTTCGTTGCTAGGAACAGATTTGCTGTCTTTAGCAGCCAAAACCAACAGATCGATATCAAGGATCTCTCGAACAGCACAACAAAAACCATCAAGCCTCCTGTTTCAATCAACGATATCTATTTTGGTGGAACTGGGTGCTTGCTTCTCTGCGCAGCTTCTTCTGTCATTTTATATGATATCCAGCAGAAGAAGACACTGGCAGAATTGCCTGTCAGCGGTGTCAAATATGTCGTCTGGACCGCCGATGGAACGCAAGCCGCCCTTCTTAGCAAGCACAACATTGTCATTGTGAACAAGAACCTTGAGCAGCTTAGTTCGCTGCATGAAACTATCAGAATCAAGAGTGCCGCTTGGGATGACTCTGGTGTTCTTCTCTACTCCACCCTCAACCATATCAAATACACACTCCCCAATGGGTAAGCTTAGACGGAATCCACATTTTAATGCTCGTTCTAACAGTTTTATAGCGATAACGGCATCATCAAAACACTGGACCAAACTGTTTACCTCGTTAAAGTCAAGGGTAAATCCGTTTATTGTTTGGATAGGGCCGCTAAACCCCGCCAAATTCCTATCGACCCAACTGAATACCGCTTCAAGCTCGCCTTGGTTAAGAGGAATTACGAGGAAATGCTGCATATCATCCGAAACTCCAACCTCGTCGGCCAAGCGATCATCTCTTATCTTCAGAAGAAAGGATATCCAGAAATCGCCCTGCAATTCGTCCAAGATCCAGCTACCAAGTTCGAACTTGCCCTAGAGTGTGGAAACCTTGAGGTCGCTGTTGAAATGTGCAAAGAACTCGATCGACCGCAACTCTGGACAAGATTGGGAACTGAGGCTTTGAACCAAGGAAACCACCAGGTTGTTGAAATGACCTACCAAAAGTTGAGAAACTTTGACAAGCTCAGTTTCTTGTACTTGATCACTGGAGACAACGAGAAGCTTAAGCGTATGGGCAAGATCGCTGCACATCGGGGAGATTACATGTCTCGCTTCCAAAACGCCTTGTATCTTGGTGATGTCGCTGAGAGGATAGAGCTTTTCAAAGAGATTGACCTATATCCACTCGCTTATGTTGCCGCTAAGTCCGCCGGTCTCCATGATGAGGCACAAGAGATCCTTGATGCTAGTGGATTGACCGAAGATCAGATCAAGCTTCCTTCTCCCGGCGCCGCCCTCGCTCCTCTGCGTCCTGTCACTGAAACCTACAAAGCGAACTGGCCGCTTAAGGCTACCTCTCTCTCTTTCTTCGAAAAAGCGCTCCTCGGCCAGCTTGAAGATCTGAAGATCGAAGATGAACCTGCCCCGGCGACCAACGGATTTGGATTTGAGGACGAGGAGGCTGAAGGCGAAACTAGGAGACCTAATGGCAATCTCATGGAAATCGACGAAGAAGAAGTTGACGCAGCCGGCTGGGATATGGGAGACGATGATCTCAACATTGAAGATGCCCCAGAAAACTTCGTCGATGTCCAGGGCGGTGATGCTAGTGGCACAGGCGCTTCGGAAGCAGACAGCTGGGTTAGAAACAGTGGTATCGCTGCCGACCATGTCGCCGCTGGTTCCTTTGAGACAGCCATGCAACTTCTCAACCGACAAGTTGGTGCCGTCAACTTCGCCCCCCTCAAGCCTAGGTTTATGGAAATCTATCAAGCCAGCAGAACGTACTTGCCCGCCACTGAAGGTCTTGAGCCTCTGGTCAACTACATCAGGAGAAACCCCGATGTTACAGATGGAAGGAAGGTTTTGCCCTTCATTCCAAAGGACATTGAAGCCATCCGTACCGGTGATCTCCAGAAGGGTTATGCTTCTATGAAGGCCAACAATCTTTCCGAGGGTGTTGTTGCGTTCAAGAACGTTCTTCACTCGATTCTCGTTACCGCTGTCACAAACAAGGAGGACGTTGAAGACGTAAGTATAAATTTTCTCACTTCAAAACAGGGGCGGATTCTAACGGGGTGAATTATAGGCAAAACAAATGATCCAATCCGCAACAGAGTATATTACTGGCATGTCGATAGAGTTGGAACGAAGAGAGCTACCTGATACTCCTGAAAATATCAAACGCAACCTTGAACTCGCCGCCTACTTTACCAAGCCACAACTAGAAGGCACACACAGAATTCTAGCACTGTTGGCCGCTATGAAGGCAGCATACACCAAGAAGAACATCCTTTTGGCCGGTCACTTTGCCAACAAGGTGCTTGAGATTGGAGGATCTGGCAAGATGCTCGAACAGGTATGATTCAATCTCCCAATGCTTTCTAGTGATATGTGAATATTTACTTACCGCTATTAATAATCTAGGCTCGCAAGATAAAAACTGCTAGTGAACGCAACGCAAGTGATGCTATTGAAATCGAGTACGACCAATACGCCGAATTTGATGTCTGCGCCGGAAGCCATACCCCTATCTACTCTGGTTCGCCGCTGGAACAGTGTCCCTTCGATGGTAGCAAGTACCATAGTTCGTGGAAGGGCAAAGTTTGCACAGTCTGTGAAGTTTGCCAAATTGGCGCGCCTGCTAGTGGATTACGGTTGTTGGCTGGTTAGACTACTGGATGGAGCATGTGTATTCAGGGACACGGTGACCTAGTTGTATCAGATGTGGGGTGAGATTCTTTAGCAAGTATCCCGTTTTTTGCTTCTTCTTTTTCCCTCCGAGTGTAATCTTCTCTTTTTTTTCCCCCTCTATTCAAAATCTTTTTATTTTTTTCTTCTTGTGAAAATTCTTTTTCCGCACCTTATAATTCGCCTGCTTCTTTGGTGGCAGAGTTTATAAGTTTTAGGTTTTGACGGGGACGCCTATGATTTGGGGTTGGTGGGTGTGAAGGGTCTTTTTGGATCTTGGAAAAGTAGGGGAGGTTAAAAAGAATATATACTTTTTTTTTCTCAAGCTCAAGTAGATACACACAGCACAATGAGGGTTTGATGAGTAGTTCGAGGATTAAATGCAGCTGTTACTGTATATGGAACTTAAAGGTAAATGGTTTATCGCTATAAGTTTAAATTTATGTTCTAAAATTCCGTATCTCCCAAATCGATGATTTCATACAGTCTCGTAACCAAGATTTCATATTTTCCTATTGTGAGCCAAAGCCAAATATCTTCATACATGAACGGGTCGTACAATATATAGGGGTACATTAGATATATGTACCGGCCATGAATGGCTCGGCACTCCCTGATACAGCGGTCGCTAGTTCCCCCGAAGACGAAACAATCCTTCCATATCGAACTTCCTTGTCTACCGATCCGGTTGTCTCCAATTGTGCTACGAGCCGTCTGAAGGCATGTGCTTTTGGGAGTGAATTTCCTTCTGGGACTATTTGCCCTTTGACGAGCGTTCCGGCGCAGAGGGTCCACATTGCTAGAACCATGACGAACGACATACAGAGTGTTATAATTGCGGTTATATTCCAGCCTACCAGCTCTAATATCCGGCCGCCGCTGCCTACATGAACTATTCTGGATCCTCCCGTACCTATGAGTTGGTAGTAATTCATCAAGGTGGCCCAACCGATAGTCGTTATCATAGCTCTTAGCTGGAAGGCCCCTATAATTTTGCATACCCACCCCCTAAACGCGCCGGGACAGAAGAAACTAAAGCTAGAGAGGTTCCAGAAGTTGTTTCCCGCCAGGAGGGATTCTACAGCCGTGATGTTTGTTTTATTGCTCGATATGCAGCCCCATCGAACGGTGTGGATTATTGAATCTGAGAATGAGCCGAGGAGGAGGGAGTAGAGTTGCAGGACGAGGGAGAGGAGGAGTTTATTTCTAATTGTGCCGAGGCCTTTTACTTTTAGGTATTGGGAGAGATCCAGGGTCTCCGTTATGATGCTCCATTTCAGAATGGAGTATACCCCAGCAGCGACTACTAGGGAAAGGATGCAAGGTAACAAAGGACCGGTAAAAAAGTTGCTAGATGTGTAGAATAGCTTTGTTTTCTTCTCTAGCTTTTTTAGTTTGGCGGTTGTGGCGTATGGTTCTCGTTCTCCCGGTGCCAGTGTGAATTGCGCAACAGGAGCGCCCTGGACGTCGGCGAGTTGGAGAGAGTATTTGGCGCCAGCGTAGTCTTTTTCTTTCAAAGCTTTGAGGATGTCTGATGTACCTGCGGTTCCGCCGGCGTCGCCGAGGGGTTTTAGACAAGGCTTTAGAGCTAGAGAGAGTGCTAGGGCGGTATTTGGGGGGACTATGCTGCCGCGTTTGAGGGATAGGACGGAGATTATAGTAATCGCTGCTTGAATGACGACGACTAGTATAAGTCCACCGATTAAAGCGGCCCAATTGATCGTTGCCTTGTAAAAGCCGGTTCCCATGTAGAACACCTCGTACGATGATGCCAGGAAGGCTAGTCCCACTCTAGGTCCGGTACGGGTGAGGAGGAGGTATAAAGACAACATCCTCGCTCTTCTCGGCCCCACCACGAGGTTTTTCACAGACTGCACTCCGCCATCACCGTCTAGAACTTTTTGAATCTCTTCCGATGTGAAGGATTCCCCGTTTAATAATGTCCACTTTACGATCCAGAGGAATTCCCCGTCGGTGGCATTGATCGTTGTCCCCGCGCTGAGGGAGATGAATATGGTGATGTACCCCACTACCAGGAGTCTTGCGAAACTGATGGTGTCGCCGGAGAGGAGCGCGGCTAGGAGGATTATTCCTAGGATATACATCCATACGCACGTGAAGCCGATGCTGTATCCGAGGAAATTGAGGATGCCGCGGTGGGTGGTTTGTAAGGGGACGCGGATGTAGGGGAGCCACCATTGGGGGATTTCGGTTGAGGCGTGGTAGTTCCACCAGAAGAGGGAGAGGGTTGGGGGGATGTGGGAGAGGGTTTCGAGAGGGGGGGCTTTTCTTTTGTAGGTAAATGATACCATTTTTGGTACCTTTTGGTGGGAGTATGGCTGTGGGTTTTGATAATTGGCGCAGAGGCGGTCGGTGAGTTCTTCTCGATTAATTAGATCAGGAAGATACTGGTAACTATATTGAGTCTGAGTTCGCTGGCTTATTAGAATTGTGAGGTAGCAGGCTTCGAGAGGGGGGTGAGCAGGTTAATTTATCATTCCTCGGAGGGAGCGCTGGCTCGTGCTATTTCACCTTGCCCTCGTCTTGCTTGAGGACTATTGTATTAAAACGCTTCAGCACTAATGCTGATATCATGAGAGTTATCAAATCTTCTAGGCCTATAGGATATTTCTGCCTTGTGCGACTATGTTTCGTGAGCCTGTTGATGCAAGCCGTGTCTATGTATAGTTGAGACTAGAGAAACGGGTTATTGCATGCACCTATCAATATCCCTCGAATGCTACAGTTTGTAGGCTTCGAGGCCACAAAGGCGGTATTTTAGACGACCCTGGGTGAGGCTGGGAACAAGACCATATTCGATCTATGTTTCGAAACTCCATATAGAAATCCGCAAGAGGCTCCGTACGACAAACAGGACCCATGGTCCCTTTTGACCTTCCATGTGGGTTTTCCCTGCTAGGGTGCTCTCGAGCCTTCATTTTCACTCGAAAGCAGCGACCCCCAGACTATGCGAAAGCCATTTCGGATTGTTTGTGTGGCATTGGACGTTGGATAGTGGCACGGTTAGGCTCGTTTGGGATATTATTGGTTGCGTTACACAAGCGCTGAAGGGGCTCTGGGCATGCACGTCTCCGTGATCCTCAATGCTCGTTTCGCTCAATTCTTGCAGCCTCGCTTCTGAATTCTCAATACAAGCAAACATGCAAAATGACTCAGTGTTCGTGGCAAACGACTCTTAATAAAAACAACATACCAGCCTTGTAGCCTTGCATTTTTTATTCGGTTTATTCTAGGGGAAGAAGGAGAAAATGTGACCAAAGTAGACGAGCTTTCGCTACACTTTGAAATTCTATCTATGTACAAAAAAAGGTGTATATGGAGTATCGTGATGGGAATTATATACAAAGCCCCCAGAGCGACCTTGGTACTTTGATGGAGTAAAGCCGTCTGAGGAAGTGTGGAGATAGTACCAAGACCACATTCGCAGTATGTGTGAGGTAGAGTAATATTCGGACGTATCAATCACATCGACCATCCTTCCACCCATCCTTCCACCTCTGTTTCCAAAGATTACAATCAAACTCCTGTTTCCCCAACTTTCTATTAACCTCGTTGTGCGCTTTACACATCCACCGTCCAAAATCCTCCCGAGTATCCAGCTTTGGCGAGTTATCCGGCTGCTTCATCCATGCTGTGAAATCATCTGCGCAGACCCAGCAGGGGTATACACGTCCCAATATCGATAAAAATGTCTGCATATCAGATTTTTGAGATTGCGTCGGGGTTTCGGGGTATGTTGCTGTTATGGAGTGGAGAAGGGACCATGTGGAACGACCGAGTTGTTCGACGTCGGGAGGACACTCCGAACGGTCTGGGGTTGGTGGAGAAAGTGCTGCCGCCAGAGGAGATTTCGCCTTGCCGCTGGTTAGCATGCGGGATAGATTTGTCATATCGCGGGCTGAATTGCATGTTCGGCACCTATAGTTTTATTGTGGTTAGATTTGGGTTTGGGAAGGGTTTGTGGTATTTTGTGCGTTGCGGACGACTTACGGCTTCCCATCCGGGCCGAGAACGATGCCGGATTTTGAGATTGTTCCCTTATGCGCTGGGGGTTGTGGGGGGTGTGGGGTTTCTTGGGATGGTCCGGCATCCTCGGGTTCGGCGGCGGTCATTATTGGCTAATTCTATTGATCTAAATAACGATTTCTATGTGATCTTGCAAACGAATGAATGGATTCAATGCAAATGTAACCGCGTGGGAAATCGGTTTTCTTTTGGAAAGTTTCAGAAGTTTTGTCGGCTTAGAAATCAGAGGTTTTTTATGTCAGCGACATGCCTAAAAATCTGCAACAGAGAGTTTTGCGTTGTTAGTTTATCGACGTTATATATTTGATCGGATAGACATATAATTGGGTTTATCAAGGGCCTTAAATGGGTTCGACATAAAAGCCTTAATCAGCTTCGAGGATTTCAAGTTAATTAAGTACTTAAGTAGACATGCATGGGAACACTAGATCTATAGAGCACTTGTGCATATATGGCCTGCCGGCCTCTAGATCTAGAATTACAATTAGCAACCGCTAACTAATGGAGGTCGTGCTATCTTCATATATATTTCCCTCCAATTTTTTGGCATTCTCCCACATTCATCTTCTTTAGTCTCGTTCCCTGTGGCCTTTGCTAGCGGATCAAATGAAACTGCATCTTTTTCATTTCCCTCACCTCCACCTTTACCTTCTCCCGGCAAATCGGATAGTAGATAACTATACCTGTCATCTGCCTCAGCTAGCCATCGGACCATGGTCGCCCTCCAATCCTCATAGCTAAAAGCGAGCCTCAGTGGGGTCACGCCACCATTATTTTCTGCTGTTATATCTGCGCCATTCTTTATCAGCAGCTGAGCAACGTCCCCATTCTTCCTCTTGACAGCTAGAGATAGGGCCGTGTCCCCGTTCATATCCTTTGCCTCGACATTTGCGCCATGGCCCAACAGCATCTCCACAATACCCTGAGCCCTACTATCCGGCCAACTCACAGCTACCACCAGCGGTGTCCGACCACGATTATCCTTTGCCTCGACATCTGCACCTCTATCTAGCAGTAACTCCACTACCTCCCTACCCAGATGTCCATATTGCATGGTAGTTAACAGAGGTGTCCGACTATAAAAACCCTTTGCCTCGATATTCGCACCTCTGTCCAACAGTAACTCCACTAACTCCCTATTGAACGCTCGTGCCGCAATCAATAGAGGTGTCTCATGAATATTACCTGCCTCTATGTTCGCGCCTTTATCCAATAGAAGGTTTACAATATCTCGATATCCATTCCTTGCGGCTATTCCGAGCGGTGTCCAGCCATCATTTCCCGTTGCCTCAACATTCGCGCCTTTATCCAACAGAAGGCTCACCATATCCTCCCATCCATATTTAGAAGATATAATGATCGCTAGCGGTGTCCGGTCTTTATCCTCCTTTAAACTTACCTCGAAGTTCGCACCTCTATCCAACAGTAACTCCACCGACGTTTTACTCCTGTATTTTATAGCAATCAATAGAGGCGTCCGATCATCAAAATCTTTCGCCTCTATATTTGCACCTTTATCCAACAAAAGGATTATCACGTTATCGTTCCTGTAATATACGGCGGTTGCAAGTGCTAGTGGTGTCCGGCCGGCGTTATCCTTTACCTCAACCTTCGCACCTCTATCCAACAACAACTTCACCACCTTCTCTTTCCCGGATTCTGCGGCGGTCCCAAGTGGTGTTCGGCCTCTGTTGTCCTTTACTTCGATATATGTGCCTCTATCCAACAAAAGATTTATCGCGTTATCGCTTCCATACCTCGCGGCGATTGCTAGTGGTGTCTGGCCAACTTTATCCCTCGCCTCAACCTTCGCACCTCTATCCAACAACAACTTCACCACCTTCTCCTCCCCGAATTTTGCGGCGATCGCGAGTGGCGTTCGGCCTTCGCCGTCTTTTACTTCGATATATGCGCCTCTATCCAGTAGTAGTTCTACCATGTCTCCGTATCCACGACCCGTAGCAAACATCAATGCCGCCGAAATGGTTTTTTCCTTCGTTCGTATCGCGCCACTATCCAGTAGTAACTGGACCGTACTCTTGCGCCCGGAAGATACAGCAAATTGCAGAGCCTTCCTGCCTCCGTTCTCTGCCTCTACATCCGCGCCACTGTCCAGCAATAACTGCATTACTACCTCATGCCCCCGTTCTGCAGCAAGCATCAGCGCCGTGTGACCACTCAAGTCTCTTTCGCCAACGTTAATCTCGCCCTCCTCCAGTAGCAGCTTCACAACGTCATTATGCCCTCTTTCTACAGCAGAAAAGAATAATCGCGCTCTGAGAGAAAACCCCAACCCAATTTCGCGACCCCCTTTGAGCATTCTCGTCGCCAACGATTTCCATCCACTGCATACGGCGTAATAGAAAGGAGTACCCTCTATATTATCCTCCAAGTCAGCCCGGGCACCAGCTCTAAGCAGTTGATCGGCGACCGACTCCCATTTATTCAAAATGGCGTATGTCAAAGGTGTCCGGCCATATTTATCAACGGAATCGATATTTGCCCCTCTGAATATAAAGGGTAAATGAAGAATCCCTTTCCAAGGAGACCCTTTCAACAATTGTGTGACAACGACATCACACCCATTTCCCGCGGCCCAGGATAGTGCCGAACGCTCATATGTGTAATCGCGGCGGTCCAGGTCATCGTCATAATTCGATTTTAGCAAATGCGTCACTGCTGGTGCGAAGCCAAAGTATGACACAGCCATAAGAGTACTTAGTTTCTCTGGAAATTCCGTATTTGTGCTAGTCCAATAGATCCTAAGCCAAGTTAGGCAGCGCTGTGTGGCTGTATCACATAGCTCGCAGATTGACTGTATCGCCGTCACGTCGTCAAGGTCAGCCTGCGACTCTTTGAGGTGAATCGCCCAGTGTTTAGCGGAATATTCAACGAGTGGGTATTTATCGATGTAGTAGGATAAATTTGTGCTTCTAGTAAATGGGTCGGCTTCAAATTCTGGAAATTTTAAAAGATGTTGCATACAAACGTCGGCGAGAAGTTGGTGGCAACTTCGCATTCGAAGTGAGTCTTTCCACGCTGTACTCCGTTGAGCAGGCTGAAGCAGACTTTCTTCTGCCTCACGTCGGACCAAGAATTCCTTTGCAGTTTGATAGATTAAGTATATTCTCGAGTCCACTATTCTGACAAAGAGGCCACAGCGATCACGCACGTCGTAGCCAAACCTTCTTATTTCTTCAGGGCCAAGGTTGGTCTTCAGACTATCGTAGGATCTGTGGTTCTCAAGGGTGAATGCCACCTCTGTGGTCTGGGTATGAGACAAGGTGAATGCCACGTACAGCTCTTCGAGAGTTAACGGCCGTATGGCAGCGACTACAATCTGTAGCAGTCTTTTTGCTTCCTCATTTTTACAACTCGTAGAAAGAATCCTCTCATATGCTTCATCGACTGTGACGGGGAGTTGCGAAGTTACATTGTTTATGACATCCCTATCTATGCCGATACTGATGTTCGGGCCCTTTTCGATCAGATCTAGGATAAGGTAGACCCATAGGTAAGTTCGATTTTCAGTACACTTGAGCCTCTCTGACAAAAGACCACGCTCGCCATTTCCAAGCGGTAGCTTCGTCGAGATCTCGCGGACCCTGCTGTCGATGAAAACATCAATTTCTTGAGAGATCATTTTCTTTTCTTCGTCGCCATCGCCATTTAGATGAATCAAGAATGACTCTGGAATCTCCAAGGGCCGTAGCGCATGTACAATTTCGCGAATGGGTCGACTTGTCACGAGGAATTTAAGGCTGATGTCGGTGGGGTTACCATATAGCTCTTTTAGTTTGGAAATAAGTCGAGATCTGTCGCTGCTTTTGCACTCGTCGAGTGCATCGAGAACGCAAATAATGTTTCCAGCATTCTCGTTTCTCGCGGCAATCAAAAAGGCGTTCCAAAGCTCGATAAAAGAACTAAAGAACGATTCTCCAGTATTTTCAAAGCGGTCGATTATCTTTTCGCAGAGTAAAAAGGGCGCTGCTGTAAATATTTGATTCAAAATACAACATAACGCTACAGTAGCGCTTGTCTGCTCCGAGTTATCCTTGAAGAAGAAGTAACATATCCTTGATCCAGGTGTTGGAAGAACGTTGTCGATTAAGTGTCTTGCAAGTACCGACTTCCCGCTCCCAGGGTCGGCCGATATCCAAAGAATGTTTGATGATGGGCTAGCTCTCCAGCCCTGAAAGGTTGGGTGAGTCGTAAACCATTCGCATGTTCCAGGCACTCGAGCTGGGTTTTGATCTTTTCGGTTTTCTTTTTCTGATTTCGCTAGCTCCTGCCGTAGCTTCCTTCTTTGATCTTCTAGGTGGTTTATGTTACACTCAGTTAGCCTTTGATCAGAGGACCTCTATTTAGAGTGTCGATATCGTCGACTAATTGTAAGAGGGAAGCTCGATTTAAATCAATTTCAAAGTTATCAGGCTCAATTTCGAATACCTTTATCGCCACGATAATTGAACGTCATATTTCTGTTAGGCAATTAGCAACCCGGAGGTGTCAGAATAGGTATACATGAAGTTGAAATACCCATGGTTGTGCACCGTCCCTGTCTGGACTCCGATTTGGCCCGTGTTGTGCATGTGGGAGGCTGGTTCCTTCAATTCGTGAATTGCGGTTCCCATTCCCTCGCTGGAGTGGCCCGTACTACTAGGCTCAGATAATATTTTGGGACTCATCGGGTGGTTCGTTATTTGTTCCATTAATTTCGTTCTGGCGGCCCCGGATCCGGAGCTTCAATTTTATGGTGCTGGGCAGCAGTTGAGATCGATCGAGTGTATGGGAGGAATACGAATATCTATTTATTCGCTATGGTATTGGATTCCTTCGCCAGATGGGTTGGCGCCAGTCCTTTTGTACCCCGCATTTTGATACATGTATACCTACGTGTATTGCGTTTGCGAGCCTCGTTCAGCACATATGCATACGATATCTGACCAGTGCCAGCCAGTCACCGAAAACTTCAGTTCCAAAATACAACAATTCCAACACCCCTAAGTTCCTCGTCCAGCAAAAGAATAAGTGGTTTCAAAGCTGTGTCGTTCATAGAACTGCCCTTTTGGTGAGAAATTAGTATGATGCAATTTACGTAATATTGGGTTCTAGTAGCGGCTATTGATGGTGTATTATCTTTGGGGGAAACGGCGATACAACTAGAAATATTTTGTGACTATCATTGCATCGGTGTACATGAAGCAAAAATTAGCTTTGAGCAGGCCGGTAGCTAGATAGCCCTAGATCTTATATATGACAGCGATATGTTTTATTTTTTTTTTTGAAGCTTATAATTAGATTGAGGAGCATCCTTGCACGTTTTGCAAAGCGTAGTTATGCTACAGTTCAGCAATAGAAATCCCGCCCCCAGGAGCAGATGCAGGAATGATATATATAGTAATATGCTTAAGTTTCGATAAATTTTTGGACACGCATATACAATCTACCCAAACAGGGTTGATCTATAAGGAAGTCGTGCGATAGTTTGGCATCTGATTCTAGCTGTGACCTCTAGTTAGTCTCATTACTGCACCCTGCTTACAACCTAACTAGGCTTAGATAGCCTTTTAGTGTTGCCTGGCGGCTTAACTAGGAACCAGAATACACTGATAACATGTATGACGGCAAATCATGCAGATTGCATGGGTATGCTTGCAGGCGCTAGAATCGTATAAATTAGATTGATTTCGACCGATTTGATTTCGCTCCTGGGCTACAGTTACAACCGTGTAAACCTGTTGTCACAAGCATCGAGTTTTGCAAACCCCGCAATTAGTACTGATATACAACAAGCCCCGCCAATTGCAACACGTTAACACCCTTTTTCGAAAGCGTGTTCATAGATATAATTTGTAGTACTGAAATGGCGGCGGCGGCGACATTAAGTCCCTCGGTTGCTGAAACCGCGACCGATAATGGGCCATGGGCAGCCCTTAAGGGTAAAATCAAGACACACTACGACCTTTTGTCCGAATATTACTACTCCCTATGGTAAGACCATGTAATTTTTCGAATTGAGCCCTCGGGCCTTCACGAGGCGAACTAACAGTGCCATCTTCGCAGGGGTGAACATATTCATCATGGATATTTCCTTGATGACCCGACAGATACTAAAGAGGCCGCCCAGCGCCGTCTCATTTCTCTGCTCCTCGAGCGTTCTAATGTACCCGCCAGCTCAAGGGTCCTTGACGTCGGGTGCGGGGTCGGGGGTACTTCTCGTCAATTGGCGCGAGAACATTCGTGCAGTGTCACGGGAGTGACTATTAGCGGCAAGCAAGTTGAGATCGCGAAGCGACTATCCAACGACGAGGCTGTCAAGGTACTGAAGGAGTCGCCTGATTCTGGAGAGAATCTAGGGGAGGAATGGATTTCGCTTCCGCCTGGAAAAGTCCGGTTTATTGAACTTGATGCGGAGAAGATGGGTGAGTATTTTGACGGGACGGAGGGGAAGGAAGGTGGTTATGATGCTGTTTGGATATCTGAGGCTATGAGCCATTTGCCGCATAAGCAGTTATTCTTCGACAACGCTTTTAAGCTGTTGAAGAGCGGAGGTGGAGGGAAACTAGTCGTCGCAGATTGGTTTAAGGCCGAAGGTCTAAACGAGAAGCAGATGGAGGATGATATCAAGCCTATCGAAGGTATACCCGCCCCTTTATCAGTCTCAGTTTAGAAGTAGGAGGAAACTAACAAACATTCAATGTGATAGCGGGTATGCTTTTACCCCCACTTTGCACCATGTCCGAGTACGTCGAGCATGCCAAAACAGCCGGCTTCAAAGTCTATGCGGAGCCGTTCGACATTAGTGACAATGTGAAAAAGACATGGTATGTCGCTTCTACATTCTATCAAACGATATCCTCGGGATATATACTAACCTTGCTACAATAGGGATATTTCATTATCCTTGATTCAAAATCCATCTCTATGGATGTTGGCAATCGCGGCGGGGAGAGATATAATTTCGTTTTTAAGGGCGTTTCAGGCGATGAGGCGGGGGTATAGCAATAAGACTTTCAAATACGCTGTCATCGCTTTCGAGAAGGCTTGATAGATTTGTAGTTGTAGTTGCGAAATAAGTTTTCCTGATGTTCAATTGTATTGCCAAAATAAAGTAGCCATGCTAAGGACCCCCCTTATTGCGATCGATGTATATATGTGAATCTTTGGCTTTAACGCTCGGGAAACATCTTCCCTTGAGGAACTTTTAGAAGTGTACCTGGGGAGAAGCTATTCACCCTACCCTCCGTAGTGGCCCTTTGACCTCGCCTCACTCCTCGGATCCCAACGGGCTTACCTAGTACCTGGACCCGAGGCTAGCCTACGGAGCCCACAGTGTCCAGAAAACGGTTGTGCAGCGATTGTCACCGCTCGGCCAGATCAGACGCAGTCCAGAGTCATACCCCCCAATATAAATATATAAAAGAATGCTCATTGCCCCGCAGAAGTTTTCCTCTTTCATCATTCCTTCATCCACCTCCCCAAATTTTATCCCATCAACATTGATCCATCACTAAACGACACCTCCGCTTCCAAACTCCATCTTTGGACCCTCTTGTTTCCTTGAGTCAAAGAGAGTCAATGAAAGGCTCACACCAGGTCTAACTGGGGGAGGAGAATGGACCCTATCACTCCAATCCCCCCAGTTATCCCTAGGTGCGACGACGCCCAAATGTACAATCGAAAAATACCCAGGCAAAAAGCCTTCCCTGTATGAATACCCTTTCCCAATCACGGCCCAGATCGCTACCACCCGGTTATGAAATAGACATAACATATGCTGCGAATGATCCTCGGAATCGTCATAATAAATATCTTATGACAATTCCGGAACATTGAGGGCCATGGGAAAATATTTTCCCTGGCCAGAACCCTCCGCCATGTTGCCCAGCAGGGGGGGAGTTATACTTCCCCCTCTTGCCCGAGTTGCCGACATTCAGCCAACACCATGCCCAACAGCATCAAAGCGCAGCAGACAATTCCAATCGCTCATGCTTCGGGCCCCGAAACGAACACGGACGCCCCTGAGAAATACCTTTTGTGAGGTGGGCAAGAGATCGAAGCCGGCCCCGAAGCCGAGGCCTGTCTCCATTACGAAGGTGTACGGGATCCCAAGCCCTCTAGGCTATGTGGCGCGGAGATATGATCAGCCACCCATCCATCCACTCGTTTTAAGCTGCATGCACCTATTCACTCCATAATATCATGCGGCGCCGGTTTCGTGTATTATCTGCATATAAGCGTCTGGCAAGTTAGTATACGTAAAACGAGTGATTGATGGTCTAGGAGCAAGTTTTTATAGCATTTTGATCGACTTCGGAAGGCCAATCGGCCTATGATCGAAAGGCTTTTATGGGTTTCATCGACGGTTCTACCGCCATACTCAGGCCATGATAGCCCCTTCATGGTTGTCGATTGCGTGGAATGCAACCCACTAGATCCAGGGCGAGAAATAGAGGTGCGTGCAACCCATTATACCCTTCTCCAGCATTCTAAAAGTGATACTAAGGCTCTTTATACTACAGATATATTAGCCTCGATGGACATAAGAAGGCCTCGAGACTATAGAATTCTAGTCAGTATGCTAGAGTAACGGCACGCTCCTCCGAAATTATTCGGAAGGAAAGATATTTACGTTACACGTGTGGCCGCGGTAGCACGAACTATTTCCAAAAGTGATATTTTCCCCGGCCTACGTACGCATACACTCGAATTGCAACATAGTCCCTAACGGTACTGCTATTCTGGGCATACGTTTATTGCCCACTGCGGACTATATTCTTTTTGGGATGGCTATGAAAGGTATACGTAGATACGTATACTAATACAGACTTTGATAAAATTCTAAGTAGTTTTGGACGACTACTACACCGCTTCTGTATCGATCCTATTAAATAGCTTTATTCCAGCCCTGGGTACGAAACCACTCCAATTTTACGAATAAAGCCTACCAATCATAGATGCTGAGTGCGAAAGTCGACCAAAGCTCGACACCCTCCTCTAGATTTCGGCGGCGGCATCTGGAAATTTTGAAACACAGGTTTGGTGAGGAATTGGGGCCGGTTTCTAGAATTTCCGGATCAAATAATTGAAAGACGATGATACAGTGGATATCTCGTCTGAGAAATCTTTATCGACATCGGAATCCGGATCCGGAAATAGGAGACGAGTTTAGAAATCTATATCTACTCGTTTGATAGATTTATGGAAATTCGGATACGGACAGCCACGGCCCGCCCAGCCCAGAAGTTCAAGTTGCCTGGGCTTTGGGCTTCCCAAGACCCCCTTTTATCAGTGCCTAGGCGAGGTCCTTCAAAAAATTGATCCAGGCTCCAAATTACGAGGCTATGTCGCGGCCCCGTCAATATGGTGCGTAGTCAAATCCAACGAAATACTCGGTGCCGTCTCCTTTCTCACCGCAGCGAGGGGGAAAGCGAGAGAAAGGAGCACTGTAAACTTTCGTTGAGGAAACTTACGACTTACTCGTGATACGGCAGACCGAGGCCTTTGTCATATATGGCAGCACCGGTACAAACAAAGGATTATCAGACCTACTTGAAATATTGTCACGGCTTTCAATCAACTGCGTCGTCGTTGCGACAATAAATAATATGCAATCGAGCCCTGTTAAAGTGGCAAGCTGTGTAGAAGCCGAAGACGATCATAATATATCGTCTCGCTTTCGCTGCCGCTAAGACGATGCTACCGGCTCAACCTCACGATTTCCAGAAGTCGAAATAGTCGCGGAAATACTATCGGTACAAAGTATTCTTCCAGTATGTGAGCCTTGTCTCGAACACCAAATGTGATCCTGTGGGATATGGGAGGGGAATTCAGCCCTGATTTCAACATATCCTAGAACAGAAGTTATAATTTACGGAAACAGGTAAACACTTTTATTTAGTAGCTAAAATAGATGGCAGTCTTTTCTAACACGTCCTACTCTTGACCTTCTAGATAAGTTGTTCCTTGGGCAAGGAAACCTCACGGGACTCAGCTGGATGAACCTGATTATTAAAGATATCAAGCGCAGCTTGGTTGGCTCTAGCCCTTCAAACATCAGGACATTGGTATTCTCTGTGTTGAAAGGGCTGAGCTGCCGACGCCTGGAAGCTCAAGCTTTAGCGGAAAGAGAAATACGACGCTGACGAGGAAAATATCCGGACGACGGAACATAAATACTAGATTATGCTTGAGTGCGGCCCCACCCGCTTCTGCCGTAGCGGGCAGAATAACCCCATTTCAACCGTCGAAAGAGACTACCATACCGTATGTCTCTTATTATTGTCTAGTTCCGAGAGTTCATCAAGATGAAACGGGGGTCTCGAGATGTCCGCTACAACTGAGGTTGTATGCAACGTTTATGCAACAGGTTCGAGAAGAGGCTCGTGGGAAGCGCTATCCAGCTACGCCTGAAGCCAGTTCGCCATAATTAATCGAAGCCAAGTTTAAAGGATTGAGGTTGGTAGCAGCCCAACTCTTCTCAAAATGGACTGGCTCTTTTTCAACCTAGTACGATACGACGGTATAGGTAATATCCATTCATATACCAATTCCGGGAATATATGATGGATGTGGGGCGACTGGGTACCACAAAAGGGCAGCGTCTATGGCTTGCAAATCCGAAAATGATACACTAACCCCTGGGTTCCCGCCACACGTATTCCCCACCCGCCAAAGCCGGCCGTATTGTTTACGCACATTCCATTGGGGGGGATTTATTCGCATTACAAGATATTAACGAGAGAACGTTAAGCGGACCAGGCCTAGGTGACCAAGGTCCTCGTCAACGACAAGCTCGAGGGCCTGGTCGTTGGGGGTCTGTAGCGATCGAGCTTCGTATCTGCATGAGGGTGTAATAACCTCGTTCAACAATACCGCTAGCTAGATACTTACAAAAGGATCTAGAGGGTCAATACAAAAAATCGACAAAGACTTCAAGTCGTCCCAAAGAGTAGCGATGAATGGAGGAAATTAAATACAGATCTACAGGAAACATGGAGCAGGAATAGCTATCCTGGCCGCTATGCTGTGGGGGCTGAGCCTGGGGTTACTGGATATATTTCTCCGATCTTTACGAAGTGACAAGCATACATGTTTCTTCAGGGTATGTAAAACGATTCCTTGAATTCTATTGAGAGTTCGATATCAGCCAACCGAATTAAAATGACTGACTTTCACATAGAGATGCCACCCGATGGGACAGGTACTTACGAATTCGCGTGAAAATCTTTAAAGATAGCAAGGCTTTATCTAGTCTCGAGGCCAGGACCTTATCTGCTGTCAAATCTCGGTTTTGAGAATTCGAGGAGGAAAAAGAAAGTGAAAAAAAGATGTTGGGGGGAAATATGGCGTTTGTGTTATGACCCCTCTGTGGAAGGAATATTGGTATTCCCACTGACGTTTACGACGGGATGGGGTAGTCTTTCTAACATAAGAGGGTGTATACATGTCTGGCTTTGATGTTGGAATCGCTTAGTCTCGAGGGCTAGGAATAGCAATATCGTGATAGCACCAATATCATTACCTTGAAGGTCTTAGCAAGCGCACGCGTAGGGGCGTACACAAGACTTCACGATGCTGTTAGCCACCTTGCAACTTATACTCATGCTTATGTCGTCCCTACAGTAGATTGATATCCAAGCTGGTTATGACATCTCTTACAAATTATGTACTTATTTATATCTATAGCATATAGAAGTCCTTTTCAAGAACTCCCATAAAACAGAATAAGAATATATGCAATGATTATCAGGTGGCATTGGCCCCTGTTCATGTCCACATATCTCCGATATCCCCTGTCTCCAGAAGCAATTTTAGATTCGAATTCCACAAAACCTTCTGGAATAGCGCGCCATACTTTCCCGCTACGAGCTATCCCGCCAGCTAGATACCCCCTTGTAGAATAAGAAAAGAAGAACAAAAAAAAAAAAAAAGTAAATAGCCATCTTGAGAACAATTGTATTTGACGTGAGGCTCGCGTCCAAGCCGCATTTCGTCACTTGTTCAAATCGGGTTAATTAAATTGCAACATTGGCTGTGTTGTTTGTTTTCATTTCGCTTTCCCCAGAAATTCTGGCTGTCACTTCTTCCTCCCATCCGCTTCCCTTCTCACGTCATTTCACCAACCTCATCGCTCATCAACCTCCCTCCGCCATCACCACCGCCTTCATCTCGACTTCATCACGACGCTGTCAGCATCAAGTCTGGCATCTTACGAACTGCTTCCGACCTTCCTTTCGCTGTGCGACAAGTTGGATCTCGAGATTTCGCCAAAACGGTCTTTTCTCTAGATTTGAGGTCTCGATCCAACCAACGCGAGATAACAGCCACCACCACCAACATCAGCCTTCGACCACCTCTCCTTCTTCACACTATTTCTCGAAAAACCCATCCATCCTAGCCATCAATCCCTGATCTGACCTTCCTCTCAGCATCACCCAATTCATCCCATATCACATTCAAAATGGCCAAAGCTAGAACACCAGCTACCAGCACCCGAAGGGCCGCTGCATCGAAGCCGGACTACACAGCACACATTCGCAAGCGCAAGACCACAGAAGGATCAGGAGACGGTGTCTCCAAATCAAAGCCAAAGCCAAAGACACCCACCAAAGCCGCAGCAGCAGCAGCAGCCAATGGGACTGGTCGTCGTGGTCGTCCTCCCAAGGACGCAGCCGATGCACCTGCACCAAAGGCCGCACCAGCTACCAAGGCTCCTACCCGAGCAACGGCTTCGACAATTGCTTCAGCCGCCAAAAAGCGTGGGAGACCACCGAAGGTCACGCAGAGTGACATCATTGCCAAAGCTGTGAAGGAGGCCGAAGAATCCGCTGCCACCCAAGGAGGGCCGGCGACCTCGGCTAGTAAACGAGGTCCGAAGCCAAAGAAGATTTTTGAGGAGGCGCCAGCACCACCAAAGCGTGGTAGACAGGCAGAGGAGGCCCCAGCACCGGCCCCAGCACCGGCTCCGGCCAAGAGAGGACGACAGGCAAAGGCGGCTGAGCCAGAAGTGCCAGCGCCTGCGCCGAAGAGAGGGCGCCAGCCAAAGAAGACCGAAGAGGCCCTAGCCCCGGCACCGAAGAAAGGACGGCCGCCAAAGGCTGTCGAGGCTGCTCCGGCGCCCCCAGCCAAGAGGGGCCGTCAGGCCAAGGCTGTCGAGGAGGCTCCCGAAGCCCCTCCAGCGAAGAGAGGAAGGCAACCAAAGCAGGTAGAGGAGGCTCCAGCGGAGTCTTCTACGACTGCCGCTGGCCGTGGGAGGCGAGGGGCCAAAAAGGCCGAGGAGGAGGAGGAGGAGCCGGAGAAGCCGGCTGAGCAGCCGAAGAATCCACGGAAGAGAAAGGCCGCGGACCAGGAGGAGGAGGAGGCCGCCATTGAGGCGGTGGCCGAGAAGACGCCACGAAAGCGTCAGTCCAAGGCCGTGGAGGAGGCCCCGGAGCCTCCCCAAACCGGAAGAACCCCGCGGGCCAAGGCCACCCCAAAGGGCAGGGGTAAGGCCGTCACCGTCCAATCGCCAGAGCCAGCGCCAGAGCCAGAGCCAGCGCCAGAGCCGGAGCCGGAGCCGGAGGCCGAGGACATGGATGTCGACGAGTCAGAGGAGGAGGATGAGCCGGAGGCCATCCAGACTCCGGCGAAAACCCCGGCCAAGGTCACAGCAAAAACTCCTGCCAAAACACCAGCCAAGAGCGCCGCGAAGACTCCAGCGAAGACTCCAGCGAAGACTCCAGCGAAGACTCCAGCTAAAGCAGCCGCGAAGACCCCAGCCAAAACTCCTGCCAGGTCTACCGCGAAGACCCCTGCTAAGACTCCTGCTAAGACTCCTGCCAAATCGACTTCAAAGACACCAGGAAGGGCGGCCAAGACGCCTGCTAAAGCCACACAGGCCGCCGAGACTACCACTATCAGTGGTAAGCGCAAGGCTGCAGATCTTGAGCTCGACGTTGAGGCCGAGGAGACAGAACCAAAGGTTGAGCCAGAGCCAACCCCAATTACCTCTCGTCCACCTCCACCATCCACTCCACCTCCAAAGCCTCAAACCCCAAAGCAGACCCCGAAGTCAGCAAAACACCCTGCTACGGTCCCAAAGCCTACTACTCCAAAGCAAAAGACGACCCCAAAGCGTGCCAGGACCGAGGAGCGTGATCTTCCAGCCAAGGGGCCAACCCCATCCAAACGTGCTAAAACAGAAGAACGTCAGCTCCAAGCAGGCCCATCAGGGACTACTCCAGACTCCACCCCTGTCCTTGAGAAAGGCCTCCTCTGGTTCTTCACTCGCCCAAAGGTCACCCTTGATGCTCCAGCTGAGTCCATTGATGACATGCAACGCAGCTATATGGTCTTGAAGCCTATCTCATCACATCTCGCCAACGGTTCAGCTTCGTCCGCCCCCATCGCTCAAGATGGAAACCTTCGTGTTATTGACATCCCAAAGAAAAAGTTCCTCGGCAAGGGCGGAAGACTATTGACATTCGTCCAGTCTTCCAATGCTTCCCTCTCGTCCGTCAAGGACCTTCTTTCATCCGAGTCATACGCTACCAAGACATTGGGAGAGCGTACCAACCCTCCAGCTCAGCCTATTGCATCCGCTGTCTATGCCATTAGCCAGAGCAAAGGGAACACACCGAGTCAAGACACAACACATTTCAGTTACATCATCACCAAAGCGAATGGAGACGAGGAGCTGACGGAAATCCAAAAGGAGTTTGGATTGTCAGATAAGGGTAGTTTTGTCGTCAATGTCCGAAACCCGAAGTTCAAGGGTCCTTCTAGTGTTAGCATTGGCAGTGACCCGAAGTTTAGCGATGAGTAAGTTTATCACTCCCAAAGAGTTAATTTCAGATTACTAATACAGGTCCCCCCCATAGAATCACCACGTCCTTCGGAGACTACCGCTGGCTGGCCTTGAACCCCCAACATTTGGAGTATCCGGGAGCCGAACTATTGTTTATTGGAGAGAAGGGCGATGCCGCACCCGAAGAGTTGATTGAACTCGCCGAAGAGGATGAGAAGCGCATTAGCGAGATTAGTAGTGGGAAACATGATGACGGCGTTTTCGCTGACTTGGAGCTACGCAAGGGAGAATGGGGGGATGAGATGTTGGTTAGCTGGGACCAGTGAGATCTGTGAGGGGATGCCGTCAAAAATTGGGCACGATACTCTTTTACAGGTGGGAGCATGAGGGTTTGTTTTGCTATTCAATCGGCTGTTTTATTATGGGAGGATATTACCTAGGTATGGACTTTGCTTTTTAACTGCGACTGCGACAACTCTGCTTTCTATTTTTTTGGCTCTTTTACCAAAACTGCTTGTTTATTATCTCGTTCAGCGTCTGTTTTCCTTTACATACTATTTGTCTATATGGACACATTCCGTCACCCTTTATTTTCGCTACATGTACTTATCAGGCGGCCTTATACACGCCAATGAATTCAAAGGGGTTCCGACGGATACAGCTTGCAATCGGCCTCAATATCGCCATAACGTGCACCCATCCTTACGCACTAAATGTTTGATGGTTGGACCAAAATATATTCCGCTCGCAAAAACAAAAATCAATAGATCGAAAAGCTCTAAGTTCCGCTGCCTAAATACACCTATAAAGATAGAATGCATGGTATATAAGATTGATTATTGTTGGGAGGGTATTTAAACAATCTTCTCCAATGAATTGGCATATTCTATGGTATTTTCGATGATTGTTCCCGATTGGATTGCGCTCTTTGCTGCTGCTACGGAGGCTGTATCTGGAACATCTGCTCCGTCGTATTCTTCGTCTGCTGGGAAGTATATTCTTCCGTCGCGGATGTCCCAGTCTCTCTGTATTGGTTTGTTAGTATTGAGGTTGATATGTTTGAGAGGTTGGTTTGGATTGTTTTCATACCTCGCGAGCGAATTGGAGGACTTCCTTTTCGGTGTCCAGGAAGAGGAGGTTTTTGGCGTTTGAGATGGGAAGAGATGGGTATGCCCTCTGTGCCGAAGTTGCGATTTCAGAGCGGAGGGTTTGTACCAAGATCTAGTCATACCACCCATAAAAGTTCAATATATCTCCAAATTTCGCGGCTTTCCAAAAAAGTGGATTATAATTACCTTTGTAAAGACGTCGAATTCCTCGGCTGGGGTCTTTCCCTTCCTCGTAGCCTCCCATACTTTATCGTAACTTCCCTCCATCAACCATCTTTCCAAGGTAACGGGGTATCGTACAAAATCGCCCCATTGCCAACCTTTCTCTGCATCGCCTGATCCGTCGGCATTTAGAACTTCTAGAGCTGTATGAAATCCCGCTGCATCACCTTGAGATAGAAGGAGGAGAAGGTAGAGACCTAGGATCTTTGGTTCCTGTTGGGATGGTGGGAGGATGGAGGAAGGTATACGGTAGAATGGAGTTAGATATGAATGGTAACGGGAGAAGGATTCGGTGTCTGAGAGGTAGATTGAAGTTAAAGCACCGATTTCGAGGATATCGCGAGCTTGGGAGAGGAGTTGGGGGTTTGTGGAGATGGTGGCTTGGGTGGGGACTAGGACTGATGCCTTCAGGAGGGCGAGTTTGGCGGTGGAGAGGAGGGGTAGGGAGGTGCTGTGGGATCGGGCGGTGAAGGAGGAGATCAGCTTCGTGTGGAGGGTTGCGAGGTCGGACATCTTGGTCGGTGGGAGAGGTGGAAGATGGCGAAGATAGGGTTGGCGATGATTTGGAGGTTGAGGTTGAGGTTGAGGCGGTGGTGGTGGAGGTAGTGGTAGTGCCGGTTCCGGAGTTGCTGGTGGGGTTGGAAGCTGTAGTGGAACTGCTACCGCCGCCGTTGATGGTACTGCAACTGGCTGGAGCGAAGCTGGAGCTGTAGTCGGAGGAGACGAAGCTGAAGCCGCGATTGGAATCGGAGATGACGATGATGATGAGGTGGTAGTTTGAGCTATCGACGGTATACCAGGGTCTGGGCCTGATGACGACGAAGCTTGGACTTCAGCTGGCTTAGCTGGTACAGACGGCAGCGGACGGAAGTAGCTGAAGGTGAGCAGACGTCCGAACCAGAACGGCGATGAAGCTTTAGCCGGCGACGACGGTGATGAAGTCGATGAAGTCGAAGGTGGAGATGAAGCCGAAGTCGAAGGTGATGCTGTTGGATGAGCAGGAGCAGGAGCAGGAGAGGTGGAGGTTGAGAAGGACGAGAAGACGCGTTTGGCCAGCCACCGCCACTTCAACACTTTCCACAACGCCTCTGCCATACTTTCTTTGCTTCTACCTCAAAACCTCAAAACCTCAAGACTTCAGAAAATTATACTGTGGTCGCAGGATTATAAAGGAATATATGGAAGGGGGAATATAGCGAGGGCAAAATATATAGAAAACGGAGTAAGTGATGTTGTTACATTATACAAGTCCTAGATTACAATGCTGATGAGATATCAAGATAAAGGTAGTAGTATACAGTCCATAGGACAATATCAAAATGACCAGGGCCGTGGGCAGTCTATATACATCCTTCCTGGACGCTCCACCCGCCGCATGCGTTTCCGTGCCTTTCCACAGGGCATCTGATGGTTCCGATGAGGCTGCCAATAGCAGTGCTAGCATAGTTACCAATAGCGGTAATGATGGCGGTGATGATGGTGGTAATGGCGGCAGTGGTGGTGGTGGTGGAGGATCAGCTGGAAGCCTCCTCGTGACAGGAACATACACCCTCGACAAAGACACCCAGCTGCGCACCGGCTCGTTAGTCCTCCACGAGGTTGTGATCAAAGACAAACAAGACGGGATTGAACTGTTCGTATGACCTCGTCCCTTTTTTTCTGATTTTTCTTTTATTTTGTTCTTATCTATTTCGTCCGATCTTTTGCATCTGTGCCTTAATTATATTAGAAAGTGGGATACTGATATTATATATATCTATTAGAAAACACCACCAGACACTGCCTTTAGAATCAGGCTCAGTCCTTGATATAAGACTTCTTGCAGCCTCCTCAAGCCCACCTTTTCCAGGTGGCTGTAAACTTTTAGTGGCGACGTCGACGGGGCGAGTATCAGTTTATTCAACGTTTCCAACATCTCTCGAACTTCTCTCGACCTACGAGGTCACAGACCCGAGCATCCTCATATTAAGCTTATCGATATCGCCAAACGGACGACTTGTCTCAGCCACAACCAGCGACAGCAAAATCCATATTCTAAAATTCACAGATGCCGAATTTACCTCTCTAAAACAAATCTCTGAGATTGAAAATGTGCATACTAACCTGGAAGCCTGGACATCGATATTCAGCCCCGATGGAAATACTTTATACTCGGGCGGCGACGACGCTAGTTTTGCCGCATGGGATCTTAGTAGTATCAACGACAGTGCAAGCGAGGCCGAAGGTGGCGAAGAGGATGAAGATCAAATAGTCGGGCAAACATATAGAAACCGCAAGATCCATACCGCGGGAGTTACATCCATCCTACCCATTACAGTATCGGGCAAAGAATACATCATTACCGGCTCATACGACCAATTTGTCCGTATATTCTCCCCATCTACTAATCGTTGGTTGAATACCTCAGTCGACCTGGACGGTGGAGTCTGGAGGTTGGAATTACTTTCAAACCAAAACTTTATACCAAAAGAAAAAGGAAATTCTTCAGATGAAAATACGGTAATATATGTCCTAGCGAGCTGCATGCACGCCGGCTGCTGCATTCTAGCTGTGGGGTTCGAAGAAGGGGGAGAAGAAAGCGACGAACAAATCACATTGACCCCAATAGCAACAATGAAAGAACACGAAAGCATGAACTACGCATCGGCTTGTATCGGTAAGAATGAGCCAGCGTTTGTCAGTACTAGTTTCTATGATCGGAGGGTTTGCTGCTGGAGGTTGTGAACTGGAATGCTGGGGGGAATGAGGCGGTTTGGTTTTTTTTTTTCGGCCCGTGCCATGGTCGAATCGGTAACACCAGCTGTATTGAGGTCGCCGTCCAGCGCGGACAGAAAAAACTAGTCCTGGCCTGGTCTGGCTGGCTTCCTCCCCCGCGTCGGCCGGTTCCTTGACTTCCTCTTTTTAAAGAAAGGAAAGAAAGAAAAATTCAGACAACGGAGATACGCCGAGTCCCTGAAACCCCCATCATCTTCGCGCCTTCGCCTGTTGTCCTATAGCACAAAGAAAAGAAGGGCGAGAGAAAAGAATGCTTGAAGCTCACAATAGTATCCACAAATTTCCGGCGAATAGGAATCCCCGCCCTATCCTAAATGCATAGCGCCCGTGACCAGAATGTGCTAACCATCACGAGATAGCTTGACCCTCTAAAGCTGGAGCAAAAAATCAAAACGTGCATAAGCCGTACTCCGCAATTCGAGCTTTATCCATTCGATTGGAAATACGATCCTCTAAATAATTCCCCCCTTGCCAGGCTAATATGAGTCGCCAAGGCCGATCATATTGACAATTGCGGAGAAGCTGGTAGTTTTTTTCCTTTTAAACTCATAGTACAGCGCAAGTACCATACTTTCGCCGCCGCTGTTATGGCGAAAGAACGAATGGATGAAGTGAACGGCGTGTGGGGGAACATTCCGTCGAACCGGAGGGGGGGGAACTTGATATAAAGCTCCATGTCCTCTGATCCAGTTCTCCTCTTTCTTCCTACTTCTCAGTCTATATTCTTATTCCTCCTCTTCTCTTTGAAGTTTTGCTCGAAACCCCCCCCGTTCTTCTGAGGCTTTAGTCTTGGTTTTTAGTAAAAAGTCTGTAGTCGTCTGAATCTAGTCTAGTCCGACTGACTAGCCCAACTTGCGACTGCGAACGAGATGTCATCAATCAACGCATCAGAATATGTCCTCCTCGACAACGCAGAAAATGCAACACTCACTCCCCTCCAAACCACTCCTTCCTTAAGTCCCGCTTTACTCCCCATTTTAACCTCCTCTGCTCCTGCTGCCACTACATCCAATGCAGCCACACAATCCTCTACATCTCCCCCCACCGGGCTCCAGTCCTACGAATCATTCGCCCGAGACCTGGAACTCAGAAGAGTAGAATGGTACCTCGAAGCCACCCTCCTTTCAAAACTCACAGGCGACGAAACATCGGAAAGGACAAATTCCGAAAAGGCGAGGGCGCTATTATCACAGATCTACCCTTCGCAGAATAGTTCGTCGATATTCTCCATCCGCGTCACGAGGTACTTTTTGAAACATTCTCAGTATGAGTGGGCGAGGGGTGTGTTGAACGGAGTAACCATCGGTACAAACCAGAAGGAACTCCCCGGTGTTTTGGAAAGGGAAGATAGAATCGCATATTGGTACTACAAAACCATCTCGATACTCGAATCACGGACGATCTCAGAAAACAGCGGGATCGAAGAAGCTGTGAAAAACGGAATGATCGAAGCCGTGGGGTGTAGCGATGAGGAAGTTAGGAAAAAGTGGATTAATGTCGGGTATTTCCTGATGAGTGTGTACTCTCTAATCAAATGCGACGAGATCGATGCGCGGTTTTGGAAAAATCAGTTGCCGGTGGGGTATACCCTCCCAGACGGCATCCACACCAGCCACTTCCAGCTATTCGCGAACCTCTCTCTCGCACAACTACCCACAAATACGAATAGCACACAATCGGTGGAAACACAAAGAGACGTGAGCCAGCTAGAGAGCCTGACGACAACAGATATATTAATGAGAGACGTGGCGAGATTAAAGAGGGATATAAACGAGATTCACGATACAGTTTGGATGAATCATAAGGAGATGAGCGAGAGGATCAAATCTATCCATAAGATATTGGATGGGAGTGAGAACGTGGGCGGTGAAGATTTGAAGGAGGTTAAGAGGAGAATGACGTATTTGGAGGGAATGTTATTGAGAGGTTAGAGTGTTTCTTTGTACGGGATATAGTCATATAGGGATCTACCTAGGTATATGAGAGCGGAGGGGTTGAGGCGTTCAGGGTTTCTTAATTTCCACAAGTCAAAATTGGTCTTTCGATTGTTCGTTTTTATGTTCCTTTGTGAAAAAAAAAGTTATGCGGTCCAAAAAAAGATATGTTGACATATACACGTTTGGTCTCGTACATAGTTTCATCTCGCTTCAAAGCTTCATTTACTTTCGTCATTTTCGCGATAGTGACGTATGTACGGTGTTTTTGTCGGGGACTTGCAGTGGAACTGAGGTTCTCGATAGTCAATCTCATGATATTATGATCAGTGGAGTTTCTCGGGAGTATGAATAATTAGGGTCAATACTATATTTTAATATCAGGCACATGGCATATGGTCAGAGGGTCGTTTATTTATAGGGTTCGTCTCCTTATAGATCGATAGAATCGATGATATCAATTTACACTTAATTCCTTCAAGCTAACAATAATCCTTGGACACTTGCACATTGAAAACCAGATCCGACTGGTCGGAGAGACAGCCCCAATCATGACATCATCGGAGGTTAAACATCAATTTATACGACCCGCATTATTTGCAAAAGTTTCGAACTATTTTCCTATATAGGCCAGATCTTGCTGAGCTCATAGAATATATCACGACGTCCAATTCTCGTCTACAGTTCGCCCCTTTTGGCCCGCTAGCGAGTTCATACACATATTAATATTCCGCAAGTATAAATTACGCATGGGCATATACGATATGAGGGCTTGAAACTAAGATCTACTTTATAAATTTAAACTTGCCATTGGCATCATTGCATACATCGTACATACATGTATTCATTATAAATGGAATACTGAAGAAGTAAGTTCCAGACGAAAAGGTAGAGAATAGCTACCGAAGCGGCATAATGCTGCGCAACAGACAAATTATAATAAACAAATTGAAAGCAATAAAGCGATTTACTTTGGTTTTCATCGCTAGAAAATTAATTAATAGAATCCCAGAGGTCAGCAAACCGCCCGAGGTTAAGAGTGTCCATGTTAGAGCTCTGCGCGGGTGGCTGTTTTATGAAAGCTATACATGTCTCATCGGCCGCCACAAGGGACTTATAAAATCCAGCTTCTAACATATCGCCTTTTTTCGCCATTATCAGCGCTAAGATGCAGTAGGAAAGGCCCTCAAGCTTCTCCAAGGTCTTTAGAAAGCCGAGCCCACCACTTCGGACCCCCTTCCCGTTTTGAGATTCCAATGCAGGGTGTGATGACATCTTGAGAACGGTCTGACACCTGGACTCAGCTTCGTCGAGTTGGCCATCCTTAAAAAGCTCGCAGCCAATCACTATACAAAAATCGATGTACCAGGACAAAGCTTCTGCGGTGGCAGAGAGGGCTTGGCCTGGTCCCTGGGGGTCGGAGCAATCTTGCCGAGCCAGCGTTTCTATTTCCCTCGCCGCTTCCCAATCCTTTTTGACTACTTTCCACATTAAGAAGACGTATAATACCTGGTACCTTTGCTCCCAAATTTCAGGAATTGCGTACCCAGGCCATGAAAAGACGATATCGATCGCGCGGGTGCAGCTTATTTCAGCCTCAGGAAGTTGCGTAGTCATCAGATTCGCTCGATAAAAGTAGTACTCAAGCTTCTTTTGAGGCGAGGTTCGATCCTTTTGCGGGATAATACTCTGCTGTGGGGCATATGGGAATTCGTCGGTATGGCCGAATGGGGGAGTGAGGAGGGTGTCTGGCAGAATTATTCGTGGTTTAGGATATGGTATAGACGTATCTAGAGCAGCATGCTCGGGTTTCTTGGTTGCGCATTCGGGATCGCGGGCTCTTCTCTCGAAATACCATAAGATATCTCGGAGCCCCCGTCGCTGTATATCGATCTCGTGTCGCCTAGTACACTCCAAGATCCAGGCTGGGATGGTCTCGAAAAATCCCGGCCGCCTTGATAAAACGGCTCGCTGCGAGATCCATCGTTTTTGTTCTTGGGAGGCACGGCAGGGGCACGAGACGACCCGGGGGGTTGGTAGCCGTAGGACATGGTTGAGTAGAAGTGGGTACGGGATGCCGGTAGTGTGATCTCGGAAGCGATCCCTGGCTAGTACTACTTTGATATTGATCGGGATTCGGGTTTGAAACTTTATCTAAATGTCTAGGTGTTTGAAGATATCGTCTGATATCATATGAACAGCTACGGGCGGCGGGGGTTCAGCCGTTATATAGCACACACACGGCTGCAAATTTAAGCTAGCGACAATGATTTTGCGATATTCGGTGCTATAAGAAATCTCACCAAGCGGGGCTGATACACGATAGCGCGTTTTTTCAACCTGTTGTATATAACAAGGCTTGTCAAAGGGCGGATTGAAATCGAGTAGCCTTCCCGCCGCCACACAGTTGGCAAACGTTGCATTTTAAAGTCGCCGCTCCCGTTGGCCTTGGCGCCTCGATGCCAGGATGATTATATTATATACATATATACGACCACATAGCTAAAATCTATCTAGAATATCTTGAGGTTTCTGGCCTTACGTATTGCAAAAATTTACAGTTCTCAGTAGAGTTACTATGTTTTACATTCTCGAGAATGTCGCAACCTCTAAGATCAGTCAATGATATGCTACAAACTGCTGAATTACTGGGACACCCCAAAATCTTATACAAACTATATATATGCCGTTGTTCAATCTTCTATAGTCATAAATGTCTGAAAAGTTTGTGCCACAATTTGAGCAAAGAAGGATGAGAGTATACTATTTTAGACTACAGGTGTACATAAGCAAGACGGGATGAATCACGTGTTGTGAATTAATGTTATAAGGCCGTGGTTCTGGTCGACAAGGTGCGTTTATAACTGAAGATGCTGGCCTACCTGGCAGCTCTTTCAGTAGTGTGCCAATAGGGCCCTCCACAATGTAGGAGTAAATTCTAACTTAGACTAACCCACCTAAGTTTGGGGTAAACCGTAACCACGGCGCCGGGCGGGCTAGTTGATTACAGTAACCTGGTCTCGTACAGTGACCGGGCCTTTTGGTTGCGAACCTAACTTCGATCGTGAGCGCCGGAGTTAAACGTTAGGACGTAACTGCGCAAGACCGGGGCGTAGTAAAAGCTTTAGCTATCGGCCCATATCGATATCCTCGGCTTTCCAGCTGATTAGCTAGTATAGATGTCGTGTCACACGTGCGCACGTGTATTGGTATCTAACCTCGGCCCGACCCAGAGCTCTATGCCACTTCCATATCGGTTGAATTATCCTCTAAATACCGTCGCTCTGCCACTATCTCGCGCGCCCCGCTCACAGTATTATTTAAATAGGTGGGGATTGCTTGGCTGATTAGTTCGCGCCTGGGTGTGTGACACTTTAATCATATCAATTTGCTTGGTCTTCGCTTCCATGAATGTATTTTCTAACATCTTTTATGAATTCATGAAGAAGTATATGTTCGATAACCATGTCATCAGTTAATGCGAGCCTTTCGCTTGGGCGAGCGCACAAATAGATGGCTTGACAACTTTATGAGCTACAAGACTAGCACACTTGTCCGGGATAGCCAACGGATCAAAACCTACCTTTGGATGAGGTCGGAACGAATTCCAAGTGTAATCTTTACCACAAAGCTAGATACCCGCCCTAATATATTTATACCTGGACAAACTTATATGGAGATGCATTGATTGGCCACCCCTTCAGATTACAAAGGCAATTCACTAGTATGAAGGTGTTCATAGATAATTTAAACATGATCCTGACATTTATTTGTTTCGCACCCAGACCCATTTATTGGATTAACTGTTTTTCGCCGTATGTTTCGCCGTATGCTCCTATCGCTGCCCCTGGCCTGTTGGCGTCAGTCTTGTGAAACACTAATTCATTTGCGGGACAACCATTTTAAACAAAAGAACCTGAGATAGCCGAATCTATAGATCTATAGTCGTCGAACTTCATCTCGAACAAGCCATCTACACTTCCTCAGGAGGAAATATATTCAACAAGCTCAGGAATCAATCGAGTATACTGGTATATGTGTACCGTGAGCTCATACGAGTTCTTGCCACGCCGTTGCGCCTTCGAAGAAACAGACACAGACGCACGTGAAGATGAACTGTCTCACAATCGAAACGCTAAAGAATAGACGGTTAGTCTCGTACAACCTAGCCTCATGAAGCCAAGGGCCGAGGCGACTAACTCTCGCGAACGTTAACCCAAAGACTAAAGACACTACTAAAAGAAGACGAGCTCTGTTCTCGGAATGGCTCCAACCTTAAAACCGCCATACCTAAAGTTTTACTTTTTGTTAGGGATCAAAATAACACACCTCGACAACGCAGAAGGCGAAGGAAAATGCAACAAGGGTGAACACAAAGTCGAAACTGCGAAAAGAGATATCCACTTCATGTGAAAAGGAATAGCTATATCCGAAGGGCTTTCGAATGGCGTGAGTAGTACTATGGGGCCGCGTAGACCGACCCACAAGGGCATCCTCGTTTTGCCAGATCATAAGTTGCTTCCAGACGAATGAAGTCTGTATGGCCAATTCAACCGGATCGTAAACGCGATATGGCTTGTGAGGCGTCAGCCAAGAACCTTTAAATTGAAAACGCTCAAAAAACAAGCCAATTGAAGAAGTAATCCACGCCAATGCACTAAGGGGGCGTTTTCGGGAGGCTTTCCAAATACTGTTCCATATTTCCGAGATCATGATCGATCGAAGGATTCTTGTTCTAGCATATTTTATTTCGACCGTACCATAAATGGCTCTTCTCCCGGATTCCGTGTCTCATAAAAAAAAAAGTGGTCAGATTTTGGGCATATTTCGTACGGGAAAAGGCGTGGGGGCTGTTAAGCGTGGGAGACACGAGGGTTTCCTTTTGAGATCCGAAACAAAAGAACCTAGGTGTTTAGTCGGTACTTTCCGAACGGATATAAAATCGGCTTTTGAAATCATCAATGCGTCGGATAGATGGCAGATGGAATAACTTTTTGCCAAAAAAAAAAAAATCCAAAATAAAATTCGAATTTTGCATGAACAGGTCTAAGCACCCGTACCCGATACGCCAAGCAACTTTTTTGACCGCCTAGCCCGAGATCCGAAACCGCGCATCCTTTGCAACACAGCGAAGGTCCCTGTTTGAAGTGCATAGATATATCCCGTTTGCCAGCGATACTTCCAAGTTGGCACGCAATCTGCGTAATCTATCATCATCGAAGAGTTCTTGTTGGTAGAGATCCGCATAACTTTTAGTAACATACCGACAGCACCCGGTTATTAGCCAACGTAATACCTGTCTTAGTCTTGCTAGTATTAAGTTTCGTTTCAGAAATGGTCGATTTGTGATGTGATACTAGAGGGTGCTCTGAAGCGAGCTGCGCTGCTTGTTGCCAGCAAGATGCATTACCCCAAACCAGGGTTGGTGAGACGGCACGAGGAAAGTGCCGGATAGTTACGCTGATGGGTATCAAAATAACTTGCTCCCCGGAACCTACATGAAAAGGCGTTCGCAATTCTTCAATGCTTAGTGTTCACAAGTGGGCAAGGGTTTAAGGCGATTTTTGGCTTCGTGCACATGCAGTCGACGCGATGCATGCAGCTTGGATGAGCTGAGGCGAAAGGAGGTCAAGTCCGTCGAATAATCATTCGCTTGTCAGCTTCCAAGCATGTAAAGGTGGTCTGTCCAGACCTTTGTGAGAAAAAAAAAAAAAATGTGATACATCGAGAAAGTAAACTGTGGAGCGATCCGCCGCACCAACCTACCGCACCAACTTACCACAATAAGACTTCCCCAACGTACTAGCAGGAATTAGTTGACTGACTCGTATAGGTTCTTGACGAGATCCTACAAAGAAGAGATCGACAGGAAAGGCCTCCAAATGCGAGTAAGTCCCAAAGCCTCAACCGCAAGCTAGCTTCCGGTTCACGGCTAGATGGGAAGTCTAATGGTCTGATATCGAAGTTATGGGTTCGAACACATTGTTCTGGAAAATCGTATATGCATGCACGTGTTTGGAAAGTCCACGGCGAGGCGGACCCTGAAAGATGAGCAACAGTCCGTCTCACAAGCCTTGCTCTGCAAGAAAGTATGTACATAATATGTACAAAGAAGAAGAAGCGATTTCCGATCGAAACCGTCCCCCACAATCGTGTCAAACTTGATCTGGCCAGCCATTGGCCTGGTCCTTTGTGAAAAGTGCGTTGTCATAAGGGAGGTCAGAGTAGCAGCCATGGGGTGGGATAGGTGGTTAGGCAAAGCCCTAACGACATGGGTTGAGTCAAGTGATTGTGGTTGCAGGATGTGAGTACAGTACATAGTAGTGATCTTATGCGCAATGGCCAACTATCCCAAATATAATTTTGGAAAACGAAAAAAAAAAAAAAGATTTGCAAAATTTTTTACAAAAATTCGTAGACATCCAGTGACATTAGGAGAGGTGTACCGGGTGAGGAGAGGTGACGCCGATACCTGTTGCGCGGGTACATATCTCGAGATATGTACTTTCGCCTCAGGAAACGAGAGAACTTGCAGCTCGAGAGGCCAGGGACCCTTGCCCATAAGATATGTTGATATCATAGATTATTCCCCAGAGATCGGCCGCGTTCGTTGAGGATCATATTATCTTAACGTGCAAGCCTCTCAAACCTTTTCTGGCTTGGATATTGAGCTCAATTCTCTCCCGTTGGTATCCACACATATGTATTTAAGTACCTATGATCCCCTCCGCATACACAATGTAGATGTTTCGGTGGGTGGCCGGGTGTGTAAAGTTTTCCCGACTTCGTATTATAAACCCTTGGTGACACGGACTTAGCAACCTCGCATTTTTGAACGACGTTGCAAAGCATTAACCAGCCACAAAGCTTCGTTAACGATAGCTTCCACAGGGATCATACTTGTAATATCGGGAAATTTTTCATCTCGTCAAGTTTGAGGGAAGGTTTCAGCCAGAGATTTAGCTCAGCCATTGACCATGGCGCTCATCTAACCAAGTGGACCCAAAAGTGTCAGTATTCGGACCCTCAAATTAGTGTAACATACGAAAGTGAGAGGATGAGGGTCAAAGTATGCCCGGGCCCCCTGCAAATTCGTTTGTTCAACATTATCGTGGTGCATGTTATATCTCTCGGTCGATATTCTCGATCATGCTAGTCCATTGGGATTGCGGGTATCGTTGGCTGCCGAGCTGAAGCTATCCCGTATGGTCTTATATTCCTCCTATTTTGGCAATTAAACCACGGCATGTATAGCTGGCTAGGCCCACTAGACCGTTACGAGATGGGTGGATGCCAGAGCTCCACAAGCCGTGGGTCAAAACGAGACCGTCAACGTTCTCGAAAATGTGATACAAAATCTCAGAATGCAATGGGAGAAATGTATTGACGATTGACGAGCCCAAAAGTGACAGGAGGTCCTGCAGCCAAGAGCACCTGCCAGAAAGATGGGACAAGGGGATGACAGATTCTAGTCCAAATCCCCATCCTCTCTCTATTCTGATATCGCGCTCTGATAGGTTGGATCGATAGCCGCTGCTCTTAGCGCCCCCTTTTCCACCCGTAAGCAAGGTGGGCTTAAATGCTTCTTCCAACACGCTGCGAGTGTGTGAAATTGGTAGTGTTATATGCAACACCATGAAATTATCGCCAACTGCAAAAAGGCCTTCAATGGCGAAGCTGCATGTTGATACTGTCGTGATACATTGGGCGCAGTGATTTTCACATTCCATCGACATGCCGTCTGCGAGTTGGGGCATGAAGCAAGGTGGTCGTAGCCACCTAACCAGGCGCCAGGCTGCTTCGATCTAGATAGCTATCAAGGTGTAGATACAAATAGGAAGCTCGCAATACTCAACGCCATGTCCTAGGTACCTTTTTTAATAGTATCTTTGATGTGATGTGACAAAGTTGACGTTGCAACCTGTCCAGCCGCAAGGCATGCAAATGAACAAGTGTTATCTTGGCTTGTCTCCTTTCCCTCGTTCCCCGTCGTGATCGAATAAGAATTAATATCAAATCCAGGTACACCGGTATACGTATCACAATCCATGGACCCCTAGTGGCCAACCGACCCATATCGCCGTCCTAGGAATACGTATAGTCAGCCGCGGAGATCCTGCTTAGGTGTAAAGTGATCTATTGCACATAGTCACATATGTAGGCAACGATATATACTATATACTAAATATCACCGTCCCTTATTCATATTTTTCGTCGCATCTGTTCCTTGGTTGCATGGCCCCACTTCGAATTCCTGGACCATGGATGCAATTCATGAATGATCATCGATTCAATACATCCTTGTGCATATGCAACATATAACTCTGAAGATTATCTGATACTCCGATACTAAGAGTAAAACATAACGTAACGGCAAGGCCGTGATATAACTTGTGGGCGGAATCCCGGCACTGGCCTAAAGTCCGGCAGTCAACCACGAACAGTAGTATCATATACAAATCCTTAAGTAGCTTATACACGCATGCAAACCAGTTAGTCGTAAAGGTGTCCAGTTTCGAGGGCCAGGCAAGTCTTTTCCCTCGTAACGACAAACCCACATTCTCGATTTGCTACATACTAGACTAATTAGGAGAGCCAGAGCTCAAGATTTTCTTTGAATGTTACACAAGTTGAGACACGGCACATGCAACGTATCTTAGTATAGTCTTTCCAAAGGTGGAATCCGCAATGGCGGTCCGAGGATCGCAAGAGGGCGCAGAATGGTCCCCACTCACTGGAATTTTAGATCTAGAGGAGTTCTTGAGATCTAGTACTATAGTATCGGATCCACTTGGTGACTTCGGGGTACATGTACATGCATAACAACTAGGGAGTGCTGGCCATGACAAGTATCCGTACCAGTTGTCAGTTGCATTCTCCCGTCTCCACCAGACCTAATTTGAGAATACACCGATGGGGGAAAAAGCTTTTCTGCAATTCCCGTTGGTCAAAGCGTAGGCGACGTGGAAAATTAACCGACGGCAGATGTACGGTTTTGTGATATATGACACAAAGTTGTTAGGAAAATTCCTCATCTCTCTTGTACTGCCCTACCTGCAGCAAGTCGACTCAAGTCGGTGGCATGATCGTATAGTTGGGACACGGAAGTTGCGCACTGACGTTGCACAAAGAGCAAGGAGAAACGATTCTCCTTTTGATAGAGGGTGTTACGCATATGAATTGAAGACGTGTCAAAATATTTGATAGGTTCTTCCATCTGAAAATTTTTGGCGACTTGGATGTTCGTCAAAAGAAGGCTGTGTGGAATCGATCAAGTAAATCTGATCGGGGAGTCGAGATTCCTTGCGCATGGCAAACGCCCCGTTCCCAGCACCCTGGAAGACAATATCACACTGACCACACCATTACAATAATCCACTGCATATATACAAAATTCTTTGGCCACCATTACGAGAATTATTTCCATCGAATACGGGTACATGTACCGACTTTGAACGCCTGTATGATGATATGCGGTTGACTTCAGGCAACTTACCACATATGAATATCTCTGCCTACGCTAGTCAGTGGGAGATATAACGGAGATTGAGAACCTGCATGATGATTAGATTAGTATAGAGCGCTTCATTAGCTGCCAATTCGAAGCCCACTAATACCACTTGGCCAATTAGCCCGATACTTTTCTCTCCGAAGAGTGGGCACGACCACCACGGCCGTAAAGTGTCCGTACGTAGTAAGCAGCACGCATCCGTAGGCAAGCAACGAGCACATCATTATTGCTTTTGGTATTTGAGGGCCTGCCGCAGATGCGCACTTGCAGAAATGGAGCATGAACGTTACAATATTTCCCCAGTCTTTGAATTCGGTAAAGTAGAATCATGCTGATCATATGCAAAATGCAATAGTTTCCATTGTTAACAACTTCAGCCTCAATCGCTAAAATGAAGATGTGGAGGACGGGCCATGGGAGCCGATTACGTTTCTAGCAAATAGGTGGGAGGTCGGGCCATCATACTGGTATGGGCCTTCACAACTGATTCCACATAAAACCTCGATCACGGCGAAGCAAGGCATCGATACTTGATTCGTCGTCCATGGTATCCACCACTCTGCATGTAAGGCGAGACCCCTGCTCGAAGGTTATCAGGCCGGGGCACGCAGACCAAATTGGAATGGGAGCTTAGGATTGGAATGTTCAGTTGCTAGAATAGAAGGCCGCGGCTCGAAGCCAGCTGCACTCTGCACGCTATGTGATAGACGGAACTATAATCCTGAAGGGGATTTTTGTCGTTATTGCCACAAGTTGCTTTGTATCGCAAGATCACACACTAGCTACTGTTAAATTTGAATAATTAAATACGGTAGGTCGAGCGGGAGCTTATCTGTGTTGTAGTTATCCCAAAGGGTTAGAAGGACCCCATCAGATCTCTTGCATCTTGTACCCCGGATTTCTGCTAGTTCAGCCGCATGAGGGTAGCTCCCTTTCCCTCGTGTAGGTCCGGTAGTGAAAGCTTTTGGGGATCTCTATTAGAAGACCGCATGGTAAATTCTCTCAAAGAGTCATCAAGATGAGAAGTCTAGTCTGGGACGAAGGGGCCGTGCGTCTCCCGTTTCTTCAGCTGCAGTACGATCTCATCGTCAGGCACTCAGGAAGCAAAAAACTTGTAGGTGCTTATTTTCTCAACCAATTGGCTGGATCGTATTCCGTTCCAGCGTGCTTGTTCGGGTGGAGACGAAGTGCCTCATTATGCCCGTTGGGTGGTCTCCCTTGCCTGAACAAAAACAGGGTTCCAGTGGGATGGTGATTGGCTGGTTCAGCGGTTCGCACTTACTTTCTCGTAGTTAGCGGGCGATTTTAGATTAGTCCTGTCCTGACCAAAAACGTTGCGAATAGTCAACTATTCAATTGTGATCTAGAGCAGCCATCGACGGCTTGAAACCGACATTGCATTCAATTGGACCTGCACGGCCATTTCACATATCCGCATGATATATGATTGCCTGTGGAAACTAATGGGCGCCTTCGGATAAGAATGAGGTGAAATTTCCCGGCGACGCATCTTACTTCCGAAAAACCTCGATCTCGGAGAGCATATTTTGTTCTGAGAATCGACGATATGCAATGCGATGGCTGGCTTCGATGAATTATGTCTATCATTGGACCAACTCTGGCAGCTTCACCCACATACATACCCACACCAGGTCTTGCTTGTCTTAATATCCTCAATAAAAGGGAATTAAGCCGCGCAGGGCTGGCCGTGTCGTGTGATTCGCTGGACCTAAAGCCTATGTGGGGGGTTGACAGGCCAATAATCAGTCATGGCCTGATCCTGCCCTCTTCGCATGTTCGGGGAAGACGGATCGGTATCAGATGTGGAGCCGTCGGTAATCACAATGCCTGTCAACGAATAAGAAAAGAAGATGCTGTAGATGTCTCAAGGCAGAGCATGGGAGAAACCTTACCTAGACGTCCAGGGCGAAGAATAAAAGGTTCGATATCTCATATCTGGAGGCAAAGCCGGCAGCAGACGGGCACATATTTGGTAACGTATATGTCCTCGTTAGTGGGTGCATTTTGGTCCGCGTCCGGCTCAGTATTGAGCTAGTGATGGCACCGTCCGCCCGCGAAGGAATGTCCCTAGTTCACCGACCGGGCCGGACCCGTGTTCGAGCCGGAAACCTCGTGCAAATTACGGAGTGCTCGCTCCATGCCTGTTAGTTTGTTCGTTAGCGAGAGGGGATTGGGCTAATTGAGTTCGAGTGCTCGTGTCGCACTAAACCGTCCCGAATCCCAAGATCTCGTCTGCTGTCGACGCGATGCAGCTCTATAGATCTAACAGGGAAACGCATTGCATCGATGGAATTAAAGAATTCGGGGTTTCAGCAAATCAGAGCCGAGTGATGAAGCCGGATAGACGATTTCCACTTGGTGGTTCATACTAGTGCAAGTGTGGATGCGATGCATGATCGATGAGGGATTCCATTGGGTTGACTGACAGCAAGCTTAGTCAACTTGCACTTGCACTTGGGGTTGAGGCGAAAGCCCGAAGCTGGCCCCTTGCTCCGGCACCAAACATCCAGCAACCTCGCTTCTCACTTACATCGAGTTCGAGTAGTAAGTAAGCATGTATGGAGCTTAGTGAGCTTTCGAATTCATGACACACTATCTTCGGGTCGACACCTTCCCCACAGGCAAGGGAGGGAGCGAGGGGAAAAAAAAAAAAAAAAAAAAAAAAAAAGGGCATCATTCCATCTCTGCCACCTGTGTAAAGGCCACACAGACACACACTCTTTCTCACCGCACACCCTCTTTCATGCGTAAATAGTATCATGGCTGCTGGGCGAGTCGATGATTCCAGCCTAGTGTTCCGGTGTGCAGAAACGTATGTGCGTCCAGACGTACTTACATACCTACTTACCTACATACACGAGTACTTACATACTACATACAGGCTACTTACATACATGCAAGACCGACGCAGAATAGACATGCCATGGTTGGGTTAGAGTGCAGCCCAGGCCGCTTGAACACCCCAGTGACCCGAGACGGCCGCAAGTGGTCATCGGATGCCTCATTCATTCGCTCGCTGACAGTCGAGTCGTATGCCGATGCAATGCTAGCTAGCTCCATATGAGCAATTGATGCAACCTTTCGACACGGAACTCGGAAAGGCCCTACGAATCTATGCTTCATTCCAAGCTACCAAGTCAAACTACCCAGTCTAGTTGACTGAGCTTGCGAATTGACCAAGCCTTTCCAACATTGGACCAATCCCCTGGAAACCTTGGTAAATTAGCCGGATTAGCAGGTGATTTTTCTCTCTCGTTTCTATCCGTCCGTCACTTAATTAAGCGCCCACTGCCAGCATGTCTGGTGGGGGCGCTTTTGCGGGTCTGCCTTTCAAAGCTCGACGCTAGAGAAAGAGCGGCCGGCGTGCCTTCTGAAAACTCGAGCTATGTATGTACGATGGTCTTGATTGACAAGCGGATCCTGATACGACCAACTAGCCTTGGAGCAAAACCAAGCTGAGGGTGTTGCGCCGGAACCTTTGGATCTGACCTGCCAGGAACGGAATTAGCACAGCAGGAGTATTCTGTTCAAAACCTGCTTCGCACCTGTCCAAGACGGACTAAAACGAGGGCTTCCGGTGGCAGTATTTGGGCTAAATCCTCAGTGAAAGTCCCACACGTGTCCAGAAAATACGGAAACCCTGATTGTGGAGCTATCAAGGAAGTATTAATATGGATCTGATATAGAGCTCCAATAAATGGCCGAACTATTGAATCCTTCCAGGACGGACATCGGTGGCTTTGAAACATTCTGCCATGACGCAAAATGTCAGAGATCAGTCTTGAGAAATCGTGATATCACGAGGATGCGTGCTGTCCTGGCCACGAACCGTTCCGATTCGAATTGCCAGACGGATGTCTAAGCGAACGGTAGCGACCGTTGGGTCGTGGATCTCACGCGAATTCCAATGACAAATTCCCGTCGCTTCGATCAGTTGAGCTTTGACAATCGTGGCGTAGGAAGACTCCGACCGCTATCCTCATATTCGTGTCTTTCTTGGTTTTTAAGTTATGGCACCAAAAAAGACACGCCGGGGACCCCGAATCGGCATATGGGTCGCCTCCAATGTGATTGTCCCTGAATCAAACTTGCTGGCTAACCAACTAGCTATCACCGTTCCAGTATCATTGGGTCGCTAAACCGGTTTTTACACGAGAAAATCCGGGGCGGTTACACCATGTTGACAGAAGGAACCCACCGTTATTTGGCTACGGGCCTGAAATTAGGACCCATATGCATTCTTTATACCGGACGATCAATCTAACCACAAAAGTTGTCGGACTGGCCTCTCGGCCACGCAGGACTGTGAGGAGGAGGAACCCACAGCTTGGCTCCAAGAATGAGCGAGGGCACCAAATTTAGGTATCTCGTACCTGTTGCCGACGTTTCCCAATGCTGCATCGGATGGGTTCAATTTGAACGGCCGCATATTTTAGGCTTCGACATGTCATGATAACAAAAGCTAGACACAGGTATTTTGGGTAAGCCAAAGACGCTGACAGGGGCCATCCCTGGCCGAAGCAACTCGATCACTGGTCGGCACCGTCATTGGCACTAACTGCTTTCATGATCAGGTAGTGCCCAACTCATTTTAGTCTACTGTTCAGACGGGACGAGCAGCATACGATAACAGGAGGTACCGCGATGTTTGTACAAGGTACAATTGAATTTGTCCTCGTGTCATAGAGAGGCTACAGTCCGGAGTAGTGTGAGAGAATACCTCCTCCCTCCGCCTCCTTTGCCAGCCTGGCGGTCCATGCAGGCCGAAGGAACTACACCACACACCGTAGCCAGCGGGACCCAAGGCCCTTAACTTTCTCAGCCCGCGAATTGGCCCTCTTTTTTTTTTTTTTTTTTTTTTGTGATCGAACCTCAGAACAGCGTTTTTTTCTGCGACTCCACGATGTCAAAAAGAGGACTAGCTCGAGTCTATATCTCGACGTTCTTAAATTACCATAACACCATGCCCCGGCCAGAGCACCCCAAGGACCACACCCGTAAGATAATCAGCGCGGCCGGCTTGGTTCGTTAGCCTTCGAAACCTGCCTGACTGGAAGAAGTCGAAGACGCATGCTTTGGTCCCCTCCAGCCGGACACTACTGCTGCCGTCCGTGAAGTGGTCCTTCCTATAATATGTCCCTCTCGTCGCCCACCACGTTTAGAGATCTCCTCCTCCCAAACCCCACAAGAGAAAGACTATCACGGTTTTTCTTCCCTTACCAAGCCTGGAGCGCAGCAAAGCACCACCCACACACCGACGATCCATCCACCTCCCCTCGCACCCTCGAGCCTCTGGCCTAGCTCCCATTTACCCGCATATCCAAGTACCAAGCTGGATGTTATATTCTAGTGGCCGAAAACTCTTCTGCTCCCTCTGCGACTTCCGCTAGTCTTCGTAGTCACTGGTTCTTCTTTTCTTTTTCCCGTTGATATAATTTTTTCCTTTTGATCTTCCTCGTGCAGGAGGGTCTCACACAGAACCAGCATCCCAGAGCCTACCGGCAACCCTCATCCGTTATGCAGGAAGACGACAGGACCAACAGTTCGCAGCTTCAGTTGAAGCAGCACGATAGATACTAGCCAAGGGGCCTCTGCATAGAGGTCATTAAAAATTATACAATCATCGCCTTATATTAACTTTCAATCTATCCATCAATCAATCAATCAATCTATCTATCAATCTATCCATTAACCTATCCATCTATCTATCTACCCATCTATATTCACCAATCCCTCCATCCATCGCCTCAGGAATCCTGAGGAAAGAAGAGCTATTATCGAGCCTAACAACACAAAACCTTGAACACCCTTGCTCGAATCCATACAACGGCTCCTTGAAGCCTGCGATCGATCATACCTCAAAACGTAAGTTTGAATTGGAAATACCTCCAATTGGACTGACCGGCCGATTTCTTGGATTGCGGACTAATACTTAACCTTGGTCCCCCGCTCAAGATATAAAACCCTTCCCGCCTCTCGAAGCCTTTGAACCGCACATATCCGGCTTGTGCCCGTCTTGGTTCTGATCCATCAGCCTGCCTGGCCCGCCACCACCACCAGCAACACTTCGGTTCAACATCCACTAGTTAGCTCTCGATAACCTTGAGCCAACAGAAAAACAGCTAAATCACCTGAATTAATTATTCAACTATACCACCGACCTTCGCATCCAATACAACCCCAAGTGACTAACCGACTTGCTGAGTCCGGCTGTTGGTCGTTACATCTATCAACCATTCATGCTTCGTTATTGACGAGCTGAATTTTATCTCAGGGAAACAAGAGGATATCTTTGGGGGATATATAACGATGTCACCACGGGCTAGCAAACCCCAGGGATTGAGATTATCCATATGCTCAACGACATGCTCTTCAAATGGAGATTACTCTGCTGGATCGGTGACTCCCTCGTCTGCCACAACCTTTTCTATATCGCCTACCTCATCGCTGAGCGTCAACCCACCCTTCTCATTATATGCAGCCTCAAGTGCTAGCTCTGTGAAGGAGGAGCCCTTTACGCCTGGTTTCCTAACGTCCAGTGATGAAAATGAGGATAACGGAGACATAGCTGACACCGAAGCTTCTCCTCCTGAGCAAGAAATAAAGGCGGAAACAACCGAGGACCCTCAATTTGAACTTGAACTTAAGATCGAGGACACAACCCCAACGTCGCTCGTACCACAACAGCCAATTAAACGCCCTCGTGGACGACCACGAAAGAATCCTCCTAATCCCCCTGAGCCTAAAAGCAAGGTTGCTAAAGGAAGATCTAAGACGGGATGCTTGACATGTAGAAAGCGTAAGAAGAAATGCGATGAAGGGAAACCAGAGTGTAAGCGAATGTGTTTATTTTCTAGGTTGGTAACTGAGCTGATGCTGTCGATTATAGGTAATAACTGTGGTAAGAATGGGTACGTGTGCGAGGGATATAGTCCCAAGACCTATTGGAGGTCGGGTAGAGGTGTGTTATCGCCCTTTGTTACATATACTATAGCCACGGTTCTAACCGTGTAGTCGTGCTTAGACGCCAGTCATCGGATGCCCTTCCAACCAACCTTACCCGCCCTGATTGAAGGTGTTGAATCGGATCTTGACCGAAAGCTCCTCAATCACTTTGTTGTGACTGTTAGCTCAGTCTTTTCTCACCTTGGTGAAGAAGGTAGAACCTTCAAGGAGGTATTGCTACCGCTCGCCATCGATAATAGCGGCCTTATGCATTCCATGCTCTGTTTAGCTGCTTCTCATCTGGCAAAAACGGACCCGTCCGTTAGAAACGCCCAGTATCACCATAAGGACCTTGCCATTAGAATCTTAACTCAAGGCATTAACAGTTTGACCCTCCAAGAAGGATCCGTCATTGACGACTCGACAGTCGCTACTACTATCGTTTTGTGCCTCGAGGCTATTGGCGAGGGAGACAACACTGGTGCCCACCGCACCCACATGGACTATCTGAACTCCGTGGCCGACAAAATGAATGCCAGGGCTAAGGCAAAAGATACACAGCCTCACGAGCTCAAGTTCGCGAGATTCTTTATAGAGTTCTTCTATTATCATCTCGTCCTTGATGGCATGACCAACATGAGCAGGAGACCTACTCTCGACCTCAGTACTTTTAGCCGTGCTCCAGCTGGGCAAGCTCCCCCAGCGCCATTCATGCCAGAAGCATTGACTCAAGTCACCACAGCGGAGCACGTCGAAGAGAGTAGCGAGGCGGGTACCTTAATTGGGACCCTCAACCAGCTATTCGAAAATATCTCCCGCATCACCGCCCTTCGGGATTTAATTCGGAAACGCAAAGCCGACGAGCTATACCCCACGATAGATGAGGTTATGCTTAGCAAAGCCGTCGAGATCGACGAGCAGGTCCGAACCTGGAAACCTTCCCAAAACCCTACACAGCCTTATCGGACTTTCTACGCCATGCTCTACCAACAGGTCACTTGGATATATCTCTACAGGACCATACAGCGCTCTGTTCCAGATCCTAAAATTAGGATTGCGGTAGACGAGGGCCTAAAGTGCCTCGCTGCTCTTCCGCCTGGATTATACAGTTATGGTGTTTTGCTCATGCCGGTATTTATGCTCGGCTGTGCTGCGTTTGACGTTCAACAACGCCCCGAAATTAACAGGAAGTTGGAGGAAATGAAGAGTGCAGGTCTTCAAAACGCGTTCCATGCACAGAGAGTTGTTGAAAGGATCTGGGACCTTATGGATTCGGAGGATGAGACTAGTTGGGATTGGGAGAGGATTATTCATGACTTTGGTTACAATTTCCTTCTTTCCTAGGTCTTGCGACGGTTGGGAACTTAGGACGGCTCACATACTCGTGCTATTCCGAACACAGTGCGATTCTAGTCCCCCTTGAGTGGGAGGAACTGGCTAGTGCGTCTTCGATTCCATCTGTACTATTCTTTTTGCGAGTATCCTTTTTTAGTTTCTTTCCCCCTTCTCTTTTCTCTTTTCTCTTTTTCTCTTTTCTTCTTTTGCAGCATCATTCCCCCTAAAATATCAGAGCAGAGGTGTGGCGTTTGTGGATGTTTTGTGATACATTATACTCTGAGTACCCCGACTTGCAAGTTGTTCATCATGATATATGTTTATGACGTGTAATACTGTCTGTTTCCTCCCTTCCTGCCCCCATATCATTTGGTTCCTCTTGTTTGTTTAGTCTAACACCGCTTCTATGTTTATTCTTTTTTTGTGTTTCTGAGTATATTAGCCGTCCATTTTTCATTTTCATATCTTCTACCTTTCATTTTCAAATATCATTCTGGAGTTGGTGGTTTGGAGCATCGCATGCGCTTGTTTTCAGTTCAATCTCCTCATTACAGCATAGCAGAGCAAAGCAAAAGAAAAATAAAAACACAATTCTGACGGCCGTCTGAATACGAATTCTTTTTTCCTTTCTATCTCCTTTGTCGAATACCTTGATCTCTCATTCATTCGTTTTATTGGATCTTTGGAGTACGGGAAAGTGCGTTTGGAAAAAGAAAATTTCATATGGGTAGGAGCTACTTGGGATTGGTGATTTGTTTTTTTTTTTCGACCTCTCATTTACTACAATACATTTTTTTTTGAGCCCTGTTCAGTTTTCCTCACCGTTTCCACTGATCGAAACGGCAATGTGCCGTTGGCATATGTTTTTCATGATCAAGATCGGAGGCCAGCATCGTTTGTTCCTTTATTTTATTTTATTTTTTTTTTTTTTTTCGAATTGCAGCATGATGGACCGAATTGCATATCTGCATCCCGTTTGAAGACATGACTTGCTTTGATACATAGACGGCCTGGGCTCTCCGCCTCACGTTATCCAGCGCATATATACAGAGACATAAAAAGCCAGTCGAAGATGCATGTATACAATTGTATGTACAAAAATCTATACGCACTATCTCACACGGTCCAGACCCGGATCCATATAGCTTCTTCCATCATGTTCGCGCTCGGAGGCTGGGTATTGTTCGATCCTTTGCATTTGCAATTGATGAACTTGCAGTACGGTCTGGGACCGAATCCTTTGTTGGATAGATTATTATGCGTCGATAAGAAGTGCTCATTTTGCGTCGTGCGCATGGTGGCGAAAACCGCAAAATTCCGGTATTAGTAACGTAAATTCTCACAGGTGGCTTGTCATGATTCTGTTGAAACGTGCAGCAAAATTAAATAATTAGATCTAACGCTCAAGCATTATTATAACTTATTATTATTTGATTTTTAAGACAGTTGGTTTCCTGGTCTTTCGGCTTCACTCTCCCTCTCTACCTTTTTTTTTTTTTTTTTCGATACTGTTGTCGTACAGCTGTAACCCGGCTGAGACAGTTTCGCTTGGTTGCACTGAATCCCAGCATAGGCGAGTCGACTGGATTCTGGACAAGGTTCTCCGCACGGGTTCTACTTCCCGCCTTGTGATGTCATTCTCTAATCTTTTGTATCGATACATGCTTGGGCTGGTACACTACATTATCTAAGAGGGGTATATTTGGATTGATATGCACGTGAAATCCCACTGGCGGCTCGAGGGTCGAAAGAAGTTTTCGAATGTTCTGCACGAAAATCGAGAAGCATGCATAGCTGGCAATTGCCGGAATGTGATTAACTGCACGTGTAGTTTCCCTCGTCCCCACGCTGCGCTGCATGTCCAACGAACCAGAACTATAAAAATTCCTATGGCTGGCTGTCAGTTTCGGCTCCTTGCTGGGAGTTCTAGTCGCTGCATCAATTCGATTATAATAATAAATTCCCAGCTAGTATCCATTCAGCCGCCTTGGTGTCTGTGGGAAACAATGCAATAGCTCGGCCGTGAAGGAAAGAAGGGAAGGAACTTTCCATGTTTTTAATTTCAGCATATACTTCTGGAGTATTATGCATTGATACGAGGGCCGACGTTTTATCCCCAGTTGTGCAGTACTGAACGGTATGTCCTGTTGAATGCATCTCGTTCCAGTTGGTATATTCGATTCTCCACTTTTTCTCGGTGACTGCTCTGCAACTGCTCTGTTGGATTCGATCTACGAACGCCTAATTAATTAGTTGCCGGTCCCGCGATTCGGCACGAGGACCTGACATCAAGTTTGATCAAGACAATTTTTTTTGGTCTTTTTGAACGGTCAAAAGGTTTCAGACGCTCGTTTCAATGGGCAGGGTCTCCCTCGCTAGCCTTTCTCGAGCGACCCGTCCTGTCATTATGGCGTTATCAGCCCGTTTTCACATTACGTCTAGAAAATTCGCCCAGTTATCTAAGTTCCACGTAAGAGGAAATCAGGGAACTTGCTAACTATGGGTGGTGTTTTATCCCGTCCTTGTCGGACCTATTTGTTTTATTTTTATTTTTTCTTTTGATTCTCTGAGGTTGCAAGTTGAACAACCTTTCTCCTTCTTGTCTATCGATTCCTGGAGGTTTTAAACCCTCAGGGATTAGTGCGGGGAAGCACAACCACTAGCCGGGAGGCGAGCTCTTCTTCCATTTCCTTTCCGTTTTTTGCGTGGTTTTAAGCTTTTGGTGGTCCCGTGTGGCGGTTTCTTCCTGCTCTTGAAGGAGCTGGAGTTGGCGTTAGGTGATCCTACTCAAAGTTCATGTAGGTGCCGGAATGCAGTGCGGAAATGACCAAGTGCAAAGCAGAGCATTCAATTTCGGGGCTAAGGAGCTTGCCGATGAATTCGGCTGTCCGACTCGGGATGAACCAATTCTGTCTGGTGTGGCTTAGATTTATCTTATATAATATAAGTAACCTGATCAGAAAAAAAAAAATGTTGGGAGAAAAAAAAAAAGTTACGCCAGGTCAGGCCAGGCTTTCTGGCTGCCACAAGTTCGAACCTCCTTGATTGAGGATATATTAGTTATACGTTGTAAGTTGGGGGTCACCGGTCCACGGGGGGGCTTCCGAGTGCCTGAGCGCGAGCTTGAGTATCGCTACTGCGATTTTTATTGTGATAACTACCAGAACGCTAAGTGTAGAGCATTTCGCTGTGATGCCACGGACGGGCGGACCCACTGATGGATAATTGTGAATTGCGAATACGCGTACGTACCGGCCAAGGATGGTTCCAATGGATGTATTTTAGCCTGCTCGTATCCAAAGACGCGATGTGCATATCAGAGCTCAAATATCGATATATCAATCGCGTGTTATAATATCACGGGATGTGTCGAATTTTCACGATCCCAAGGCCCTTGAACGTTAGCTTGGTCCGGAGTACCTCGGGCTTTGCGAATCCAAACCGATCTCATGTTTCTGCCACAACAACTCATCCAAACTCGAGGCTGGTCGGAGGGCCGCCCTGACTAACCCTGTCCGGCAGGTACAGCCGAAGAGGCAGGGTCCATCGAGAAGCACCGATAGGCGAGAATGCCTTATAGGTGAATTGCTATCAAGGTTGCATTTGGCCGTTTGTACCCCTCAAGTTCCTATCACGTTTTGAGTAACTACGGCCGAGTTGGCAGGTCGGGCCTCTCCAGCTGTCATCCACCGAATGAAAAACCTCGATGTTCTGGGAGCTCTAAAATCTATATGCTGAGATCAGGCGTCTATTGCAGCTATTTTGCTTGCAAAGGCACAGTCGAGGCGAGGTGCAACTAGATTCGTCTGGCCTTTCGCAAATTTTTGAAGATTTTTTTTTTCTGCCTTGGAGAGGGACCTGATGTTTGGTATACGTATACCCGGAACCGGATGAAAAAAAGTGGATATATAGTTCGTAGAAGGCCGATACTTTGGTCGGGATTCTTTCGATAGTCTCGATATTTCTAAGCTACGCTTATCAGCTTATCGTATTCGCAAATTTACTATATCTACCGGTTGACCGCCGTTCTCTTCGTTACATCCAGGGAATACCTGCAGCGATCGTTCGGCTCAGAGGATTATCGTTAATCCGAGGTTCTCATCGACATTGAATCAATCGAGGTAAAAAAAAATCCCATCTGCGGCATAGGTATTGTTAGCCAATACCGTACAAGCATAGCCCAGAGCTGCAGAGCAGGCATCTCGTTCGTCACAATCACAAGCTCCGCCGCGCAGCAGCGCATAGCCTAATCCACCGCAACCGCAAATACCGCCTTTTTCACCCAGTAAGAACCCCGGACGGGTGGTAAAAAAACCACACACCCACTCGTTTATAACCTATCGCGAACCACACACTCGAAAAAAAAAATCACAACTATGTCGGCGTCCGATACCCTTCCTGCGCGGGTGGAGCAGGTGATCAATGTCAAGGCTGAGCGGGTTTTGCATCCGTTTTCCCCGTTGACCGTTCAGGAAATCACGCAGGCTGCTGGGTTGTTGAAAAAAGAGCATCCCGGTGTGGAGCTTAACTTCAAATGTATTACATTGCGAGAGCCTGAGAAGGAGCTTATGAAGGAGTGGTTGAAAGCCGAGGAAGGGTCGAAGCCGCAAGTTGATCGTAAGGCGTTTGCAGTTTATTATATTGTCAGGACGGTAAGCAGGGATTCTTCGATAATTGTAGTTTATCCGTGGATGGGATCCATGCATGTGTGTAACCGGGTAGGGACAGAGCTAATCTTGATGTTATCTTGGATTATATCATATAGCCGGATATTTTCGAAACCGTTGTCAATTTGGAAGATGACACCATTGAGTACAAGACGAAGCTCGAGGGCCTCCATTCTTGCGCAGATGGAGAAGAGGTTATGGAGATGGAGAGGATATGCTTGGCGGATGAGGATGTTCAGGCCGAAATTGCGAAGCTTCAATTGGACGAGGGAACCGTTGTAGTGTATGTATATCAGTTGAATTGGTATCCTGGGCATTCTCGTTCACTTGCTAATGGTGGTGTCCTCTCGCTAGTGCGGATCCTTGGATTTATGGTACGCATATGCGGCGTGGGTTTGCAGTATTAATGCAGCTTCTAATTGCTTGTGGTTCTAGGATCCGATGGTGTCAGCGACGAACGAAAGCAATGGCAGTGCTATCTGTACACTCGACCAAAGGATAACGCGGATAGCAACCACTATGCCAACCCAATCCCGATTTCCCCAGTTGTCGACGTTGCCACCAAAAAGGTTGTCAGAATCGATAGACTGCCAACTGGTATTGACGATACAATTGAAGATTATAAGCCACACAAGCCAACCCCAAATGAATATACGCCTGAGCACCAGAAGCTCCGAACGGACCTTAAGCCGTTAAACATCATCCAACCGGAGGGTGTCTCGTTCAAGTTCTCGAAGAATGGCGAGGAACTCGAGTGGCAGAAGTGGAAGTTCAGAGTTGGGTTCAACCACCGTGAGGGCATGGTCATTTACAACGTCAGTTACGACGGGCGAGACGTATTCTACAGGCTGTCGCTGTCGGATATGGCGATTCCATATGCGGATCCTAGGAAGCCGTATCATCGAAAGCAGGCTTTCGACCTTGGAGACGCTGGCGCTGGGTATGTCCTCATCCTTGTCATGATGATGCTGTCGAGAGTATGTATTAATGGTAGTCTTCTGTAGATTGATGGCCAACAACCTCAAGCTAGGTTGCGACTGCCTCGGAACGATCGCATATCTCAGCTTCCCAATTGCAGACGACAAGGGTGAACCGGTTGTGATGGAAAACTGCATCTGCGTTCACGAGCAGGACGCCGGTATCCAGTTTAAGCACCTTAACTACCGCACCGGAAACTCCGTTATTTCCCGTATGCGAGAATTAGTCCTCCAAAGCATCATCACCGTTGCGAACTACGAGTATATCTTCGCATTCATTTTCAATACCGCTGGTGAACTGTCATATGAGGTCAGGGCTACGGGTATTCTGTCAACTGCGCCACTTGACCCTGAGATCAAGGATTGTCCAAACTTTGGTACTATTGTTCACCCTGGAGTCCTGGCGGCACATCATCAGCATATCTTCTCCTTGAGAATCGATCCTGCCATCGATGGATTCGGTAACAAGGTTATCTATGAAGAAGCCAAACCGATGGACCGCGATGATCCTTTCAACCCCTTCGGAACCGGCTACTATGTCACCGAAACCAAGGTTGAGAGCGAAGGAGGCTTTTTGGAATCAATCGAGAACAACCGTGTATTCAAGATCCAAAATCCCAAGCATAGAAACCCGGTCAACAACAAGCCAGTCGGGTTCAAGATTCAAGCTCCACCATTCCAAAAACTATTGGCAGCGCCGGATAGCTACCATTTCAAACGAGCAGAGTTTGCAGATAAGGCGGTGTACGTGACAAAATACAAGGACTGGGAATTCTTTGCTGCAGGTCAGTATACAAACCAGAGTCGTGGGGGACACGGTATCCGAGAATGGGTCAAGAGGGAGACCAAGTTCGATACCGAGGAGGGAGACGATGTCGTTGTTTGGGTTCAGTTCGGAATCAACCATATCCCCAGGATTGAAGATTTGTAAGTTTTGCGTATCCCCCTTGATAATCCCCTGGTGCGGTAATGGGGATGCTAACGGATTCCAATGAAATAGCCCCGTGATGCCTGTTGAGACACTTAGGGTCCACCTGAAGCCCGTTAACTTCTTTGATAAGAACCCGGCCTTGGACCTGCCGCCTTCAACGTACGTATACGTAACCTAGATGCCAAAGTTAGATTATTATAATGAAGAGAATATAAATACTGACCGGGTTTATAGACAATCGATCAATAAGTCGGTTTTGTTGACTGTGGATGGAAATAGCCACAAACAGGAGGCTGCGGTTAATCCTGCCCCCTGCTGCCAGTAGTTGAGCTGGAGTTTGGTCTTAGATGGCCTAGTCTTTATGTATATATGTCTTTGGGAGCGTAGCCTACCTATGTCGGTGTAGTTTGAATTCAATGTCATGACATCGTAAATATCGTCGAGCATGAGTGTCTAGGAAAGTGTGTTGTGGAGTGTGGTAATTCCCAACGTGGCGTGACGTCTATTTGTGGCTAGTGCGCAGCCAAATGTGGCTTGGCGTGTCTCTGTCGATGCCACAGCGACAAGTTAAGTTGTGTGGAGCTACGGTGGCCCAAATTTTAGCTGCATCCAATTACCATTACATTACCATTCGACTTCGTCCTTCAAATCAACTTCGTAGCATCGCCATTCCTTCATAGCATCCCGGCATCCTCCTTCTGGTCCTGTAAGCCCCCTAAATTTTGGTCAAGCGGTTGGTGGATGTTGGCACTGCTGTTCCTAGCTAACGAGACCCCACTGGAGCTACCCAGGCATATTGTAGATTCGCCCTTCGTCAGGGCACGTATTTACCCGCCACAATGTATCACTACCCTAATAATTCACATCCCCCAACCGACCCCAATGCCTCGAATAGGCCTCCGATGCCGCCTCCGCCTGGTGGACAATACCAGCATGGTGGGCCGCCACACGGTTCCTCCCCTTATCAACAACCTGGTGCTCCACAGCAGCCATACGGGTATGGCGCCGGTCCAAATCCATACGGGCAGCCTAGCCCACCAATGCAACCACCAGATACGCCGGGTATGCTCTATGGGTCAGGTGCTCCTGGTGGACATGACGTTGGAGGGCTAGCTGCAGGCATGGGTGGAATGAGCTTGGGAGGAGCGGGGACGGAACAGCATGTAGCAGCTCACGGGAAGAAGAAGAAGGCAAGAGCATATCATACTGTGGATTCTGTACCGACAATGGGTGCTATGGATGTCCCTCCGGCTGCTGGCTTCGCCGCTGCGCCGCCTATGCTACCTCATGACGCCGGTTCAGGGTTTGTGACACCTGGTCTGCAAGGACAGGTGGCCCCAGCATTCGGGCAACCGCAATTTGGCGCCCCTGCACCATCTCCGTATGTGCCAGCTAGTGGGTTCCAAGCGCCAACTGGTCTTAGCGCGCCTTCTGGTGGTCAATTGGGGGAATACAGCGCTGCGATCCATCCTCCCACAGGTACGGGACCAGGCGCACAGCATAGAGTCGACCCAGATGCGATCCCATCCGTCCCCGAGGCTCGTGAGAGTGCCCAGAAATATGCGGACTCGCAAATCTATCCCACTCTGGAGCGCCACCATCCTCCTCCCGCTACTACCGATTTCCTTGCCCACGATCAAGGCAATTCGTCACCCAAATTTGCCCGAATGACGCTTAACAATGTTCCTGCGACTGCTGAACTTCTCGCTCAAACTGGTCTGCCTCTATCTTTAATCCTCACACCACTTGCTTCACAGAAACCCGAAGAAGGACCTGTACCAGTGTTGGATTTTGGAGATACTGGTCCACCACGTTGTCGCAGATGCAGGACATACATCAATCCCTTCATGCAATTCACCGGCTCTGGCGCCAAATTCGTTTGCAACATGTGTCTCTTCCCTAACAATGAAGTTTCACCGGAGTATTACCAACCGATAGACGCACAGGGACGGAGAATAGATCGCGATTCGAGACCTGAGTTGTCGCGAGGGACAGTGGAGTTCGTTGTACCTAAGGAGTACTGGGCTAAACCACCGACACCTCTGCGATATCTCTTCTTGATCGAGACTGGAAAGGAGGCGATAGATAAAGGATGGACGCATGTCGTTGCGAAATCGATCAAGGCGGCCTTATATGAAGGCGTCGAAGAGGAGGCGGGCGAACCTGATGAAAATGGAGAGCCAACGACACAGATCAAGGGTCGGAAGTTGCCAAAGGGTTGTAGGATTGGAATTGTCACATTTGACAAGGATATTGGATTTTACAACCTAAGTGTAAGAACGGACCGTCTCTTTTCGTGGGATATAGCTGACAATTAAATAGCCAAAACTGGATACTGCGCAACTTATGATGATGACCGATCTTGAGGAACCTTTTGTTCCTCTGGAAGATGGCCTCTTTGTTGATCCATATGAATCAAGGTATGGGTCATGGCTCTGGAAAGTAGACGCCTGTTCTAATGCCTTGTAGGACTCAAATCGAAGCGCTTCTTGACCTCCTTCCTGCTCTTCATGAAAATACCCGCGTCCATGAAACTGCCATTCTGCCGGTCCTCACAGCTGCGGTATCCGCTCTCGAAGCTACTGGTGGCCGAATACTGTGCTGCATGACGACGCTTCCCACATTAAAGGTCCATGGTAGCTTGGTTATGCGTGACGACCCAAACACACACGCAGGCGAAAAGGAACGACAACTCTTCAAAACGGAAAATCCTACGTATATCGCACTCGCCAAGAAGCTAGTAGACAGTGGCATTGGTATCGACATGATGCTTGGTCCTTCGACATACATCGATGTAGCCACACTCGGCCATTTATCCGCGACATCGGGTGGTGATACCTTCTTCTTCCCTAACTTTGTAGCTACTCGCGACGGGCCTAAGGTTGAGAGGGAAATTGATCATGCGATAACCCGTGAAAGCGGCTTCCAGGCACTGATGAAAGTCCGATGCTCTAACGGCCTGCAGGTTAACTCTTACCATGGAAACTTCTTGCAAAAGACGTTCCAGGGAGATTTAGAGATGGGTGCTATTGATGCTGATAAGAGCGTTTCGGTAATGTTCACATATGACGGCAAGTTGGATCCTAAATTGGATGCGCATTTCCAGAGCGCATTGCTGTATACGACAGCTAGCGGAGAGAGGAGAGTTAGGGTCCAGAATATTGTTGCCGCAGTTACTGAAGTTGGAAGGGAGGTTCTCCGATTCGTTGACCAGGAGGCAGTTGTTTCGATAATCGCCAAAGAAGGTGGGTTATTACTATATTGTTTTGAATTTTGGTGGAAGTGATGCTGATTTAGGTCTTTATAGCTGCAAACAAGATGGTTGATCGCAATCTGAAGGATATCAGACAGAGTATCACAGATAAATGTATTGATATTTTGGCCAACTACCGCAAGCACTTTTCGACCGGCACGCCTCCTGGCCAGCTGGTTCTTCCAGAGGGTCTGAAGGAACTCGCAATGTATATGCTCTCGCTTGTGAAATGCAGAGCATTTAGAGGTATGTCAATTGGCGGAGGCTTTTTTATGAGCAGTGACTCTAATGGTGATATCTACAGCCGGCCCCATTTCTAGCGATATGCGAACTCATGCTATGCGTTTGATCAAACAAATGCCGCCCTCCGAACTTCTGTCTTACCTCTACCCTAGAATCTTACCTCTTCATACCCTTGAGCCCGAGCAGGGATTCCCAGATGCGAACACAGGCCTCCTATCCATCCCCTCCCAAATCCGTGCTTCCTTCTCCCGAATCGAAGAAGGTGGCGCGTACCTCGTCGACAATGGTCAAACATGCCTCCTGTGGTTGCACGCCCATGTTTCGCCCAACCTTCTTGAAGATCTCTTCGGTGAAGGGAAACAGAGCTTACAAGCACTTGATCCATTTGCGCCTGATATCATTCCATTGTTGGAAACACATCTCAACGCCCAAACTAGGAACCTAGTACGATGGATGGAAGAGCGAAGAGCTGGTAGGAAGATTACAGTCACCCTCGCCAGACAGGGCCTGGACGGCAGTGAATTCGAATTCGCCGGTCTGCTCGTCGAGGATCGAAATAATGAGGCGCAGAGCTATGTTGATTGGTTGGTCGGGATCCATCGGAATGTTCAACTTGAGGTGAGTAAAGTTGCTTTGGAGAAGGAAGGCAAAGGGTTTGCAATTTTTTAATAATTTGTTAGTTCGATAAGCGTTTTACCCTCTGATCTGGACCCTCTCTCTCACACACTTTCCTCTTTTTTCTTTTTTTCTTTCTTTCTTTCGTTTAATGGGATCTTGCTATTTTGGTGGAGGGGTGGGTACATTAGATATGTGGACAAGGCTCGGGCTTGATAGAATATCTGCATACGCATAGCATGTTGGAAAGGCAATAGAACATCTTCTACAAAATCACCTTTACATTGCTCGTCTTCTCATTCCTCATGTATCAAGTTGTAACTTTTGCAGTTTTTCCAGCATCTTCCATTGGATTGAATAACATGAATGCTAATCTATTCTGGTATAGGTTGCCGGCCAGCGCAAAAAGGACGACCATTCGGACGATTTGAGCGGCTTGACAGGACTACGCCCCGCATACTGGTAGAAACAGACCACGGGAGACGGAGGATCGTCTTCCAGCGGTGGTCTTGGACCTCCCACCCCTTTACCTTCACGCACATCCGAACCATACCTAACGCCCGCGGAGAAAGTAAAAGTCTTTACCGGTTTGGGTATAGAGATTGCATCTGGTCTGCTTAGTGGTGGGGGTGGGATGTATGGCTTCTAAGTGACGGTTTTCATATTACCCTTTTTTTTCCCTTTGGTGATGCTTTATTACTTTTCACTGTGATTACTTGTTTCCTTTTCCTTTTCTTTTTATTTCTTATGATCAGGGAAAAACGATTGAGCTATTTTTTGTACGTAAGACAGAAAAAAAAGCGGATTGATGGTTTTTGTTTATTGAAGATTTTTCTTGGTTCTTCGCCATTCTCGAGGTCTCGTTGGTGTTCTATGCAACGTTAGGCAACAATATGATCGAGACTATAAAGGCTCGTAGAAACATGAATTTCTCATCGTAGTGGGATCTGTGGATCTCAATGGGGATCCGATTACAGCTTAAATTTGTCTCTTTCAGCCCACAAGAAACAATCTTTATTTACCAGGATTCATCCACTCCACCCCCATCATCAGTCGCCCATCCATCTTCTTTCCCGTTCCCATCTGCGGCATCGCCCCATCCAATAACAGGGACGGGGTCTTGACTACTACCGCCCGCAGCACTCGATTCGCCAGCCCCGGACTCAGTCGTTTCCAACTTCCGCTTCTTAACGCTTGAAGGTTGTTCTCGACTTTCACTGGGCTCGCTCACACGCTGGACGGTGAATCCCTGGATACTATCCCCGCTATCATCGTCGTCCTCATCATCCTCATCGTCATCACCGCCGCTCCCATAATCCGGATCATAGTCCGCTTCATCATCCCAATCGTCATCATCCGCGAATCTATTACTCCTGAACCCCCCGCCATCAGAGTCATAATCATCATCGCTGTCATCTTGATAATCTTCATCCCCGTTGTCGTCTGTCTCCCAACTATCAGTGCTATCGCTGTCGGAATCAGTGGCGGCTGAATATCTACGGCTTAATTTATCTTGTAGTTGTTGGGCTACTATCTTCCCTTCTTCGGTTTTTTCATACTCCAGGTTGGTGCCTTGGAGGAATAGGCGGATTTCGTTGTTGGGGATAAAAATCAATTTTCGCAGGAGTTCTTGTTCGTGGTTTGGGTTGGAGTTTGTGAAGGTTTTGTGGTTTGGGTCGACGATGATGTCGCGGTATTGGACCCACATGCCGTTCCATGGGACGTCGCCGACTTTGGATATGTTGTATCCTTGTAGTCCGTTGCCTATTAATTACCACGGGGCGTTAGGTACCCGTGGAAATCTGGTTATATAATACATTGATGTGGGTCAACTTACTATGCTGGTCGAAGTAATAAACCACGCCGTTTTGATCACCAAGCCAAAGATCCCAGACCACAAGCGTATACTTCGACGAGGCCGCCAGAAACCTTCCATCTCTGCTCAAACTCAAATATCGATCTCGATGCCACCATCTATATTCATTAAATCCAACGGCCAATCTCCCCGTTGGTCGAATCATCCGTTGTTCAGGAGGGAGTGACAAATTTTGGTTCGGAAGGTCCAATGGCCAAATGAATATCTCCTCCCGACTATATCTGCTGTTATGAGTCCACGTTCTGGCGACCGAATCATCTTGTTGTTCCGCACCCTCGGTATCGTGAACGTGGCCACCGACGGTGGCCATTAGATGGGTATCGGTCATCACGAGACAGGCCCATCCATACCAAGATGCCTCCCGGATATCGAGACTGCGGACCTCGTGATCCAAGTCGAGAATGTTGATTGTATGACCTGTTTCGATAGCGATAACGTGGAACTCCATGCAGGAGAGGCTCTGCCCTGACCCTCCAAAGATGATGACGTTGTTATGGTCGAGCGTGATGAAAACCTTCTTACGGGTTGCGTACACTACGACCTTTGAGTTAAGTGAGAGGCCATCATTATCTAGGAAGTAAGATGGGCGTCCCCGTGGGAAGTTTGGATGTTCGAGCGATTGAACTGGAGACAATGTCGCCGCATCGTAAATATATCCACCGGACTTCAGGCATTTCTGCCAGATGAGGTCCGAGGTTGGTCCGGCGGCGAGATAGTTTCGAAGTGCAGCGCCGCGAAGGTATGTTCGTGGATCGACTGTGGTTTTCTCTTTGTGATAACCAACCTTGAAACAGCTGATAGTACAAGGTCCCGACATTCCTATGTCGTCGGAAATGATGAGATAGTCGCCACAGCTGCGATACTCCCACTTGTGAGCATTCTCCCAGATACTGGGCGGCTCATCTTCACCCGCCTGGTAGCGAGTCTCATGGACCCACCAGGGTTCAGAGGCTGTATTGGTGGTGTCTGATCTGTGATCTATCTCTAGCGCCTCGATTTCCCCGAGGAAAGGTACAGAGTTCAAACTCCACTTGGCTTCTCCAAAAAGATTCCAGCTAGCATTGACTGCGACAATAGGTTCCATCGGGTGACGTGGGTCCTTTTTGATCAATTCGGAAGGAGGAAGGGCGAGCCGATCAACCTTTGCGGCGATCATGTCAGGGAAGGATGATGAGAGGCGTTGATAATTTATTCTAAGATTGGGGTCTGAGTGGGCTTGATTGCACATCTCGCCGTACAGTGAGTTGATAGCGCTCTCGACGGCGGCTGGCTGCAAACACTCTGGGTTCTTTTGAGGTGTTAAGTTGAAGTAGTTTCGATACGAGCCGAATAGAGTCTGGTTTTTGTCCCAACGGCGAGCATGGGGCAGTGTATTCGATGAATCTACAGGTGCAGCCCATTTTAAGCTCCCTGAAGGGTACGCCGGGTCGGGTGGAGAAGTCTTCTTCTCGGGGGGTAGGGCAACCTCTGTAGTTGCTAGAAGGACGAGCTCTTCTGCAATCGTTGCTCTGGTTACACTGGTTCCACTGGCGCTTTCGTCATCCTGAGGGTTCTGGCTGTTAGCGGAGGCGCCGACGGTTCCTTGGGATGGGTTTGAGGAAGCATTGGATCTCGCTTTCGTAGTAAATACCTTCCAGGGTCGCTTTTTGTCACTTGGGGATTGAGCGCCTTTCTCGTTCTCGATCAATTGGTTGGTAGGCTTATCATCCGTCTTCTCATCCTTCTTTGGCCCCGGCCAAGCCCAAGGCCCTTCGCCAAAAACACCATTCGTTCCTGTTCGGATGACACCCTTCTGCAAAGTGGTCTGGGACATGTGGATAGGAGGTGTGTCAAATATGATATCGTTGTGGGGTCGAGGCCAAACCGCAAGTTGATCTGCAAAGTATACCCAGGCCGCCTCCTCAAATGAAGTCTCACCGGGGCACAAAGAATCCGTGAACGCTGGCGTTTTACAAATTTGAATCGGTCGTGGCTGAAGTCTCATTCCCTCCGTGGCCGACGAGGTGAAATCAATCTTGCGAGTGACGTAGGAGTCTTTGCTTCCAGTGTAGTCCTTTGGTAGCTCCGACAGCTCGGACATAGATGAGAGAACTTGTGTAATCTCAGGCTTATGGCCCGGCTTCGCCATGTTATTACCGACCCCAGCGTCCGAAGCATTGTAGGCGACATTAGGAATACGGTTGAGACAGTGGATGTTTCGAACGAGGTCTCTGTACATGTAATTCCATCGACCGCCGTCACCATCGACGACATATCTGCCATTGATCAAGCTGCCCTTTCCTAGTTCGTTGAACTTTTCGGGGAGGATTCTGGCACTTGATATCTTCGTAGCGAGGTTTCGCCATAGAGCTTGGCTATCGATTATGGAGCGCCAACGGTGGCATGTTCTTTCGGCCCGACAGAGGGCTTTAGGGTCGTCGATGGATGTAAAGATGCGATAGAGGAGTTCGGGAGGGAGTAGATTGATGAGGCATTCCGCCTCTGGGGCATCCATGTTGATTGTGCCGTTTCGAGTAGGGTTGATGAAGTTGAAGATAGCTGGGTTTCTAGGAGTTTATACGTTTGCACGTTTGAAGGGAAATGGCGCCTGTATGCAGCAACAGCACCTGCAGCTGGGTTGCTATCGATAAACTTTCGTTTGACAGAAAGCTTGGCGCTGGAAAATGCCAAGCCAGGATCCAGGTATTTCTAACGCTAGTTTTCATTGGGACTAGCGCAACGACGTTGTTGGAAAATGGGAGGTCAACAAATCAGATTCGATATCAATCCCCGCAGTCGACGAACATGGACAGCTGTAGCTGCGCTCGCAATTGTGGCCATGAAATCGTGCCTGATAGTATCGGTCGACTATCGATTCCGATATTGATACAGCATAGTGGTATTAATATATCTCGCAATGTCAGATGCTACAAACACCACAAACTTGGCGTCGTTGACAGGACTGGCACAGCGTGTGCCTGGTCTCTTCGACGGAATTCTTGACTGCCTCTACCACAAAGATGTCGCTTCCCTCCTCCAAACCTGCAAAGCGATATATCCCGCCTGCTACCGTCGTATCTGGTCAACCCTGACTTTCGGATACGTGGAGGAATCCGGGAGCTCGTCATTCGCCAATAAAACCGAGGAAGATCGGAATCAGCCATGGTACCCCGCCCACGACATCGAAAGGCGGGTTTTCCATGGTTCTCAAAGCCATATCTGGAACTGGGAACTATCAGATCTGGGTTTGGAGCATACGAGAACGATATTACTCGCTCCGTCGGTATTTAAAGAATATGTATCTGGAGCGCGGGGGATGTGTGATCATATTGAGAATGTATTCCTATCTGATAAATTGAATCTTAAGCGCCTAATTATCATGATGGAGGTCGAAAGTAGGTTTCTTCTATACAAATAATGGTCGTTTTGTGACATTAGTTTGGAATAGTAGGAGAGGCTGTATAGCTGACATTACATGCGTCTAGGTCCCCGCCTAAATACCAAATCCAACCCCTGTTTATTCCTAATCCTAAGGGATTTGAGGGACTACATCAAGTCGAGGCCGCCGCGAAGCCTTTCCGTAGAGATCCAAATAGAAGGGCTGAATGTCAACTTGATGTCGAAATACTTTTGCCTTTCGACAGTGACGGAATTTACATTGTCCGTAGACTACGGGACTTGGAGTTACGCCGTCTTCATCCTACTCCATCCGATTCAGGCCAAAGCCGAGGAACTCTCGACCGTCTTGGCCGATATGGTTAACCTTCGGAAATTCTTTTGGGATGCATCGCCATATGAGTTTCAGAGGAGGCCTACGTTGTCCCAATTATCACCGCAGGTGGAAAAGCTTCAAGCGGTGTTTTCTAGTCTTTCCCACCTGCGATCATTCATCATTAACGGGTTTATTTTCCATCCGCTTTTCTTCCTCAGACCTCCTGAAGGGTTGACCGAATTTCGAGTCCTCAGCCCAATGGTGGACGAATGGTGGGCCAAATTCGCAGAATACCCATTTCCAAACGTCGATAGCATATTTATTCACTCACGGCCGAAAGTGAATTCATGGCTGGAGGACCTGGGCGAGTACAACATGACCTCTTCTCTAGCTTTGGAATCGGTATCCGTCCGCGGACTACGAAAATTCAAAATATTCGGCCAAGGCCACATTCCTGTCGATTTGGAAGATTGTATCATCCGGAACAACCCCCAACTCGATGAAGATTCTTTACGCCACGTTTGGTGGCGACGCGGTGCCGTTCATGCTTTGAAGTGCTCCCAAATCGCAGATAGACGAGCTTTAGCAGCTGCAAAGGCACTTTGGACAACCATTCCAACTCGCCCTACCTCCGATGGGGGATCAGTCGTAGGTACCACCGAGCTAAGCGAATACCTCAAATCGCACGCCGCGCAGGAGTACCCCCGACTATTCGCCTCCGACTGCTACAAAAGCGAACCCACAACGGAAACGGAAACGGTCTGGAGAGAAATAGCATCTTCCGCCGCCCTAGAATTCATCATAAGGGCCGAGTTATGCACAAGGATCATCAGCGAACAATATATGCACAAATTCCCCGATGCTGAAAGTGCAAGTCAGCTGAAATCTCAGTTCTTCCTTGATTCTTTGGAAATGTTGCTTAAATTTTCTCATGAGGAAATGTGGGGCCTTACGGAGCTTGGTATTCGAGAACTGGGACACAAGTCCTTAGTCAGGATGCAGGACCAGATTAAGAAAGCGGGCCTAAGGTGGGCGGATACCTTTGCGGCATCATTAAGGAAGGGGGAGGAGATAGACATAGATGCCACGGTGAGGGAGTGGACCCCCAAGCTTGTTGAAATGTATGAGGAAGAGGCCAAGGACGATGTTCCCACTCCGTACGCGGAGCGCCGCGCGCCGGCACACTACAAACGTATCCCGTTGGCAGATCTAGTCAGCTTATTTTCAGGTTGGCCATCTAAATAATTCGTGTCTCCGGCGGCCCATACTTTGGCAATAGCCGTGGGATCTGGTATACCACGAACACAGTTTTATCAATAACTTCGAATTCCGGGATATGTAAATAGTTTCAAGGGTTGAGCGGTTGCAGCGGAATCGAATTATTTACACAAGTCTAGCCCGGCATATTTCGAAATTCCTCGCATCGATGCTAGTACCTCCAATATCGGATTTTTGTGACTTCTACCACTCGTAAGCTCTCGCACGGGTCTCCGCATAACCGTTCAATTACGTGTATCGCCTTATTATATATTTCCGTGCTGATCGTCTGACAATTCACTGTCTCATAATCTGTCAAACTGTTTCAGAATCACTGGCTATTGAGCGTTTAGACTTTAAAGTTATTAAATTCCCGCGCCTACCTTCGCCATACTGACATTCTATCTAGAACCTCGTCGACTCAACGCCAGACCAACGGGCCTCACAGATTTCTCAACATCAAAACCCCAACCAAGTAATTAAACCCTACATACAATCCACAAAAACGGAACCTATCCACTCATCAACGACCATGTATGTAATACCACCCAAATCTGCAGGGCCAACATCACGCTGCATGCAGCTCTGTGTAACTCCAAACTCGCGAGCTCGGTAGATGGGAAAACCTGAATTCGAAAACATCCCAAAAGTATCTAACCCCAGATACTTAAGCTTCCCGCCCGCAGCGAATTCTAGAAGCTAGCATACTTTGGAAAACTTTTCATGCTATAGAATATTCTGCCACGTGGGATCCCGGCATAGGAATTATCACCCGGCGGTATTGGCGTATGAGGGCGAAGATATTGTATTATGCCATTGGCCGGTAAATATAGTCTCGAAATTAATCGCTCCTTGCGTCAAGTAGGTGAATCCACATGTCGATCATGCCAGCAGACAGTCAGGCCAGATCCCACAGCATGCAAAACACCACCCCGCCTAACAATCCAGATGCGCCATAAGGAGGGGTAATAAACCATCCTGTGGTACCACGCCGCGCGAGTCATCTGCAATGCAAAGAATCATTTTAAGCTTGTATACGTGTGACCCCAAATAAAGCGTGGTTGAACACCATAGGCACAGCTTTCCGAATAAAAAAAACACTGAAAAAATAAAAAGCGAACTTGCGAATCAGGATATCACAAGAATTCGATGATCATAGGTTTCGAATGTTGGGCTGGTTTCGGGAATGGGCCGAAAGTATTGCGATTGTATTTGTAGGGTTCCCGCGAGGGAGGTATTTGGTACCTTTTGGGGAGGTAGAGGGGATAGGTAGAAGTAGCTGCTAATTGACGAATTAAATCGAGGAGTGAGGATGAGCGGCCGGAGGGGAGGAGACATCGAATATCGTGTTCCCGGGCCCGGAATGAATACAGTGACTGCGGGGCCCAGCTGTCTTGTGCATAGAAACATAGCTATCCCATATTGTAAATGGGAACTATATCACATAGCCGCTGTCATGGTCAGGGGACTCCTTCGAGAGTGGCGGGGCCATAATTGGGTGGATGAACCATTGCCGTCAGGCCCATGCATGAACTTGAGTAGCCGCATCATGTAACAGCGGCAGTAGCTCATATGATCATGTGTCTTCTTAAATCTCCGTAGTAAGGCCATACATCTGGGTCCATGGAGTTATTGAAACATTTAGAGGTTATCGATGTTCCCGTTGTTTAAACGTTTGTGACGTCTGCGTGAAAAGCTGCTGGATAGACACTGGCATCTATAGATCACGTAATACCTTTCACGTTATAAGAAAGTACGAATGTACGGTATATGGTAATGAAGAATGGTTTTGTGCAGCAAAAAGGCTAATATCAACCTAAACAAGACTCGCAGTCTTCTACCACAGAAGCAATAAGTATACACAGGAAATGAAAGTAAAAAAGAAAGAAAAAGGTTTGTATATACAAAGAAGAATTGAATGAGAATGGTAAATTTTGAAACCGATATCTATGAGGGGAGACCACAGGGCTCCCGAAGTGGATATCTAAACCAGAAGAGCACACCCCCATATTATAACGCCTGAGCCCGGAAGATGCAAGAAAGCCGCCCGAAATTCCGATGATAAAGAAGCCGCAAGTGCAAAACAAAAGTGAAACGAGGAGTGAAGGATAAGAGAAAAAAAAGGAAGGATAAGAGGGAAAAAAAGAAAAGAAAAAAGGGGATGTCAAATGAGAATAAGAAAATATGATCGACAGAGATGGATAAGGACTGCCAAGCGTTTATGCAGTGACATCAGGATGAATGACTTTCCCCTCGACGACTGCGCATTTCTCTGCGACGCCGCCACACCAGATGCCCTTTTGGCCGAAATCGTTCTTCTTCTTGTCTCGGCAGCCTTCGCAGACCCATCCGAAACATCCCTTGCAGCACCAATTCTCCTCCCACCGGCAGCTCGTGCAGGCCTCGATCCAGCCTTCCCAACGGCATCCGCGAGTAACACACTTCTCCCATCTTCGCTCGCAAATGCCCCACCATTTGTCGCCGCCGCCTTCGAATTCGTCTTTGAATTTCGCGTGCGCTGTTTCATTCTTGCAAAATCCAATGTCGATATCGATGCCAATCCGTTCGGCGTATTTCATCGCCCTAAGTAACTCTGAAGCAATAGTCCCATCGGCCCTTGGTAAAGCCGGAATGTAGAACTCGTGGTAAGATTTATACTTTAACGTTCCATTGTCGTCCATTTCCTCGTCGCACGGCAGACTGAGGTAACTTGGGACCGGAACCGGTATCTTTTTGAAATTCCTCGGTCGCGAAAAGCCCATGGCCCACTTAAGCAGCCTTGGACTGGCGAATCTGAAAACTTCCAACGTCCACCCTCGTTTTTTGGTCCACTCTTCCTTTGGAACTATTTTGCCAGAACGGTCGATGACTTCGGATCCTCCATCTTCGGTATCCACGAACCGCCAGCCGTATGACTTGCGAAAATCCCCACGGATGCCGACTTCCCAGTCTCGAAGGTACCCGGATATCTGCGCGATACTCAAATCCCAGAATCCGCGAATAGATAGTAATCTCAGATTCGTCCATAAACACTGATTCGTGAAAATCATATACAACAAATCCTCCAAAATCCTATGATGGGTTGAGTTGAAGCGATAATTATCAAGAATCAGCACTCGGGTGTGATAATACGGCGAAATCGGCGTATTCGGCGCATGATTGTTTAAAACTTTTGCAAGATATAGTAAAGGATCGATAACGACTTTGGCCCTGTAGGTGTAAGGCGTGTTGGGCGCTATTACGGCCCGCGGACAGGACAGATTGATGGTGCGCCACAGTCGGTGTTGTCGGTCGATGTTTGTGCGAAGGAACCGGGATGTTTGACGCAAAGCGATGAGATCGCGAGTTGTGAGATGCGACAGCAGAATCGGCTCTGTGATTGGGTTTACGAGAAGATTGAGGATGGAATTTTCTGTAGAACTCGCCGGTTTCTCGATTTTTGTGCTATTGTTGCCTTTGGATCTGAGGGAGTATCTCGATGGTTCGCTGGAGGCGCTGTGAAGGCCTTGTAGTCTGCTCGCCTTTAGGGAACCGAGGATGGCGATACGAGTGCAAGCCAGGGTGGTCGGCTTGGATCGTTTGTGCGAATCGTCGGGAGAGATATAAGGAAACCTGGTTTCCAGCGGGAATGCGTTTAGATACGGGACCTTTTCAAAGGTTTCGAACGGGGAGGAAGCCATTTGGAGGGGCTGTTTGTGCATGTGTCTCCTAACATGTAGGGAGAACAAGACAAGAGTCGGGAGATGCGAATGAAGGTTGGTTGATGTCGCTGGTTAAATGGAAATTAACGACCGAGGTGAAGACTAATAGTGCAGTCTGGTTGGAGTCTAGTTGTATGTAGTTGTATGTAGTTCGAGGGAGGGGTGATGTTGAAGCTGGAGAAGTTATATTGGCCGGGCTGAGGGGAGGGGAATCCACAGGAGGACAGGAGAAGGCCTCTCCTCCTCCTCCTCCTCCTATCAGCACAGCGACACCCCACCATCATCTCATCGACCTAAAACTTCGAGCGATGCCCGCCCGCTAGATGCATTGATGTTCCCAGATCGCAGGAAGCCATCCTGCATGGTCCTACGACCCGATCAGGCCAACAAGTCCCCAAAAAGCGCCCAAAGAGGCCCTCCCAAAAGGGGGCGCTATCAAGGATCAAATTTCCAATGAGTCCAAGCCGGTTAGTCTGAATCAATGAGGCCACCAAATGCGCAATCTTCTGTTCTGCATTTAGGCGACATTGCCTTTCCATCCGTCCCCGGCCAATCAGCGCTGTTCTGGAAGCTGTGGTATTTTTTGCCCGCGCAACACAGCAGCCGGCGACTGGGGGTTGAAGAAGCTGCCAAGGCCCGCATGTCACACAGACTTGGCGGCAGAAAAGGGTAATGTTAACCCCAGAATACATACTTATGTTCCACCGCCGGACGGAGGATGTGTGCTATGTCTGCATGGAATGTATTAAGGATCTCCGGAGGAGATTTAGATCTGAGACTGGCTGGCATTTCGACAGATGACATGCGGGAGCGTCATCCGCCGGGGTGTGGGATGATCCTGTCGCACAACCTTATTTTGACTACTCCATTTATCACGATATACTATAGGGTTGCATATGCAGGATTCAGTCTATCGAGATCTGTGACTCTTGATCAATTGACCTGGGCCTAGATCTAGAGATCCTTGGCCTGCATGCGTGTCTAGAACGCGTAATATGATCGGGGTCCGGGTAGGAGACTTCGAAACCAATCAGGATGTACTCTAGTACTCTACTATATATATTCGAGGCTAGATGTACCCTCCCCCTTTTTTAGGCCTACGATGACTAAATCACGGGCTCTTATACGCGAAATGTTGATACTAGTACTCAGAGAGCGATATATGTTAGCCCCGAATTGATAGATGTAGCTTCGAATCCGATAGACGCACACCTCAAGCCAAAGTAAAAAACAGCAGTGTTTGTGTCATGATCAGTATATACGCGCTGGGGTGCGTCAGCATGTTGGTAACGATATTGCTGAACCCAACTGCAGTAGTCCCACGGCCAGCCTAACCAAGTTAAGCCTCAATTTGAATTCTACTGCTTCTAATTTATATATAAAGTCTAGGTACAAGTTTATCGGCGTTGCAGCATTTCCAAAAGTTTTGATGCAAGTATAGTGGATTCGAGGCTAAGTATAGTAGCTCGAATATAGGCACCGATGCATGCGCATGGCGAAAATTGTACAAGGATTTCGAATAACATGCCATGACGAATACGTATCACGTATTCCAGGGTCAGCCCTGAGTCCCTCGAGGCGAGCTAGATTTTATTTCGGCACTAGAACCTTTTAGCACGTCGCTAAGTGGAGGTAGCATACGAAGGGGGGTATGATGGGATTACATATTTCATTATCGCTTATTCCCGTCTGGGAATAAGCGATGGCAAAAGGGATAATTTGTTTAAATCAATAAGGTCACCGTTTGAGGTAGTGGAAGGCAGAAATGTCAAGGATGAATATGTGGAACCCTGTCCATTGTGTTGCCCCCATGGGCATAAAAAGTCAAGAGAGAGGAAACTAAGGACAAGATATGCTTAAGACCCCATCGATGCTATTGCCTATCAGCGGCAATTGAAAGGAAAGGAAGGAACACGAACAAAAAGCGTAAACATGTGGAACCCAATCAATAATATTGCCCCCATGGGCATAAAAAAATGAAAAGAAAGGAACTAAGGACGAAGTATGCTCGAGGCCCCATTTATAGTGTCGCCCCCATGGGCGGGAAAAGTTATTCATGAAATCGAGATGTGGATGGTCCGGTCGCTCAAAACAAGGCCTTTTCAGCCTGTGCCTTTAAATTGTCAACGACAACCTTCTGCGGGGGAGCCGGATTTAACAGCAGTCCTTTTACCGTCGAAAAGAGGATGGCCGCTGTGGCCGGGTCCGCGGCGTGGACCTTCTTGCTGTTAAGCCTGTTCTGGAGGAGGCCATATAAATTTCCAAGACCTTCAAAGCCTTTATTGTCGATGTCTGGGATTTCTTGGGTGTAAGCTTTATGGTAAGGTCAAGAGGAAAGAGTAAGAGGATCCAATACGTACAAAAGCTGGGGGGTTTGAGGTATATTACCTCAAACCCCTCTGAAGCTGCAGCTAGCTGGTCCTCCCCGAGGGAGGCCACCAGCACATCGTCCCACTAAAAGTAAAGATAGGGCTTGGGTTAGTTAAAATTCTGAATAGTGAGATTCGTGGAAAACATACCGAGACGATGACACCGTGTGCCGTCAGGTCCCCGGCGTTGCGAACCGTTCCTTTCGACTCATTCGGAGGTCTTGACATGCCGATATCCATGATATCGGCATGTTCAGCCCACTTCGAGGACCAGAAGGTCCTCGCGTTTTCGCTGAGTAGGCTGGTTGTCGGTAAATCCTTCTCCTCAATCCCCAGGCAGCCGAGTAGCAGGTCCTTCATCGCCCGAAGGCGAATGGACACTGCTATCGGTGCCAGGGTCTCGAGTTTGGTCAAAATCTCTGAGTTGGATTGTTTGAGGTTCGCAATCTCTTCATGGTGCTGAGCTACCTGTGCTTTCAAATCCTCGGTCGTTTGGAGGTGGGTTTGTTTGAGGTCGGCCATCTCTTCATGGTGCTGAGCTGCCTGTGCTTTCAAATCCTCAGTCGTTTGGAAGAGGGCTTGGTTGAGATGTAGAAACTGGTCCAGCTTCATGTTTAGGGCCTGGACTTGTTCTTCGAAGGTGTTTTCACGCTCCATCAGACGCCTTCCACCGATGTGGGTCCTTGGCAGCTTTGTGATCGGGCAATTGTCAAGACAAGCTGGTGAAGGTTGTATCCTCACATATTGTGACCCTCCAATCCTGATGGTTGAGATGGGAGACGTGTCTTTCTCAATATAAGCAGAGTATAATCTTTTCCCAGGCTTAGTAAGTTCCAAGGAAGTCGACGACATCTTGATGATGTTGGTGGTGATGAGCAGAATGCAAAGCCAAACCCAGGGGACTTGGAATGGGGATTCTGACGTGGCGTATTGAAGGATGGATTGAGAGAGAGCTGGAGAAAGAGAGAGACGGGGAGAGAGATGGAGAGAGAGAGAAAGATATGGGCTCCGTGTGTTGTCTGGTTCGCAGGTGAAAAGAAAGAGAGGGAGAGAGGGAGAAGCAGAGAGCGAGAGAAACAGAGAGGGAAGCAGAGAGAGAGGTAGAGAGAGAAGCAGAGAGAAGCAGAGAGAAGAAGAGAGAAGCAGAGAGAAGAAGAGAGAAGTAGAGAGAGAGAGAGAGAGAGAGAGATCTTGGGGTGGAGGTAGCTTTCTAGATCAAGTCCTTTGGTCTGTGCGAAAGTAAAGAGGCAAGAATGCAGTGTGATGTAGTAAGGAAGGAGGTGTTTGGGAAGTTGTAGGTTTGAAGGAGGAAGAAAGGGAAGGCCTCGCCTTTTATAATGACGGCGTCGGTGTAGACGCAACGCAGCCCGATTTTTGATTATATTTTAATTCCTGTCAATCGATCGATAGACAATCCCCGATCCCCAAGTGACTCTTATCCAATCAATCGATCGATCAATCGTTACCGGTTGTGGTGGGATTTAGGAAGATCTTGAGAGATTCAATGTTAGCATCTTTCGAGTTCTGCTGGCACATTACCTAGGTAGGTACACACATGTAAATGGATTTAATAGCCCTACGATATTTCCTTGCCTCTATCAGTGCCTGGACTCAAGGCTAGCGATAGGCATGTACCGAAGTACCTAATTACCTCTGTGCCAGGAAAGGGGTCTATTGATACGGTACTAATACGACATGTGACCACAATGCGTATTACAACGGTATATATGCGGAGCATAAAACGCCATATAATTAGGATTACAATGTATTCAAAAACATTTAAACACTCTTCTTCTGGCACAGTATCTCAGTGCCTACCCGCCTCTCTATCTGACTATCACGTCTCATTTTACGTCGAGATCTGGATTTACTAGGTATTTACCTACCTAAGTACGTACTTGAGAGAGATTATCTAGGAGAATACTACGTGCTATGAATTGAGCCAGATTTTCTTTTCCCACAGAAGGCCTCGCCCCCATGGGCGGAAATTGTGGTATTTTTTTTATCGATGTTCTATGGACGGCTAAAACTAGCGCAAAATGACTTGCGGCTCGTATCAGGATCTTGCAATTTCATCTCGTGGAGTGAGCCGACTCGTTTCAGTAGTTCCTCGCATGACTTTTCGATCGTCAGCTTGACAAGCTCTCTCGACAAACGCCCTGATTCATCCCTCTTTTTCGCGAGATTGATCGCTTCCTCTCTCTTCTTCTGAAGAAGTACCGTTTTGATAACGATAGCAACGTTCGGAGGAACCTCATTGTTCAAGTAAGTCCATAAGAAGCACTGTTCAACATTCATCCTGTCCAAGAGGTAGGGATAAAAGTCGAATCGCGTCTTTCGCTTCAACATGCCCGTTATCCAGGCGCTAACTGATTCCCCATAGCCGTTAACCGAAACGTTGTAGTACCGACTTTCTCCATCGCGGGTCCAACGCCGTATTCGTAACGACGTTAGTTGCTTTCTGCTTGGTCTGAGTGCTGCCAACCTGCACTTCGCCAGCTTCTCATAATCCACCTCCTCTAAACCCCAGTCGTACGTCTGAATGGACATTCCTTCGTACATTAATTTGCGGTGCAGATTTCGGTTCCACAGTTCGTTCATCATCTCTTCGTGTTGGTTGTTAAATGTGCCCTCGTGCAACTTCCTTATTTTCCTTCCGTCAAATTTTGACTCACTGCTCTCCAAGGCTTCACGAAGGTCGGATCTCGTTCTCTCAACAAAATCATTGACGCCATTCAACTCCTCTCCTACCGTCGGCCCGTAAAGGTCTTCCCAATCTGCTAAGTTCATTTCGAAGGCTCCTTCTCGGGGAATTCTTCCTTCAGGGAAGCGTTCAAAAAAGAACATGATTGGGCCAAATCGTTTGCGAGCATCCCATGCTTTGCACATAGCGATGGTATGGAGCGTTGAGTCAGTGAAGAGTGTCATTGTTTTATACGTGGCAGGATGGGTTATCGGGGGCACTTGGGAACCACTGCCCGTTCTGAACAGCTTTGCTATCTGCTGGCCGTTTTCGATATTTTGTCGTGCGCAGGTCCCCATTAGAACCCTATATTGAGCGGACTCTTCGGCGACTTCAGCTTGGTGGGGAAAATACTACCACAGGTTGGGCGTGAGTTTCTATTTGAGGATATATCCAGATTGAAAAAGGCCAATGGAGCCGGTGGTCAAATGGGGCCTACCTTGTCAAAATTGGTGATCCCCATGTTTTCGAGTTTTCGCTGGATGAGCGCCAATGCGGCTGGGTTTCGATTTCCGTCTATGGGGTCGGCCGCATCGTAGAGTCTGAATGTTTTTATAAACGTTTCTAAGTTGCTCATGGGGTAGCGTCCCAGCCCTAAAATAACTGTCTTATGTTTGACAAAGTCTTGGCCTAGGATTCGCCCAATCGAATCTAACTTGCGGCCGGTGACCGCGTCGAAATAGAGACTGGATCGTCGGCTCTTTCTCTCGATCTGCCATCCAAAATTTAACAATAACGATCAAGGTAGCTCTGGTCTTTTGCATCGCACACAATATTCTTGAGGTTGTAGGTGGAGTTGATACCCTACTAAACCTCTACACAATTTGTCTAGCAAGGAAGAGAAATTACCTTGAATTCAGCCGTGTTCAGATCACAATCGAAAAAGACAACTAGTGTGGGGTTTCTCTCGACTAGAAATGTTTGCAGGGACGATGGTTTGAATGCCAGCCTGATTGTATCGGAGGAGGGGGAAGTGGTGTCTGGAAATTGAATTCGCCCTTCATCAAAGAATCTCTCCTTGTAGTTGCGGTCGTATCCATCGAGCCTTCGCGAAGTAAATTCCATCCTGATGCGAGGGCCATCCTTGAGGGGCTCCCGACGACGGTTCCCGTCTAGTTCAGCCCATGAAAATTGAATTGAGTGGTCTTTCCAATATCTTTTTGATCGAGACTGAGAACCGGAAGTCATTTTAGGCAGTGGCTGGCGATGATATCTGGGAGAAGATTGCAGACGGATCGGTGTGGGTTGACGAAGGAGAAGGTTGGTGATTTTCGATTGAGCTCACACGCGTCTTTTCAATAATGGAGGTGAGAAACAACAAAATCTTTTTTTTAGGGTTGACTGTTGACTCACGTAGAGATATTCATAGATTGTGGTTAGAGCTGAGCCCATAGATACTATACGCATATACACTAGTCCTACTCTCCAAAGTCTTATCACTGCTTGTGGTTTCCGTAGAGGCAAAACTCATATAAGCAGCCTCACGCTTCAGATATACTTAGTAGTCTGTGTTTTAATATCATATGGCTTTCTATACTGTAGGCAAATTTTCCTATAGCCTAAGACCTATATACATTATTACTTAACATTTCAAGCCAGTTGATTTACCACTGAACTTTATGTTGCTCTCATATAGTTGGTACATCTACTGGGTAGGTTGGGTTAGATTTGGTTTAAGAGGCGGGTTACTCTGAGGCTAGTCTTGTAAGCTTGTCTCAAAACGCTTCGGCAATAAGTCTGGGGCAATTTTTGGATCTTATAAACTATCTCAAAGAGAATTTTACAGGACAAATATAGTTTCCTGGGTCGACCGGTCTCGGGATTTCAAATTAATAGAAGCCCTGCAGGGCGATAGTGAGGGTTACTTCGTCTTTCGAATTCCTCTCATTTTTGAATGTAATCTGCCCCTCCGACAAGCATTAAGCGATAGATTATATTAGCAGCATTTTCTTTTGGTATCATGACATTAGAAAGCTATCGAAAGGAGGATCACCTAATGGAACTTCTAATCTTGTACCAAAGATCGTGCAGAGTAAGACTCCTCCTGTGATGTGATTACAGTTTCTGGGCCATTATTTGATATAGAACAGTTTACGTATAATAGTTAAAGCCGACACTGTCATTTTAAGATTTCATGGCCGTGGAATCTACGAACCTCATTTAACGGTACTAGAAGAGGAAATATTTGGATAAACCTGTATACGTACTAGAACCTACGATATATATAGGACCCGACAAGCGCCTGGATTCGAGGCTAATCTAGGAGTACCTAAGAAACAAAAGAGAACTGCGCAACTACAAATGGGAGCCCCTAAAGATGTCGTAAGTGGTATTGTGGCGCTTATCAAGAGCGACAATAGCTCTGAGGCAGAACCCAGGGCGCTTTTAGATGCCGGGAGGGATGCCAGGGCCTAGGGCAAATAGTTCTGAACTTCTAGGAACGATAGAATCTGACCGTCGATGCTGTATATACGTATAATTCTTAGCCAACTTGCTGGAGAAAGCCTATTCACTTGTAATAGCGGAATAGTATGTAGAAAAGGGACTGGTATTAGTTTGGGTTGTCAGAGATGCGGGTTATATATAATGAAAACCCCAGCTGAGGGATTGGTTCGGCTATCCAAAGACTATCCAGCTGTCAACTAATTTCTATCAAGCTGTATCTTACGGAGCACGAGTTTCGTGATCTTCTAGCGTTACTCAAGTCGGTTGCGGAGAACGACAGTAAACTCGAGAGTTTGAGGTCGTTGGTCTACGAGGGATGTCTAAAGTTCCGTTATTTACTTAAGTAGGTATTGAGGATCCCGCTGCCCCAAGCCTCTATCGTGACACCCTAATCTCGTTTTGATTTAGAGGACTTTCTCGTTTTGCCTCTTGCGTGGGAGGGGTGGAGTGAATAGGATCCTGGCCTAAATATCTAGATGGTAAGGGGGTTAGTGCCCCCTTTGTGACGTCTGGGAACGAGACCAGGGTTAGTTTGCTTCTTTTAAAAAACGGTTCTTGGAATCGATGGGGCACTTTTGAAAGAAATACAATAGATATTCTTTCTGTATTTTATATTTCCTTTCGATCGGTTTTGTCTCGAATCCGTGCTTGTCTCGTATACCAATCGAAAATCGATATCCGCGCGGGATCTTCTAGCTTCTCTCTAGCTCTATACTATAGGTTTCAGTTTGTGGCATTTTCTAGCCATAATGTGGTGGCCGGTGTTGAAGGACTAGCTAGCTAAGATAATTGATGACGTCATTGTAGGGGACTTGTGCAGTTGTGTCTGAACATTGATAGAAGTTCAAATGTTACCTATATGTTTAGGGTATCCAGGAAGAAGTAAGTATCAAATAAAGTAATATGGAATGTTACACCTTATGTTACTACGGCCTCGCATTAAGTGTTGTGAGTTTATGCTTTAATTGGGAATTTTAGAGGGATGTAGCATTGTATTCCTTCGTAGCTAAGTCGAGTTCTTCTAGCTCCCACTCCTAAGAAACTTTAGGAGCGAGCTTCTAGTTAACATTGCTGATGAATACAATAGAAAAAACAACAGGTTAAGGGGTAGTGACTTGTCTCCTGCGCAGCACCACCCCTTGGGTGGTGGTAGTGACCCATTTCTTGAAGAAAGTCGCAAAGGGGAATGTTGGAAGAAAGCCAAGGCAATCCAATGTTCGCGATCAGTTGGAGACAAGCAAGACAAAGAAGTTGTTCAAAAGAATGACACTCGGCCTAATCACAAGGCGCTGCCACAAATGATACAACCTTCATACTTGGGGTCGTCACCAAGAGCGCAACGACGACAAACCAAGGCATCCAAGTTGCGAAAGACGATCCCCGCAACACGGTGATAGAAGCCGGTATCATCAGGATCAGCCTTGATACCATCCCACCACTTACTGATAGGAATGTGCTTGACAGCAGAATTGATGGTATCGGAGATATCATCTTGATCCTCTTCAGGAGCGACGGCATACATGTGCGTCATCATCTTGGTGAAATATCGGACTTCGTCAATGTCTCTGCATCGGATTTTGTCGCGACAGATTTTGAGAATCTGGGATCTGAGATCTCCCAAATGGAACTCAACAGCAGCTTCATACATGTGTCCGATGCGGTACTCCAAGGATGTAGTGAGATTATCCATAACACAAGCATGGACCCTTTTCCCTTGGAGCCAGTTGAGAACCTGGCAGCCGGCGTCGGGATCGATATTATCATACTTGAAGTTGATAATGGAATGATCAGGCAATCCATAACGAATTTGGGCGATACGAGAGAGGAAGTATGGAACTCGGCAAAGTTCTCCCTCTCTGGCGCGGAAGGTGCGTTGACCATCTTCCTTTCCGAAAGTGATCTCGACCTCGCGTTCCGCAGCTTGTGGACTGATACTACCTGTCAGACAAGTTGAATTCAATAATATGCTTGGGTTAAACTTACGTTGGTGGTGGATGGGGGATGGATCTGCTGTGGCTCAGGTCGAAACTGACTCGTTTTGGGTGGCCAACTTCTCGGACCTCGTGGTGATGGTTCCAGCCAGACATCGTTTCTATGCGCTAGCTAACCATTAGCTACAAACAGGACGCCAATACTGTCAATAACGCCAATAAACACTTCTTACCGGTATCGAATAAGGTGAAGGATAGTAAGAATTCTTGGGTAGTTCGAAGGGAGGGTTTTGATGATGGTAGTGTACACCTGGATGATGTTGGTGATGTTGATGATGGTGGATAGCAAGAATCGGTCTGTGGAAAGAGGATGACTTGAGAGAGGGAGCTAACATGGGGATAGATTTGCTCTAAGCTTGAGCGCATATAAAAAAGCTTCTTGATGATATTATAACTGCGGCGCGGGGGTACAAACAGAGCGCTCCGTTGTTTGGCCCCTTAGGAGGAGCGGGTTGTCTGCAAGTCAGGAATTACATGCGTGCGGGCCACTCGGCTAGCCAACGGGTTATGAGTCCTCGGGGCCGGGTCATGATTCAGGTCTAGGATCCAGGCTAGTTACTCTTTGCCTGGACCCAAGGCTGACATGATGCCTCTAGGCCCTCGTCATACTGTTTGTTACAATTTACGAGCGTGCGAATTGTGAAACAAAGCTATTCTAATGATTGAATTCTTACGACGTCTATCGCAAGCCTTCCCTCGTGGAGGCTGTGAAAAGGATTAAAAGAAATTAAAGGAAAAGAAATTTTCATTTTATCGATTCCAAAGCTCCTAGCTCTGGGTACAAGACGAATTCCAAAGGTACCAATCCAGATTTAACAAGGTAAACAAGCAGGTTACCAGTGGGAAATTTTAAACGAAGCGATATCCCCTCTTCGGGTTGTTGCAACATAATGTAGGAAGACATTTAACCTTAGCCCGGTCACTCTTTGTGCGGTCTGGGTACGAGACCACCTTAGCCCTGAAGCGTGGGGGATTTAGCGTGGTAAAAGCCATTGGTCCGATTGTGTATAGCCACCGAGAATATTTACCAAAGGGCGTATTGCTCTCGCCACCAGAAATACTTAAGCTTGCCTTTCAACCAAAGCCTGATCGAAGCGGTCTTGATACATGCCAATCAAGAAGGATGCCATAAGGCCCACCCCGGGTACCATTGCGGTTTTGCTTAGCCACTCTGGAGATGCAGTAACCTTGGGAATATTGTCCTTTACAAGCCCCAGCAAAAGTTTGCGATGTTTAGGCCCCGCGAACCGACATACGTGCTCCAAAACATCGAAGTCTGCCTGGGAACTAATTTCTGTCGTAGCCCTAACGCTCTGGAGCTTCAACTGAAATAAGTGCTTCAATAAGGCTACCCGCAATTCTTCCATTTCCTCCGCTTCGTACGACCCGCCATCACAGTACGCCAATTCTTCCAAAACTTCCTGAATAACCGCCAAATTAGTCTGGGACTTATAGCTTTGTTCTCCATAGCCATAAGCCCAGGCAGCCATCACTCGAAATGCTTCAAGACCCATTTCGAAATCTACCTTTATCACACCTTTCTCGTTGGGTTCTCCGCCCTCGCAAACCGTTTTAAAGTATTTCGACGTAGTACAGACAATTATTTGATGCATAGGGAATTCTGGCCTGCGATTAGGGTTGACGGACTCAGGAGGAGAGAGGGTGACGATTAGATCTGCGAAATCGTGGTTGTTGAAGAATCTAAGGGGGCGATAATGTAAAGGCGGTTGGTTAGCAAGGCAGCCCCAGCTACAGTAAGCATGCGGTGCTATCTGATTTTACTTTTGATACGCGATATGATTCGCTGGTCCAGCCATTTTTTGTGGTTTGATGTGGTAAAATGCTCGACGTTTCTTCAAGTCGAGGAGCTCTGGTTGTAAAAGTGGGCGGTACGCGAGTATTATGAGGGGTCTAGACTGTGGTTTGGCTTGTGATGTTAGATAGGGCGGTGGTTGATGAGGAGTCTGTAAAAGGGGTATCTAAGACTATTTTCTATTAGGAGAGTATACGATCGATCGGAATTCTTTTCATTAGGGTTCTATTTCGAGTTATTTCTGGTGGGGGCGAGGCTTTAAGGCGGAATGGATGTTCGTATACGTGCCAACTAGATGCCATTCCTTTCTAGAACGGCTAATGGAGCGGTCTCACGATTCTACATATTCTATCAAGGAGCCTATAGTAGAATTTGCTTCGGAATATATTAATAAAGCTCGGAAGTTATTTTTTGTTCTAAAGTGGAAATTTGAAAATTTGTTGATCCGGATGTAGATTCGTCAATTAAGCCCATCTTAATCATCTTTATACGTCAAGAAGGTTGTCGCAATAGCTTTTCTAATTGCGACCTCAATGCCCTCCTCTGAACAGAGTGCATAAAAGTACTCTTGTAGCTTGAAAAGTTACATTCAATAGTTGATTACAAAGGATACTTATATTTGCCTAGGGAGGTATTCTAAGGATATCTCAAAATCTTGTCTAGGCCTCAAACCCCAGACTGGTCTTGTCCCTAGCCTCACCTACGGTGGCCAATCTAGACTACAAAATAGTCAATATCCTTACCCTTGCCCTAACTTTCGCATACATCTTACTTCTGCTATTAATATTTGAGTAATACTTGAAACCATTGTCCCCTGCGCAGCACCACCCTCTGTTGAAACCAGTTCAATCGGGACGGTTGAAGACCCTCGCGCCATCATTGTTTTGATTTCGTTCGCGGGATTCATGACCAAACCTCTGCCGCAAACTACTCGTAAAATCACGAATACGTACATCAACCCTGGTTTTTAGGAATCAAAAGAGCCGCTAGGAACCCATTGACAGACTCGGGTTCGGTGGCGAGTTTCTCAAGCCAATCTAATGGTACCTTAATCTCTGGAGTATGAGCTTTCAAAAACTTTCTGAGAAATTCACAGTCATTCCAATCAGCTGCAGATGAACAGACAAGGTTCAAGAGCCCCCAAGGAGTATATGTATCTTGGCTGTCACCCTCTTTCTGGAGTTTGGAGCTGAATAAACGTTCCAGAAGTTTCATACGTAGGTCGTTCATCTTCGGGCCTTCGAAATAGGTAAATATGTAGGTGAGAGCCTCTAAAATGGTATCAACGTCGTTCCATTCAGAGAGATCCCAGTCTCCATATATCCAACGGAAGATTTTTTCGAAGATTGATGGAATTGCAAAGACGTGAACAATTTTGCGCCCATCTGCATCACTGAGAGCGAAACTACAGTGGATTTTGAAATAGTCGGAGTAGTCACAAACTAGAGTTTGGTGCAGGTGGTACTCTCGCATAGGTTCCTTAGATCCATCACCGAACTTGAGGATGCATATCATATCAGAGTCCTGATAATTATTAAATGACCTACGTGAATTCCATAAATGCAAGTCATCAGACCCTTAGTTGCTTTCAGGTAGAATATAATCTAGGAGGGAAGTATATATGGTCTTACAGTTTGGGACAGGCTGTACTTTCCGGAGTCTCCATTGTCGTGTTCATTGAAGAATCTATAAGCTCTTCTTGGCTGCTATTCATGAATTAATTAGTGGACTAGCCATGAGAGCTTCTATGTAATTATAATGATGGGGGAGCGCTGTATTTACCGTTGATATGAAATACGATTCACTCGTCTTGCTTTCTTGTGTGCGTTTCACACGACGTTCTCTGTGATAAAATGTTGGGTCTTCTCGCGAGACCAGGTCTTCTCTTTTTGAAGGATTATGGGTGTGCACTAGACGCCGTGGCCGTATGGAATGTTACTTTGGAGGACTCTTGACTTTATTTTGGGTTTGTTCAGGTGGCGGAATAGATTGAGGAAGGGGCGTGTGGGAGATAGTATCTAGGATTAAAAAGCTATATTCTAGAGAAATTTTCTTGAGAGGGAAGGTGTTATTCTGGATCTGGGTCTTGTGGACATCTGAAGCCGTCGCATGATATAAATCTTTGGACTAGTGTTCTATCTCGGGGTTTCTAGAACCCTACTACAGAATATAGGAGTCTTACTCTCTATTTGACTTTTTTTCGCTCTTAAAATTGCAAGGTTAAGACCATTGTACAATATTGAGCGTGGGGCTTACCATTCGGGTACGATATCTCGTAAAATCTAGGGTCTTAAGTGGTCTCGTTCCCAGTCTTAAGTACGGTTGAATTTGCCTTGTGAAAGCGCTTCGTGTTCCGCTCCAATGCTTGAATATGCGTGTTTTAATCCCACTAAAATTCTAATTGCTAATTCTACTCGGATCCTCCTCTTCACTCCATATTCCTGAGCAACTAAATCTTCCGATGTTTGACCCCGCAGCTCCCCAAAATCCATTATTTTATCCCTGTTGACCCTGGTACTTTGAGATCAAAACAGCCGCCACAAGCCCGTTTCTAGATTCTTCAGCGAGATCTTGAAGCCAAGTCGATGATGCTTGAACCTCAGCTGATTTTTGATTTTACGAGTCCCGTGAGCAACTCAATATCCATAGGAAAACCAAACCCACAAATATTCTGGAGTAGGTTCCACTGGGTATGGTTTGAGATTGGTGTATCTTGCATTTCGACTAACAAAGCTAGGAAGTGTTCAAGCAGGGCCGTGCGTAAGTGGTCCGTCCCGTCTCCGCTACAATAGCTGTTTATGTATTGCAGTAATTCTCTAATGGTGACTGTGTTTTTATAAACAGTGAGATCTCGATTCCCATAAAACCAACTAGCCATCAGCTCAAAGGCCTGGTATGTCATATGGAATTTGATCAACTTGTGCCCATTTTCGTCGGTTGGGGCCTGCGCGCACATCCCTTTGATATGCTCGGAGGTGTTGCACACGATGATCTGGTGCATGTAGTAGTTTTTTGATGAGGCTTTGCCGTTGATGAGTTCAATTTGGGGGCCATGTACTGTAGCAATGATATCGAAGTACTCCTGATTATTAAAGTAGCTACGACGGATACACAATGTTAATATATAGCACCGTGAATGAACTCTGACGATATAGCTTTGAGAAACTTTTAAGCTTCTAGCTGGGTATGCAGCATATCTTACTCTTTGAAAGGACCTTCACTTTGTAGTTTTTCCATCGTTGGTCTTTTAATGTTTGGCGATATTGATAAAGGGACTTGATAGTGGTTTGTAACAAAAGTTAGCAGAGTTGACTAAAACTGTAGTCTCCTATCTCCGCGAGAGTATTGACCTTAGGGGTTGGACTTTTCTTGGACTACTGATGCGAGATAGAGTTGATAGTGTGTGAGTTAGGGTTGTATATGTATAGGTAGTCTGTGGTTTGGAAGCGAGGTTTCCTATAGTTACTTCATGTTCCTCGAATAGTCTAGAAAGTGTCATGCTTTAGGCGCAAAGGGTGCTATAGTTAGGTAAGGTCTGGAAATACCTCGAGGTGCTCCAGGAGTTAGACACATGAGGTATATTCGCCGAAGCCAAGGAAGGATGATTTATCTATATATATTTATGAAAAGCTGGGCACAAGAGTCCGGATATCATGGGGCTTGAGTTGCTTCTACCCAGAACAATCGACAATATTATGACTAGAGCTAATTGCATTCGCCGTTTCTGTAAACTTTGTATTTCAAGATTTCTAACCCCTTTTTGAGTATAAATGTGGTAGATATGTGGTAGGTGCGCGGAGATAGTACCGTAATTGATAGCCAAACGAGTGAGTAGTATACAAGTGACGATATGCTACGGTCTGGTCCTAAGCCAAGCTTTTCAGAACCTATGTAGACCACTCGAAAACATAAATTTGAACGGCTAAACAGATAAAAAATGGTTGTGTAAGTGAATCTAACGACGTCGACCATAACTGAGGGCGTTTAATGCAGCTGCCCTGGCTTTAGCATTGTTTGATATGATTTCAGCAGGTCCTCGATAAGATCTTTGAAGAAGCCATCGTAGATATCGGGGGCATCAGCTCCGTAAAATATTGATGGCTTCTGATGATCCTCAATTAAAACCGCAGCCACTAGCCCGGCGTCTAAGCGGCTGCATTCGGAAAGGTCTTGCAGCCAACTTTCAGGGGCCACGATACGAACATTGTTGCGTCTTAGAAACTTGACACAATTGACTAAAAAATCTCGATCCCTAGGGAGAGCATATTGGCATACCTCTCCAAAGATCTGCCAGTGGGAATCTGAGTCGGCCTGAAGGATCGCCTCCAATTTTACTTGCAAAAAGCGTTTCAAGAGGCCCACGCGGAGATCTTCCATATCGGCGCCATCGGCGTATTCCAAAGCCTCGGTAACGGCGTCCATATCATCTGTTTCTAGCTTTTTGTTTCTGTAGACCCACTGTGCTATTAACTCAAAAGCTCGAGGCGTTGTAGAAAATGATAAGACTTTATAAGCTCCGTCAGTTGGGGCGCTAGCGCAAAGAGCTTTGAAGTGGTCGCAAGAGTTGCAAACGATTATTTGATGCATATAGTATTGTGTATGGCTCCCGTTATGAGGGTTACGAACTACGGCGAGTACATCGGCGAAGTCTTGTTTGTTGAAGAGGCTATAGTGTGATGATATAAGGGTTAGAATAGCCTGTAAGATGATCTAGGAGGCCTAGAGATTTTGCATTGAGACACAAGGGTGTATTACTCTTTGAAGCTGTTTTCGTTTTGTGTGCTCCCCATTTTACCACAACGACTAGGATATGTTTTCGTGATATTGGCGGTTATGATGGTAAAAGAACGTTGCTGGTAGATAGTGCTCTAGGATTCACTCGGGGGTTATGATGATTGTGAGAATTACAACTTTGTAAAATGTGGTGTATGAACGTAGAGGGTTGGACGATATGCAACGGTTTGATGTGTAGATGGCGGGGAGCGTTAGATCTGATATAGCTATAGAACCCTCAGCTGCCCAGCAGGGTCTGTTCTCCGTGGTTCCAAGAACCTAATCTAGCACCTGGGAAAAGCTAGAAGTTCATTCTAAACAGTTCCATCTCTATATAGCGCCCGGCCGGCGTACGTACGTTATAATACTTAGAACTAATGAAAGATGTTCTTGAGAATGGGACTAGAGAATTGCGTTTTAGATGGCTTTCCAGTGCCAAGCGCTCTTCTTCAAACTGAACTAAATTTTCATGAATTCATCAATTGAAACTGACTGGGCATTCGACAGCCCCGGGACCCACCGATCCAGATCTCTTCTGGGTGATATGTATGGCTCACAGACATATCGTCACCTGATTTAGCTTACAGGGCGAATGGATCTACGAAGGTTTTGTGGATGGAATTCCAATAACTTTTTAAGATTGCTTATTATTATGCTCCTAGGCCTGAGTATACGAGTATCAGGCGATAGTTATGAGCGAGAAACATATATCTGGCAATTGAGCTTCGAGCTTAAACACAAGAGGGCCGATATTTGGGCCCCACTCAGCGCGAGATCTCGCTTTAATATGGAAGGCTAAGGATACGCATTTCAATATAATATTAACCTAAACAGGGACGCAATTGATAGCCATGTATCTTTTGGCTGGGTTTGAAAGGCTTAATATCGTGACAACTAAGTCTACAAGTATGAATTCATATAAAGCGGTTCGAAATCAAGTATAAAAGATTGTTGACGTTTATCTTGCGCCATATAATTCAATAGTTGTCCTGAAAATCAAGATAAATCTAATTTTATGAGTGAGGGATCAATCGTCACACCTATAGGCCTAGGTACGGGACTCTTGCGTGGTATTTCATAATTAATACGCCTCGTCGCAAAACATTACAATATTGAATAACAACCCAGTCAACTTTTTGGGCCCCTGCCTAATAAATTCTTTGAAATAATAGTCCCTGTAGCTTTGATACCATGATATCTCCCAATAAATTGATAATAAGTTATAAATTTATCATAGCTGGGCCTTGTAAATCAAACCAGCCGCCAGTACACCTTTGTCTGATTCAGAAGCGAGTTCCCCGAGCCAAGATGGTGATGCTTGAATTTCAGGTATTTGAGCCTTCAAAATCCCAGCAACGAACTTGTAATCTCCAGGATCCGCATATACACAGGCATCGCTCAAGACTTTCCATTGTGCCTGGGGGTCCGTGGGTGCACCACAACATTTCTGTTCAAGTTTGGCGCGAATGAGATGTTCCAAAAGCGCCAGACGCAAATCTTCCATCTCCGAAGCGTTAAAAGTTTCATATACGTACCCCAGAGCGTCGCTGAGGACAAGAACATCCTTACACATTGTAAGATCACGTTCTCCATACATCCACCGGAAAACTAGTTCAAATGCTGGTGCCGTTGTGTACACTGTTAATATTTTGCGTCCAGCTGCGTCAGTCGGAGCACTAGAGCATGTAATTTTGAGGTGCTCGGACGAGTTGCAAACAATGATTTGGTGCAAGTGGTAACTGTTGGGGATCTCCTCCTCGTTCCCTTCGCCGGCGTAAATAATGATATCGGAGTACTGGGGGTTATTGAAATACCTATCATCTCATAAACCAATGCGTGGCGCTAGAAGTGTTAGTTATGTCAATTTAGCAAATTAAAACACGCAATAGGGGGCGGGGCTTACGCCTTGAAAGAGTTTGTATTCTGTGAACTTTCCATCGTTGCTGTTTTGATATCTTTCGAAAGCTGCCTTAGGTTTTGCTTTGAGTGTAGAGCTATAGTACTAGGCTTATAGGATATTGTGCGCTGGGGTTCTAGAGCTAGCACAGGTATGTAAGAATCAAAACTTCGAAATTCGTGTGTTTGTCGTGCGAGGAAAGGCAGCGTATCGAACATTCAGGGTGGTTTAAGTTGATAAAGTGATGGAAATTCCCCGCATATACGCGCCATACTCCTAGAAGGTTTTGGAAACCCCGCTAGAGATCTATGGTTACCCAAATGGAATTACAAGGAAGAGTGGTCGGGAGGTTTTCATGGGGTTTCAGAGATAAGGTTAATTTACCGCAGCCGCGAAGTAATTTCTAATAGATGAAACTATAAATCATAAAAGATAGCGCATTTGGAAATGTCGATACGTCAACTTGTGTTTACTGGCTTGGGTATGTGATTTCCGCCAACTAATGTAATACTTGAATGAGAGACAGCCGGCAGGAGCTAGAGGCGTATAAATGTCTTACCTCTAGGCTCCCACGGTCAAGCCACTGGTATTCTATAGATTTGTGGAGTGGGTGTGTTTATATTCCAGATATTCATAGCTTAAATCCGTTTGAAGCCTGGCCTTTATGTTTTAGAACCATAAGCATTTTGCTGAAGATTTTAGAATGGCTTCTGATGGATGCCGTACAGAGGGACCAGGTAAGGAGGTCGTCTTTGAAAAAACGAGCAATTGGGTAAGATAGTTTACTAATTTACTGGTCACTTCAGTGAAACTCTTGAGAAAAAAATATTAAAATAATCTGTGAGATATCTCTAGCTGGCTAGATATTCAAAAATCGCCAGACATTCCTGGGAATTAGCATATCTTGCGTGGTCTCGTTCCTGATCCCGCTCTGATCTACTAATAAGCTTCAGTATGACTACCTAACGCTCGCGTCCTTGGAACCAGCCAGCCAAGCCAGAGGAGAGCAACCCCCGGGCTAGGGACGAGCCCTCGGTTTTGTAACCACTGGCGGGTTGGCTTGGGATATATGGATTGTACGACGTAGATTTAGAGATAGATCGTCCCGAAATTTTGCAAGGATCCGTTAGTTGGTATTTACCGATCAGGATGGAAGCCATGAATCCGGGTTTCGAACTAGTGCAGAGTTCTTGAACCCACTCGTTGGAAGCTCGTAATTCCGGAATAGCGCCTTTGACGAATTCGGCAATCACGTCTCGGTCTTTGGGAAGGGCGTGATCGCATACCTCCTCAAAGAGCTTCCAATCAGCACCTGGGGCTCCGGCCTGAGCGGGAGTTAAGGCTTTTGACTTGGCTTGCAAGAATAATGCCAGGAGAGATACGCGTAGTTCCTCCATCCCAGCAGTGTTAGCAAAGTCCAGAGCTCCTTTAACAGCACCCATATCCCCAGCTGTTAGATTTCGGTTCCCGTAAAACCAGCGTGCAACCAACTCGAACGCTTTTGGGGTCATTTTAAAGGACAAATGCTTGTAACGTCCATCGCTTTCCGCTTCTGCACAGAGAAATCGAAAGTAATCCGAAGAATTGCAGATGATCACTTGGTGCATGCAATAGTGAGTGCGAGTTCCATCGCTAGGATTTGTAACCGTCGCCATGATGTCGGCGAACTCGTCGTTGTCGAAGGCACTATATATGATGACCGGGCGAACAACAGTTGGCTATGATCCCTCAATTTTGATAACAAAGGAGGTTATCGTACTCGACAAAGCTGTCTTTACTCCCGATGTTCTCCATTTTGACAATATATCTGGAAGATTCTTTCGCGTGTGTGATATGGTGTGGCGAGGTGGTGTGATGTAGTGATGACGTCTTCTCGAATAGGTTGGCGCTAGACAACTTAACTTCGAGATTTTGGTTGCTAAATGTTGTTGTATCTCTAAAACGCGTGATCAATGAAAAAAAAGGAAACAAACAATAGGCGCCGGTAGTTGTGTGGACTTTAGGAAGGAAGCACTTTGGTTGGTGGAGCCGGTAGTTGTAGACGCCTGCTCTTCGTGATTCAAGATACTTCCACCTTAGTCTCGTTGCTACATGCTCAGCCTCCCGCCCACATGTCTCACTTTGGACCTAGTTTATAATTCTACGCAGTTTGCTTGTGGCCCAGGGTATAGTATATGTGTAGCTTGATCGTATACGGGGAGATACATCGGAGACTCCCTCGAACTGGTGCTTCTATCAAACTTCATTCGATGACAAGATCGTGCTCCCCCATTGTACCTTCGCTCACTAACTTTGCCTTTGCCATCTTCATCACAAATATAAATAATTCACCAACGGAACCCATTAAAAATAGCCTGCGTTGTAACCTGTTCCCCGCGGAATTCCAAATCTTTGAGCGATGCGTCAGCTCCGATCCACAGGTAGGAACAATTAAGTATCATTTCTTCAGCACAGCCAAGCAGGCCGAGGAAATCATCGTGGTTGCACAGGTCGCAGAACTTGACAAAAAACTCGAAGACCTCGTAGCTGTTCAAGTGGGTATCAGGTATATCGAGAAGGTCTTCTATAAACTCCATGACCTGTACCTTGATAATGGGGACCTCGAGATACTCCGCGGCTTTCACGATCTGGAGGATCAAACCGTCGTTATAGGGGAGCTCGTGCATGCGGCGGTAAAACATACAGGAGAAGATGTGTGAGAATGCGAAGTAGGTGATATTGGGAAGTTCTATAAACTGATCTATTTGGTCACTCTTTATATGCGGGCCTAGGAGCCTGTGGAAGAAACCGGAGGCCCACCAGAGGTTTGAGCGAGCGACTACCACTTCGCGAAATCCGTATCTGGGCTTGCCGGGGAGAATGACGATTTGCAGATCTTCATAGTCTGGAAAGAATCTTGTAACCTCTGCGAGCATTTGGGCCACTGGTTCGAGCTCTACGGGGGTTGGTGGTGGGGTGGGTTCTTCGCGACTTCGATTGTGTAATGGATATGGACGCGCCATGTTTGAGATGATCTATATTGATTGTGCTGTAGAGTTTTGCGCACTGAATAATTGAGAGTGTCGTGTAGAGATAGGGAAAAAGAGGGTTGGGTTTTGTAGATGGATTGTCAGGACAAAGCACAAGGAGAGTGTTATGTGATGGTGGTCCGGTCGTCTGGTTTAGTGGATCGCTGACAGGCTAGCTGCTGTCGATATCAGGTATCGAGAACTATAACCTATCGCTTCTGCGCTTGGGGGGTCTACAATTGGAGGATCTTCAGTACTGCGGGAGCGTTAGGCCGAGAATGGGGAAAGGCTGGAGAACAGACACCACTGTATATCTATTGCGTCCTGAATCCCGATAAATTTTTTCTGGGAGTATTTCAGGGGACCGTGGAAAGCCAGCCTTGTGATTATGCACGCCGAAGATCACCTGTTGTATTTTAATTTTGGAGCCATAACAATATGCTATATATATCAGCCTTTCGAAGTTTCACGCCGGGAACCGTGTTCCTGTGGATGTTTATCACGTGAAGTTAACAATAATTGGGATTCTAATTCATTGCTGTTATTCTGTGGCCTCTCGAAATAGATAGTTATCAGGAGTTAGAAAGGCCAAGAAGGGTTGTAAGGCTATGGAGTATTTCAAATCAAGGTCCGAAAGTCAGGATCATGTCTGCGCGGGCGTTCAAAATTGCTGGGACTTCACGGTACCAACAATGCGGTCGATGGTCTCTTGGATACCCATCTCCCGTCCAAAATCGCAAGCTTCGCAAGCTTCGCAAGCGCTAGCGCTGTCCTTGCCGGCTTGGATGATAGCGGTTATGAACAAACTACCCCAGGCTTCCTGTGCCTCTGTAATCGAATCCATGAGACTATCGATATCGATGCACTGTGCGCGAATAATGAAGCCGGCACATTCAACAAGCTTTTCGAGATCGATATCCCAGGAGGCGTTACAGAACTGGACGAAGAAGCGGATGACATCGCCCGCCTTGGCCGCAATTCGCTTCGCCTCCTCTTTGTCTTCCAGTGGGACGGGCTTAGAAAGATGCCTTTCCATAACGCGAGTGACATGGTCCAGGACTTTTCGTCTAACGTCGTCGAGATGAAGATACTTGCATCCTATGAAGACTTCAATGACATTGGCACCGTATTCAGGCTCGAGATGCAATCCGCCTCCATACATCCAACGGGTCAAAACCTCGAAAGCCTCCGGTGTAACCATGGGCAAGGGAAGCTTGTGTCCTCCAGTGCGTTCTGCAGCAAGCACGAGCGTCCTCACAAAACTTGACTGAAAGCAGATGATTGGTTTATGGAGGCAGAATTCTTTCCGCCCCTTCCCAACGACCAAGGTGATGTCTGAAGTCTCCCTGTCATCACGGATTCTGGGGGATGCGGTTAGCTGAGATCCAAGCTTGGGTAGCTACTTAAGTAGCTACTTTGCTCTCACTGGTGTAAACTTACTGCATCAGCTTGTTGACGGGCTCGCCGCCTCCTTGGTTTCCGCCACTTGGAAAGGACATGACCTTTGACGAAGCCGAAATAAATGTTTTTAATGAAGATTTGGATGAAATTGAGAGAGAAAAGGCGTGATAATTGATTTCAGATGGAAGATACGATCAGGGATCGATAGATGGTGAGATGGTATCGTGAATGATGTGGAAAGAAAAATTTTGAAAGCTGCACGGACATAAGATTGGTGGCATCTGGTTTGCTGAGCGGAATTTGTCACTTGCGCTGGCTTATAGCCCCGAAAGCTACCGCACCCGCGCGCTTGCACGCAGAACTGTCACCTGGTTCTGACCAGCCGAGCGAGACTGGATCGGTATGTGAACCTATACGGGTTGGCTATGTGGGTTCCTATTATGAGGCCGGGTTCACGTTTACCCAACGCCGTTATCGAGGAAGCCATGCATTCAGTAGCGAAGCGTTTTAATATATAAAGTTCCAAAACGGTAAAAACCTCGTGCATATATGACGCTCTCACTAAGTCTGGCCTAAAATTAAGAGGGAAGAGATTCAATGTAGTATTGAGACTACACATAACATATTTATACAAAAAAAGAAATTCAACACGTATAACATGCGTATGCTCGTGCATATATAAAAATTTTGTATTTGCATGCAAATATTCTTTTTTTCCCCTACTACTACTACTACTACTACTACCACTAAGAGCCTGCCTACCATCAGCCTGCCTACCAGCCTACCTCCCTACCTACTTCCCTACCTACCTCCCTACCTACCTTCCTACCTACCTTCCTACCTACCTTCCTACCTACCTTCCTACCTACCTTCCTACCTATCTTCCTAGCCCATTTAAAGTAGTAGTAATATAATCAAAAAATCAAAGAAACTTAATACATTTTGTTTGCATGCATGTGGGTTTTGTATGCACGACGTTGTATATGCATGAAGTTTTTACCGATTTGGCCCGCCATATAATACAATACTAGCCATGCATATGGCATAACATATCAATATTTTATAAATTTGATAGCCAAATGATCCTGGAATGCTCGATAGTGGGAGCACTCTCAATTGATCAAGGGCACCGTCACGCATCGTGCTGGAAAGTGCGGCATGCGGAATTACTCTGCTGCAGCTGTGGCAGATGTCATGGTCTTATCCAGCATCATCTCGATACACTATGGAAAGTTAATATATTGCAATTGATGAACTATGATTTCATACTGTCAAAGGAACTAAAATATCGACTTAAGCTGGCCGGTCAATTTTCAAAAATTCAATATTGGAAGCTTCCACTGCTACATTAGGAAAACAAGCTGCCGGGGACCCTCATCAGGCTCCGTATACCCAGAAATCGCAAGAAACCTATATACGAGCACTAACTATATCCCTAGACACCGTACATCTATGAATTTTCCGCCTCCGGCTTCTGCTCAGCAACGATTTCTAAAATGCGAAGGAAAAAGGTCGTGGTATCTCTCATGAGAACGGCTGCACCACGACCATCATCGGTCTCTTCAGCCAGATCAAAGATCGTATCCAAAGTATCCTCAAGATCGGCTAATATGCCTAGGAAAGAATCTCGAAAGTCATACGATGCTGAAAAGGAATCGTCGTCTGAAATGAAGTTCAGTGTTGATTCGATGGCGTTCCAGTATCTGTCGCCATGTTGGGTTTTCTCGAGGAACTCAGTCGACGCCTTGTCCACGACTAGACTTTCTCTCAAGGCGATATTGGGCAAATCCTCGAGTCCGAACAGTTTTGCCGCCCTCACGACCTCGTATAAATCATCGACGACCCCATTGTGAAGTTTTGGAAGCTCTTTTTTGCCGTAGATCCAACCAACAGCGACTTTGAAGCACCTGGGGTCGACATCAGGAATTTCGACCTGCTTAAGCCCGTTTTTGTAGGGGCGGACTCGCAGAGGCGGGCTAGGTACTCTGAATTTGGGCATATAATCGCTTGGTGAAGGTAATAATGCTTCACTGCAGTGCCCGTTCCGACGATAGCGAGGACATCTGCGAATTTATCGTTGTTGAAGAGCCTATTGGAGTACGGTTTGTCAAGAGATTATGCAATTTCAACTGTCTGCGATAATGTAAATTCACACAAAGAAAATAAGCTACTTACTTTATGAGCCCTTTTGGGGATTTTGGTGCTTCTGGCGGACTGGACTCTGGGAACGAATATGCAAATTCTGTTCTCTTCCACATGTCTTGGTAATTGTTTCTTTCGGGATAAATTGCAATTGGGCTGCGAGAGTGGAAAATATTCTTTTCGAATGTGTCCTAAAAATATTACGAAGATGGTGAAGTCCTTGGTTTCTATGGTTCGTTTAGGTTTGGTTTGACTATTTCTTAGGGGTTGCGGGTGCTTAATGGGCGATCTCGCACAATTTATATCGAAGGAGGCGAGGTCTTTGCTTTATGGCAGCCATTGTAAAAAAGGAATATTTCGTTTCAAAACATCCTGATCGCGCACATTAAACGGGTTCACCATTGGTTTCACAGAATACAACCTTGTGATGTGCACCGCACAACGGGACCCTGAGCGGTTGAAGCAGATTATTTGGTGTGGCACAGTGTATTATTTGATTTTATCGGTGTCCTCAAACGGGAGGGATTTTTCGAGGAAGACTCCTTGCACTATGAAAATCATAAAACGACATGTCTCCCGAGTGAGACGGGTAACATACAAATTTCAAGTTAAACATGCAAACAAGAAAGATTTCGGAAATCTAATGTGATAGGGACACCCAAAGGACAACTGATCTCTGAATACAAGCCGACAAAAGTGGCAGAAGTAACGTTCTTATTCTAACATGGGGGCGGGTAGGGGCTTTTGGCAGTGTGAACAGCATTCCCGTGATTTATTTTCCGGAATGGGCACACGTTGACAATCCTTACATAGTATCCCATCGATAATATCCCTGATCCTCCGGACGAGAAGAGTTTTGAGCAGCCGGTTAGGTTCCTCATCGGCCGGCCCCTCCGGAAACCATGGGCTCCCCGTATTTATATTCGAAATTTGCAATTGGGCGGTCAGTCCTGCAAGAATGCCCATCTCGGCGGGATCATTCCTATCTACCAAAGCACAGACTCTTCTCGCAGCATTCCAAAACTTGTTTGGCATGTGCTCCGACTGGTAAGGTATCCCGGAGGCTGCGACTCTAACAGCCTCTTTCAAGATTCCTAGTTTAAAACCTTCAACTTCGAACGTTCGCGCCGTCCACATAATGCCCTTTAAGTCGTAGTCGACATCAGGAAATTTAAGCTCTTTGTCGCCGTACATCCAACGTAACATTTTATCTATATCTGCTGGATGGCTGTGTTCGATTTCAATTTCTTTGCGACCATTCATTATGGGAGCCAGTTCCAAAGTGGAGTTTAGAGTATTAGATTGTGTGCGGATAATAGCTTGGTGAACGTAGTAGCCGGTCCTCTGCGCACCTTTCCACTTTGGCCCCACTACTACCAAGACGTCTGAAAAGTCGGGCTGGTTATAGATTCTGGGTTACATATTTATATAAGTATATTATCCCTCACAGCGAGCTGGATATGGAATCTGAGCTGACTTCAAAAAATTCATTTCGCTTATCCTCTAACTCCGATATCGTTATCGGGTCTCTCCGTGTAATCCTCTTGGGCTGCGGGCGCGGGCGACGTGTTAAGTCTGGTCAGAGGTCGGACTCGATGACTCCGCTCAACTTTATCCTGCGGAAACGGCAGCTTTATATAGAAGATGTGACCGTCAACCTTAAACAGGTGCGTTAGGACGTTCAGGTGCGACTTTGTCGTCTTTGATGGCGCCTAGGAGTGTCTGTAACCCTTGCAATTGGTGATTGAGGGCGGTGTACCTCGGATCTTGCTCGCGTTGTTAGGTCGGAGGGGTATTCTCGCCTTGCGAGGTCTACGATTCTGCCGTATGGGTGATATCCTGCTGTACTGTATACACGTAATATGTATTGAGTGAAAGCCAGTAACTTTGGTTAGTTTTGTTTGAATCTGCTCAAAGAAGTGAACGGTGAACCTCGCCGTTCTGCCTTTTGACGCTAGCTATATATATATGCATGTGTGAAGGAGTGTAGCACAAGCTCCAACGCTGAATAGTGTAAATATCGAGTTACGTCGGGGTTTCCGCCCCCACTCAACTCCTAAAGTTACGTTCGGAGAATAGCGATCGCCGCTAATGAATATATTGCACTGCGCTCTGCCGTTGGTCCACCCATGCCTGTATTTGTATATTTTGTCTGAATCTTGCAAGATTTTGTTCTCTTTGACTGCGCATGCGGCCGGCTCCCGGCTGTTGCCGCCTAGCTTCCCGAAAACAGCGGCGATTGCGATCCCAACAAAATATTATCTGCTTTTCTCTCCAAGCGTTTTGAGATCCTAAATTCGAGCACCGCATATGAACAAGCGATTTAGTTGTTCTGAGCTGAGGTCTGGTTCTCGTGTGTGGCGTTTTTAGTTCCAAGCTGAGCAGCGCTACATGCAAGCTTTCAGGTCGTTCCTACAGCCTGTTGGGTGCGAAACTCGACAAGTTTCTTGCGAAGGCCAATATAGGAAAGCTCAGCGGATTCTAAAGCTTGTGAGAAATGTGGGTTTGCAGAATACTAAAATAGGAGGGCCGGCGAGTATTCCAATTGGCTGGACTGTCAGCGTCGTCGTCTTCCTCAGGTGATGAGGCGCTGGAGTGATGGAAATTGATTGGTGTCGCGCTTCGGGATATGCAAGCTCGTACTCGTGAGCACCACCTCGCGCACTTCGGGGTACGCTGGCGTTCGAATTCAGCTCTTCGCAGGTGGGGTACCTTGGTACTGCATCACCTGCTGGTAGAATACATATACTTGTCTAAGTTGTAGTTCTCGTGGTTTAGCGCTATAGCTCGTTGTCGTCGAAATTAAGGCTTTTGGGGTCAAGTGCGCATGCAAGCCTTTGAGACCAAGTCAAGCCTTCAACAGTCCCGATTGCGACTGTCCACTGGAGGGTGCGACTGGACTCCATTCGGGGTATTGCAATTTGATCTAATCAATGCATCAAACCTAAAGGTTCGAGGTTCAGCTGCATGATATAGCAAATCTTATCCGGACTCGCTTTCACAACTACGAATGTATAGGGTTTATAAAAAGCTATATCTGGTCCCACGCTGCTCATGCTTTTCACATTTCAACTTGAAGCACGAAGTATTTCGAACGCGCATTCTTGCCCATTCTATTCAAAAGCTACACACAACTACTCGCGATAAACCCTCTAGCTAATTTAGCGCTTAGAGATATACTTCTTTGAAAATGGTAGTTTCAGCGGCACTCGACCGCGTCTCTCGCAGAATGGATTATTACGTAACCGCATCAGGGAAAAAGCTCACAAGCCCAAGGAGCGTCTAGCTCCAAGCGGCACTCGGCGCCGACCCCAAAGATGGATTTGTATTGGACAGCGCCCAATTCAAGAAAATGCAAAGTTACGTCCAGGCGGCGCCGGTGTTGCCGCGTTATCAATTTAGACATGTGTACCCGCGGGAAACCTTTTGTGGGGATGCGCAGTTTATGTCGAGTGCGACCTACGAAGTTAGTTTTCGTTAACTCCTAGCCAGCGGTCGGAGAATACCCCGGTATTATTACCGGCCGGGATACATGTCGTTTACTAATTGTGACATTTAAAGAGCTTATCGGAGTTGTTCCCAGAGATCTATAGGCACTGCCAAGAATTTCAAACTGATATCATACCCGTGATCCGGGGCCTAGGTATGTACGAGTCGGCCGGTAGTTCTGAATACTCGTAGTTCCGACTACTAATAGGTCATCACGGCAAAACAATAGCCTCTTGTATTGAAAAAGCGTCCAAAGGAACGCCGACCTACTTGAGTATGGTGAAATCGAATTTTGACTTTATGCTCAGTTCAAAGCCAGAGAGGGCTAGTTTCCGAGAGGCACAAGAAAATGTCGAATTTATACTCAGGAGTCTCAGCGATGCAGCCAAGGAAGCACAAGTGCAAGCGAGGGGAATTCGAGGTTCTCTTGAAACGGTCAGTTTATAAAGTTCCTCGCGTGGCAGTACTGCAGTTGAGGGTGAAGGCGATTTTTGTTCGCGGTCAGAACTGTCTATCAACCTCACCCAACCTTTGATAATGGGCAACTGCGAAAGAAACCTTTTCTCACGGCGCTCAATATATGAAATTTAGTTTAAGAGATCTATGGAGATTGACCTTGCGACATTGGCCCGTGGGTTTGATGACATTGGGAACTCTCTATCAGAGGAATCCCTGTCCCATCGGATGTCCAGAGACTTGGATCGAATAGCGGATGACCTAAAGCCTTCACCGCAAAAATGCGCCGAAGGAAACCAACATCTGAGTAAGTAGGCTCGGGTATCTCCTTGCTCAGGATATCGCTGAGTTAAGTTCGCGGGGTAAAAGTTATACTAAACCTCACTTCGTGAGCCTAGGTGTCGTTGATCTTGCCGACCGGGACATGCTTTGGGATTATAAACTGGATAGCCACAGAGTACTCGAGGTAACCATGAAGTTTGGCTTGCGTCAGGCAAACGAGAAAAAGCACGAGCACATCCGAGCGATTGGTAAATATCCAGATTGCACCAGCCCCTACCAGCCCTTATCAGTTAATATGGGGTCCGGTATTGTTCTAAATTACGAGCTGACAATTCGTGATAGAAAATGCGAGACGACTGGGGGCGGTCCTTACTCGACTTAAAAACGCTGCTAAGGGGGCCGGCAGTGCTATCGAATACATCGATTACGCCGTGGGGCAGCTACACAGAGATTTGAATATCCTGATCAGCTTGTTGGATCAACTCGCAGATCGATTGCGACACGATCAGCCATCCGAGGAATCTATTACTGCTCAGCACACTCAAGCTATTCAAATATGGAATAAGGTATGTTGCTCACCCTTACCCCGTGATGCATGAAACCATACGTCTCTGGCAATTCGACACTATAATATTGTTTCTAGATCTAATGCATTGGTGCCATGGCTTTAGATAATCTTTCTCGCGAAAGAATTCCGCAAGGACGGAATTCTGGTTGACGTTGAAGTTGGATCTGAAGGACTCGCATCCTCCGGAGCCCCCGCAGATACTAGACAGCAGTTACAAATATTAGCCGCCCACTATGGCGGAATAAATATAACAGAGATCGCAAGCATCCTATTCATCAACGGGGACAAACTGGAGATAACGAAGGAAAGGATGGGTCCTATCGGCGATCCCTGGCGGGACGCTGCTAAGATTATTTCAGTCGTCTACAAGCTCGGAGGGGAAATTCTATACATCACATCCGGCGAGCTCCATGGGTCTAGCTCGATAAAGGTAGGGCCAAGGGTTCCAGGGGGCATGGTCGAGGCCGTAACCGATTTCGTGCCGGCGCCGCCGCCAGGTTGCCGGATTCGTATTGTTGCCGCGATCTGGGGGCCCGAGCTGTCGTCCAACCAACGAGTTTACGACAAGCTGTACAAAGCCCTTAAATTGGGTAGAGAAGTAAGGTTCGATAACGCCACGATGGGTGCCGGTGTAGACCCTTGGAAAGGTAATCTTAAATCGGGGGTCGTGGTCTGTACTTTCGGCGACACAGCGTTTAGCCTCCATCAGATTGAAGGGAAGGTCCTATATTTCCCGGGAGAATTACGTCCATTGCTACGAGCTCGAGATTAGTCTTCGTTTTAGCCGCGATTCGAGGGCCAAGCTCAGTTTGGCTGAGAGAGAAGCTCAAGGGGAGAGCTCGCCCAAAGCCACTTTGGTTCGTTTCAATTTATAGGTTGTGTCATGTATGAATAAATTAGAAGTTCCAGAATTTCTTGTCATTGAATACTGGGCAATAAAACAAATTACCATCCATCGTGCGATCTCCAGAAACGCAAATTTGAAGACCTGGACAGAAGTCTCGAAAATTAACTAGACAAATACCTATCACCTGACTGAGTTAATGAGATCCATAGTCGTATTGAAATATTCCCGAGCATAATAGAAACTCTCCCAATACAGCAAAATCCTTTTGCATAATTTATCTTGCCATCCCTCAATACCCCTTATCTTCGACTTGGACGTTGATACTCCCGAATCTTGATTTCATGAGATTCCGAAAGTGTCTACATATTGCAGCAAGTACTCGGAACCTTTTCAGCCTCCCTGAATGTTAGTACCAGTTTGATCAAACCCTTAAGAAGGTATCACAAGAAATAATATTAGATTAAATGGATAGCTTGTTCTGGAGAGGCCTACCGTAGGGTTGCATTCTTGAAAATCCTCATTTGGGTTTTCACACAGGAGTTCGTACCCCTCTTTAGATTTTAAAACATCGGTATCGGTCGACGCATTGGGAGTATCCGGACTTTCGACGTTAGACGTTGCCACGCCGTCTTCCACCTGTATCCCTGAATGGGGGCCATCAATTATATTGTCTTCCCTAGGTTGGCTAGCGGCCGTAGCCACTTCTTGAGGTTTATAGATTGGGTAGCAACCCTCCGTAATTAATGTCGAGGTAACAATAGTCGCCCCAGCTGCCGGAATTCGAACCGTATTCATACATTCAGAACAATCTGCATCGAGATAAATCCTTCCTTCACGTCCGGCGTTTCGAAAAGAAGATAAACAGTTGAAACAGAGAAACATATCTCGAACCCTTTGCTCGCGTTCTAGCAAAAGAACAGCAAGGAATGATGGATTGATATTCTGCGCAAGTGTAACAACCCAAGGAGGCTGCGAAGGGAATTGATCGGTGACTTGTGTGACCATTCCCTTGACAGTGGCATTATCAGAATCAAACGCACCGTTGCAAATGGCTCGAATCATCATCCAGTATTCCTGATGATTCGTAAAGCTAGCCTCACCCGGTGGTGGGGAACTAGTATAAGTAAAAAGCATATCTTTGAGGTGCAACGTCGCGGCTTCCCCTAGTCTGTCTAGGCCTAGATGAGATGCCGCAAATATAATATGTCCAATTAGTTTCCAATCCAGGAACTCTGAAAGGGGATAGCGATCGCGATATATCCAACAGAGAACTATCGCCATCGCTTCTGGATTAATCTCGCTGAATTCGATAACCCGTTTTCCTTGTTCTTCTTCCTTTTGCGCGCAGCCCGCGAGCCGGCCCAAGTAGCTCGACGCTGCGGAAATGATTAGGTTGTTGGCGTAGTATTTTATCTTTTTGGGGTCTTTTCCTGCGTATATAATCAGGTCGGCCGTGACGGCATTGTTGAACAAACTGTAAGGAGATATTTTATTGTTCTAGTTCGAAACTTGAAGCCCCATCCCAGTTGCTATAGCGCCATCGGATTTTTGGCTTTGGTAGGAGAGGCACCTGGCCTGGGAACGAGACTAGAGAGATACGTAATTAACTTACTTCAAAAAGCCTTCCTCGTTCCAGACTCCGCCGATTCCGAAATTGCAATCCATTTAATTTTTAACTTCTTCAGAAAGCTAGGCTCCCTACTATACTTATCTTAAGGGATCTGACACCGGGTCTTTTCTTTATCAGAGTAACTTTGCTTCGTTCGTTGTAAAGAGAACTTGTCAGGTGTTTTGGTGCCTAAGTGAGTTGTGATCGAAGCCTCAGAATAGAAATTGGGGGGATTGTCGCGTTTATATTCCTAAACTAGGTGGAACCTAGTAGAAAGAGTAGCTGGTGATAGTTTGGTAATCAGGAGTTCCATTTTATCTTTAGATTATAGTGTTATTTCTACACTTTGGAAGAATATCCTAGAAAGATCTCAGGAATTCCCCACCCAGCTAGAACGAGCTGTAAGAGTTCCAGCCTAAGATCTTAAGATCGAAATTGTCGATCGCGCGGAAGAAAACCATCTATCGATCGACTAAGTACTTAAGTACGCCCACCGCGTGAGGGGTGGGGGCACCTGAATATCGGGACCTTGATTCACTTCGCATTGCGAGCAAGGGCTAATACTCTGAGCACCTACGACAGCAGCTACAAAAATCTCATTATATGCCCCAGACTTCAAACCCTCCAAAATCTCCACCGCAGAAACCTTCCGATGCGGTAGAATCACCTTCGCGATCTTGACCAAGAGCTCAAGGTCACCCTGACGCCCGCATTCACAGATAGAGGCGAAGTTGGACAGAAGTGCATCCAATTTGTCCTTGCCCGGTCTGGGTACGAGGCAATCCTTATCCGCAGAACTGCAAACAAGATCTCCGGAGGCTTCGGCCAACATCCTGAGAATTAATACCCGAAGAGTTTCTATTTGAAGAAAGTCGGCAGCACGGAATGATAAAAGGTCGGAGTGTCCGAAATCCCATGGCCCGTCGATGTTATAGCCTTGCTCGTATTGCCACCTTATGACCCATCGGAAGGCCTTGGGATCCATTTCTGGTAGATCGATTTGATTTGTAAGCGTCTCTTTGAAAGAGTAGTCAGGGCTGCAGGCTGCTTCGAAGAACTTGGAGGTGGAGCAGATGACTGCACGATGTAGTTTGAAAGCCTCCCTTTCATGTCCTACCAACACTGTAATATCGGAGAAAGAGCCAGTATCGAGCATCCTTTGAAATTTGCAAATTTGATTAGGTTTTAGTGCATGGTCGATTATTTGAACCCGAAGTCGAGACTTATACCAATGATCAGTAACTGGAGCCTTACTTGTACAAGACGGACGTATGCCCACGAGTCGATTTGTTCAGCTCGGCACGGGACAGCGGACGGCCATATCTCCTCTTTTTTTTAGATTTCGTGGGCGGATCAGCTGTCATTGGGAGAGCTGCCATCACGGGCTTTGGCACTGGCGCTCTGGCGGGTTTGCGTAGGGGCGAAATCGAGGAGTTGGAGGGGTGTAGCGATATTGGTATATATATATACTTAAGTATATATTCGAATACTCTGAGATCAATACCGGCTTATCTCGTAAACATACTGGCCGTACAGGTACCTAGGCGTGCGGCTGCCAACAACAGACCGATTTTAAAGAATATATCAGCTAAGATAGATAAGAAGTCCACAAACGCATGCAGGGACCGGGGAATGAGGCCGCCAGGAACTTATATGGGGCTTTTGCAGCTGAAGTACATTTTCTGAGCGAGACTTTATTTAGTGATCTGTAGTGTAGGTTTTCTTGGTCGGGTCCCTGGCCTCGAGGTGGTCGGGCTATCTTATACTAGAACTATTGAATGTAAGCTAGACGACATATGTATACAGGGTTGAGCTTGCGCGGAGGTACACATGGGTATGGAACTTCAAGCCAAGTACCACTGATCAGCTGAACACGTTATAGCGTTATCGGCACTTATTTGAACTTCAGGCACCATATCCCCGCTCTTAATACACGGGGAACAAAACACAACCGTGATCACCTGACCTTCCATTTGAATGTCGACAAACTATTCGCGGGAGTGGGGGTGCAAGCGCTTGTCAAACCATAGATCAAAGTGGCCAACCGGCGTCTGGGAACGAGACTAAGATCAAAGTATTTACATAGGCTGAAGTACTACTATAGATGGTATATATCGACACCGGTGTATCAGATGTCGATATCCCGATATAGGCGAGTGTACAATAATATGAGCCTAAATCCCCGCACTCGGAGGGTCAAGCATGCTTCCCGGCCGATCTATGTTTCCAGAATATAGCCCGGCCTGGCGAAGCTCGGACGAATAGATGCCGTTGACTAGCCTTAGTATCATTATATACATACCACTCGCCACCCAACTGAATACAACGTGAATATCATAGGCTGCCATACCAATGAAAAAATGTGACAATGCATGAAGGGAGCCTTTCCTGGTCTAACGGATTTGTTTGGCTTTGAGGTCGGAGAACCTCCAAGTTTCAGGCTTTTCTAGCGCTCCATCATCACCCATTTTGTACACATGCAAAATGACGTTCTGGGCGCCCACAACGGCCGCGACAAAGGTGCTCCCGTAAACCCCACTTGCTAGACCTTCGATAATTTCATTCGCGGAAGCTCCCCGATGTGGTAGAATCTCGGCCGCTATGCTGATGAGGGCGTCAAGATCCTCTTGGTGGCTTATATCACATATCTTGGCGAAGTTCGCCCAAACTTCATCCGCGACAGCATCGATATCTGGCGGACGCGCCGGCGCCGTGACCCCCTTCCGTTCTGGGTATGTAGGGTAGGCTCTGGGCCTCTTAAGTTCCCTGAGCTTTTCTCTGCACGATTTGGTAAGACTCTCAAGGATTTCGCTGCGAAGGCGTTTGATCTGGAGGAAATCGGCTGCTTTGAAGATTCCGAGTTCCTCGCGGCCGGACGTCCATGTTTCGTTGTATTTATCTTTTTTACCGTACTGCCAGTCTGCGATCCATCGGAAAGTGGAAGGATCGATTTCGCGCAAGTATATTTCTTTCGTATTGCCTTCTTTGAATGAGTGTTTGCAGGCGGCTTTGAAGAAATCTGAAGTTTGGCAGATGACCGCTCGGTGAAGCTTGAAAGGCACCCGGTCGGGACCTGCAAAAACGGTTATATCTGAGTAGTCCCCGCTTTCGAGCATACTAGTGCGAATATATAGTTTGTTATTATCTATCTATCTGTATGTCTGGGGGAGTAGTTTCTTCGGGGGTTTTCCCTTAGGTTTGTATGTTTGGGAAACTTACAGGCTTAAGATTGTCCCTGCGCGGGCCTCTGCAGCTGAGGCACCGTTGCTATTCGCGGGGACGACGGCTGCCGAACCTTTTTTGGAGCCGAGTTTTGACATTACGGATCCTGGGCGCGCTCCAGCTCTGTGATGAAGAGTTTTAAGAATTAACTACATGATCACGTGTATAAAGCCATGGTACCGCGGTACCAACTGCGCGGTTGGCCGGAAGCTGTAATAATGTATGCGGGGGTTGCGTTCAACGTACGTACACTTCAAGCTCGTCGGACGAGTCGTTCATATATGCATCCATTGCGGCCCTAAATTTCTTGGGCACGATGGACGCGATTGGTTTGGAAGGCTACTGCGATATCTGTATCGACGATATTGAGCGACGTCAATAGAGATTGGTGCAGTTATGCTCTGTTTTGGGGGTAAGCGCGTAAACAGAAGTCCTGGGAGTTATCCCAGACCCACAGACTAAAATATACTCATTGAATCGAGCCTTGAGCACCAAAGAGAGATTTAGATACGACTGGTCTCACGGCGCCAGCCAACGCGAGAGTTCTCGATATGACGTATATCCCAAATGTCTGCCTGGATTCAAACTTCAGGCGCGATATATCCATGTCTAATATCTCAGCACCGTTTTGTGCGGGGCTACCGCTAGTCCCATGGAGGCGCTGCCAGGGATTTCTATTTCCAGACTGTTCTATTCGCAGGATCCTGGTTGGCTACGTTGATTAGTCAAACAAGACTTCTATCACATGACGTCAACTTTGGCAGCGGGGCTTCACACATTCTACTCATAGATCTATACCATTCCGACCTTGTAGTGTCCGAGGGTATTACAACGGTAGTCGTCATCTGCACCGTGTACATGCGGCCTATATTGGTCCCCGAGGGAAGCCATGGGCGTATGGGCTCACTTGACTTGAACGTTCGAAAGGTGTTCGAATTCGCGTTGTATATATATGCGGATTGAATACATGACAAAAAATGCAACAACCGACGCCCCGCGGGCTACTCGACACCCTGCGCTCCTGAGGCAGGGATCGGAAAGCTATACATAAAAAAACAGAAAATTTCGAAAAGTCCCCTAGTATAGTTCTACTTAATATCCGTATACCTTGATATCTATAGCCAATGCAAGGTAGTCGATATTCTCATTCTTCGAAGATAAAATACCGCAAGAATCTGCAACTAATTGGGAGGTAAGCAGTTAGGGCTATAGAAGATTGCCCTGATTTCGGATATTGTTATTTATCCCACACTCGACTAGATACTATTAAATAGTGCTAGTATTCTAGATTAGAATACGTATAGGGGGTTTTGGCCGGGTTTCGTGCATTTGGTGCACGAACCGGTACTCTGAGCGCCTACAATCGCCGCAACAAAGATACTCCCGAAAGTTCCACACGCCAACCCTCCCGCGATTCTCTCGGCTGATATTAGAACATGCGTCAAAATCTCCTTCGCTATAGGGACCAACAGCGGAAGGTCACTTTGAGAGCTCAGCTCACAGATCCTGATAAAGTTGGTTAGGACCATCTCGAGACTAATCCGAACCGATGTTTTTTCTGCATCGGTTTTTGCAAGGTTTCTACGAGTGGAGATTTCTTTGTATAGGCTGAGGAAGCTTTCTAGCGTTTGACAGCGGAGGGGTTCGATTTGGAGGAAATTTGCCGCTTGAAAGAGCTCGAGTTCGGTGTAAACTGACCTTTCTTGTTCCTTATAATTATCGCTTTGTTCGTATAACCAGTTGGCGACCCGCGCGAATGTCGACGGGAGGATTTCGGGTAAGTGGATTGTTTTGGTAGCGCCCTCTTTGAAGGTATTGGCTTTACAGGCGGCTCTGAAGAAATCAGAAGCTGGACGGATGACAGCGCGGTGGAGTTTGAAATGTGTTTTTTCATCGGGTCCCGCAAAGACGGTTACGTCGGAGTATTCGCTGTCCATCAGCATCCTTAATTAAACAAGTATAACATTAGTATATAGTTTACGGATAACAAAGTGAGCGTGAAACTAGTTAAGTTCTTCGCGAAAAAGTGGTTGATCATAACATCCATTCCTGAGAGAAAAGAAGGCATATACGGCTAAAGGGGCCTCTCACCGAGCCAAAGTTAGGCTTCCAGAGGTAATCGGATCAGTCTTCTTGAAGGAACTCCCACCCGGAGAGCTTTCACCGGAGGAATTTGAAGGGCTAAGCCCCACGCCGGCATTTTTCGTTTCTGTCATTGTACGCTGTCTTCTATCGCTGGTGACGCGCGATTTAGGCGAACCCAAGCTAATTTATTTACACAAACAAATAAGCATGAAGTCCGGGTAGTGCTAATCGCCTCGAGCGTGTGCCCGACCGCAAATCGGGGCCTTTTCATACTTAGGTAGATCCCGCTTGGGGGGAGTGGGGTCCCGAAATAGGTTGTTTTTGCCAGAAGGTTTTGTGCCGGGGTCCACGAAAAACTGGGACCAAAGAAGATATACAATAATAGAGTATAAAATAAAACGCATTAGGCTAGCTGATAGGGAGGCCTATAGATAGGCCTATAGGTTAGTCAATGGGTTATTTAATCGGCCTGTTGGTAGGCTAATAGGTAAGCTAACAGGAAGGCTTTTAGCCAGGCTTGTAGCTAGGTTGGAAGGTTGGGACGTAAATATGTTTACCGGAACGTAGGCCTAAACTTAAGCCCATAGGTAGGCTTCAAGTGGGTCGTATTTAGGTTCCGTCCTACGTTCCAGCCTACACATTTAGTCGTAGTAAAAGCCGGGCGGTCGGGTTTCAGTGGTGCCGTAGGCACCTACTGTTACAAATTTGTTATTACGTACAGGTTTGCGATATCGGCAGCGGACATTTGGATTTCCCACCGCGGGCAGATTCCAGGCCTTTGATATATTGATGTTCTTGGGAAGGATGTGGTCTGGTTAACAGATTTATTTGGTCTCGTAATACTCTGTTTTTATATGAAGCGTACTTATTTATTACTGTAGGCCGAGAAGTTGAGAGAGCGTCCGTGGCTGCGCCCTTCGTCTGAATATAATGGAACTTGCGTATGCGACGGTCCGTTTGTAGTTAATCATAATGAGTGAGCGGGTGTTCAATGTCGACAAGGGAATCTTCTATATATATTGGTGCGATGCAGGCCTCGGATGAAGAGTCTAGCCTACCACAGTAGGCAAGAATTGAAATCGATAAACTTACGAGCGCGCGAGCTCGAACTTCAGGCACGATACTCATCCGCAGCCCTATATGTTAGCCTACTAGCTACTTCAGCGCGCAGCGGTATCAAGAATCAAACACGGCTACCATCACATGACCTCAGCCTTCATGCATGCTCTTTGTGTGTGTCAGAGTAGCTGTAGACCTAAATATCTCCACCATTGCTTGTAATCGCAGTTGGTATGATATAATTATATACTTATGTTTGCAGTGTCGCTTTAGCTAGCCTTTCGCCGTGGCACCTGCGCCGGGGCCCGGGGTTTGCCGAGGACCTTTCCGGGCTATCTGATTCCGGTATTAAAATACAACATGAAAAGGTGTTGGGCTCCTGGATTAATATGGACCTGGCCCGATCGCGAGGACTCGGCCAGCTCTGGTTTACGAGACAAGCGAGGACCCAAGTATACCTATGACCGCGGCCTTAAATTTGAAGTATACGCTTTGATTGCCACCAGTAGGGATGGAATATGTTCGATAGGGTCTATGGAAGGATTTCTTCTTGAATTCCGACGGTAGTACTGATTTTAGGGTAAGTAAGTAGGTAACGAGGTAATGAAGGGCTATACATCCCTCTCTCGTCGGTCCCAGCCCCTGCTTTTATATATAATAACACTTAAAGGAAACAATAGGTAAGGCCTTAAACCGCGGTGCATCCATCGCACATGGCCTCAATAAACCTCCACCCAGGATAATAGTAATACCACTATACCATCACCCCCTCTCAACCTTAACCTCCTTCTTAACTCTAACCTTCCCCTCACCCTTAACATCCGAAAAACACCCCCCGCAAACCCCCCAATGCCCAACCCTCCTCCTAGCCCCCAAAACCCCCACAACAAACAAATTACACACCTTCCCCTTCTCCATCGCCTCAAGGAACAAATCCTCAACGACAACAAAATGCGTAATAACATCAACCATGCAACAAATCACATCCTCCAAATCATCCGGTTTGAAGTACTTACACAACATATTAAACGTTCCCAAAAAAACCGCTCGGGAGGTGGCGTTGAGGGTACACATGCCCCTGCAGAAGGACTTTAGTTGTTTCCAGAATTCTCGACGGAGGGAGGGGATTCGGAGGAATTCGATGGTTTTAAAGATCTCGACGGATTTTTCGTCGAAGGTGAAGGTGATACCGCCGTCGTACTGCCATTTTGTGATTTGTGAGAAGGCGGTGGTGGAGAGGTGTGGGAGGTGGATTTCGGCGATGCCGGCGGATTTGGTGGCTAGCGAGAAGTCTTTGAAGAAGGTGGAGGTTGAGGAGAGGATTTCGCGGTGGAGGTTGAAGGTTTGTTTTGTGGGGGAGATGTGAACTTTTAGGTCTGAGAAGCTCGGGGAGGAGAGGATTCTGTTGTTTCTATTAGTGTGAGGTCTGTTAATGGGGGGGTGGGAGGGGGTACTTCATCAATGTTGGCTCTTCGCCGGTATTTGCTGGTTCTGCACCGGGTTTAGAGTCCGGCGATGCCATTTCTTCGGTGGGCAAGTATATATGGGATGGTATATAGGATGATGGTAGATGGAAGGTTGATGGAATGAAGTTGGTAACATTGATGATGGCTATAAAACTCCTAGTCGACGTCTACAATCACAACAGAGCCAACGGCGGTCCGCACGTAGGACACTCCAAGCCCCCCAAAACCCCCCAAAGCGCACCCACATATGCCGCTGCAAACGATGACCCCAAACCCCCCTCACCGCTGCCCAAGAACGACTCCGGGCTCACTTTCCAATGGTAGATTATAACTTTTACCAGCGGGGTGATATCCTTCAGCTGGTGTTCCGAAGACTGGCGGCAAATACGCAGGAGTAGCGTGAATAATCCCGCCTTCTTGTCCAGCGGTAGCTTACACATGTCATTTTGATAATAACCCTGCAAGTTCTCCAGGATTGCGGTGGTAAGGCTGGGTATCTCGAGCGAAAACGAGGCTTCGTATACCGCAACCACGGTGTCTATATCTTCAATCGGTAACGCCACCCGTCCGGAGTATAGATACCCAACGACGACTCTAAACGCCGGCGTGGGGACGGTACTAATCGTCATTATGCAGGCGTCCGGGGAGGCGGCGAAGGCGTTGGAAAACCGTCGGGAGGAGTGGGAGAGTATGCATCTGTGGAGGTTGAAGGGGTGGGATTCGGCACCGCTGAAGACTGCTATGTCTGCGAACTCTTCTTTTGCTAACATTCTATTGCGCTTTTAGTGGATAGTTTGGGGTTTGATGAGTTAGGATGATGATGGGTGTACCCTGAGAAGTCTATACCGGATGGTATCGATGGGCTTTCAGCTTGGGTCTCGGCATGGCCGTCGGGGCTTTGCTTGAGTAGCTTTCTGCGGCCGAGTGGTCTATAAGTACCCCGAAGATCCTGCGAGTTTTGGGACGCTGTTTCAGACGGTAAATCGACTGCTCCGTCCGAAGACGGTGGTGTTATGGTGCCCTCGGGCTCTGTGCTGTCTTTTGTTTCTGTTCCGCGAGAGGCGGTGTAGATTGATGGGGTGGGAGAGTACGGGGAAGGAGTGTAGTTGTAGTCCACGCGTGGACGGCGCCGGATGCGCGAGGAGATGGGGTCCGAGTCTTCGCTTTGAGGCGAGGGGAGGCGACCGCGGGTGCGGGAAGAGATCGGAGGGCATGAGGAGAGTGATGAGTGTGACATTATATATATCTTCGTACTGGTATAGCAATGTGGGGTAAGGAATGCATGAGGATATCAGTGGGTCCAGGCGCTCGGCGAAGGGGTGTGTGAAGTTTTGGGGGTGGAAGGGGGGTACGGGAGACTTTATATTCCATTTGCATATAACGAACGACAGTTGATCGTGCAGCTCTCCATATCATCAATATATCTAATGCATAAGACTTATGTATTGGAGGAGAATTAGTAGGAGTGAATTTTATGTAGTATACACCGCAGTAGAGTTTTATCAGGAGGTTATACGGGACGTAAAGACATCGTCGTCCCATAGCTAAAGCCCCCTTTCCATATCGACAAATCATAAACGAACTGCAAATGACTTCCCCTCGAAGCCAGTAAAGTAAACACGATCACTGCTTTAAATCTTCAATGCAAGCATCAGCAGCCCGCCTAGCCGCCTCCCCCCAAACATAAACATACAAATCCAACCCGGAATCCCCGCCTCCGTCCTCGTAAGGGATATACTCCTCAAAACTCTCATCTTTACCCATATACGCCTCCAAAACACCAATCAAGGATTCCCAATCTCGCATGTTGGAGTAGGAGCACAACTGTCTGATGACCCCCTTGTCAACCCACCCTTCGGCGACGGCCTTCGTTTTGGCGTCGGAGTTAGTCATCATTCCGTGGAGATAAGCCAGGATATCGCCTTTCAACTCCTTGACGAGGAGGTAGTCGGCCGCTTCATACAGGTCTACTACATCCTGGCAGGTCTTGAGGTTGTCAGAGAGGGAGGAAGGGCCCAGGGATACATAGGAGAGGAGGGAGTTGAATGTCTCCGGTGAGATTTCGGGGAGTTGAAGGACTTTGTTTGCCGCGGTGAGGCGGGCGGAGAAGGTGTAGAGCATTGGAGAGTTGGTGAGGAGGAAAGTGATCGGGAGGGTGAAGACGATCTGGTCGGGGCCGACGAGCAGAGTCACTTGCTTCCTGCTTTATGCCAGCATTATACCCCCCAATAGCCATACATCCATCCATCCAGAGAGAGAGAGAGAGAGAGACTGACGAGAGGTCTTGCTTGGCGAGAGGCGAAGGGGAGGTGGAAACGGAAGCCGGATGATGTTGCTTGTGACGCTTGACGGGGCGATGGTTGTCCGGGGGAGGAGAGCTGGGGGGAGTTGTGGTTGCTTCTCTGGCCAACATCTTGATCTGATCACAAATTCGAGTTCGTGCAACGGAGCAGTTAGAGACGGAGATGGAGACGTATCACTGGGGTGGCGATGATGTTAGAGCTGCAGCGGTGGTTGATGGCAGTAGAGAGGGAGATGGATGAAGACAATGCGTGTGGAGCTATTTGCACTCCCTTTGCTCTTTATATACGTCGGTGTTGCCCTGTGATCTACGGTGCTGGGAGACCGGGTGCACGCTCTGCTCCCCTCCTTTTTATATTTCACTATTATCCCTCGTCTACCTACCCAGTACCTACCCAAGTAACTTAGCACCTACATAGGCACTTAGTTACCTAGGTACCCAGCTATGTAATTACTTAATTAGATGTCCATTATATTATGCCGGTATAAATAGAGGACTCTCTCTGTCCTTCCTTTCCATTCCCTCTTCTTCTACTCTCTCTTCTAGTTCTCCATCCTTCTCCTGACCTCGCCACATCCACCCTTCGCCATATTACCCATCCTCGTTTCTTCCTCACACTCAACCTCGAAACTAAAAATGAGGTCATGCACTATAATAATGACACCTATATAAGCACAGGCGTCAGCTACATCCATGGCCATAACTATCTGATCGGCGGACTCGCTGTCATTATAAAGAGCACCAGTATGCTCCCACCAAACATCCACCATCATCTTCGCCCCCACCGGCGACGAAAAAGAAATAATTATTCCATGCATATGGCCCCGACGACTTACCAAATGTTGAATTTCGCCCTCGCCAGCCATATTACTGAAGTCGGGGAGGCCCAGAATAGCCACAGACATGCAGGGCCTGGCCCCTAGTGTGCTACGATGTCTCTCTTACGGACCTCCCAAAACTCCCTAGCAATGTAGTCCTAGACAAAAGAAAACCACTAGACACCGAACAATATATATTGAGTGAGCATCTCCCCTCTCTTCCTGTCTCTTCCTCCTTCTCCTCTTCCTCTTTTTTTGTTGCTTATACCTATGTACACTCATACTGACGACCTGCGGTCCCCTCAAGAAACCATATAAACCTTTATATTTGAAAGGCTGGTAGGATTCCTCCCAAAAAACGTACAAAAGACAAATTACTAACTTACGGTCGTCTCGAATCCAGACCTCACTATCTTGCTCCTCGCAATTTCTATAAACACAATCGGTGCTCATAACCTGGAAACCTATGGTAACATATTGGGATCCACGAGCCGCCTAAGCAATGGTGCTCGCCAAATCTCACCTGGCTCGAAAGTCATATAAATAAATAGAAAGATCCTCCCAGCCCAAGTATCTCGAGATTATGCTCAAGGTCACCGCTACCGCCACAGGCGCCGTCAAAGCCAGAACTACGAACACTTGTCTCGGACTAGACTGCCAACGAGATGGCTATCGCAGCACCAGCACCATGATCGTGTGATCAATATTATCTCCATCATCATTAGAGCTGCCTGATCTACTGGTTATCTTCTGATCGAAAACTACCGGATGCACATGAGCTGTACCCAAGATGGCTCCTTTCAATCTAATTGCTGGGAGTATACGGAGCAGGCGGTGGAGGAGTTGGCCTCCTCCTCAACCTCATGGGGGTTAAAAACGGATAACCCCAATGAGGTCCGCGCTTCCACCACAACGATCACAACTACAATCCTATGGGGACTTTTATACACCCCGAAGGGCAGGAGCGTGCAGTCTGAACCTAGAGAGCGACTAAAATGATGTGGTGTCGGGAAGCATTAGCACTTGTGGTATATACTTAGAGGCACCATTGAAAGTGATGGAGGGGTAACTATCGCATACGGCAATCCTTCCAACAATATGCGCGTCCTCTTGTCCCGTGCGAATGTGCCTCGCCGACCTCGCATTAGGAGAACACTCTCGGTAGAGCATAGAATGATCTGATGGAGAACTGTTGCCACCAGCGTTGCATGTAATGCGAAACCTTATGCATACGGTATGTGCTTAAGCATCACCCAGAAGACAATTTCAATCCATAGTGGCTCCAGGTGCTAACGATCAAGAAACAGTAGGAACGGAGGGCATAAACCTGTTCGAAACATCTTCTCATGTTTGCGTGGGCCAGCCTCGCCGCGAAAAAACACCCTGCGCGAGATCTACCTGATCAGGACGAACGACTCCCAATACGCAGACCCCACGATGGAAGCTTGCGGGTGACCTCAGCTGTAACTGGAACATGCCACAAGTAATATCGTCACGTCGAAAGAAAATATGGACAGCCGAAGGGAATGAATAAAAGCTCAGCCCGTACTGAAATAGGCTTGCCGGATATTGTTTTGAGGGCGAATGCCTCTATTAAATTCACTGGCGTCGAAAGGAGCCAAGTGAAGGAAGGCGATTGGGGGATGAATTGCGCTTTATGGAAGATGGTGCCCAAAAAGGAATAAAGCAAGCAAATACCGTATCGTGGGCGCACCATGAGACAGGATGTGAGTGTGGCCTCTCGCGACTACGGTCCAAGTCTGCTTTCCGTTTCCAAACTCCGTTATAAAAACAAAATATTTTTTTTAACGGTGATATTGTTATAATGTCCCTCATAAAGGATCCTAAGTATCACAGTCGTACGAAGCATATAAGGATGAGGTACCGGTTTATTACCGAACTGGAACAGTCCAATATATTGAGTGCGACCCATATTTTGAATGTGAATATGATTGCTGACATATTCACAAAACCGCTGTCTAAGGATCCCTTTATTGCTCTCCTGAAGAAACTATGCATCTTCCATAATTCTCATACCGATGCTGAATAATTAATCGTGATTTTGGATTGGCGGTTGGCTACGCCTTCCTAACGCAAGAAGTCTACATCTTGAGCACAGCATCCAATGCACGTTACGCATTGACTATAACAGTTCCGAGAGATATTCAACCAATTGAGATATGGCATAGACGACAAATACCATTTTTTGATGGGTTGTGGGAGGTTTGAATCTCTGAGAAAGGAAATTATGGAATAATTCTCGACAAATTGCCTAAGTTAAAAGGCAAGTCGTACTCGGAACTCCTTCCTTCCAATACCAGACCCCCGAAAGAAATTGCGGAGGTGGTTTCAGAGTATGTATATACGCCTTCAAGATTAGTGTGGCCGGAAGGCAAAACACACCCAATAGTAATTTTGGATTAAACAAAACACAAGAAGGATCGCCGAGACTAGGTGGTTTCATGGATACATTATATTGATTCCTTGCGTAAAATGAGGGTTTGCACTATATATTAAACCGTTAAGCTAGACGTTGGTTACTTTGTTAATTCTACAGTGGGTAAATGGCGCTGGGTATCGACAAGAAGGTTATGCTTTTGGATGGTGAGAAAAGGTATGTTTTATATGTAAGTGGTGCTGTGGTATACTTCTAGCCGGCTTCGAGAGTTACGAGTGTAGCTACGTAGGGAAGTTACGTGAGCGTGGATGCATATATGAATGGCGGGGGGTGGTATATTCTGCACGCTTGCAATTGCGTTGTCTCTTATAACAGAGTAGTGTTCTCTTAGCATATTCTTTTTTATGAGACTAGTCCTAGGCTGGTGTAGTGATGGGGCTGATATGTCCTCTGGGTATCGGATTACGTTTTATTAAAGATGTATATATAATTTAGCCATCCGTCGAGATGGTATTAGGGTATCGATCGATGTCCCTGTGAGGTGGCTGAGACTTTAGAGCGTAGGGATGCTCCTTGACTAGGTACTTGGTCGGGGATATATCAGTATGTCATAAATAAATGGGTCCTGAATTATAAGTGATAGTATCCGCGCAGCCTGATGAGAAATACACGGAATGTAGATATCATCTTTCAGGACTTTTTCACAACATTTTAGTCGCCCCGTTCTCGGGTACTTTAGATATTTAACGGTAAATTTATAGAACTCTAGGCGAAGAAGGCGGGTGCGAACTCAATGAGGGCTAAGTCGCTTTTAGGATTAGTTGGCGATATTTGGGGCCTCCGTTAGCCCGGTACAGTCGTCAAGAGCGCGCTGGATCGATGTTGATAATCTGAGATTCGTTATCCTGCGCCGAGGGTCGCTAGTATGAAGTTACAGTCCTTTGTCAGTGGTAGTTTATTTAGCTATAACGGGTATGAATATACGACCTTCCCCAAAAATACTTTCTCCAGCAGATGCACTCTTTGTTCTGTTCGGGCATCCGGAAACGCGCGTGTAAAGCAGTTAACCCGATATACGAAGTGCACTTTTTGCACGTCTCGTGGTTGGAAATTCCGGTCCTCGCGGCGTCCCACATTTCCGTGAGTGGGATGCTAGCTCCCGTCATTCTCCTGGCGGGGAGGTTAAGAGAGAAGTAGCCAGCGGCAATGAGACACAAACAGCGCCGGATGTGAGGCATGTCTAGTGCTTGACAATATTGAAAGAGGGATGATATGATGGCTATGGCTCTCTCTGGGTGAAGAGCCTTGTACCGGCGCGGGGTTTGCCCCTGCATCCAGTACCGTTCGGGTAGACATTCGGCTACCCTATATGCGATGTAGCTTATCACATCTGCTTTATAACTGTCAATGAGGAGGTAGTCTGCCACCTCAAAAGCACAAGTAGCGGACATGAGGTTCCTGGCTTCGAGAGAATGATGTCTCGTGGGGCTGTTTGCCCACTCCAGTATGTTCCGGAAGGCTTGCGGCTCGACTTCTGGGAGGCGGATGATGCGCTCATAGGACTCCTTGAAAGCGCCGGGACGAAGAGCGCCGGCGAAGTATTTTGATACTGTCATGAAGGTTCCACTGTAGACCGTAAAGCGCTCCTCTGCGGCCCCTACCAGGACCACCAAATCCGGGGCAGCTCTAGCTCCTCTATAGGTGAATCAGGATTGAGTGTAGTATATGGTATATCATAGTTATCACTGCTCTTACAGTGTGGTGTTTGACGAAGCCATGGTCAGATTCTCGTCGGGAACGTCCTCAATGTTAGCTTTTCCAGTCTACACATGGTAATTAGTAGCACTCTTTTCAACCATAGGTTTAAGGGGACACACTTGGTTCTCCCAATGGATTCCTGTAATTGGAGTGTTTATATTCCTTGCTTGTTGGCGGGTAACGTTAAGATCGATGATTATGTTGTGGTGGTGACGTGTGTCGAGTGACATCTCCCCGACAACGATCCAGCCTTTTACCCTCGACCTCCATCCCTCAGCACAGCCAATGCGACGACCCTCCCCGAGACAACAGAAGTCGCGCCTCTGATACCCGGCCAATGGCCTACTCGGAAGACGAAGAGTCCATCGGACCTCCCCGCGGCGGGGTTCCCAAGCAACCAATCCAACTGCCCGCACCTCCTCCTCCTCAGCCACAAGATAGTTCTTGGGACACCCCTTCGCATCAACAGCCTCAACAGCCTCAATTGTGGGATAATCCTGCACCTCCGCAGCAAGACGCCTGGAACGACTCCTCAAATCAGCCTCAGAATAATTGGGATGATCCTCCAAATAACGCCCAAACTGATTGGAACGACTCTCCGAAGAAGTCTTCGACAAACTGGGAGGTTCCTCCCCAGAAGTCTCCAGCGGCCTTGAACGGTTCTTCTTCGAAGAAGTCGCAGACCGATTGGAACAATTCCCCGAAAGGATCTCATGCTACTTGGAACGACTCGCCGAAGCAATCTCGAACCAATTCGAACGACCCCTCGAAGAGGTCTTCAAAGAACGTGAGCGGTGCTTCAAAGAAGTCTCAGGCCAATTTGAACGCCTCGCCGAAGCAGTCTCAACCCGAGTGGAACGACGCTTCGAAGAGTCCTCAGGCCAATCAGAACAGTTCTTCGAGGCGCTCTCCCCGGTTGTACAGCTCTCTGAAACCCCAAGGTAATTGGGAAGATACTTCATATCAGCCTGAAGCCAATTGGGACAATAGTTCACAAAAGGTCGAAGTAAACTGGGACAACTCCTCGCAGAAAGCTGGAGTACACTGGGCCGATACATCCCAGCAACCACAGTCCACGGGTGGTCCTGCCGATAAACCCCAGCAGCCAGACACCTGGGAGAATACACATCATATTCCCGGAGAGTGGGACGAGTCTCCCCAGATACCCGAGGAAAAGAACGACCCGCCTCCAATGCCGGAAAACATGAACGGATCCGCACGTATCCACAAGAAAAGGGACAATTCTCCGCGTTCAAAGATGGTTGATGCTACTTCTGTTCCTCCACCTCCACCTCCACCACAGCAGACTGCGATACCACACTATAGCCCTCCACCACAACAGCCACCGGATATACCGAAGAGCGATGCGAAGCCGAAGAAGCAACGTAAACCAAAGTCGGTTAACCTCCAACGGCCCCCAACCATCCCAGAACAGCCCTTCCCAAGCAACGACTCGTTACTCAAGTAAGTCCCCACTCTCTCACCACTATCAAAAGACATATTAATCATGGGACTAGACTTCTCCGCACCAAGGAGTTCTCCGATGTAGGCGTCGTAGTCGGCACGGGCAAGCAGAAGAGAATCTACAAACTCCATCGCAACATTCTCTGCACCAAGTCAGAGTATTTCTGCGGTGCAATACAGACCCTCGACGCGGATCCCAAACTCAAATCCGCATCAGTCGTCATTCGTGACCTCCTCCCTCCAATCTTTGATCTAGTATTGGAATGGATCTATGGCGAAATCCTCATTCTGGAACACCACCAGCCGTTGATACTAGCACTCTACCGCGCCGCTTCATTCCTGAAAATCCATAGCTTAAAAATCCACATCGCAAGAAGCACGTCCAAAATGCTAAAACACAAGCGAAAACACGGCACACCACTCCACTTCGACGGCTTCGAGGTTATACGCGGATTATTCGAGTACGCGGGAAAACCAGAGTACTTTACAAGTCTGAGAAAGTGCACGGATGAGCTGGCGTTACAGTTTAATCTCCCCTTCCACATGATCGATGCCGAATTGGAGAAAGGGGAGGATGCTAAGGCGACTCAAGCGAATACCAAGTTTTGGATGGCACTGGCGATGAGTTATCAGAAGGCTTTACATGCGACGGTGTGTTCGGAGTGTAGATGTTTAGTATCTACCCGGAGGAGATCGGGGTTGGATAGGATGTGCTGTCATTGTGATACTGAGGATGAAGATGAGAGCGGATCTCCACCGCCCAGAGAGCAGAGACGACAGCAGAGGGAGGAGCGTAGAGGGGAGGAACGTGACGGGAGGACTAGAGAGACTTAGCGAGATTATCTGAGATTCAAACGGCACGGGAAGTGGAGGCTGTGGTAATCTTATGTGGCGGCTTGTGATATAATCTTGAAAATTATGAATTAATGAAACAATCTGCGTTTCTGTTGTAAATCGAATAAAGTTGTGTAGCTGCAGCGATGATTTACCGCATTTGGTAGTATTTCAGCCAATCATTTCACTCCCTGGAAGATAAACTGCCTCCTTTGGGACGTCGCTGCCAAGGATGTCGTTTTTAAGTTTCGAGAGGTCCGATATTGCAACGTCGAGGACGTCGAATTGATCCAGCCTACCAACAGCAGGCGCCATAATTTATGCATCCACCAGTTATTTCCTGTGAAAGTCTGGGTTCTCTCGTATGTCGTGCTGCGAAGATTCTATATATATAGCGAGTGAGTGCAATATTCTCAATTTCGAATATTTTCAATTTATAATATGATTTATAGTTAAGATGAGGGTTCGATGACTGAGTTCAGACCCTGGAGTCATAATACCTTCTCAGGGCTTCTTCGGTGATCCCGCTCATCATAGTTTATAATATATATAGTTATAACCTCGTGGCGTTCAAACATCTTATCGATCGATCGGTTGGACATTGTGTAGGTCTAGGGCAATACATTTGATAGCTGCTGCTGATCCGAGTCATAACAGTATTGTAACCTTGGTTAGGCTGCTTGATAATCCCCTCGCTATGTACTATTCACAGTCTGCGATGGCATCGTAGACTGCTCGAAAGGGGATGAGCCGGTATATCATACTGAGTCACCGCTTTGCCCTAATGCCCTGATCGACGAAGAGTCATAGGGCTTACTTTGGGGGACTATATAAACCCCCCTGCCCCCCGGCTCCGTCCTTTCCTCTCTTTCCCCCTTTCCCTCTTCTTCCCCAAGAACTCTTCGATCTTCTTGCTATACAGATCCAAGTGACCTCACAGCCAAGCCTCTGCAGTATCTACTTCAGAAACCACATTCGTTCATAACTACTGTCATTCATTTACATTCTCTGATAACTACTATCGTTAACTATCACTAATTATCATTCATTTCATCTTTGAAATCATTCAAAATGTCTTCCGTCAACTCGTGTTTCAAGATGTCCACGATCTCGACCAAAATCACTCTCAATCCCGACTTTGACGGTGATCTATACTGCCCCGCGCTCTCCGAATTCAATGAAGATTCCGAGTTCGAGCCTGTGGACGTCTGGATTACCCGTCCTCCTTACCGTGAGGACTCGGTTTTTAAACTACAGTTGACGAAATGCATTAAATTCCGTGACGGAAGGGGTGTTTTTGAGTCACAGCATCCGAAGGGGCCTATTATTGTTAAGTACTGGAGCTGGGGGGCGGGTTACCACAATATGTGGCAGGAGTAAGTTCCCCCTTACCCCCAATCCCCACACCAATTTTCCATATTTTGGAATTATGAATCATTCAACTGTTCGATCGACGGTAAATCCTGAATGATGAGTTATATCAATGACTAACATAAATAAACCAGATTTGAAACCGAAATCTTCGCTCACAGTCTCCTGCACAAAATGCCGTACCACGGAGATCTAGCAGAATTCGGCGAAATCTCGACTTCACACCAACAAGGTCTCCGCCCGGGGTTCATCATGATCCTTAAAAAATCCCCGGGCATCCCCTTCCCGGAATTCCTAAAAACGCCGGAGGGGTATAAATCCAGTTTCAAGATCCTGATGGCGATGAAATTCGCGATGAGGGATATGATTTCCCGTGGTGTCGTTTGTAGGAATTTACTGTCGAGGTTGGAGAATATACTGTGTACGACGGAGGGGAAGATTAGTATTACGGGATTGTCCGGGGTGGAGTTTTGTAATGTGATTGATGTGGATGAGGTTTTTGATGTGAGGGAGTTTACGAATAAGGTTTTAGCGATTGTGGAGGGGCGGTCTATGTTTGTTGAGCAGCCGAGGGAGAGGTTTGTGAGGGTGGAGGTGGTGTGTCCTGTTAAAGGAGAGGTTAAGAGGAAGATGCCGAGGTGATTTGGTTACCCCGTGGGGGGTTTGGAATTTTTGAGGTTCGGGCGGTATCTTTGAAGTCTTGATCAATCATCAACAAGGCTGAGATTTAAAACCACTGTTTGAACCCACTGCGCTTTATTAGCAGATTTTGCAGGCAGCCTTTGAGTTTATATTTACATGAAGAGTGCTGGCAAGCGGATCACAGAAGCCCAGTCGATCTCCATAACTAGATAGTTGGTAGAATCAAAAATCCAAAAAAATAATAATAGTTAAATATACATCCACGAAAACGTGAATATAAAGCAGCCGGTAAAGATCGATATGGTTCAACGGCCCAACTAGCAAGTTGGGGAGTGTGGCGACGAAACAACCAACCAGACTCTTTGCGTGAGCGACTATGTTTTATTGTCAATTCATTTAGGTTTTTCTAGCTAGAAGAACATACATTTAACGGCCCCGCGGAAATGACACTCCAAGAGATAATACGCAAGTACTCTCATCCAATTCAGAACGGTCTCAACCAGCTGAGAAAAATATCGCACCTGGAAGCTCGAACTATCAACGACTGATAGGGGACGACTTTGGGCAACGTCCCGCCTTACAGCCCTCGCAAAGCCAGTCTTTATGGGGTTCGGTTTCATTCTCATACTCCGGCAGTTCATCGACTGGCTCACCCCTCCAAATCTTCAGGCGACGTACAACTATCCCAACATACCCTTGGTGAGCTTGCTTAGTCTCTTTCCCAGCCCCACCCCAAGATAACTTCATTCTTCCGAGCGAGTGACATTTGATGCAACATTGATTGAATAGCTTGGCGTTGTAACCGATTTTGTTATCGCAAAGCTCATATCGGCGGATGATGGTAGCGACGATACCGCTGGTCCACGTACGGTTACACGCCTCATTCGAGCATTTGAACGTTGCGACATTATTTGTTAGCCATTCTTGAATGCCGTTTTCGTCAGAATCCTCAAAGCGGGCAGTCGGAACTTGCTGGGCGATTAAGTCGTGAAGCTCTGGAAAGTGGTACCAAACTTTAGGCGGCTCTTTTGATGACTGAGAAGCGTTGTCGCCCGAAATACCGGGCCCTGGAATTTGTGGCCTGGTCGGTTTTTTTGGTTTCTTTGCGTTAGGGGAAGCCTTCGATGATGTCTGCCCCTTTTCTGAAGCCGGAGCCGAAGTTCCATTGTTTTGGGCTGCGGCTTTCTTGAGCGCGTTCCGGCGGACCCGTTCCTCATTAATAAGGCGTCTTTGGCGTTTAGTATAGTTCATCACGTCCAGGCCGCCCAACGAGATCTTGCTCATCCCTTGGAGCTCCTTCTGGAACAATTCATCCGCGTCGTCGCAATTTTCGTTCGTGGGGTTCCCGATATGGGCTTGTGGGCCAATGAATTCGTTATAATTGGATGAGGCCGCAGTGGAAGCCGCAGAAGCATCGGTTGAATATTTCAGCGACCTGGAGAGCAGCTGGCGCACAGAATGTTTGGACGCGTCGAGGAGACTTCGCCCGAGAGTGTGCGGGGCTCCGATGGATAGCTTCGAACCCGGTGCGTTGACTGTCGTCAAAGACGCCACCAAACCAGTTAATAAACACCCAACTAATCAACGTATCGGCCCGTCACCACTTACATAGATACGGGTAGCTCCGCGATCTTCCGACCGATTTGAGACGAGCAACTCGGAAATACATCTCGCCTACGCCGCTGTCGTGGACCGGATACGCGGGGCTTCTTGTGTGCTATCCAAAATCTTTTAGCGATGGAGGTTTAGATGATGACATTAGTTCGGCAGGTACCGCTTTACTCACCAATATCAGGTCTGGGTACGAGTCAAACCAATATCCATGTAAACTGATTATCAAACACAATCGAGGTCGGCTAAGTCTGGCACGAACTTCCATTAGAATATCAGGTGAGCCCGTCCGCTTGGATTGAAGCCTATATTCAAGGTCCTCGCAAAAATATAAATACGGTGTACTTACTATACTAGCTTAGCGGTTTAAGGATTCTAGATAGCAGAGGGGAGGGATTGTCTCGCGGGGTACCGTAGACATTAACCGCCGAATTTTCAGTCTTGGCGTCTCCTGCAGGTAGCCGTGCTTGGCTTTGAAGGGCACAAAGGATTATCTTAATTGTGGATGTTCGGTGGCCAGCCGAGGAGACTAGGTTATTGGATTTATACCTATACAACGGGTGTAGCATAGGCAGGAATACGTTCCTCATATATACGTGTATGTGCTACTGGTATGTCAATATTTCGCCGATGACTTCGGGGGCCGTTGACCATTCTATCCTACGCGCTAGCTGTTCTATAGAACTACCGTACTACCACAATTGAAATGGAAAAATAGAAATCGGATAATTCCAATTTCCCTAAGCTCTTAACAACATGAAGTGCTAGGAGCAGGCGCTGGCATTAATTTATTAAATTCCTGGGTACGAGAATTAATTGCGTTGTAGACGTTGCATTTCCAGACCTAGTTAGGGCCAGGCGCTGTGTGTACTTGATATCGATATATCGATCGATACACCGGATCTGAGTGTCTCAAACACTCGAATAGGTACGGGCGGATGTAAATCTGCCATGACTTCTGGTATCGATGAACATCTAACAGTATGCTTGTGTTGGTATATCCAAATAATTTTGATGAAAAGGAGTACCGGTGCCATGTGGCGTCGGCGCGTAGCTCACTGTATATATATTGGCCAATATCTCCGAGCAACGAATTAGGTCAACCGTGGATATCTGCCCTGTTTAATTCTTAGCATTATATTTACTTACTTTGGAGTGTATGAGTTGATTAATGAATAATACAGGTTATGATTAGATTGAATACAACTTCCTAAATTTTATTGCTTCCGCTTTCCCTGCCTTTACGCTCTCAGAGTTCGCATTCAATATATTGACCTTATACTTGTCGACATGAGGTCATCGAGGCTCTCTCCGTCGGCCTAAACCGGATGCGGCCAACCAAATATGCTGCAACTCCATGTCTCGTGAAGAAACCCTACTTGGGAAGAATGTGAGCTCTTGGCGGGGTATTTAAGCCCCCGCATCGCCCGACTCTCCTGTTTTTAAGCATCTTGGGAAGCCCTCAAGTCAATTCCGACCACATAAAATCTCCCCGGTATATCCTAAGTAGATATAAAACTCAAGCCAGAAGGTTGACACCATGGTTAGGGGGTATAAAGGGTAAGAAGACATGCTTATGAGGACACAGTTGGTAAAATACTAACGTTTTGTCAGGTGTCCGAATTTCTGCCCAAAATGCAAGAGCGATTGCCGTTGCGATTCTTGCAATATTTGTCATACCTGTATGCATGTCGCCGATAAATGTCGCTATAATACGTATAGGTGCACCCGGTCGATCCATAGCTGTAGTTTGGACGGTCTATATACTGAGGCCAAGGAGGAGGCCTTTGAATTTCCGCGGTAAATATCCCTAGCATCCAATAATTGCAACTGGTGGCACTAATTCAGGGCCGAATATCTTCGGCGATCGATAGATTCTTCGACTCCGATGTACTTACCGTAATCGTTGGCGCCGAAAAGCGACTTTTCAATATCCACCTAAACGCAGTCTGCCCCATCTCAAAATATTTCGAAAAGATGATATCATCGGAAATGAAGGAAGCCCAGGAAAGGCTGTTGGTTCTAGACGACGAGGTCGACGATACGCATGCCTTTGAGATGTTTATTCAATATTGCTATCTCAAATCATATATTTTCGACGAGAGCGTGTACCTCGACTCGCTGTATATTCACGCGAAAGTATACGTCTTAGCGGAAAGACTAGGATGCACAGACCTCAAAAACCTAGCGTTGAAACGCGCGACGGAGTTCTGCTTCAAAAGCCTAAATGACAGCGCCAGAACCTCAGAAATGCTTCGAAATCTAGGGCAAACAATAACGACGGTGTATAACCACACATACGATGCTAACGCAGGAAAAACGCCGTTGACCGAGAAGCGTGTGGACGGAAAATCCGAGGAAACCGTCAAACGCGATGGCTTCAGAATGTTGCTGGCGAGTTTTGCCGCACCTCACCTGCTCGATCTGAGAAAAGATGAAATCTTTTTGGAGGCCAATAATGATTGTCCTAGTTTTGCAGCTGATTTGCTTTTATTCTCCGTGGCCGGCGCGAAAATGCAGGTCAATGAGGATGGCAGTTTAAAGTATCCAGCCTTCTGAGTTCATAAAGAAGAGGGCCGATGGTTAACACCCCGGGTGCCGGGATATCTTATTTCATATCATGCATTAGTCTCGTTCCCAGACGCTCGGCAGGCCACAAGTGTATCAAACATCATGTACCGGGGTCGCACCGTAAATGCAATAATTCAGACCTTTGGCATCACGGTCGAAGTTTCGAACCATGTTAATAAATGTTAATAATGCCATGTCTCTCGGAAGTCGCACCGACACGTGCGCTGGCTATGATGCCTTGGTATTATGGGGTACCTGCCGTAAGATCTCGAATGAGTTTAGGATCGGAAGATACCGCACAGCCCTGAGTCCTGACTGCACCCCCAGCCCAATCTTCTCTAGCCTCGAATCTCTTCTCCATATAAGACCTAGGAGTAATACATGCATAGCTCGTGAATCTGAGACCGAGGAGCACTGTCCCTCAAGGCCAAGGCTAAGCGAATGTTGGGAACCCAACGCAAAAAATACCACACCTGCGACGCAACACATCTCGCTTAAGCACCCCATGTAGAGCAAGGGTCAACGGAAACGGAATAGTCCGTTCAAAAATGGACGACACCGCTTCCGGCTCGGGGACCCCATGTAAGGTCAACGTCAAGTACTAGATGAATCAGGTGTTTCGGGAGAGAAGAAGGGTTTTATATCACTTTCCCTGATTTAATTTCGTTTTTCCTGGATTCCCCGAGATTTTTTTTAATATATTTGATACAGGCTGGGCTATAAGAGATTGCGGTTTGGTTGTGCCGGTTCATTTGGAACGTATTGTTGGTATATATAGCTATTGGTGGCCATCGGATGGCGGGGTTTTGAAGTGGGCCTTTGAATTGCGGTCATATATAGTCTCGGAGGCTTAATCACAAAGCCACCTTTTCATAATCAATATCGAATGATCACGGCGTTGGAGGGGTAGGCCGCCAGAGCAGTAAGCTTCCATTCCAAGAACAGTATTCCGTCCACCTTGCTAATCCGTATATCCTGAACGTCTCTCCAGAGCAGTATGGGTATAGCTCGGTTTTTCACCTTCAAGAGAAGGAAGCACCCCGATACCACGATTCCTCCAGAGGTAGCTGCCGAGCACGCACGAGGTACCTAACCCCGCTACGCCGACTCGCCCGGCCCGACCTCATCTGAGCCCCCAAACTAACTTAGTTGCTTTCTGTAGACGAAAACAAAACAAAATTCTCCACAAACATCGAACAAAATATCAACTTCGAATCATTGGTGTTAAATATGATGAGGGAGAAGGATAGGGTTAGCAGGTCGAGAGGCTCTGGAGCCCCCTCCTCCTCTTGGACGAATGAGAGGCCACAGACAACCAGTTCGGTAGTCGGATCCTATCAGCAGGATGACGATGGTTATGATAGCCGGTCGTTTGGGGACTATAGTTCTAGAGGCATAGGGTTGTCAGCGGAAGTTTGCCGTAGTCTTAACGATGCTTAGTTTCGTAGGTGATCGGTTCATTCTATCTTGCTTTCATTTTCTAGTTACAGAATCTCGGCAACAGAATAAAAATCAAGACCTTTCAAGCCCCCGGTGGTTCCGAGGCTGCTCAAGATCGTCTACAGGCACAATACAAAAAGTCTATCACCACACGTCAGCCTATTTTCTCGTTTCTTTCCATATCACATTTATGAAATCGGCCAATTTTCCTCCTCTTCAGATCAAAAAATTAAAACAATCAACCACATCAAGCGTCCTTATTGCTGTTAGGGTCAATAATTCGAATAGTGTACCCCCCCATTCTATCCTTCTTCTTTACCTCGTCCCCTCCTTTCTCGGCCTCACCGTTAGACCCAATGCTTCGAATCTTAGCTTCCATGTGGCTCTCAATGAAATCCGCGTCGGGGCTTCGATAGACGATATTGGGAAGACGAGGGGCGGGCTTGCCGTCGACTTCCAATGGTGGTGGTGGACTCGTTACGGTGCGAGGAGGGATGAAGACCGAGGCAACTGATGTAGTCGTGGTAGTCGTGGTAATGATGGCGTTAGGATTATCGTGGTTCTTTCTCCCCTTCATGGTCTTGGATCGTGTGATTGTGGCGGAGCGGGCGAGGTTGCCTAGTTGTTGGGCTCCTGTGGCGGTTTTTTGGGAAACCTTGCGGGTTAGAGTCGTTAGGTAGGATTTCAGAGATTTCTTCTCCTTGACTGATGGATTGGTGTCTGTATCGATGATACTGTTAGTCTCTGGTCATTGAAGATTGATGGTATTTGATTCTAGTGATCGCGATGGTGAAATTCAACGATGGGATTTACTTTCGAGGATATTGAAGGAGCCTGTGAAGATGATTCTTACCAGCCATTCTGAGAGCTCGTCTCTTCGACCGTGGGGGCGATTGCAATGGGAATTCAGTAGGAACAGTCGACTCGAGGTAATAGAGCTGAAGCACCGATGGCGATGGTGATAACGAAGCTGGTTTATCACAGACGATGCCGAGAGGTGGTTTGGTAATGGATCGCAATGGGGAGCAGGTTGGTGTTGGTGATGCGGTCAACTCGGCCATTTGTGTCGACACTGTTGGATTTTGGGCGCCTCGATGCCCGCCAAATGTAAAAATGTTAACGTTCTTTGCTTCACCGTAAACAACTCGATTGCTTGTGGAACCCGGCAGCGACATCTTTCCATATTGAAATCTCGAGCGACTATCTGAAAGGTCCTCCAGGCTTTTGTGAATTGTGTTACCACGGTTTGTGGTATTTTGCGGCTCGAGGTCTAGAGTTGCGCTGGAATAACTACTATATAACGAGGGCTCGAGGCGTCGAGACCGGTGGTGGAATAAAACCAGAAGTTTTTGAGGGACAAAATCGCATCTCATGTATAATTAATCTCGTCCCTGACTTTTATTTAAATACCCTAGTTTTTGTTTACATGGTACTTCGACTGATCTCGAGACATTCCGGCTGTCGTGGCTCCAGGCGTTGAATCCATGACATAGTCGGCAACTTCCGACCCATGACCCAATTTCTGTCCCGTGCTTCTCAACAGAAAACGGCGCGACCAGCACGGTGGTTCTGTTAGGTAAATTTGCTGGGATCCATCCAGATGAGACAGTACCGGGGCAATATTAAAGGCGAGATGAATCAGTTTACAAATACATAATTTCGTCTATAGATTTGGACTTCACAGAGCTCCTCTTCCAAAGGCCCGGGCATACGGTAACGTACTTCAGCCTTGCCAACGGCATGGTAATAGCCGACAGTCGGATCCAAATATTCTTCTAATGCCCTACGCTATTTTGTAACTATGATTCCGGAATTTCAGGAGCAAAAGGAAGAGCATATGGCCATATGGTCTAGGTACGGGACCAGCTCGAACCTTTATTTCTTGCATTCAATTTTGTGGGAGTAAAGCACAGCACTTAGGTGGTTTTGTATCTATAGGGTACTAAATAAGGTATCAGTTTATTTTTACAATCACGAAAAGTCATTGTCGCACTCCAATTACTCCAGGAAAAGCCAAAAAGAAGATATCAGTGCCTAACTTAGGGTGAGCAAAGTAAATGCAGCGCCATAACATGTATCTTATCACTTTGAACCGATCCGACGAAGATATCAAAGCTCCATCGTACATACAATCATATCCTATCCAGCCACAGTTGAATATGTTCCTTTGGTACATTGGTATCCATGCTCGAGCGGGAATTGGAAATTTCCCTCCGAAGAACGACACAATCTTTTCTCTACTTAACAACATTAATATGCGACACATCTTCGGTCAACAATGCGGTTGCCGTCTTCTGATATGTAAAGCGATTAAATATGGGCTGAGTTTTTAGAGACAAAACCTGATATTTTGAGGCTATCATCTTTGAAATTTGAGAGAATATCATCTGCTTTGACTAGATCCGATACTGGGTCATTGGGTCAGCTTATAAAGTAACTTATGCTAACTATATATATATCTGGGATATGTTCGTTTTTATCTGTTTCATAATCTTGGGTTTGAAGCACGGGGCCCTCATGTGATCATGGCTCTCATAGGCTTTCTCGCGTCCATATAAAACTCAGCTAGCAGATGTCATGTTATTCTTTATCTTGAATTGTGACTCGTCGATACCGGCTCTTAACATTAAGCGCACCGCACTCCCGTTGCGATTCGTCACCTTTTATGATTGGTAACATACCTAAACCTTTATATCTCTTCCTCCGTAGCCTGGATACGGAACAAATTTGCACCATTGAGCACGAGAATTCAGCTAGGATACTTTAATTCACAGCCAGGATACTTTAACCCAGACGTTAGTACTTTTGCCGCAATCATCTAGGCCGGCGACGAGTATATAATCCTGGTAGAAAGTTGCTTTCAACCTTCCGATTATAATTCCGTAGCCTATATGTTGCGTGTGTAGGATTTGTTTTAGATTGGTTCCGGCGCTCTGGCGGTGGCCATGGTGCCTTGGGAATTTAAATTTGCGCCTCCGCGGTGCCCGGCAAAGCCATGGGCATTGTTGATTTAATTTTATGACCTCTTGGGTCCGTAACTCACTCGAAACGGTCCAACAAGCAGAGCTTTTAAAGGGTATCAGAAGATACTGAGCCGCATCAACGATGGATTGGTCGACGATTTGGCCCGCTATATATTTAGGTGCATCCGGCCTCGGCGATTCCCGACCAGGCCCACCTGTTATATTTGCATCCCACAGCCCTGATTCTCTATCTCTAGTTACTATCTGGACCATTGAACAAGCATTTTAATTTAGATAACCCTTGCGCGCCTATGAGGATAGGTAGCTATGTATGTACCTAAAACCATTTACGACATGAGGTTGGAGTTAACCAGTCGCTTCGCGACCAGTGTAGCTCCAGAGACGGCGGTAGCATCGCGCGGTTGTCGGCCATCGGGCCGTATCGATTCTCCTTCTGGCGCAGTTTCAGCACGAGAGTTAGCTGGTGGTAGAGTTTTGTCCATATTTTGGTATTTACGCATGATGCGCCTCATACTTTGTAATTTCCAAGATGCAAACTATTGATATAACGAACCGCCCATTTGGCGTGCAAATCCTGTGTGTCTCGAGCGATAGAGGCTTTTTGATATTTAAGAACCTCTACAGGAGCTCATCTTCCCTGTTCCGCCTTCAACCAATCCCGAAACGGGGAAACCTCATAGTGTGGCTCACCAGGGGTTCGGTTACACCCCCAATGGCCCTTGGTCCTTGTTACTATAAATATTTTGGCAGCTGCGGCATCCAGGTGCATTGATATTGCTTGTAGTGGTTATACATCAGGTCTCGGAGGAGCCTCTCGTGGGCTGAGTCTACAAATAGTCTGTGAGCTCTGAGGAGTAATATTTATACTGTTATTCCGCCCGAATTTAATCAATGCATCAGGTCGGTTCACCACATTTTTTGATATTGGGACTACGGAAGTCGCCCACGTGAGCCACCATATCGTGTGTGTACATACAATATGTAGCCATTGAGAATATATCTACCGCTTATGCTCACGGCGGCTATATCTTCTGTCTTCGGTCGCACTCGCGAGCTAGAAAGCATCAGTTGTTCATACTGCAGGTATGGCGGCGCGATCCGTATATAAGTAGATTTCGTATGACACTAAAAAAAGTCGGAATAGATGATATTCCAACAATATATATGGTCAAGGTTTGGCGAGATGGCCGGAGAGAGTCTTCCTAAAAGAATAATTACAATCTATAATATTGGCGTTTCATCGATAATATGGATCTCGTTGGTTGTGATCGGAGTCTACATTATCGCTAAAGGTTCCCGGCTCGTCTCTGTAGGGGTATGAAATAAAATATTTAGATCCGTTTAGTTATCATGACATTAGTCCTTCTTTTGTCTGAGGCCGCATTTGCCGGGCTTTCGTTTATTCCGTCTATATATATATGGCCATCTTATGGGGCAAGATGACCAGCGGAGAAGGAGCGGAGGGCGCACCGGCGCAAGAATCTCGTGATATGTATATAAACACCCCGTTGATTGCTAAGACATAACCTTTTTGCTGACCGGAGAACATTTAAAGGGCACTTCATTTGTGTATGCCCCAAGCCTGAATATTCGAATATATATAGTATGATCTCAATATCCAAACACCCATTCTAAGCGGTTGATTAACTGGCCTCTGGGAACGAGGCACCCGAATGATGTCCCGGAGAAATCGTAAACCGAAAAGTAGCAAGCACCGCTGCAAATATTCGACACTTGCCTTGCAAATATTAGGAAGGGTGTGGAATCATAAAAAGCTGATTCCATCACAGTTTTGAAGGGCCCTGTGGGTATGACTATATATATAGCTTCTCCTCATTTCATCTTGGATGAGTAATGACTCGTGGCGCTTTACCGCATATCCTTCTCTTCATCCCCATCCACCGGAAGCCTTGGGCGTAGCATTTGTCAGGCGAATCTTTGGTGGTCCCAAGCTCTCATGAAATCTGGAGGTCTTTCGATTGCGTATTATATTCACAGCTCGCGGTTGTATATTTGAAAAATGGTAAATATACATATTGGCCTAATCGGCCGCATCGCCTAAATCAACTAAGGCACCATATTTCGGTGCACGAAGAAGGAAGATGGTGTGATTGATGGCCTTCAGGCGTAATAGCAACATTTCCCGGAGATTGATCAATTGAGTATCCCCATCGGCTGGTATAAATGTTCAGGTTGCTGCAGAAGAACCATACAACTTTGGCATTGTTGCTCTATGCGCATATGCCTATTATCATTCGTTATATGTAGCATGTAGATATATATTCAAGGCTATATTTAGAGCGTCATGATATCGGTGGCGAAGGTAAGTGACTGATACCGCGGTATTTCGCTATAGATAGTCGTGTGCGTACGTATATATATTCTCCCCCAGAGGTGAGGGTGCTGGCGCAAGTGAGACAAATTCTCCTCAGCCATAAGAATCACCTGATGTCTCTTAGGTGACAGTCGACATAAGCTCCGTATACTGAGAGAGCAACATATCTTACTCCTCAGGTCCTCGATCTTAATCTGCCACATCACGCTTGTGGAACGCGTAGTTACTGTGAGATACATATAAATAGCTGATCGTTGTTGGCGTGGTGTATGGTAATGACGATGTATATATAGCGAGGTATTCATATATAGGAATCAATCTTTTGTGGGATTACTAAGGCGTGGAGTACCAAGTCAACTTGTCTCGTATAACCACGCACGTGAATATGTCGGCAAATCTTTCCATGAGCGCTTAACTTTAAGCCATATTAAAGTGTGGCGTTGATGCTCGTACATGTGAGCTCAGCATATTCTATGTGAATCCACTATGGCTAGTCGGTCGGAAATACTAGGTTATATCGATTAATATTTCATAACTCCAGGAAGGCATTACTTAGATTCCTTATCATTCCACTTACTTAGATCTTGCGGACTCAGGGTAGACCATGAAAAGAATGAAGAGAAAGATCAGGATCCCGAAGTTCCTTCGAAAGGGATCGGTTGGTCTCGTCCCCAGCCTCACACAGAGTAGTCCAGAGTAGGTAGCTTATTTGAGCGTCATGATTTTGGACGTGCAGCACGGTATAAGCAGCTAGGCAAGCTGAAGATCCTAATATATATCTAGGATAGCCGAAACGAAGGCTTGGTACCCGTAAAGTCCTATATTCGCGTCGTTAGAGAATGCATCTCGATGTTGCAGCGTCCCTACTAGTATACTTTGTAGCAAGTATAATTTGTAGTTTATGTCGGAAAGGCAAAGGCGAAGTAGGAAAGTGAATGTGCAGATACTTTTGCACTGGGAAAGTTCTTTTTATTCTCACTGGAAATACCTTAATACAAGACTAGAATATACCTATCCTGGTGAGTCATATATTGCTATTCCAGATGCTTCTCCCAGTATCTCGACGCTTAGGAACTTAGTGGTAGAAGAACCCCAGCTGTTGGAAAGCTAGCTCCACAGTATATAACCCCGCGTACACGGCATATATACCGGTTTATATCAGATACCACGTGGTGACTGGAACTGATGATACCATCTCTCCCCCCGCCCTTGACCATTCATCTTGAGCCACTCGTACACTACTTCATTGCCCGCTTTGTCCAACAAGTAATCCGATTCAACATTGGGAGGAGGCGTCGCTCGTGCAAGCTGAAGCGTGCGGGTTTGGCAAGGAAGGCATGGTCTGCCGGAATTTTCGCTAGTGTATTTATCACAGCGGCACAGGGCTGGGTGGACCCGGTGCCTGCAGCAGTTGTGCCCACACTTTTGTCCGAGCTGACATGTTAGCTCTAGTATCATTAAGTAGTACTTAAATCTCATGCATGTAGAGGGATAAAATGAAACAACGTAATTGATATTTCAAAAGTAGGGATCCTGGGAGTGCTTACGCTGCAACTAATAATTGTCCAGCACATTTTACAGACGGTTTATTCGATCCAAGTGAAAGGCCTGTTAATGAGTGTCAACGTCGGGTCCGATCTGTGCAGGAGACTAACCAATGTTAAACGTTATTATAGATATCGCTCTGCCAGAAAGTATTATATTAGGGAGCCGCTTTGAGGGAGCTTAATTAATCTGAGAAAATCTAGGGAGATCTCAAGTCGTTTTGTTTCAATAAAGTCTGGATGTGCCAGGACAAAAAGGAATCCGGCCAGAAGGCTGCATAACCCCATTTTATACGGAAGGCGAATGGCAATATAATTCGTTTGGGTATATTGTACACATAGTGGTCAGTCCACTCGAAGACAGTATTCGTTGTACTTGCGTATAAATTGAATTTGATCAAAGTATCCTCGAGGTCGTGATACTCGATACGCAGCAGTGGAAACGCAACAAAATTGTCCCACAATAGTGTGAACTGGTCTCGCGGGCCAGCCACAAGGTTGTGCGAACTCAATGCGGAAATAATGTTGCCTTAGGCCATAATGGAAGACTCGTGGGTTAATATCGCAGCCACATGGCGGATCTTCATAATTACGTAGCGTCTTTCATACACTGCGTATTCGTCTACAGCCGATCGTAGGACATACCGGCAAACATAAGCCGCTGAGTTAGAATCTGAAGTTCATAGATAAAAACCTTTGAAATCCCGGAGAAACCCCGAAAATGCACCCATCGACAAATTAACACGACGTATTGGTTGCCCTAGTCCCACCACAATATAATAATATGGATGCGCTTATTGGTTCTCCCCTCGAGTAGGACGGGCGCCTGGGTAAATTTAAAATGTAGGTTCCTTCAGCATACTCGCTGCTGCGTTACTTATAGCCTTTAGAATCGTGCATGTGTCCTCTTGCAATTGCATGGCTATAGGTTTTTGAACCGAAGCATACCCCAAGCCCTTCGGACCTAGGCTTCCCCTGTATCCAAAAGCCACAGGTGTGAGTAGTGAGTTTGACTGTGCAGCTTAGATCCGGGAGACAACGGCGAAATAAAATCCGTTTCATGATTTCTTCAGTTGGTCCGAACTTCAAGTCCGAGTTTGACTTGCTGGCAGGATTGCGTTTCACTAACAGGCGGACATCGTTAGTGTTGATACTGACGTTGTAGCCAACTTCAACAACGTGCGTCCTGCGACCTTGGAAGATTGCGCACGCCTTGCCGCCTCCTCAGCCCGAGGTAAGCACACTGATGCTGCAAAGATTTGGACACACACACATCCACTAAAGCAGCTTAATCCGCCACTACCAACATCCTTGCGCCCTCACCACTACAAGCCCCAGTTACCTGGGCTGTGCCAGGTTGTCGGTATCACCGTCTTCGGTTGGCCTTCGTAACGAGGCCCCCAGAAGATCTCCATGGGGGGTGGTTACACAAGATGATGTGTGTTCGCTAACTCGACCGGCGCAGCTAGTTGCCCCGCCGACGATATCAAGTGCCGGCCCAGCTCCGACGACGATTATCTGACCCTACCGGGACCCAAGCAAGGTAATGTAGAATCCTTCACCTCTAAGCTTTGATTAGATGTCAGCTAATGTATCTCGGGCAGCGGATATTATACCACTATAGTAACTTTGTCCGGACGGCTACATCAACGACCCGAGATTCGCGATGTGCTGGAATATCCTAATCGGCCGGGTAAGTCCGCCCTAGCGATTAAAACAAGCCGGAAAGCGGCAGCCCCGAGCTAAAACTTCCTAGTGTTCTCACCCGGAACCCCTCCCGGACTTCTTCCCCTCCCCGACATCTTGCCCTTGCAACACCTTCAGGACGTCCTGGTCGGCCTCCTCCTGTGGGCCCTGCAAAAACTTCCTCGTCGATGCTACAATCGACCAAATCGAGTTCATAGATGCCCAGCTCTATAACCGCAATGTAACCTATTTCCTACAAACCTCGAATGAGTTTGGGGTTAAATACGATCGATTGCCCGAAAGGATCGCAGAGTGGGTCGCCTTGCCGAATCATGTTAGATTTACGGTCAACGATAGGGGGACCTTGCTGGAGGGCGTCGGAAACCGATGTGGGAACGGGGTGCCGATTGTCGATGATACCGATGGAGATGATAACAGGGATGTAGATGGGGACGGTGGCGATTCGGAGGATTCGGGTTCCACGTTGGTTGGAAGCGGTCCGAGGTCGACGGGTAGTGAGAATGGGAATACCACTGTCGAGGCTGGCACTATCCTTGACAACATCGAGGACGAGGCTATAGTTCAAGCTGTTTTATCGATCATGCTGGAGGATGAAGTTGACAATGCTGCCTGATGTTGATGTCGAAACCTACTGGGTGCTGTCAAACTTCTTCCCGTCTCTTTCAAAATGTATTTATTTTCATTGTTAATAATTAATATTATCATTATTTTTATTGCCTCTCGCAGCAGGTCGGTGCTGGTCGTTGATTGTCCCTAGTCATGTCGATAATTTTCAGGTTAATCATGAGCTCTTCCAAATCTCTCCGAGCCCTCCGAGTATTGCGCCAAATGGTCACAACAATCCGAGCTTACGGAGTTGACCCGGCTTGATAAATGACTCTAGCCTCATAGGTTAGAGTATAATACTTCTTGAAGCAGTCTACGCTAGAGGTTTCGGTGGGCATCTCCAGCGGAATGATTGTTTCTCGGGAGAATTCGGCGAAAGTCGGCCTGGTGAAGATATCCCTTTCCTTCTGGAATGTGCTACTCTGCTGATGTTACAACGGGTCCGTAATCCATTCACTGGAATAACTAGTAGCTTCAGTCGGGACTGTGGGGCCGGAAATTGCTCCACTGAGTGTGGGGGTCAAGATAACAGATATACTGACGAGGCTAACTGAGCTAGCAACCGATGGAGACTAATGTAGCACAGAAATATCTTAGGTTGTGGAGCAGTAGAGTTTGACGCTCTATTTGCCCCCCTATGGCAGCTCTTGTGCCCAATACCTGGCGCCATGGCTCGGCCTTTCGCTGTTTATTCTATTATTGAGAGGTACTCTATCGCTCTGCCTCTCTAGTTCTACTGCTTCGAGATCTATGGGGCCCTCAGCTCCGACAGCCGACCTGATAATATTCCTCGCGATAGAAGTATCGGTCACGATATCAAAGTCCGAGCCAAACTACAGCTACCCGTTCTCGAGGGTAGCTATAGTCGACTTTAGAGCCGTTCAACACTTCAAATTCAGGGCACAAAGTTTACGACACTAAGATCAACACATGATACACATATTTTACCACAAGGTTGTCGCATGGCCTAGCCTAGGGACTAAAGCTAGCCAGCTAGTTCACGATAAGTTAACTATCGATATGAACAGTAGTATGACTCCTCGGAGTCCCATTAAGGCCTAAAAGTCATCGGTCCGAAGCTCTAGTCAGAACTTACCAATCACGCCGTCTATATTTCGCAGCAGGCCGTCGAATGAAGAGAATCTAGCTGTGCGCCAGCTCAGAAACAAACGATCTTGCTAACTAGTCTGGATTAGCTTCGACGCGGGGAATACCCACCCTCACCCCGCACTTCTCCAAATACCTAAAATCCGGGGGAGCAAAACATGGATTTGGGTTCTATGCTACCCCAGAAAATGCACATGGGTGTCTTGAACTGTGAATAACACCCCGGTCCATGAAAATGCATATATGGTTGTGGCCCAGAAGGAGAATTTTAACAAGAAATCCCAGGGACTCTTCAGAACTCTTCTCACCCCTCTGCCTCCATAAATATAATTCACCATGGCGTTGATATTGATTCTGATAGCTGTAGCCCCGCTCCTTGGGCTCCTCCAACTACTGTATACGAGATATAAACCGTACTTGCGTAGAATACCGGGTCCATTCATAGCTTCATTTACGAACGCATGGAGGTTGAAAGCCAATTACGGTCGCAGGCCGGATATCATCCACCAAGACCTTCACAAAAAATATGGAGATCTAGTTAGAATCGGACCGAACTGTGTGTCCGTTGGTTCTGCGAATGAAGTCAAGACCATCTACGGCATTACGAGACTATTCCAGAAGGTGTTTATTCCTGCCCTACCTCATCCACGGTATTCTAGCTAATCGCTGATATATTGGATAGTCCAAATTCTACCCCGTCACCCGCCCCATCGCCGCCGGAAAGGAAGTCCTAGGAGTCTTCGATGTGACCTCCGAAGAACTCCACAAGAACTTAAAACGTCCGATCGGACATGCATACGCCATGAGTACCCTCCTGGACTACGAGCCCTACGTCGACAGCACGGTTCAAGTTCTACAACGCCGCTTGGAAGAGCTATACGTTGATAAAGAGAAACCCTGCGATTTGGGGGAGTGGTTGCATTGGACTGCATTTGACGTCGTGGGTGAGATGACTTTTAGTCGTCGTTTGGGCTTCTTGGAACAGGGAAAGGATGTGGATGGGGTTATCGAGGGTACCCAAGGCCAGCTGGATTATTTGGCTGTCATTGGGCAGATGCCGTTCCTTGGTATGTTCTGTTCGAATATCAAGCGGAAAGAATTGAGATTTAATACGTTTGATAGACCACTTTCTCATGAAGAATCCTCTCCGCATCTGGTGGAAGGGTAACCCAACCTCCCCGGTCACGAAGTTTGCGTTGAACTGCATGCAACAGAGGCTCCAGGAAAAAGAAAAGGGTGATAATAGCAATCGAAAGGATTTCTTGTCAAAGTTCTTGGATGCGGCGGATAAATATGAGGGAAAGATCCCGAGAGAACAGGTTATCGGATGGGCTGCCGCTAATGTATTTGCTGGCAGCGATACAACAGTAAGCACCCCCCCTCCCCAACGCAGGAGGACTAGATTGACACTAATTATTTGGGATAGGCAATTTCTCTACGCGCTATTATGTGTAAGTCCCCCGTTTAGTCTAATTCCTCAGTGCCAAAGCTAATATGAAGTAATATAGATAATTTGATGAAATTCCCCGCGGCCTTGCACACCCTCCGCACCGAACTATCCAACGCTGGCATCTCCCCCTCCACAATTCCCAAGTACTCCCAAACAAACTCTCTCCCCTACCTCAGCGCCATAATCAAAGAATCTCTACGTCTCCACCCCGCTGTCGGCATCCTCTTAGAACGCATCGTCCCACAAGGGGGTGTAACACTCTGCGGCGAGTTCCTCCCGGAGGGAACAATAGTTGGCTGTAACCCCTGGGTCATCCACCACGACAAGCGAGTCTACGGAGCCGATTCCGAGTTCTTTAGACCAGAGCGATGGATTGATGCGAGTGAAGAACAGAAGGCGGATATGGAACGTTCGTATTTGGTGTTCGGAAGCGGCAAGAGGACGTGTATTGGGAAGAATATCAGCTTGTTGGAGATCTATAAAATTGTACCGTGGTTGGTTATGCGATACGACGTAAGTCTTTTGATTCTGTGACTGGTTACTATGTAGGAGGTTTGGTGGCTAACCGCAATATCCCTTATAGTTCCAACTGGTGCGGCCGGATGAAGGGCTTAAGCTGCATAACTCGTGGTTTGTGGGACAGACTGGATTGGAGGTTTATATCACAAGTCGTGTCGCGGATTCTGTATAAATAATGTTCATTATATCATTTACAATCGAATCAAGCGCTATAGTACTAAGGCTCATATAAGAGAAAGCCTCTGCCTAATAAGTTACTCAAACTCTGATGCCGGTGAATTCGGAGGTCCCGGCATATCCTCGGGAATGCTCCTGTCCGGAAGCCTTGGTCTCGGTGGCCTTCGATTTGTGGACGGAAACCCTCGCTCGGGTGATTCTTCCCTGTCCTCTCCTCTTAAGGGGGGTATCCCAAATATCCTTCTATGAGAAGTAGAGGATGCAAATGGGTCTCTGTTATATTCAAGGGGGGCCTGGAATGGTCGTACTATATCGCTGAGGTCCATCAATCCACTAACGGATGGTTCTGTACGGTCAGAGCGGGCTTGGTCTACCCAGTTTCCTATTAGCGCCATCATATTCTGTTGAGGTATTTGCAGCGGGGGTGATTGATGTTGTTCCTCGATATACTCATCGTCCTCTGCGCTTATTTCATCCCGGTTGGGAATGGCAGCTTGGCCTTCCGGTAGCGCTTCCTCGAGTTCTATCCAATTTAATGCGCTTGGTGAAGATGGTGAATTTTCGTAATCGGCAGCCTTGTACGAATCTGAATCGATAGATGGTTCCTCGTCTTCTATTGATTCCGGTTCCCCTTGGTCTTCTTCGCTTATAATATCTTCGGCCTCCTCGCTAAAAAAGTCTTCTTGAGCTTCCTCGTTTATGATTCCGGTATTCCCTTGCCCATTATAACCGTAGCTCTCGATTTGGTCCTCCTCCTCGATCTCCATGTCATTAAGAACATTTCCCGCCGGGACGTTTTTGTAAAACTGGATCTCTTCCTCCATAGCTGTACTACTAGGATCTCGTCCTCTCGGAGGTGCGGCATTGGAATTATCTACCAACTCAGGCGCTGGAAACTATTTGGAATCGCGGGGCTCTTCTCCTTGGCTCTCTTCAGACAGGAACTTCTGGAAGTCATCATTAAGACCATTGTCCTCGACTAGGCTATCAGAAGCACGTTCGGCTGCTCCTTCCGCTATAGCTTCTTTATATAACATATCACTGTCATGCTTCATCCGTTGGAGATTATATATCGCCTCGGACTGGCCTAATACCATTCTATCCTGGCCAGGTAAATCGTCGTAATATACCACGCCGGGCTTAACTTCCGGATCTATTATAGGGAATTCTATAGCTGCCGGGTCGTAAGTCGGTACGTATTTCTCTTTATAGTGCCCCTCGTACGTGAAATCAGACTTTGGATCATCGGGATTTCTTAATGGGCCCTTTAACAGGGGTTTCCGAGCCTTTCCCCAGAAGTTCGAAAGAATTTTATCGAAGTATGGGGTTACCACGTCTGGTATCTCGTCCGAGTTCGGGATTAAGAAGCGTTCGATTAGATCGCGGAGGTAGACGTATGGCTTCCTATCCGGTGACGGGGGGAGCAGTTCGAAGAACGGGCGTCCCTCGGCGATTTTATGCACCACGTTTGGAATCCATACCCGTCGTATGGGTGTTCTTCTATACTCCGGATCTGCTTCCCAGATCACGACCCCGTCTTCTCCGTCGTTGGGTATCCCAGCTAGGAGACCGCCTTCTTCGTGTTCCTTCATCGGATCGATCGATATCCAAGAACCGGCAAGCCACCTCACGCCCAACTCCTTCAGATTTACAAGATTAATCCCGTAAGGATCAAATGCATCGAATTTGATAACCATAAATGGTAACTTATTAAAATGATACCCGGGCTTACCCAAGCCGGCACCGCAATCGGGGGACTGGTAGAGCGCGATACCGAAGACGGGGGGTTCGGCCTCGTTGTTTCTGACGGTGAAGGCTTCTATGTCGCCGTCACCGAATTTGCGGTTGGTGGCGTAGCAGGTGTTTGGGAGGTGGTGGGTTAGCGAGCGGGCGTCCATTATGAGGTTCCAGGATTTGAACCAGACTGGACGGTTGACGCGGGAGGTCATGACATAATAAGATTTTGTCGGAGTGGGAAGGGTTAGGAGGAGGGGGAGAAGGTGGTGCCATGTGGGCGTCGTGGGGTGCCGCTTAGGCATAGTTGCTCTCTTTACAATGTACCGCCCTCCCAGCCGCGATCTTAACTTGATAATAAGGGTATATTTATTGGTATCGCGAGCTTGGATGTATTGAAGCTGTTCGAGGGACCATTCACCGACTTCTAGAGGAGCCTATATTTCCGAATACAAATTTCTAGCCTTCAGGGAAGTTCCTACAGTTTTTCACGCAGGGGCGCCGGGGAGTAGTCGCTATAAGGTTTAAGGGCGCATAAACTCTCGTAGGTTCAGTACTACGCTGCACTAGCCCGGTGCGGGAACTACGGAAATGAGGCTGGTTGAGCAATTTTCTGCTACTCTTGTATTAACTTCATGATGTTCGCTACCAAATTATAAAATACCAAAGAAAGTGCCAATGCGCCGCCGGGGCCCCGAGATGCCGAACTTCAAAAATGGTGCCTAGTCCGCCCTACCCTGAACATCGAGAATGACAGGATCCTCGCTTGCTTTCTTCTTCAAAAGAAATCCCAGCGCGCCCTTCCCGCCCATTTCCTCGACTGTGTCTTTAACCTCTCTCAATATCAAAATCAATTTCTTCAGCAATGTTTTGTTCTCGACGGCCCATTTCACTAGCTCGACCTTTATGTCTTCCTTTACCGTCTCTGTTCCTGAGAAGAGGCCTCGGGAATGGTATGCCACGAACACGTTTTGGGTCTGGCTGAAGAATAGTTGCACGTAGAGCTTTTCTCGGTTGAGGCCTGTATGTTTGCCGCGAGTTTTGACTTGCAGGATTTTTTCGCCGGGGAAGACGGTGTTTGGGGTTTGGATTACGTCAAGCGGAATCTGAGGGTACGCTACTGTGTCGGTGTTTTTGTCTTTATAGTAGCGTCAGTTGGTATATTAATCCTAGGAGGTATTTCAAGTAGGAACAGGAATGGCTTACTCTGCGCGCTTGGTTTCTTGAGACCGGGTACAGTGGTCGACTTAGGATCATTGACGGTCAAGGTCTTGAACGCGTCCAAGAGATCGAACGTATCCGTTGCCGGCGATTCGTAGAGGGTTCTATCCTCGCTGCCCGTGCCATCACTACCCGCATCTTCGCTGTCGTAGTCTAGCTCTGGCTCCTTCTGATCCTCTTCCTCGGATAAATCTCTTAACGCATCTTTTGAAATCCACTTCACGAACTCTTCTCTCGTCATGTCGCACGTATCTGCGTGGTACCGCACTAACATCTTCATACCGAGCAATTTGTATTCGACTAGGCAATGGAAACCCGTCACATCCTTTGGTCCTCTCTCAACTACTCTCCCCTCATCGAATAACAAAAATTCCCGCGTCTTAGTAAGGAATGAATGTCCGAATCCCCTGAAATCCTCAGAAGCCACTACAACTTCTTCATTAACGGGCTCCCATCGTGTCATCACCAGCGTCTTTTTTGGGGCGGCCTCGTCGTAGATATATTTTCCGGCCTGGTTGTCGTAACCAGAGACTACATCGACGTCGATACGGGTTGTCTCCGCCCTTCGATCCATACTTTTTATACCTCTTCCATGACCAGGACCAAGTTTTTGAAAGAACGGGTGTATGCCATTTCCACCACGGCCTCTACCCCTTCTCGCTACAGCAGCATCGATGGAAGGCGCTCTCCACGGCGTCGTGGTGGGAGGTTTAAAATCTTCGTCACCCCCAGACTTTACAGACAATTCGATCAATTCGAACAATTTGATCAAATTATTTCGGTCGGTGACGACGTCGTAGTCTGTGATGTTGAAATCCTTTTTGTAGGCGTAGCATGCCGCTAAGCCCGGGATCAGGCCTGACTTCCCAGCCATACGCGCAGCATTCTGGTCGACAAAGTGGTGGCCTGCGTCTTTCAATAACTGCATCGGCGGGCTAGTTTCGGGGAAGTTTAGGAGCGGCGGGGCGCCTATTCACCCCAATATAACGTCAACATCTACGCAGACTTTGCAAACTAGCCTTGGAGGATTCATACCGGGAACTTGGATTGTGGGTACATAAGATTCGACCTCGTGCTCCGCCAACCAGTTGTAGGAAGATACAGTCGCAGTACCTTCGATTATAGGCGTGCGATCTGGAATATCTGTCGGCGCTGCCAAGCCACTGACATAGATTTTTGTAACGTCATCATGAAGGTTTTCTTTGATGTTTCGAGGGATGTTAAACATCTTGCATTCGCCAGTTCGGTAGATGCTTATAGCGCTATGTTAACTTGCGAGCTGGTGAGCCCCTGTCGTAGACAAGTAGCAATAGTATAATGGAGGAGGGCAGAGGAGATACCTTGTCCTGTGTAGCTAAAGCAAACAAAGACAAGAATGGGACTGTCCCGGTTTATATAGGTAATTTCCAAACGGGGGGGGTTTGGTAACGAGAAGGTTCCAAAGGGCCCTGGATCCTTGGTCAATGCTGCCTCCATGGGTTCCATGATCTGGCCCAGCCTTGTGTAAGTATGCATAAGTGCGTATCGACGCTTCAGGCATCGTTTGACGACGCCAACGCGTTTTTCAGGTGTTGGATTGTTGGATACACACGTGCCAAGACCAGAATATGTGCCACCGTCTCATTTAGTCACTTCGACCTATGTGGCTGGTGTACCGCCATGGTTTCGATCTGTACAACCTCGGTGGGTCTTTGGGGTGGTACAAACTTCTCAGCTTCATGGGACGGCCGGTTACCGGATAAGTTCTTCACTCAAATAGGCGGGAATCTGAAGTTGAGCCTCTTAAGCTCTTAAACCCTGGTTGTTGTAAAGATCAAGTTCTATCCCTTAGACCCCTATTGCGCCGCTCCGACTCGTCCCTTTACCCCATACTAGCTAGAAGTAGGTGGTCATTCTCGTACGCTTCGTATATTATTAAATTACAATTAATTAGATATTATATTCTAGGATTCTAATTAAATTCAGGCCTTACTACCCCCATGAATCCCACCATACTCTGCCGGGTTCTCCATGATCCCCGGCTCCATCGCGCCAACTTCCGTCTTGTTGGACTTGCCCCAGGAACCACCCGCCGCCGCTCCGCCTCCAACGGCCCCCGAAGCCTTTCGTGTGAAGCGATATGTAAGATATATAGCGATCAATAGTACAGGAACTGCAACTCCAACCGCAATACCGACGATAGCACCCGTCGACAATCCTGATTTCTTGCCATCTCCAGATCCTTCCCCTTCATCACCACCGGCTATGGCGCTTTTACTCGGCTCTGTGGAAGTTGTAGCACTCACTCCTGGACTCGCGGGTGTTGAAGGAGGAGACGAAGTAGGATCCGTACCCCCTGAAGAAGTAGTAGTGGTCACCTCGTTAAAAACCGCGTCGTCGTCAAAGATGTATATAGGATTCGCCAAATACCGACGGAATATCGAATATGTGAGCGAAGACGAGAGAAAGACTTCCAAGTTGTCGGATTGGAGGTAGTTGCATAGCGCTTTTACGTATTCGCGTGTGCTTGAGGTTGTTAGGGTCGTTGTCAACATTATCCTTGGTAGGGCGACGCCGGAGGTTGATGCTCTTAAGTGGGTGTATGAGATTCTAGTTTTGGCGGTTAGTTACCATTTACCCCCATTCGCGCAGTTTGCTGAGGATACGATTTAGGGGGGTGCATACGTAGGGCAACAAGGGAAAGCAGCCTTAGTCCCCGACGTCAACGATATAACTGGATAGTAATACACCGTTCCCACTGTAAAAAATTCCGTGGTAGCGCTGGGCATCCTACTGTACCCAGGCGGACAACTTCCACCGGTACTGGTATAATACAGCGTTTCCCCCCAATTTGTGGGACAACAAGATCGAGGGCCATCACTGTGGCATCCGGCGCTTAACCATGACCATATTTGTCGTGATGTCGCGGTACTCGTGTCTAGAAAAATTTCGGTAGACGCGCTGTAGACGTCACCGACTGTGCAGTCTGCAGGTGGGTTGAAGTTTTCCAAGGAGCCTCCGAAGCTGTATGTTGCGAGGGGGGTGGTAGAGAATTGTGTGAAGGAGTATGCGGTGGCGAATTGGGCGGTTGCGGTGGTGAAAAGGTGGGATAAGGAGAGAGAGATAGCAATTATCTTGGGGCCTGGCATTGTGGACATTAAAGACCTATATCGTGGTCTGTGGAATATAAATATAAACTGATCGTTTCGTGATAAAGCTTTCGACTTCACTGATCGATTTACATCGATAACGTTCCGGATTTCGAGTTTCTCGCACGAAGGAAACTAACGAAAACAAAAGCGCATTTCGCGCGCGCAAACAGGACAGTATATATACCATTCCAAATCACATTCCCGAAAACGGGGTTCACCGGAATCTCGAATGGCCGTGGGCTGAGTATACTGGTCTAATCCTGAGTGGCGTTTCTTGGAAATCCCGCCCAGACTTAAGTTCATGTTGATATGCACTCGATATGCTGTTTAAGCTTAATGTCCGTGGGCTGGGGAGCCTGGAAAACTGGGCGCCAAGCGACCGAACTGGGTCTGATGAACAGTCTAGGCGCCCTAGCTCGGTTCGCTTGCTACAGCTGCACTGCCTGGGCCTCGAAGGTGGTCGCGATTGATGCTGGGAATTTCGGTAGGTTGGGAGCATATATGGACCAGCAGAGCGGATACGAAGAACTTTCGTTATAGCCGTCCCGGCCGCCAGCACACTCAACAGCATTCATAGATTTTTATCGCTAAGCTATGTGTAGTTCATGAATTCACGAGATAGGTGCTAACTCAAGCTGCTCACTCGCGTTGCGCCAAGCGCGGACTAGGTCCTGAGATAAAAACTTTCGAAGGCCAAAGGCTCCTCCGCAGCCCCAGGAGGAAACCTAGATGCGATGTCCGCAGCTAGCGCTGCAGCAAGTTCCTTTATATTCGCTATTAAAGCTCTTAAATTCATAAAGTAGAAGACGACAGTGCTAATCTAGCAACCGCACCTTTGCGAAAAAATACATTGTTTTTAAATTAAAAGATTCGGCGCAGATCCGGACCGCAGAGCAGCTGGGCCTTGGAATTCCACACATTGATTTCAAAAATCGAGCAAATCCAGGAGCCACTATAAAGAGACAGGGTAAACAACTAGTAGCGACCTTTCTGGGAACAACGGTATGATTATTGATAGTAGTTAGGGCCCTACGGCCCTCAAGAGTGCTGGTGCGTAAAGCACCCCGTAACGTTTGGGAGGAGCCTTTTCCTAGTGTTGATTGCAGCTAGCTAGTCGTCGTCGTCGTTTCTGAAGCGGGCCATGGGGTCATTGATCAGACCTGTCATATTAATATATTCGTCACACATTAGCCCAAGAACCTCAAATTCCGGCCACTCTCCGAAAAAGATTAACTATGGGTGCGTGAAGACTCCAGCGTGATAAAACATACGGATACTTCGCTTATACCATAGCAGTTATCCCCCCCAGCATCCCAAAACTTCCCGTCGATGTTGCCAAGCAAACTATCTAGGTCCCGGGCTCCGGGCCGGCCCCCTTCCTTAACAGTAGCATTTAGGCCCACCCTAACCATACCCCCAAGGGCAGTGACCCCAAAAACGAAGTAGAGATCCGGAGCATAGACTCCTTCTGCGGGTGGTTTATCGTTGCCGTTGATATCGATCAGGGCAAGGATGGGATCACCCCCATCGAGAGTGTACGTAATAACCGACGCGACAGAGTCACCAACAATGGCCATGTAGATCATGATAGTCCCCTTGATAACTTTGGCATCGAGGTCGACTTGCTCTGCCTCAGGTGGGGTATGCTTTCCGGTAATCTTGAACCTAATTTGAATATAGCTGCGCATCCCGTACTTAGGGGCGAACCTCGCTTCGGGTGTGCGAAGAACACTGCAGCCGATGTAGCCGTCGTTTGTCTTCGGGGAGACTTCGAAGTGACTCCCGCGCCAGGAGTGGGTACGGTCTACCCGCTGGCCGTTGGCGCATTTAAACGCTGTTTTCCAGCTGTAACCGCCGTCGTCCTCACGTCCAATAGGCATAACCTCGGTGATCGTGAAGGTGAAGCCATCTGGGATTCCAGCCAGATACAGTTTGTGATCCACCTCGGCCATTTTGAATCCGGTATTTAGTTTCAACCTACATTGACGCCAATCAAGAGGGCTAATATTAGCTTAAATAACTTATACAATTATGCAAAGCCGGCCAGGAGCACCGTCACATATGTACATTGACCATCATATTAAAAGCTGTTGGCGGTTGAAACAGTGGGAGAAGGGCGAGGGTATAACAGACTCTACCTGGAATCGTTTATCTAGTTTGGAGCCGCTAGGAAGAAGTCTCAGTACGCCGAACCGACAAATAGCTATAGGTCAATTGATGGTAACTTGGAGCTTTATCTGAGCCTAAACTATCCGACCGAGGGCCGTTATATATACGGGCATGGAGACTAGTGGTATGGCTACCCCTCCTGCGGTCAGAGGCGGGGTAATCGAAGACTCGGGTTCTAGTTTTGCAGAATCCCGGGTAGTGTTCTGGCGAGCAGCTAACCGGCCTCCGTGATTCGATGGAGGCTATCAGCTCAGCTCGTAACGGTCCAACCCCAACGGCCACTAACACCGATCGGTGCTCTAGCCTTGGTCTTGACGTCCCGACGTAGACAGGCTTGGCAACAACACTGAAAATACAACAAAGTTGACCAGCCGAAGGCCAATGCAAAGGTCGCAGTTGCAGTTGTGCTCCCGGCTCGTGTAGATGGCATGTATATTATAAATTATGTCCATAAGGGTGTCACGCCAATTCATTGAATTTCCAAACTGAGGTAATAAACAGGTCCCGCGACTGATAGATAGTCTGTGGAGTATTTTGACCTTTTTTAACTTTTTTGTATTTCTGCTGACAAGCGAGACTTTCGCCTTGACTCGATAAACTGACAATATATTTAGCGACAATTGTACAACCATCAGTAATATGACAATATTTAAACGATTGATGCCCATTTTTTATGGACCCCCTACTAATTGTTTGTCAAATTTACAGAATCGTTTCAACGCCGCGCAATGACTGGCCCTCAAGTCTGCACGGTTGCACCGAAAGTAACGTCCGAGCACACACGTCAGCCGCTGAACGCTGAAGAAGTATCTACACCATCCCTAAGTCTCAATCAACTAAGATTCAAAGAACGAGACGATGCCTCCAAAACGAGTCCCGCAAGTATCAACGCCCGGGTCGTCTCGAGCACGGTCGGCGTCGCGGTCGAGATCAAGGTCCAGGCCACGAGCCCAAGAACAGGTTGGGGAACAGACCCAACCACAGACGGAATCAAAGAAATCACCACAGCTAACAATGCGGGGAAAGTCAAAGAAAAATTCAGAAACAGAACCACAGACGGAACCACAGACGGAATCACAATCGCAACAATGCTGTAAATGCTCAAATACACAGGCGAACACACAAGCAAGTACCCAGACACCCGCACCATCCTCGGGTCCAGCACACATACAATATGTACCCGCACAACCGCAACCCCAGGCCCGACGACCCGGGCCCGAACCACAGCGTGTGCGCGTTCATGCTATATACCTCGGCGACCCAGAAGACAAAATTTTCTTCATCGGCTTCACTTTCCTAACCAGCTACTCAGGCTTCGCGCTAGCCGAGCGCCTCCAAAAGTCGCCCGTCCAGATGACCAAAATCACCTTTTTCTTCGCAGCATACGCTTGGATCCAGTACTATCTCATTCTTGACCGTAGACTTAACAGGACCCCGATGATATTTATGATCATTTGTATGACCATATTTGTGGCATGGGTTAGGAAGGAAGTGGATAGGATCACGGCTAGTTACAGGACTGCGGCGGGCTGGGGGCCGGCGCCCGTGGGCCCTCTTGGGGTTTAAACTTTTTGGGCCGGGAATACGGGTCGTATAGTATTTCGGGATTTTGTAGGGTAGGATTGGGTGTTCTTGTTACGCTATAAAAAAAAAAGGAGGGGGGGGCGACAGTTTCTATTGAAGTGGGATGCGTTTTTCGGCGCTGTAGCTGTCTAGTTCATGGTTTTTGTAATGCGATATTGGGATTACGGGGCATTTTTTATGTCTTAAGCTTCGCATTGATATCTGGATACGAGAGATCTCGAGAGGGGTCGCAGTCAAACTGCGGGCCTTTCAAGGAAACAAGGGGTTTATTTACATGAACGAGGAAATAAAAAGTCGATGTCCAAGAGAGTGACCTGGCGTTCGTGTGCAACTATACTGCTAAAAGCAACGCAAAAAAATGGAGGATAGCTGGCTGTAGACAAAAGATTAATGCTTGCTAAATACCCTGAAACTGCTTCAAATCCGTATCGTAGAACGCTTAATCTCCATCCAATACTTCGCGGCTTTAACTAATCCCACCAGTATCCACTACCAGCGGGGAATAGAATATCACCCTCCGCAATAAATCACGCAGCCATATCTACGCCTGGATTGCTATGGCTCGGATAGAAGATACCTAACGGAAGTGGCCCGTTGGAAAGTTAAGTCGTACGAGAATTGGCCCGGTATTCCGGGCGAACCCCGTGTTCCACCCTGGGCTAGGATGAAATCTTCCTCCGTAATTCCACGTAGACCCTGCATGGCCGCTCGGGTTGGAGACCCAGGGCGATGGAGCAGCTCTCTGTGGTGGTGGTGGTGGTGATAGCCATGTCGACCAGGCCGACTGTGGCTGCGGTGGAGCACCAAAACGTCTGGATCCATAGTCCGAATCACGGGCGACGATGCCGGCTAATATCTGCCTGGCAGTGGCCTGATTATATTGGTCGAAATTCCCCGCTAGGACAGAGGAGCCTTGCTCGAAGGTCTGAATCCTCCTTCTGCAACTATCAATAGTCGTCTCGCTGATGGACTGGTTCACCAATCGGTCATGGGCCTGTTTACTCGCACCGCCGAGGGCGTAAGGGGCTAGTATAACGGCGGCGTTGAAGCTGTCAATGAAGCTTCCTGCAAATCCAGCCTCACATTCGTCTGCGACCATCTCGATAACGTCATCGATCAGGTCGTCAAGCTCGAACCATTCACAGACCTCCAAAAGGTTTAATATTTCAATGAGGTCAGTGTTACAAGTCACTTCCACGTGGCGTTCTTGAACGTAGCTCTCGATCCACTGCGCGATGTGGTGCTTTAGCCATGGAAAGTCTTGGGTTTGGCGGTGCGAATATTGTCCACTTTGGAAGCCTCGGTCAACAACCGGGCTCAGGCCTCTAAATCTTTCCTCGTCGAAGTCAACGACCGTGTTCTCTTGGGTGCGGACACGGAACAGAGGGCGAGGCCTAATATTGAATACACGGTTGCCTCTTCTATATCTCCTAAGATGTGTATACGACTTAGCACCATGGAGGCATACACCATGGAGATAGTTTAGGGAACATGAATACTCACGCGTAGGGCACTCCATTTGAAACCCCGAAAGTGTACCCCTGATCGGAGCAATCGGAAAGGTCATTGGAGGGGGGCTTCTCGACACGATAGGCCATATCTGTCGTCAAAATCCTCTGCGCTATCTTTTTAGCTATCCCGTCCTAGTCCTGGGCTTTGTATCGATCTAGATATAAATCTAGATATAAATGTAAATGTAGATTTAGATGCGGGTGAAGCTGCAGATATACCTTAATCCCTCTGCCTCAGGTCGTCTTCAGGGCTAACTCAATCCTATGACTTAGGATGTAGTTTGGAGCAAGGCGAACAATGGAATGCTCATATACAGAGCTCAGTACGCTTCCCATGACTGGGCGCCTCATTCCCGCGATCTGACGAATTAGGGCTTGAGTAGGGTTTGCCCACGACATCATCGATACCGTAGGCACAATGATGAATCCATGATGAGGCCGTGGAGAAATGCCATCGCGAGAGCATACTAACTACTGTGGATGCTTCCCGACCATATTCTATCCATTCCACCACCACCACCAACCTTCACCATCCTTCTACCCCACTCCTTCCTACTCCAACAAGAATCGACCAAAGCCCCTTCGGTAAGTCCCTCTCAGTCTTTCCTCCCTGTGGTACTGTCTCTGGTCTATGAGCCTGGATGGCTGGGTAGGTTCGGGAAGCTACACTAGCTCCCGGGCCTCCCTCCAGGCTCTAAAACCGCGGCCTTCCGGCAAGCGGCAGATGGTACCCGAAATGATCACGGGTTTGACCTCGTGGCTAACTGTGTACGCCTCCCGTATAGGCGACACAACCCCAACAGCCCAATCAAGCGCCCTCAGACCTAAGAGCTTGCCTATATCAATCGATAAGATGACGTCAGTTAACATGACCTTGTATGGTTACACCGTCTTCTTCGGGTGTGACTCGAGAGATGGCAAAGAGGTTTGGAAGGAGAAAACTCACCCACATCCTCTTGATGGATTGATCTTATACATAGAAGATGTCGATGGGAATGTTCCAGAGATGGATGTGAAGAGTTTCCTGGACAAGAAGACTCCTTTCTGTAAGTCGTTGGTTGTTGATGGCGAGCTGAATTTGTGAAAGAGGCTTTGTTGTGTGTGTTGGGGAGCATTTTGCTGATGTGTAACCCTGACGTGGTTGGCGGGGAGACCAGGGCTCGGTGAAATGATGGGGGTCTTCGCCATGGATATCACGTTATGTGACCTCATCTTGGAGAGTTCCAATAACGTCGACAAGTTCTGGGCCTTCGAGGTCCACCGTGGTATTGCCTGCAATTGGTCACGCTACATCAGCGATCGATGTCGTTACAAGGGAGCCGCGGGAGAGGCTGAGACGATCAGAGGACTCGACATCAACATTAACTCCATGAAAACCGTCATCCGTTTCATGTATGCCGGCGTCTACGAAATCATGGGGTACGAAGTCAATGGTAGTCTCGATTACCCCAGGCTTGAGCCCCAAGGCACCGACGGATCAATGATGATCGCCTCGAAGATTCTCAGCGACATCAAAGCTGCTACCGATCTTCAGATGCATTCTATGGTCCGAGCCATCATGAATGCCATTTTTTTTGATCTCAGGGAGTTTCCGTATAAGGGGTCTCTGATTGGGCTCTACGCCATCCGAATGCTTTGTAAACTGTTTTGTTTCAGAGGTCCCGCGTGCGATTGGAATCGTGAGAAACTGGCTGAACTAATTGTCAGGTTCCAACCGGCCGACTACATCGAGTCGGAACTGGCTTCCCTCGTCGACAATAAACCCGATGGACGCAACATTATGTTCCACACCGGCGGGTTTCACACAATTCTGGAACGAACCTTCAAAGAATGGAAAGGCGTGATGGGTCTTGGTCCTCGGATGGTGTTCGCCGACAAGTGGGATTACCTCAACGGTCCTCCTCGTCCCTATCAACAGTGCTTTGAACCTGCTTGGTGTCACGACTGTGATCCGGTTGAACCGATTTTGGAGCTCCAGAAGCGCGAACCAGATGACCATTTCTTTTTTTATTGAACGAGGATATCGATCTTAGATTTCACTATGGTTCGAGATTTGTATGTAAAATACTTTCGTGGGGCGGCTCGAGGATGCCAGCTAGCTTCATAGGTAGTACCTAAAATGTTATAGATAGCCGACAAAAAATAGGTACAAATGTATCCATTCAAAGGATTTAAAATATACACCAATACTATCAACCCACGCTCTTGAACAAGAAAAATAAAAAGCAGCAGAAGAAAGAAGAAGATTCCAAAATAATGAGCTGTCAATGTCAAAAAATTTTATAAGAGGTGTGAGATGTGACAAAAACAGGGCTAATAAGTATGTATGGAAGAACAGAGGAGTGTTTGCACTTATGACCGCAATAAGTGTTCGGAAGATCTTAAAAAAGCCGACCACGAAAGGCAGAGAAACTCATTCATCCGTGGGAATCATCGGTGATGATCAGAGTACAACTACAAAACTCCATTCTTCTAAGCTTTAGTTGTTGTGTAGTTAATGGGAATGCTTACGCTTGGCCCCCCCCTTTTCCAACCGTATAAAGGTTTTTCATTCCTCAGCCGTCGTGCATGGCATGTTCATCAAGATTCAGTGCATATACACTCCGCCGTGGGTCTATGCTGTGTCTTTAGCCCACATCGTTATATCAATGGGTGTACAATGGCTCAGGTTTTCTACGGCTACCGCGGTCCGGGACAAGGCTACCGCCCGCGGATACAATACTCCGCCCATCTATACCAACTATGAATCTCAAGCCCAGGCTTAATCTGTGCCTGCCAAAACTTCGCCTCCACTAGCTTCCCGTTCCGTTTCAGTATCTCTGTCATAAGCCAACTACCCAGACTCACATCCGCGGAATCATTCGGATCCTGCTTCAACAGCTGCAAAACTTCCGGACTAAGAAACTTCATACAAGTCGCTTTCGCTCCTTCGTACTCTTTATATCGTAGGTAAAGTACTGCCTGCGCTAATAAAAAGCTGCCGGACAGTTGTTTTTCGTTTCTCTTTTTCCTATCTTGTTCCAGAAACTTGACGAGCTCCAGGGCTTCTGCGTCTTTGTTGTCGCGGATCAATTGCATTATTTTAGATGTGATGAAGCCGTTGATTGTTTTGGGAGGGGCGGCTTTGATGGAACCCCATTTTTCTATGATCATTGTTTCAACGACGTCGAGATGTTCGGTCGCCGTTGCCCAGTCGCCGTTGTCGGATTCGTTTAGCCATCCTTGGAGGTGGAATTCCGCGCGGCGGTTGAAGTATGGGTCTTTTTTAGGGGGGCTACTGGACTTGGTTTTTGCGGGTGCGGCGGCTGGGGGAGGTCGTCCCCGCCTTTGTTCATGTAGTTGCCCGGGTAAGGGTGTAAATGGAGGTGGGTTTTGCGGGGATAGAGGTGAGGTTTGGACTGCTGCTGTCACCGTATTCGTATCATTTGTGGGGTGATTCTTAGTTTTTGGTGGTATTGGCGGTGGCGGTGAGCTCCCCGGTTGCTTCGCGAAACCTTGCACGACCTTTTCGAACTGATCTAGCGACTGTTGGAAAGATTCCTCTAGGTCCTTGAGCCGAAGCTCTTCAAGTGCCGCGTTTAACTCTTGTATTTGTTTCTCTCTGGTGGGAGGTGGCCATGGCGCCGTTGCACCTAGGGCCTTGTTTTCTGGTTCTGATTGTCGTTTTGTGTGCAGTAGAGCACGATTATCGGTCGTTGAGGTGTATCCGGGCGGTATCACGGGACCCTTGACCACCGGTCGAGCTGGCAGTGCTTGTGTCTCTGGGGGGCTTTTGTTTCTTGTTATCCATGGTCCTGTCGCCACGGAGTTCTCTTGTAATGGCCGCGATGCGCCGATAGAAGTCCTCTTTTCTTCGTTATTAGATCTGGAAGATAATCCGCTCGCACTCCTCTCCTCATTCTTTAGTGGGTACAGCCCGCCGGAACCCGGCCACGTCGGTACTTGGGATGCCTCGGTCCGCCGCGATTCCAGGGTATTTACGAATTTGGTGTAACGATCCGAGTCGGTCTTATCTACGTTTTCGAAGTAGTTGTTCCCCGCAGGCGCTGTTGAGGTTGGATTTGTAGTGGTGTTTGGTCTATTTTGCGATATGGATGATAGGGCGGGGAATACTGGGACTGTTTGTGTCGGTGGGCTGCGCCCGTTCGGTATTAGGTATCCTTGGTTGGATGTGACTGTGTCGCGGGGTGCGGAATTTGAGTTTCGTGCGAAGGGGTTGTAATTCTTTTGACCGGACATTATTTCTATCTTACGACGAATGCCGTTCTGGCATAGATATTATAGGTATTAGATTGAATTAGGATACTTTGAGTAGTTGAGGACGAGGCTGAAGTTCCGACGGGATGCCTGTGGGGGCTTTTATCGCGGGCTAAGAGATCGGAAGGCTTGGCGGGATTATGGCCAAGGCGGCATGTGCAGGGGATATATGGATCCCGGGCCCTGGTCGATTCGAGGCTAGCTCTGGTCCCTACATGGATCCACTTGTGCGAGATATCGAGGTTTGAATCTGGAATGCCAACATCTTTTTTTCCATGGATTTATGATTTTGGAGGGTTAGAAGAGGGTTTCATACATTGTCTCGCCAGTCTATAGATAGATCTAGAGTCAGGTCGGCTGGGCTTGTTTGTGGTCAATTTACAAGAGTTCTACTAAGTAGTTAATTCATAACATTACGCACCGCCATCCTAAGATATGAAGCATCAATATTGGACTTGATTCTAGTCTAGGCCCGTGGAAAGGCGATGCAAGTTGACAAGCCGGAGCCTGAAGAAACGCATAGTAGAACGTCGTATGTTTAGGTATATACGAGGCCTCGAGCTTCCGTGACTATATTATAGACAATCTGGAACTTGGGACTGCTGTATCAAGTCAATTGCGCCAGTAAACGGGAAGAAGGCTCAACGCTGAGGAAGCTTCAACAGGGAAGGGTATCCCACTTATACAAACTCTGCATCGACGTATATCTTGACGTAGTTAATTGGAAACAGCGGAGCCGCAACTGCGAAACGGCCGAACAGTAACTTTGATCTAGTCTGGAGCCATGCTGTCCAGGATGGGACCGAGCGGGCGCGGTAGCACAAGCCCGACCGATAGGACGATAGACAACGCAGCGCTTTGTTGCAATTTGTGTGTTGTGGCGGCCGCCAAACATTGTCTTGGCGCCGGAGCCTTCTTTTACAATTCATGCTGCCAGCTCTCGACTTCCTTCATCCTTCCCATCTCCAGAGGCAGTCAGAGCCAGTGATAATGTCCAGATCAACGATCGCAGACTTTATCTGGTCCTGGGCGAAGCCATCGTCTACACAACCGCAAGTAGACCTGGATGTAGATATCCACGGTACCGATGAACCGGTCGAGGAGCCAGTAAACGCCTACCTCCACCCAAAAAACTTGTACTACCCCCAACCCCCAAACGTTATATTGTACTAACATGACCAAGCACATGTTACGAAACCCTACCGAAGGATCTAACCATCCTCGCCGGCGAAGAAGAGGAAGAATTCAAAGTCCACAAAAGACTCTTCATCTCTAAATCCAAATTCTTCAAAGCCGCTTGCACAAAATCGCGATTTCGCGAGGGACAGGAACGACTGGTTCGACTCCCTGAGATCGATGGGGAGTGTATGAGTAGACTCATCCGCTGGTTTTATGACAGTCGTCTCGACGTGCCGGCGGATATTATCTCCGATGAGGGGTATACAATAACCCTCGACCTTCTGAACGCAGCGGATTACCTGCAGTTGCCCATAGTGATAAGAATACTCACTAGAGCGGTGCAGAATTATATATGGAAATGTAACGCCTGGAAAAAAGATGCGGACGAGGCTTTCGCGGATGAACAGAAGAAGGTGGATTTGATGTGTAGACTTTATGAGTGCGGTGGTCGGATTGATGGGGAGAGGTTGAATGCTTATTTGAGAAACTTGAGGGGGGCGCATAAGATGGGGCTATTTATGAATGCTGTTAAGGAGGTGGAAGACTGTCATCCGGGGTTTTTTCAGGATACTATGGTTGCCGTCTATTCAACGGTGTAATCCTTTACTCATGGCTTTGAGTTTTTTGTTTTGACTGGTGTTTCGGGAGTTTGGAGGTAGTATGGCGCGTGGGTTATTTTCGTTTCGAACGGTTGAATTTGCCCTTCTGGTTCCCGGGTAGAATCTTCGGAGCTGGGAACGAGACCACCCTCGGAGTACAATATCAGAAACTGAATAGTCTGGATAATTACTATATCCTTAGATTACGCATGTGGGGCGTTATATCGTACTATACTATTACTGCTGCCTCGACGACCATAGAAGTCTACGCTCATAAACACCAGTAAACACATTCTATATCTCAGAGTATACGCGATATCGATGGAGAAAACACTAGACGACCTTATCGAGTAAGTCGCAAATCCCCACTGTACAGTTGTACGTCTTAATATCATAAAATCTAACCTAACTCCAGAAAATACACGAAGCTAAGGGCCCCACCAGACGTAACCCTTGTCTGGTCCAAATGTCCCCTCACCTGCACGATCCCTGTCCATAGATCCGTCGTAACCGCCTACTCCACATTAATCCGCGCCCTCCTAACCCCGCAATCCAACAAAAAGGCCATAATCCCCTGCGACTCAAGATCGACGCTATACAGAGTCCTCACATGGATCTACCGAAAAGAACTCCACCGTGCCATCTGGCCCTCAAGTAAAAGTCAATTAATGCACTGGTCCACAACACTGAAGTTCTACAAAGCCGCGCAAGAGTTGGGTATTGGCATGCTAACGATGGAGTTGAACGCACAGCTGAATAAAGCACTTATACACCATGCGCGGGAGTTACCGTTTGCCGAAGCGACGGCGCTAGGGATTGATACCAGCCTGGAAGCAGTATGTGTGTTTATTAATGAGCTGTATGGGTATGATGGAAGGGTCGGGTTGCATGCTCTTATTCATGTTTTGTTGGCAGCGGGGGGTGAAGGCGGGTTAAGGGACCTATTATTTGCGGTTAGGCAGATGGATGGGGTGAATCCGAGATTTTTGGGGCTGGTTGAGCTAGCGGCTGAGGAGGTGGTGGTTATGATGCGGGAGAGGTGCTGTTTGAGTGTTAGGAGCCCACCGCGAGACCACGGGCGTTCTATATTTCTATAGCAGGAGGAAGTGGGATAAGCTTGTCACGAATATAGCTAAGGTACATGCAAAGGCCAAACTAGCTCCTTGTAGGAAGGGTGGGAGTCTCAGCACTCGTCACTGAACTAAAGTAGGTAGAAGTAATAAGGAGAAATAAACATCCCCGAAATGAAATCATTCCCCCATTACAGTACCAATATGTCAAAGAAGAAAAACGAAAAAAGAGGGCGTCTAAGCGCTAGAAATACTAGGAGCATCCATAGTAGTATTGTTGAAGAGTAGGAAAACCGATCTCTGACCTGGATTCTACTTATACGTGGCAGTTCGCAGTTTGAGTCGGGGGCTGGTAGCTCCGAGGCCGTCCAGTAGACGTCCGCAGATATATACTACCTACTGTGCCAGAAGAAGGGTTTTTTTGAATACCGTTGTAATCCGATTTATATGCCGTTCTTTGCTCTCAATACCGTTGTAAGACGCATTATGGTAACAATACCGTATTGATACCGTATCAATCACCCCCCCTTTCCTGGCACAGTTCCTAGGTATATAGCATGGTTCGAGTTCTACAAATACCGTTCAGCTAGGAAACTTAGCCTTGTAACCAATAGGAAATTATCTGTCTCAGCACATAGTAACCTATTAGTCTCGAGGCCAGACGGTGCTTGACAAGATATGGAGAGCTGGCTCAACAGTGTCAAAACTAGAAAGCCTACGCTCGGCAGACTCTAATTGGGTATTATATATTTACCACAACACCCATCAGAGCTTTCAGACTCCCATCTTTCATCCTTACTCCTCCTCACAACTTGGTTACGAGACTGACTTCTCCTCCGATCGATCAGCAATTTATTTGCGGCTTTCAACAACCTAACTATCTTGACGCGTTATCAGCTGCTTACCAGCTCCAAACGAACCGAGACCGGCTCACCCCCACTTTCTATCAAAATGAACTTCGTTCAACCATCATCAAAGTAGGTCCTCCTAGTATAGATAGTTAAAGTGTAGCTAGATGTTTAAGCCCCCTGTATGCGCAACAACAAAGGGTGTAATGGAACCTAACAATGAATATTTACAGCCGATCCAGGAATGTATGGGTCCACACAGGGAGAGGGACCAAGGCCACTATCTTCAAGTTGGATTGGTCGAGGATCCATTGGCAAACAAGCATTCGGAGGCCCAGCCACCTGTTGGCTTGGGGTCAAGGCGGCCTATTCCACGTCCATCTTCCGGACGTACGCCCGGAAATATTCACCCGGGTGAAAGCCTGGTTGGACTGGGCCGAGGGGGCCACTTTGTGTGACTCCCCAAGGTTTCTGCTGGCATTGTACATTGCCGCGGGGAGGTTTGGAGTCAAGAGCCTCCAAGACGACATCCTTGACACGATGTCGTCAGAGGAGTATATTTGTGCGCCGATGAACGACATGTTCCCACATGCGTTCAAACTTTTGGATACTGCCTGTACCAACAACTACAAGGGCGGTTGTCGGGAGCTAACTGAACTTTCCCTCATAGTCGGTCTAGCCCAAGCCATTGGCAGTATTGCGGCGCCATGGCAGCTTGATATTATCTTAGGCCATTGGTATAGTTTCTGCCCAGACTTTCACATTGCCATTCTCAGGTCTCTTAATTCCAGAGTCCTTCCAATCTTCCTATTTAAACTCGGATGTTCATACCCGAGGCTATACGGAGCTTATACTCACGTAGTTTAAACAAGGTGGTATTATCGGCACCGAAGCGCTATGGTTAAATTCAAATCCCCGAACACATATTCTTTGAGAGTCATGAGGCATCCTTCCATAATAATCTAATCATTTGACGACTTTCGTCCCTTACGAGCTTATCCCACCGGTACCATAATAATATCACACCCACTAGCCTACTGCTATTAACGTCGCTCCTCCTATTCTCATCACCGCCCCTCGATCGAAGTGAAGGAAACTCTTAAATGCCGCCCCGCCCAAACCCCATCGACGTGCGTTCACAAGGCCCCATTAAGCCCTCGAGACCCCCCCCCCCCCCACCCCTGCATCATCGATTCTTTATTGCACGAGGACGGCTGTATTGTAGATATCGCCTGGGTGGTGTAGAGTATATGGAAAGGTATGTGCCAATGCATCCTTAATTCTAGGCTAAGCCGTCTTCCCGTCTAACAATCGATATCTATTTAGCCCCAACGAACGAGTATTTAACCGTACATCGCCCGGGGTCGTCGTTACAAAGTCAGGAGTGTATTTTTGCTGGAAGAGGAAGGGAGGAAGGGGAGGAGGATTCGAGGGAGATAAACTTCCATAGGCGTCCTGTAAAGCGGGACAGACGAGTTAATGCTACCCGCTGCGAAATTAATACGGTTCATATCCCTCGTCCTTAAAACTATGTATTTCTGCCAATGTATTTCTGCCAATGTAAATTAACTTGTGTCGTGCCTGCCTAATAATTCACACGTTCGTTTTATGTGCATAAAGCCCGATCCAAAATAGGTTGCTCAACAAGGGAAGCGCGTTGTCCAAGATCTTGCTGAGCGCAGCTATAAACGTCTAGAACCGGCTTGTGACCGGTGATACTTCATTCTGACACCATTACATCAAATATCAACCTTTTGAATTGGACGCAACCATCCAAGCATCTCGACACTACTTCCCAGTAACAAATTTCTGTCGTAATGCACCTTTTTAAAGATCGAATCTAACGTCAATTTCTAGATACCTCTCAATTATCAGTATGTCAACCCTAGCTAGCGGCACGAGCGGAGCGGTTCGTCCTTCTAAAAGCACGCCAGGGCATAAGCCAAGACTCACAGCTAAGCAAACTCGCGATAATGAGATCAAAAGGTAATTTTTTATTGCCCCTTACGCAAATAGGCTAGGAAGTAGTTACGCTAACAATCTGAAGTGCTACCCCGGGTGATGAATATGCCGATCAAATCGTCACAGTTGATAACAAGATCTACAAGCTCCACGGAGCTATCACTTGTACGCAATCTGGATATTTCCGAAAGGTTAATGATGGAATCCGACGAGAGAATCGAAATGAAATCCCCTTCCCTGTTCCCACCGTTCAGTGCCGTTCCTTCGATAGAGTACTACGCTGGCTATACTCTGCGGGTGGCGTTACCACTAGCGACGACCTAGAGGAGATGAAGTGGATCCTGTTCGGGGCCGATTTTCTCGAAGTTCCAGCTCTCATGCTTCAGATTCTCGAGACTGTCGCCTCGCCGGAATACCGTGAAACGTTCCCTAAGATCACCAGTCAAGATGAATTCCATTTCTTGAACGATGCGTACTCTTGTCTCACCGGGAGTTCCAACCCTGGATTTCTGGAACTCCTGGACGGTCTTTCCACGAGGTTGATCAAGGACATGTCGGTCGAGATTCTCCTCGAACTTTTTGTTATCGGGGGGATTAATGAAGACTTTGAGGCTCAGATCCGAAAGAGGATTCTGGGAAGATAGTTCTTGCAACTGCTACCGGCGGTGACCTCGACGAAGCCCCTCCTGCCAAAAAAAAAGAGAACCAGCTCGCGCTTGTAGACCTATTTCTAATACTATGCTCCCTAGTTTTTTCCTCAAATAACTCAGTGAAGCTACCCACTTTATGCATGAACAAGACGCTAGTTATACATGCGTATCAGTACCTACTTGAGCAGATACTTGGATACCCGCATCATAAGCGCCCAGTATTTAGGCGAACTTTGGTACAGCTATTTGCATATCTTTAGCACCAGTAATATCATAGTGCATGACGTTGCGACTAGGTTTGAGAGTTGACGACGTCGCACAAAAGATCATGCCGTTGTCATGTGAACTGATAAAGCCGTCCCAACGACAGACCTAGGGACGCCGTCTCGGTACCACAGAAGTACTTCAGTGTCTATGGAAACATTGCAGTACCAACGCAAAACTGGCTGTTGCATTTTTAAATTGAGAAATCTATATTTCTGCGGCCTCCTGGCCAACGTTCCTTCAAGGCTTGTTTCGACATAGATCTAATGGCGAATTAGAAGCTATTGAGTCTAGTTGGGCTTCCGAGGAGAGGCTTGAGCCCGCCTTCAGGAGGTCTCATCGCTTGTCTAATTCATTTTGAAGGTGCATATATATCGACCTCAAGAAGGTATGCATTGCATATGAGCGTGCAGGTGGGTAGTAGGTAGTGCGGTACTCGACAAATAAATCGAAACTCATCCCGGTGCTTGTGAGTGTTGTAGTGCGTGGGATTCACGGCATCATGCATCGACGTCAACTGGAGCGCGCACGGCCTATGAAATAATCACTCGCCCTCTTTCTTCCCGTATAAGTTCTCCCGCCCTTTCCTTCCTTCCACACTTCTTCTTCCTCTCCTCCTCACTGCCCCTTCCATCCAAATCGTCTTTCAAAAGAACCATAACAGCCCCTCTATATCAAAACAAGCATTCATATCCACTTCCATCCACAGGTTAGCGCTCCGAGAACTCTTCTCCTGGGTTTATAAACTGACAATGAAAGCATCTAAAGGTCCAGTCAGCCTGCCATAAGTTGCCGCAATGACTTCATACTATATCCCTCAGCCTAAGCCCGAGGCCAAATCACGAGTTCGGGACGAGTCGGCGGCGAAGCTTTTTCGCAGGGCTACTCTAGAAAGGTATTTTAAGACCAGTCCCAACCCGCTTAAGAAGGGAGACAGTATCTGAAGATTGGTTATTGGCGCGGAATCGTGGAAGAGCATCAAGCTAATAAATCGAAGCCTCCGTCCCGACGATGAGCTCACAGATCAGATGATCAGGGTCGGGACGAAAATCTATAGGCTTCATTCAGCCATTACAGCCACTCAAAGTGGTTTTTTTAGCCGAAACCACGAAGCGATTCTCCAAAAAAACCGCATCGGACAACCCTTCATCGTTGACGACATGAACGTGACGGAGGATTTGTTTGATAGGATCGTTTCCTGGTTCTATTCTGCCAGAGGGTTTGCTTCGGCGGATGATTTTAAAGCACTAATCGCCCTATACAAAGCCGCCAGCGACCTCGATGTGGATGTCCTTCTCCTTCGTATCTTGGAGGTAGTTGCGGCGGACGAGAACGGCTCCAAGTTCCCCGGAGGTGACGCTGAAAACATCCTTGAATTGTTGAATTTGGCCTACAAGGAATTGTGCCCGCGTCCGGAGCCCTACCCGGACGACTTTCCGCACACGAAATCATTCTATAGTTCTATCATCAACTTGTGCGACCGTTTATGCGACCGCTTTCTTAAAACAATCCCGGTTTCCGCTCTCATCGACCTCGAAGTACTTGACGATGACGACATCGATTGGCGGCTTCGGGCGTACCTCCGAGAGAGGCTCGATGACGCGACAATACTAGTCAAGGATCGTTGATCCCTTTTTAAAGGCAGATGTCGGGGATTTATACAACCCTACGTCGCTGGTAAGGGGTGGGGCGTTTTTTCTATTTCTAATGCGCGGGCTTCGTGGGTTCAGGGTGGCGGCGAGGTTATCCGTTCGGCGGTTTCCTAGAAGTCATGACCTTGGCTTTTTTCAAGGGTGTACGTAGCACTAGTTTCAGCTAGAACAATTGAAAATTTCGGGAGCAGAAGAATCAATAGTAAACGTAATAAGTGGTACGAGACAAGGGATAAGTCGCAGAGAGGATCTTTCGCAGGCATGAAGTTTTGTGTAGTTATGTTATTGCTATGCAGACAGTTGAGAAATATTGCGGCCCCCGCGCATGTACCGTATGGTTGTCTCATATACCAGAGCTGGCCGAAGCCGTATGGGGCTCAGCGCTTGATATATAGAATTGGATCGATTCCCCTGAGAGTCGCTGCATCAAATCAGTCTCGTAACAAAACTGAGTATCAAATAACTTCAACCAATATCAACAACAGTCTTGTAACCAACCAAATATCCAGTCCCGACACTACCAAATATCAACAGAGCCATCAAGCTCCCATCTACAACAACCAGCCCTCTAATCCTCGTATTCACGCCATTCTAAAAACATAAAAAGTAAGTCGCCGTCTACTGAAATGCAGCATTATTGATTTAGAAGCTAACCTTGGAATTCCCAGAACTGAGGAGGGTTCTATTCTCAACATGTCAGCTAGCGGCTTCCACACACGATGTGACGGTGATAAACGAAACCATAGCTCCCCGAAGACGATCGAGCCTCCAATTGGACTGTCACCTCAAGAAGCCCGCGAGCTCACTCTTAAAAGGTATTCGCCCTCGTGGTATAGTAGGGGTTACATGGACTGTCTTTCGACAGGCTGACACTCGCATAGCTTGGTACCGGGTGACATGTTCGCAGACCAAGTGATTAAAGTCGGTGTAAAAGTCTACACACTCCACAAGAGCATCATCTGTTCCCAGTCCGCATATTTCCAGAATTAGATGAAAAAGATTGAGGACGAGAACCAACGAGGCCGCCCTTTCGTCATCATAGCCAGCTACTCTTTGATATTTGACCAAATCATCGACTGGTTGTATTTTGGGAAGGGTGCGTCCCCGAAAGACGATATCCGGAGGCTCAAGTTATTATACATAGCCTCTTGTCGCCTAGGGATCCCACCTCTACAAGTACAAAGCCTCCAGACCATGGCTGGATTAAGCGCCTCCCTGTTCCCCGGAAAGGAATGGAGAATTGCGATGGTGTTCCTAGATGGAGCGTACCAGGTTACCGATGAGAAGACTTCTCCTCGCTGTTGGGAGATCTTATCCGAACTATCAGTGAGAGTTGTCGAGAGGATGTCGGTTGCAGAGTTGGTCAACGTATTGTCCGGGGACCCGCAGATTTGCGGAGCGCTAGAAAAACAGATCAAGCGCGTGATAGAGGCTGGAAGCATTACTATCAACCGTCGCAAAATCCCCGATGCGTTCACTGACACACCTCCCGCGAAGAGAGTCAGAAAGGTTTGATTTAGTGCCGCACGATAGTTTCTATTTACTACTACCACGTTGAATTAAACTGCCCCTACAGGACTATCTTGTATTTTAGTCAACAAGTCAACTAGATATAATGCTACAGGCGCATGACTGTACAGTCTTCCTTCTTCCCATCTTCTTTCGTAATCGTGCTGTAGTAAACCAAAGACGGGTTTTAGTACAAGTCCAGTTGATAGCTCTATACATATGTGATCTGGCGATGTTGTGGAAGGTATAAATTTAAGCTGAGTGCCTTAAACATGTAACTCGATTGTTTCTTTCAAACAACCATCCCGCTCATCTTACTCTTCGCCGCAACCTGTCCCAGCCATCCTTCGAATAGAGCCGTGACTAGATCGTCGTGATAACGAGCCTACAGCTACCCAGGTAAATAATCCGATGCTAATATCATATGTATGCGGGCTAACCTTGAAATTTGCAGATGCCTGCAACCGTCTCCAGGATGGATAACGAGCTTCCACCTTCGTCGAAAACGCCGGGGATCGAGGTGATCGGGTCCTTCCAAAGAGGCACCGACACCCTTCCTTTTCAAAAGCTGGCCCCCGAGCAAGCCCGCGAACGTGCTCTTCGAAGGTATTCCCCAGCCTCATCAATATATGTATCGCAACAGAGAGACGCCGGTACACTAACACAGATCTCAACCCAAAAGCATCGTCCCCAATGATAGGTTCGCAGATCAGAAGGTGATTGTTGGCGGTGAAGTCTACAGACTCCACGCCGCAATCACCTGCGCACAATCGAAGTACTTCGACAGTAACTTCGAAGTCATCCGTCGGGAAAACGGGCTCGGGAGCCCGTTTCCCGTTCGTGTAATCGCGAAGGGGATATTCGACAGGGTTTTGGCGTGGATGTACTTCGGGAAGGGGGCCACCGTTGGTGACAGTATACTGCGTCTGACGCACTTAGTCTTGGCCGCCTCCTTCCTGAAAATCCCGCCTCTACTGTTGCAAGTCTTCACCGTGGTTTCTTCGCCGGAGTATAGCTCCAAATATCTCGAAAACAGGAAAACGGCGATTGTTTTCCTGAACAATGCGTACATCCATATCGAGAAGGAGTCCCACCCTGAATGCTGGGACATCTTGGATGGCCTTTGTGTCAGGATTATCGAAGGTGTGCCGGCGGAGACCCTCGCTGACTTACCTATTCTGCGGAGGGAAAGTGAGTGGCACCCTCCAGCAGCAGCTCTGTGGCAGGCTTGGAAACGGGAGGGTCGTTCCGGTTCCTTACCAGGAACCGGATGACTTTACTACCGTTTCCAGCCCCCGGCGCCTGCGAAACGTAGGAAGACGGCTTTGTTTCGAGCGCTCGGGCCACCTGGGAGCGTTTTATTATGGTTACCTTTGGGCGAAGTATCCCTCGCGGCTACGAGAAACAATTTAGAAGAACAGTCGACTATTCGTATCGTGAATACTTTACTATCCTTTAAAAACCACTTTTCCATGGTATTGGTAACTGGTTTCCAAGTTAGGAGACGGCGACGTCTCTTTCAAGGACTCGTGTTCAAGACATCCAAAAAATGTTAGTAACCGGTCTCGTACCCGCACCGTACAATTGAAGCGTTACGTCGATCGCGCGGTATCGATTCCATGATATTGTAGCGCCAACACAAGATTGGCTGTTGTATTTTTGTAGCCCGAGGGGCTGGTATTTATATTTCATGCATGTTGTAAACGTTTCGTCCATTGCTCACCTGGATCCTGTTTAACGTTTGGGGACAAGATATATATATCGATAGCGGCTTCCAAGATATTTAATATAGTCTATAATACGGTTTATGTTCATATTGATTGCATCCGTATTAACTGCGTATCAATATCTAAAGTGCACCCGGCCACCCCGCCAGGCACACCGGCCGTATGGCTTTGAGACAACCACCCCGCTATGACCAGTTCGAATCACAGAACAATTGAAATTTTGAATTCGCGCGCGGATTGAGCGTGCGGAACCTCATGTCGATTCGCCATACAAGCGAGGGGGGGGATCAGACTGCAGCTGTGGATTTATGACGGCAAAAAAAGATTGTGTAGCTTGGCGATGGGTAGTGCGATGCCTCGCAGATACCCATCTCGAGGCCGGGCAATGCGTGCGATCCACATCACACATTGGCACTGACTCGAGCACACATGAGCCATGAAAGAATCCCTCCTCGTCCCCTATATAATTTTCCTCTTTCCCCTCCTTCCCTCCCTCCTCTTCCTTTTCTTCTTCTTTCTCTTCCTCTTCATCCCCAAGCTCCTCGTCCTCTTCCTCCAACACACATCATCCTTCGAAGAAGCTCTGAAGCATAACATCCTATCAAAAACCACCTATATACTCTTTATCCACAAGTCAGTGCTCCTAAGATCATTCTTTCCAATCTGTGGTCTAACATTATAAATGTCCAAGGATCGAATTAAAGTCTCCCAAAAGCCATAATGTCTCCCAGAGACTCTTCCGCCCATCCGCGAAAGTCAACCGCTCATGAGTCGCGTGAGAACGCGATACACAGGTAAATGCACTCCTGACCCGGCGTCAAAGGAAATTATGAAATGAACCGGAAGGGATTTAAAACCGGAGCCGTGCTGACAATTCATAGCGTCGTTCCAAATGACGAATTCGCCGACCAAGTCGTCAGCGTCGGGATGACTGTATTCAAGCTCCACTCCGCCATCACCGGAACGCAGAGCCAATACTTCAGAAGAAACCGCGAAGCCATACGCATCAAGAATAGGCTCGGACAACCCTTCCCTATCGAAGGAGTATGGTACGGCACATTCAAGAGGGTTCTCCGCTGGCTCTACTTTGGGGAAGGCGCGAAGGCTTCCGACGATCTCAATACGCTAGGCTTTTTGTTCGAAATCGCTATGTTTTTGGAGATCAAAGCTCTTTCGACCCAGGTTTTGGCACTCGTTGAGTCACCCGAGTATAGCAAGGAATTCCCTGGGGAAGATGAGCTGTCCGCGTTGATCTTCTTGGATCAACTTTACATCTACAAGGACAAGTACCAACAACACGGGAAAGTCTTGGAAAGACTCTGCACCCGCCTCATCACCAGCGTATCCGCCGAGAGCTTGGTCGACTTCTATCGCGGGCCGAAGATCAGTTTCAATTTTCAACTCAGTCTGCGAAAGCAGCTCAGGGCTGGGAAATTTGTGGCCAATCCTCCGACCACGGTAGCCGATCCGCCAAACCCGGGTTCCATTCATGTGGTCATCGAGATGGGAAATTCCGGGGTCATGCAAGAGGAACTCGGAGGGGATTGCTGCCGCGATTCAATGTATTGCAATTGCAATTGCTCTGAATGCTAATCATCAGGCGTTCGTCAGTCAAATACGTATAATGGTCGGTGGAACCAGGGGGTGTTAATTAACTTTCGCCGGTTTCGGATGGGGTGACTTCGAAGATTCAAGAAGAATCATCGTCAATAATGAGAACGGGAAGCTTTTTCGCCGAATCCTCCTTTAATCCTGTTATATAATTGAACAGTCAGATGTGCTATGGCACACGAGACAAATTCGAATTAAAGCTATCATCATTCGCGTGTGTACCGTATAGTGCTTTATCACCGTAAATTATAAATGGACTCCCCTCGACAGCAAGGTCTTCTCTGACCTCGGGTTCCGTAAAGCTCGAGAAGTCTCTACTTTGAGTCTGTGTAAAAGCTCTCAGCCAAGGCCACTTCCACGTGGTAATGATGAACGAGGCCATGGCCCTCCGGAAGCCCTGGGGCCTAAAGCACGTACAATTAAAGCTAGACGGGTAGCTATTAGCCATGGCAAGATCTCTAGTGCATCCGCTGATGTCCCTACTGTTAAAATTATGAGGGCCTGTTAGTATTTGGGTATTTGTGAAGGATCATTTTGAGACACCGTAGTCACCGTTACCATGTCAAGCCTTTCTCATTTCCACCGAAGAAAGTAAAAGCCATCGTGAGGGAGCTGTGTGAAAGATGGGGAGGACGAGTAGGCTGCTCTTTTGGAGTAGCGAGCTTTTCGTAGCTGTGTTGTGAAGTTGATATCGTCAAGCTTGTATGTGTTTAGGAACTCTCTGTAGCTCGATTCTTTTAAATTTCTATTGCCATTACACCCAGCTGCATCACTACGCATCAACTGCCACTCCACTGCTACATCCTTCTTGAATCTTCTTCCCAAAGCCAGCCTCGATAACGAAGAAGCTCGTCAGTGCTTTAGAAGAAGCTTCACATTGCCAACTCACCAGCAAGCCGAATGTGGAACGCCTAGGTCCCATGCCGCAATCTAATTGTATCCCGATGTCCTCCAACAAAACTGACGATATTCCCACTAACCCCGGCGCTGGTGGGCAACCGGGGAAGCCTGAGCCAAGATGGTCAATGCCATACTTTTTGACACCCACACAGAGACGGGAACTTGCCCTCCGAAGGTATCATGTTTGCTTGATGGTCTCCCTCTTGACCATGCTCGGCGTGTCTCCTCTATGGCAGGCTAACATTTTAACAGAGTCACCCCAGGCGATAAGTTCTCCGACCAAGACATCTTCGTCCGCGGCAAGAAATACGGGCTCCATCGAGCTATAACCGGTCCACAATCCGAGTATTTCGAAAGGAAAACCAAAGAAATTTCTGATAAAAATGGAGCTGGGCACCTCTTTCACATTGATATGAGCCGCGACGCTGCGTTCGATCGGATTGTCGATTGGTTATATTCCGCCAAAGGAGCTACGGAGAAGGATGACATTAAATTTTTGGCCGACTTCTACCAACAATCCTGCGAGTTTGGGATTTCGCCTTTACAGTTGCAAATCATCCAGCTCGTCGAATCAAGAGCCCAGGCTCAAAAGTTCCTTGGCGCGGACGCGCGGAATGCTGTAAACTTCCTAAATACCGCTTTCATAGTTACCACCAAATCATCTTCCCGCCGTTCCTGGGAAATTCTGGTGGGTCTTTGCAAAAGGTTTATCCAGGAAATTTCAGCTGGAGAGGTTTTTGAGATATTATCCAATGAGACTTACGACGACGCTTTCAAGGAGGAAATCAAGGGTCAAATTGGGGCTGGGAGGATTACTATCGATAGCTCAGATGTGGCCGGTAGCCCTCAGAAAGCTTCTGCAGCTAAGAGGGTCAAGACGGCGTAGCGCCCCAAATCGTTTTCTATTTTACGCCAGCCCTACCTGCCCCAGCCTCAGGGCGGTCCAACCTTGGTGTTGCTATCTAATCCGGTTCCGTCGTGAGATTGTCTTCAAGGTTTTTCTACAATAGACTAGGTGGTAGGCAGGACCAGATAATAGACTAGCTCTATCGATCGCTAGTATCAAATGTCAAGTCGGAGGCTGCACATGCGCGCATTACTTAACCCCGACTGTTGCTTTCATTGTCGCTCCTACTCTAGCCCCCCTATTTCTCAGGTGGCTCTCCTTTTTATATAGGCCCTTCTTTTGAATCCTGAAATTTCTATAAATATGCATTTTTCACTGGGAACGAGGCTACATTTCTTATTACTGCAGTACTGTTTCTAATTTCAAAAGTACTGAAAGAAACTAAAACAATATTGTAGGCTGTCTAACAGAGGGGGGCTCCTTCACGTGAGATTAAATTCGTCCCTCCTGTAAACAGTCCGGTATATCATTTAAATATCATTCATTTCTTTGAGATTCTCGGAGTAATTGAAACATATCGTGAGTTTATATCCTCAGATAGTACACGAGCTGGTAATACAGTTGCGCTTGCTGAGTGTGGGGATAAAATAACACAAGACATGGGACCTCTTTGCGTTGTTTACGCGGAAGAAGAAGTCTTTACCGGTACCCTGTGGACAAATTTGATAATAAAAAGACTATTCAAAAACACTGCTTAAGAGTGTGATATGAAAGAGAGAACGAGAAGATCTAGAAAGCAGTAGAGTTGCGGTAGGCCGAGACACCATTACCAGTCCTAGTAGAGCCGGGACTCCCAGCAGCCGGACTGTTCAAACCCGGCACCGAAGGAATAGCCCCAGGATCCTGTGGATAAGGAATCGTAACAACACGAGCAGCCCCGAACGGATGACTGATCATTGAGGTACGAATTGGGTGAGAAGAAGACCGCTGTCCACCTCTGATCCCAATCTTGGCGCGAGTCAAGAAAGAAGATGAGACGCTGGAGATGGACCTTGCGTCTTTATCTTTACCGGGCTCTTTGTCACGGGTGACTTTTTCCATGACCCCTTTGAAGAATTCTCTCGCCTTTGATTCGCGGCGGTGGGTTGAGACGGAGCCCTCGGTGTTACTTCTCTTTAGTTGTTGAGGAGCGGGGTCGTACGGAGCCTGAGGTTGTAGTTGAGGAACCGGGTTGCATGGTGTTTGTGGTTGAGGAGCGGCTTGGGTAGGTTTAATGAGCATTTCGTCCAGGATTGAAACCTCTCCTTTTTCCTCCTTCTCCTTCTCTCGGTCCAAGATCTCCTTCAAAGTATCCAAACACTTCGTTTCAAGCTCTTTGACTTTAAGCTCGGTTGCGACTTCGTAGACTTTAGCGATGACGGCCATATCCTCGGTCCTATCGCTCAACTTGGCTTTGTACAACCACTTAACGATGTGGTCGAAAATATACGGTTGGATATCCGGTAAATCAATGATCTCGGTGGGGTCGGTGGATTTAATGCACAGGTGGAAGAGATAGGATGACTGGCCACCCAAGACGAGACGGTGTAGTTTGTAAATTTTGAACGCTCCTATGGTGGAGTTGCCAACTCTGAATGTCACATCGGAGAAGGTATCCATTCGGTAACACCTGGTATTGACAGTTAGTTAGAATCCCGTCCAATGGAGAGTTTTCGGGATTGATCTTACAATTCGATACACTCCTCTCGAGTGGTTAGATTCGCATTGTGGGCAAGCAGAAGGGATGTATCCGGCGTAGTCGGATTGCTGCGTGGTGGAGGCTCCATGCAGACACGACGCTTTGGGCTCTTCATTACACTAGATTGATTAGATGCTCTTCGATGAGCCGGCTGGATCGGCTCACTTTTTCGCCTCGATAGCTTGACCGGGTACTCTGGTGGATATCAATCGAGCAATATTAGCACGGGGGGAAACAGTAGAGAACAGGCTTGGGTAGGGTATCAGATGTTAACTCACCGTCGATGGAGGGGTTGGTGAGATTAGTAGGTATCTTCGGAACGGTATCTTCCATATCTGATATATATCAAAAGATCGAGATGAAGGAAATATCTTTGTATATTTGAAGCTGCGAAGCTCGGAGCGAATCGATGTGACGGTGGTGAAATGAGAGACGGTGTTTGATTGCGGAGGTTGAGTTTTGTTGTAGGTGTAGATGCGAAGGTGGTGAGATGATTGAGGAGCTTCAACGGTAGGTGAAGTTGATGCTTGTTTGTGGTAGCAGTTTACATATTACTCTGAGAACTTACTGTTATGGTGGGGGGTAGATTACTCAGCTGAGGACATTGTACAATTTTATGAACACCAAAATTGCACTATCGATATATCATGACTCTACAGTTCTGATCCGCGTGTGACATACCATGGCTTCACAATAGATACTGTTTCGAGGTTTAATATGATACCGAGAGAGGGTATTATGTATGATGGTTCTTACGGCTTACGATTTGACGGGACCGAAATTTAAAAAATAGTATTATTGAGGAGCTGGTCCTCCCGGTGGGCAGTATTCCGGGGGACGCCCCAAGCTAGGCCGTAAGTACCTAGGTATTAAGTATACAAAATCAGAAGTTTAGTAATCCTCCATGCCGTCGAAGGCGAGACCCATCCCCCTGACGCCCTGAAGAATATACTCAACAGGCGCGTCCCCCTCCTCCATGTCGAAGTCCTCGCTCTCGGAATCTCCGAAACTAGACTGGCCGGAAACATCGCCGGCCTCAGTCTCGGTCTCAGTCTCCTCATGAGCAGCGCGGCCACCCTCGCTAGCATCCAGGTGCTCCAGCGCCATCCCGACTTGTTGCTGGAGTCGTACGTTCTCCAAAATCTGGGACTTGAACTTGGGGTCCCAGTGGGACTCGACCTTGAGCCCCAACTCCACCATCTTCACACATGGATAATACCCCAATACAGCCTCGACCATTCTCCACATCTTGAACTCCGCGACCTCGTCGTCGGTGGTACACTCGTAGAAGGCGTTGATCCACTCCATCGTCTCGGCTTCGATAACGCCATTTTTACTCCCGATGGGAGCATGAAACTGTTGTTTCAACCCGTTTATGTAGCGAATGATATGAATAACAATCGTACGCTTCAACAAGCCACATCCAATGAGATCGGCGAAATGGTAGAGGAACAACAAGTTGTCAGGTTCAGATACACCCCGATAGCGAGGAGGGACAACGACACCCTCGTTGATGAAAGTTGCAAAGGACTTGAGAAGTTTTTCCTTGCTTGGGTCCAAGGGGAGAAAATATTCCGAGGCTTCCCTTCGCAGAATACTTTCATGTTCATCGAGGCCTTGCTCGAACTCTGGCGCCAAAGCGATGAAGACGTCACGGTTGACCGGGTAGGTACAGAGGACGGTCCCATTAGCGGCTTTGATGCCGATTGCGAGGTTTGCTGGGCCAAATTTGCATCTTGTGGGCGTCAGTCGATCACATATATCAAATGTATTCATAGGCAGGGGCGAGATATGTTATACTTACACAGTCGCTCCTTCGGAATACATCGTGCCAGAATCGCTATATGTCATGTTTTGAGGGTGGTTCTTGAAGCTGGAGCGGTTTGTTATGCGAATATGAGAACTGTAGTTCGTTTCTCGAGAGCTTTCGAGGGGCGGTTCTACACCCCCATCAGAAGGTTAGCCCCCACCTAGGATCCATAAGAGCGGCGAGAATATATTTACATACCAAAGCGATGAGAATAGCAGTCAGAGGTTTGTATGAGTGATTGAACGGTGGTTCTGTAATCGATATCCGGTCTTGCAAGAAGGTGGTGATTAGAGTGGTTGTGAGCAGGCAGGGTTGTGGAATTAAGTGAGGTGGGTGGGTGGGATAGAAATGCTTCGTGATAGTTGGGACAGAGGTTGTGAAGTCGATGGAGTTGATTGTCTCTTACACTGCTATATGATGAGGCAAGACTATTCCGAGCCCTAGACGGCCGACGTCGAGCGCAGCTGGAGCACAGCTGAGCGCAGATTGATCGCACTATACACTATACAATCGACGAAGTAGTGCGCATCTTTTGAAAGCGCGCCTAGCAGCCTCTTTGGGGCCGAGGCTACAGTCTTAGGATCTTGCTTCGAGATCTATGGATCTAGGTCCGTGGACTCAGGCCTCATCTACGCGTTAGTTTCCAAATAATCCATGGGCAGAGCTATATGTATGGTAGGCGCGGGACCATCCTCGAGGCGAGATTGACGCTCTTCGTCTACGAGCCGCTACCCCCTCAAACAGCTCTAATGAGAAGACATCGACTATTAGCCTTCCCGAGTATATACGGTATGTGCGCCTATCTAGCCGTTCGCAACATTCTAATGGGACTAACACTGAACGGCGATTGGCGCCAATTTCGTTTCGACACGGTTCGACCAGTCTCAGATTCAACATTAATTGAAATACATCCCGAGGCATGTAGATTTTTGAATTAAATTATGTCCTCCCCATAGAGAATTCTGGAACCTGAGCTTGGTCGACTGGAAGCAGTTCATAAATCTGGAATGCTGAAATTTTATTGTCTAAATTCGCGAGATCTATACATACAATAGAATGCAATACTAATCTACCAATACAGCAATAACATTTAAGCAAATTACTATCCCCAACGATTGGCCCCCGAATCCTTAAGCCATCGCCATCATATCCATTTAACGTTATAACTATGCTCCCCGATTCGAATTCCCGCTTCTGAGGTCGACGATCGTCTCCTGCGCAGCGCCGCCCTCTGGGTCGACGGGTAGACGTATGGCTTCAAGGTGAGATTCGTACGTACGTCCAATTCGAAAGGAACCCAGCTTCAAAACTAACTCGCTATAGGATGTTAATATCTGGTCAGTGCAGAACTGTTCATAAGGATAATTAATTGCGCAGAGTTGAGACGAGCGGCGAGTATTCATTTTTTCGAGTTTTCGCTGCCGCGATGGCTTAGGTGCAGCATACGAAGCCGCTATTGATTAAGTGATCAATATCGTTCTTAGAGAATCTAGGTTTAATTAAAGATTCCGCGGATCCGAGATTGATAAGCTACGATGGATTCGGTAGTGGCATCCGGGATGAATATGTTCGAATTGGTACCGATATCGCAGCCAGCGGGTGCCGAATGTAGGTGTGTACTAGCTGTCGGAGGAGCCCGCTACGTCAATGGATTCTCGAGAAAAAAAGTATGGCGTCTATTTGAACTCGATGCACCGACGGAGCTTTTAAGCGGGCCTTTTATACTTACCATGGTACCATACCCACGGCTCCATACCGGCCGGATAGCCGTCAGGGCCCAATATTAATTCCGACTTGTCGTCTGCCTCACGAACTCAAACTCAAACACACCGCGCAATAGCCCTCTCAAGCTTTCTCGGGGCGGCAGGAGTCGTAGGGAATGCGCAGTCCCGCCACCTCCCGGAATGAAAAGCTTAACTCTTAGTGGGCCTTGCATCCCGGTCTTTGTTTTAGCTCCGAACTTTCGTCTGGGGCATGCATCCGGTCTCCGAAACAACGCAGGACCTTGTTGTATTTTGTCGCAACACCAAGATTTCTTGGCACAGGGCTTCGCTAGGCCGTCAACCGTATTCCGAGCCACAATGATGCCTATACGTGCGTAGTTGTGACATCGATATCTGTATACAGGTACAACATTCCAGAATCAAGATGAGAGCAGTAGCACAGCCAAGGCGTTGTGTCTCTCGATATCTGACGTCTTTCGTGGAGCCCTACGAGGCCCTTACATTGTCTCTCCATGGGCTTTCCGACGTCGGCAAACAGTTCCCGACGGAAATGTTTCTGTCCAACTACCGTTCCGAAAGGCGATGTCCCCTGCATTTTTTCTCCATTCAGCCTCGATTGATTCCCGCCAAGGATGAATTTATTTCCAGGCTGCCGTTTTCCGGTAAAGCGCCGCCCACATTTGCCAAGGCGCCTTGCCTGATTGATACCCGTCAGCATAACTTATTTCGTCAATACTATCTCCAAGTCAAGACCATTCCAAGGTTTCTTACTAAGTAAAAAACCACTTAATACGAGACCTTGCTCGAACTTAACTACCCTTGGTGAGGCTTAGAGTGATCGATGGTCGGTGAAAGTACCATCTGATCCTCCGACTTCTGGGGACAGCGCCTCGGTGCGATTTTAGGGTTTTTTCTAGCAAGGCCCGCCTATACTACGTCAACAGTCGCACGATTCTGTCCAACGACCAGGCGATGCGTCTCCACGTTTATGTAACTATTCGCCATGTCTGGGGTATTGGCCGCTCTCGGCACAAGATTATGCTTCGACGATCCCCGGGCGGAATACCACGTCAAGGCGCACACTGACAATGACGGCGGTTCCGGAAAGCGTCATCCTTCGAAATGGAACTGGTTTTTGTTTTCTACGGACGTGGTATATATAAAACGCGGCTTACCTGCTCTGAAATACATCTACCCTATCACTTTGTGGACAAGCTACTTGGGAGTTGACAAATACGAAGACCTGTTACAGAATCGGTCTGGGCTCGGCGCACGTACACCTTCCTCCTTTTTAAAGGCGACCTTTTTTTTTCTGTCGATATAACTAGACTATATAATTGTCCCGATTTTTGAAATTTTCATCGCATATTCGATATTCCAGCAGTATAATCCGTCGCTATGATTGCGACTTCAGCAGTTGTTCTGGCGCTGCTCTCCAGCGCAGATGCTTTTTATACGGTCAAACGGCAGGCAGCTCGCGAGTTACTGTTCGACGGGGTAAGTCTGCATATTCTTCCCGCTAAGCGAGCATGTGTAACACGCCTTGCATGCGGACTGTGTGGCTAACTTAAATTCCACCAGATCCGCCCGTCGAAAGAGATCGAATGGAGTCCGTGTAATGAGACGCAGACGGTTTATATGGAATGCGCGCGATTGATCGTGAGTTCCATTCCTTCCCGTACAAACTTCGTTGAAGAAAGTATTGATCGGAGTAATACTAGGTGCCGCTCGATTATCAAGATCCGGGCAATGGACTCGAAGCTATCATTCCGATCGTTAAATACCCAACCAATGCAACGGGAGCCGCATACAAAGGCGCCGTTCTCACAAATCCCGGAGGTCCGGGTTATCTTGGTACCGAATTCATCTACAATGCCGGTATCGCCAAGGAAATTGCAGCCAACGTCACCGGTCCGGGGTACGATATCCTCGGTTTCGACATCCGAGGTGTTGGATACAGCGTTCCATACGGCTCTTGTAACGTTACTGCAGACGAACTTTTCGACCCCCTTCGACAAAACGCCACGGAGGGGAATGAGTTCACCAAGAGGTTTACACGACGCTTGAAGTCTGCTGCTACGATCCCCGCGGGGGCTAAAGATACCGAGAAGTCGCCTTATGGGTTTTTCATCCCGGAGCTTCCACCTTCGTTCTTGGAACAGACTGCTGCTTATGCCGATGCTTGGACCGCTGCGTGTGTGGCGTATACCAGCGCGGATAACCAGGCCGGACCGCATATGAATACCGTGGTTACGGCGACGGATATGCTCTGGATCGCTAGAGCGCTTGCGCGTGCTCGTGGGCAAAATGATACTAATGCTCTTGTTCACTACTACGGTATCAGTTATGGCTCCGTTCTCGGACAGACATTTGCTACATTATATCCTGACCATGTCGGAAAGTTCGTGATGGATGGTATTGTCAACATGGACGGATGGCAGACGAGAACCGAAACCGACATCGTCCGTAACGCCGATCAGGGGTTCTTTGAGTTCTTTAAGCAATGCTTCGCCGCTGGGCCTAAGAAATGTGCTTTCGCCACCGGGATCTGTTATCAAGATACTATAAACCGGTTCAATAGGATGATGTCCAGATTTAACGCTACCCAAGCGGAAGTGGAAGAGAGTCCACTTGCAGCACCACTGTTGGCACTCGTCGCGCAGCTAAGAGCCACGATTCTGGACTCACTCTACGCCGCTATCGACAGTTGGGAAGGTCTGGCCGTCATCTTTAATAAGTTGGATAAAGCCACCAAGGGACCCATTGCACGATGGAACGTTACCGAAATAACCACAATCCTCAGTTTACCGCTTTCGCCACCTTCTGGCCTTCCACCCGCCCCGTTGCAGCTTAGGACTTACTCTTTCTTCCAGACCGCTTGTGGTGATGCTCCGTCGATATATAATTATACTATTTCACCGGTGGAGGAGTACACCTACCTCAAGGCTAGTGCCGTTTCCGGACACGCCAGGCTGGTGGGGAGAGTTAGCTGTTCGAGATATTCTATTCGACCGAAGTGGGAGTGGAACGAGAGGATCGGAGGGAAGACCAAGACGCCAATTTTGTTCATGGGGAATACGTTGGACCCCGTAACGCCGTGGGACGAGTAAGTCCAGCCTTTTTCAAAAGACTTCTAGACTTTGTTCAACAGTTATACTGATCGTATTGGGTTTATAGTGCTGTCAAAGCTGCTTTGAAGTTCCCAGGCGCAGAAGCAGTTATCACTGATGTGATAGCTGTGAGTACTCCCCCTATGTCCTATTGACGTTTCATAGACGCTGACAAGTTTTTAGCACTCGACGTTCTTCTCACGCAATACCTGTGCCTACAATAGGCTCCGCGAATACTTCCAACAAGGGAAGTTGCCAGGCACTAACTACAAGTGCGCCGAAGAGCAGAGGCCGTTCATGGAAACACCACATACTACTGTGATAGAGCAATAGGCTCAGCCCCACGAGACGAGCGGGGCCTACCACCACCGACAACAGCCAACACTGAAAATTCATATCTAGCATTACTAGAAAAATGAGCGGCTTTGAAAAGAATTGCAATTTCTTTTATATTTTTTTTTAAAGGCAACGATAGCAGCATTGGAGGAGCGATAGCATTGGCAGCGTCTGAGATATTGTATCATAGCATAAAGTAGTAGTCATTTCAATAGCACAATGATAATTTTATTCTGTTTCTTAGTGAATTTGGGCAGGTACCTACATAGGTATATACCTAGGTATATGTATCTCGACTCCCGTAGAGACTTAGCAAAGATGAAACCCTCATATTGGCTAACTCCTCTCGTTTATGTCGTTTATAACCTAGTTAGAAAACTAGATTGACTGGCCGTACTCTGTATATTGAAACTGGCAATATCAACCCCACACAGCAGCAGCTACTTCATAGTTTCGGACCTAGCGCACAATATATATCGTCGCCTCAATGCAAAAGCCTGTATTTAGCAAATGCGATAATAGTATCCCTGCACAGTTAGAATATCGATATCAATGCCGTCGTTCAATATAATAGCTGGCCGGCGGCGAGTAATTTGAGTTATAATATTCTTTTTTGGGCGTCGACGTTGCATGTACGTTATCTGCCTGCCCCGGCTGCACAGTGTGGGCCGGCTTAATATCTGAACCAGCTTCCAACCCAAATGCTGAGGTAGAAAGACCAGCTCCCCATCCTCCCTCACACACACAAAAACCAGCTTCAGCTACCTCTCATCATCAAAAATACCAGGATACCATTCATCTATCACCGTCAGCATCCACTACAAGACTCCAGACTTCATCATCTCGTCTTGCTCTCATAATAGGTTTGTATACTCCCGTACCATAAGAATGGCCAATCCAAACAAGCGTCAATCTTGGTGCAAGACCGCTCCAACCAACCCAGAGCACAGCACATCCCACGGGAATCCAATGGAAGAACAAGAGATTTCCATCAGCCCTCCAAGATCCGTCTCAGTCGCTCCGATCCCCGGAAGACTCAGCGCCTTTATGCATCCAACGGCGGCCTACTTGTCCAAAGTAAAGGGAACCGCGGATACCCCGTTTGTCTCCATGGAAGAGTATGTCCCCAGGCAGCCTTGACGTTGATGATGATGAAGGCTACACGCCAGCTGACGTTATGTAGGATCGCACGCGCCCGGGCTGGGGTTAAGAAGGGTCCAAAGCATAAGCGTCACACCAGGTCGGCTGCCACGGCCAAAGGGAAAGAAAAGTACGTTGAAAGCGACGAGCTTCATGGAGATGTCGACTATAAAAGGCATCGATCCTCTTCTTCGAGCTTCAATGTCAGCTAACCATCTTCCCGTCTCCAGAAGTATCGAACAACTCACCGAGCAACTTGGCTTCCATACGATTTCCGAGCAACGCTCTCTTCAAGCTGGTGATAGCCAGCCGACCGAGCCTCAAACCCAGTCGTCACCCATTGTCGACATTGTTGTCGTCGACGTCCAAGACGGGCAATTTGATCCTGAGCTCTTCCAGAGCCTCAAGCGCTTGGTGTTGGCACTAGATATGGACATCCAGGCCAAACGAGACGGCAAGAGGGTCACCCACCCCGATGACGAGGGGGTGGGCCCCGACACCAACCAAACCGGTGGTGCTGCTGCTGAGCAACCACCCGAGGACAAGTATGCCCCCCCTTGTTCCACCCAAATCTTGCCGACCGAGCTGACAAAGGATGCCACAAACAGTGTCCTCGAACAATACAAGTCCGAGCCTGACCCGGGGCACAACCTGGTCATCATTGCCGGACCACACAACATCGGATTCTCACTCACCGTGGAGTCCATCTACGGCCGTGCCAAGGTCATCACGGATATTCTCGACGAGGTCGGAATGCCGTCCGAGGGCCAGGTCCAGGAACTTGTGTTCCCGGATCTGGACCCGTACGGGTTCCTGTACGTCCTCCGATCTGTCCTGGCTGAAACTACACCCAGCGTCGAGAAGGACGGGCGTAAGGCGCACGCGAGCATGTTGGATGCCGCGGCGTATCTCCAGATGCCGGAGATTGTTTCCTCCCTCCGCCTTGAGATGGCGGAGGAGGCGAGGAGGGAAAAGCTGGACATCGAGGTGGCGATTCGTTTCGCCAACTCGATGTATAAATACGGTAGTGCTAAGGAGGTCCGTGCCTTTTGGCACGAGGACGGGTTCCTTCGCCGGGCCCTTCGCCAGGCGACCATTGCGAACATCGTCGAGAGGAGCGAGGCGGTCTTCGGGGACCGTTCATGGATGGTCCCGGGCTTTAAGTTGGGCCTAGCCAGCCTCCTTGAGAACACGCGTCCCCGCGTTTAGTTTTTTTTTTTGTTTTATGATTCAATTATTATTTTATGTTAACTTCCGGCTGGGTTCTCTTTTACTGTTTTTTTTCTTTAAATCTTTTTTAATAATGGAGATGAGGGCGTGGGAGGGCGGGGGAGTTGATATACGAATTCAGAGGGGGGTCGAAGTGCGACCTCGATATTAATTTTATTATTTCGTTTCGTCCGCTTCACGTATCCACACCGTAGTATTCGGTTTCCTTCTCTCCACCGCTCCACGACGACCACGCGAGCTATTGACCCGCTCGTATCCCAGTAATATATGATATATTGATATTATTCCAGCTCGATATCCCGCCCAGCGACAACCTCACACAGGCAGGACAACACATTTTATCGCCAATTTCCAACAAATCCCCAGCTCCAAGCAGCGGATTAAAGACATTAACGTCGAAATATAGATCTTTCGCCCTCGTCGTGGAATATCTATTCCCAATAATAAAAGCCCGAGGTACCTCATACACCCGAGAAATAGGTATAGAGCACTTACTAAACCCCCGCAGCACCCTACGTGAAAGTGCCATCGAACCCCGTCTACGTGTGACCAAGCCTCTACCTATGGCACGACGTCTCCGCCGATCCAGCCATGAGACTCCTCGCCCGGTTCATATACCTCCCTTTCCTCCTCGCGCACACCCTCGCGGCAGATATAACAATAACCTCGTATACGACGATAACCCCCACGATAACCCATCACACACAGGCCTGCGAAACACCGCTGCCGTACTGCTTAGACGCCGAGTTCTTGCTGGGGAGTAGGATATTCGGATCTGGATTCATGTTTGATGGAACGATGGGGGCGGGGAAGACGGGGGTGGCTCAGACGCTGACTGTTGAGGGAGAGACTGCAGTGGGGACTGGGGTTGCGAAGACGGTAGCTGGGGGTGGGGAGGTTGGTGAGGGTGGGGTTGTTACTATGATGGAGATTAGAGGGATGACTATACGGTTTTAGTACCAGTTGGTTTGGTTATGCTGGGGGTTTCAGGGGTCCTCTGCTGGGGCCGGTGGTTTGGGATAGTACAGTTGAAAGGACTGTTTCGAGCGAACTTACATGTATCACTCGCTTGGAGGGTGCCAGTGGGCGGTCACGTGGGCTATATTGTGAAGCAACTGATATTGTCTTTCTGAAGCGCCTAGCACAATTCTGTATATGTAATTAATTGGTAGTGATGTTGCATAGGTGTTATGCAAATACTAAATGTTAGTAGCCAACTTGACCAGGGTCCAGATCTAGCCATATGACCACACCGAATCCTTTGCTGATTACTTCCTTCAAACCGACGAAACGGAGCAACAACTTCGACTTTACAGAGATCCAAACTACCAGCAGGGCACCAGATCTTATTTTTGCCATCAACTTTTCAAACAACTTGCAACCTTCGATTCATTGCCGATTTCAATATGGATATATCTATACCACGTATTGAGTGGCCGCTTACCCGCTTCCCCAGCGGGAAAGAACTTTCCGGGGCCGAATATCCAACCGCTATGGAATCCCAAACCGAATCCTTTGCAACATTGATCCATCGCAACGTGGCGTCGAAAATGCCACAGAAGGAACGCGCTGCGACCGCTCCAAAAGCTGCTGAAACTAGGGATTCTCCGGAGGAGCGACGAGTTGCAATCCTCGCGGAGTATGTATATCCGCCTTGTTTAGTCCTTGATCCATGCACACCTACCCAGGTACCAAGGTAGTTATTACATGCGTATCCGCTCCCACGAAGGCTAACGGTCCTGGCATAGTCTCGCTTCTGACCGCTCTTACATGGACCTCGTTTGCGTCGTCGGAAGCTACAACCGTCGACAAGGGATCCTATGTCACCGAATCATTGTTGCCAAACAATCTCCGGTTCTTACCGCCACTCTGGAAAAGGTCAACCTTGGCATTCAGCTTCCCATCGAAGTCGAGCTTTCGTGGAGGATCACTGCTCAGGGCTTCAACAAGGTTCTAGACTGGTGTTATAAGGCTATTCGGCCAACCATCCACGACTCATTCGAACAACTGTGCCAGTTGTTTGTCGCTGCGACGGTGCTTAAAATCAACGGATTGGCCGATATCACGCTTGAGGTTCTACGTCAAAAAGATCTTTCTACCGAGTTGGAGAACAGCAGAGTCGGCTGCGATGAGTATGGAACCGATAACGAGTCGGAAACTCCCTTCGAGAAGAAACTACAAAGGTACCTTCAGTGCCTGGGTACTACGGTCCACGCGGCTGACGTCGAGGAGTATCAAAAAGACGCTCTTACGGAGTTCCTCTCGCGGGCAGTCAGTGATATTTTCCCGCATATAAAGCCTCCGATGGCTTTGTTGGTTGTGGATCAATAATTTTTCCTACCAAGATGTTACTCCTCCAATTCCGAGTATTGTTTGCTCACAGCATAAAGCCACGGAGATATTCCATTGCTTAGGGATCGCTTCTTGTATTTACCCCAAGCACTTGGCAATTCAACGTTGTTTTAGAGTCGGCCTACTAGGTCCATTTCCAACAATAGTGTGGTCATAAAAAACTTCAAACCGTTCCAACGAGCTTCGTCCTTCGCAAATATTTGCCTACGTTGTGTACCTCACCCAATCTAAATATGCTTAAGTAGTAACAACCTAGCAGTGAGTTCCGAGCACCGGCTTTTAAGTTTTGAGACCGTCTATACATACACACAACGGAAACATGGCCCAACCTCGCGGATCCGCCTAAGAAAGCGCGCGTCACCCTCACTGTAGTGTATATACTCCCAAACTGATGAATCCGGTTACGTCAAATCTCGCTACCCTCGGTTCGAAACGTAATAAGTTGGTGTTTGAAATTCGAGGTCTAGACTAGGCTCGAGCTCTAACGGCTTCACACCATGTTGCATACGGCGTGGTACGTGGGCGCGTATAAATAAACTGCAGCATTGATGCAACTCGCACCAACAGCAAGTGTCTCGAGTCCAGAGCATCTATGCAACGGGACGTCGGTAGAATTCATGCACGACATCACACAGCATTGACCGCTTGTTGGATGCGGATGTAAAGAGGTCTATGAGGAGAGTAGGCTTGGAGGGACTTATACCGACTGCAGTTCCTCTGTATATATATAAAATATCCATTTAGGTCAGTAAATAGGTACCTAGTGAATATGTACTCCATTCCGATGCATATCCCTCCTCGAGCACGGACACCCCTTGAAAAGACGGCCTCGCCAACGCCCTAGACCCAGCGCTATTAGTTACGATAACACGAATAACATACCACTTTCCTCATTATATTGCAGTAATCCTGCCTTGCGCGGTATACGAGACAAACCCCAATTTGATAGCTAGTTCTTAGCTCAAAATTTAATATTTAAAAACGCTTGAAATTGGTCTCGTACCCAGTTGAAATCGAATCTACCGAGACAAGATGTGGACATTTCAGCTTTTGTATCTTATCGCCCTGTCCCTCCTACAATACCGTCCGGCAGCTGCAGTCTCAGTCCCAGCGCGAAAGCGCGAGGTAGCTTTTCACGAGAAACTAAAAATCGGGACCGCGGCCCCAGCGATCGACTACTACCTATGCCTAATCCGCAAAGAGGAAATGAAAAACCCAACACTAGTGCAAAGTATCAAAGGCATAGTAGATGAGAGCGTATCCCTTGCACCGCCCAGAAAACATACGTTAAGGTGGATAGAAAGTGAAGAATTGGGGAAATTGGGGTTTACGTTTGAGGCTTTGCCCACGAGCAGGATACTGTTTCAGCTGGAGGTGACGGCTGTCGGACAGGCTCTGGTAGGGACGCTTTTATAATAACCTGTTTACAATACGCAGATACATATTGATATTTGGATTTGGGGGCTAATGAGGGTGCGGGTATAGATATCCAGTTGCAATAGGGTCAGATCTGACCTTCGGATCATCCGCTACGGGGGCACGGATAAAGAACTTCAACCATTCGACCCAATAGCTGAGGAAATTTACGACTTCGGCGGCGGTAAAAGACCTGGCGACGTTAAGCCAGTTAAACCAGAGATCCTTGATAGCGGATATAAAAAGTTTCTTCGCAAATTAGTCGGATTCCTTAAGATGCCGTTCGGTAACTCCATCTCGCGAATACTAGCCACCGTACCGGTCGAGGCACGGAATACGACCAATTGGCAGCTGGATATGCGAGTTTTATCTCAACCCCCCGGTACCACTGCAGAGGATTCTAAAGGTATGTTTTGGAATTTTCAGTACCCGGGGTGGGGACAGCTTGTTTATGTGCTAGAGGGTGGATTTAACATGCAGCACAAGGTAATATCTAATAATTCCTAAACATACGAGTAGATGCTATCCCGGTGTGGGTAATTATCAAATTCATTCGTTCGCGAAACTAATCTCGAAAACGCCTGTATCCAGGAAACACGCCATATCCACGTCGAGAAGATGATTTTTGCAGGCCCACTTCCCGCAGACGATGGTTACACCGGGGCCGAGCTACCCAATGTCGACCATGGAACGGCAGTAGTAGCCAAAATCGCCGGCCGAAACGTCGGCGTCGCGACGAATGCAACTCTCGTTCTAGCCAGAACAACGGATAGCACCGGAACCATGGACTACGCAGCATTCATCGATATACTCTTGAAAGTATATGATGATGTACGCAAGCGGGATCCAAAGCAAATCTGCATCATCAATATATCACTAGTTCTTTGGATCCCTAACACTGATTACGCCGGAGTGAACAGCGTAAACCAAAAATCCTACCTATACCTTGTCGGGAATAGGAACAAGGTAGCATACTTAGTATTTTACCGGGCTGTGAGGACGGCCCTGGATCACATCTTAGAAAACCTTATGCGTCTTCCTAACGTGTTTATTGTTGCTGCTGCCGGAAATGAGAACCCGGTAGGTCCTGGTCTCGTACCCAGACGCCACAAAGCGACCCCCCACCCCCCGTCTATATTCTCGATGTCGAATCCGAACTAATACACTCGCGGCTAAAATAGAAAGTGCCGATAAATACGTGGCCAGCTACCCGCGGCGAATATTACGCAAATTCATCAAGATTCATAGTAGTCGGTGGCTACGCACCCGGATACGGAGAAAATATATTCCAAATAGTGCCGTACGTGCCGATCTGGGCGCCGGGCGGGTGGGTTAATATTCCAACACGGTGGAAATATGGCGATTTCGAAGATCCAAAATACACTGGTCCACCAATTGGCTTTCATCGGGAGTTTGAACTTAGTTTTTCTTCCGGTACCTCATTTGGTAGGTGGCCCTACTTTTAAGGAAACCCAATCGCTCGGTTTAGATCAAACCACAGTTATAATAACATGCTAACGTTCGGAATAGCCACTCCGACCGTAACCGGGATGATAGCTGCATGGCTATCTATCGGAATCAAACCCAAGGATATCGTGCCCTTCATGAAGACGGCGTATCAGAGAGTCAAATACGGTGTCAAGGCTCTGTATAATGGTATACCACTGAGTCGGTGGCCAAAAGCCGATAGACCTGCGTGGTACAACGCTAAAAAGAGCACGCCCCCACCACCTGACACCTTGGATATTCCATTAACAGACCAGCAGACGTCACCTTTTTAGCTCGTGCGTCGAGTCGGAGCTTTAATGGGAGGGTGCCGACATGGGTTTCGGAGTTTGAGGCCGCGGTCTACGGGCTCGGCGACCCTGGCCTGGTATCTGGCCGCCTTCTTGCGGGTCATAACCAATATTTCAATTCTGTACCTTATATATCCATAATACCACCTACATCGCAGTGGCGGTGGACCGCCGGGCGATCTCATATACATTTTTTAATTAATATTGTATATTAATTCGACTTCGAAGCTTCAAGTGAATCTTAACGATTTTACGTAATTGCGGCTATATGAAGCTACGTTAGATGATGTACCTGAATTCTCTTCAGACCATCGCGGTAAAACTCGACCCCCAAGAAAACCGATTCCTAATTATACTAAATCAATGTGAAGAATGAATTGATATTGATAATATAGCTTGGGCCCACACCGTCTGGCCTCGAGACGTCGACTGGCTTTGGCCGGGGAGTTTGACAACACGGAAAATACCACACGACAAGCCATCCTGTCAGTGAGTAAAGACTTTCAGCCGATATCTTTCCGAGGTATATAAAGCCGTTAGTCATGTGGTATAGACAAAGAAACAGGGTCATACGTATACGGCCCCACATTCCCCGCAATTCTCGTTTAATAATATTAGAAGGCGCTCCAAACTTGCTGGCTGCCGCTCATAAACGGTACGGTGATTTTCCGTGAATGCATTTGTTCACATTTGCCATAATTGCATAAATACGTTGTCTCGATACATACGTAACATTATTCCGGGACTGGCCAACCGGCGTCTAGGAACGACACTACTTCGGGACTATATATATTAACGGATTCGATTTTCGGGTATATTCGGGTAGCTCCACTATAGTGGGTGGGATATAGCTAGGCGGGCTTCCACAACCCCCTAGGCTTCTATGCGGCCCTAAACCTAAACCATCGATTCACCCTTCAAACAACTCCCCTGGAAGAGCCGCTATAAAAATGTCAGCGGAACAATCCAATATCGCGGTCAACGCTCTTAGGCTTGCATGTCACTGCAAAGCGAATTCCTACTCCTTCTCTGCTGCAACCCCCCTTGATAGTACCTTCACGGACGTCAGGATCTGTCAGTGTACCGACTGCCGCCTACAGACTGGGAACCTTGCAAGTTGGTTCGTCCGAGCGCCTCATAAGCCATTTAATCCGAAATACGTCCCTGATACTTTGAAGGCTTACCAAGTGGATACTTCTTTGACACATTACTTCTGCCGCACGTGTTCATCTCAGCTGTTTAGACGCGAAGATCCACCGGATGGTGATGGGGAGCCGGAGTTCTGGATTTTTATCGGGTGTTTGGATCTACCCCCAGATTACAGGTTTAAGATCAGTCATGTTGAGGGTATAGAAGAGGGCTCTGACGGCGGGTTGGCGAGCTGGCTTCCCGGTGTGCGATATCACGGCAAAAATGGGGTGACCCTTAAGGATGATGATATAAGGGGCCTAGAGTCCTCGGAAGATAGTGCAGGAAGCTCAGGAAACGCCGCCGGCGACGGAGAAACCGAAGACGACCAACTCAGCGACAACGGCGAAGACGGCGCCGGAAGACTCAGAGGCGAATGCCATTGTTCAAACATCGAACTCCGACTCTCTCGACTCGCGGATAATAATGAATACAAACCGCCATTGATCTACAGCGATAATACAGATCTTGTTATCCCCTACTGGACACCACAAGATCAGCAGCCACCAATCGACCATGAGAATCCCTGGTGGATCCGAAAAGCGGCACCTAATTCCGAACATAAAAGGTTTCTTGGGGGTAATTGCACCTGCACCTCATGTCGAACTATTTCAGGAACCGAGGTTCAGAGTTGGATCTTCGTGCCGACGAATTGCATCCATATAATTCTACCGAACGGAGAGAGTATTCCATGGCCGAGCCGTGAGACTTTGATCAATGGATCGGATAGGAGAGTCAATAGAATCATAGGGGTCTACAAGTCTAGCCCCGGCGATCCCGGCGTCATTAGAGGGTTCTGCAAGAAGTGTGGAGCAAATATCTTCTGGGACGGTTTGACACGACGGAACTTTATAGATCTGTCTGCTGGGCTTTTTACAATCAATGGTACAAAGCAGCAGGAGTGGATAGAATGGTGGACGGAACGGGTTAGTTATGTCGAAGACACTAAGGGCATAGCACGAGAGGATATTGGACTTTTGGTAGAAACGGGTATACGGGAGTGGAGAAAAAGATCGTCGTTTGTTTAAGTCATAAGGAAGAAGCAGCTGTTCACCGAACTAACATTCGGAGCTTTCGCTACGGCCACTTATATTTCGAATATTGTATGCATTTTTCTGATGTACATGTACATGGGTATCGTGGCTAAGAGCTTTCGGAAAATAAAAACAGTAGAATGAAGCACGCGGGGGAATACAAAGCAGAACCCACAAATCTCCTGTGGGGTTTAACGTTCCGTGTCACATCGAAATATCATAATAAGACCGAGGTCTGATCTAGACGCATCTAATATCCGTTCACGCTCCGTAACGGCGAATTCCTCGCGACGTGCGCTACAAGGACAGGTCCGTACCACAATAGTGATATCAAACGCCCTTCAAATTTTGCTGCGTGCCCAGATACACATCGAAGGCGCATAAGCAAATAGGTGACGCAGACGCATTCCGGTCGAACTGTAATAGTAAGTTAGCTACATCGTAACCTAAAAGTTTAAAGGCTCCTATAATCACAAACCTCGGAGGCTTCCCCGCGAAATAATCTTTCTCGCAGCCGGCTTCGTACTGGCCCCACTCGAAATCCCACTCCTCGGGGTAGGTGACGACGGTATCGTCCTGAGGGCTCCTTAAGCACAAAGCGACAAATCTGCATTTGGGGGTTTCGCTATTCAATTTTCGAAGGACATCCGATTCGAGAATATCCTTATTGCCGGTACCGTATGGCAAGGTGAAGGTTTCGGACTCGGGTAGGAACTTCCTTATGTCTTGGATGCATAGTTTCATTTCTTCGCGCCCAACGAACCTTGTGCGTCGCAGCGGTTCGTGTTTTGGGTCTAAAGCAGCCGCGATCTCTGAGAATTCTGATCTAACATCGTGGTCGTTGTTCCAATGACGATATCTATGAAGATCTATATTGGTGAGATCGCATTAGAGGTCACCCTGTATGCATGTTCCGTATCGATCGATAAAACTCTGCTTACTGTGGAGCATATCATAAAACCATTTGTACCACACCGGCATACCTTCCTCGCCGTCGGTCTTTTCTAACCACCATACGAAGTATCTGCTCATCATTTGCGGGACACGAAGAACCGCTTCTCTCATCAAATTGGCCTAGATTACTCTAGTGTCAGCATGCCTAGCTCTCAGGTTTACCTGTTATCAGCTTTGGTGTTACGAAAGCGAGGCTTACATCGCAGTCGGCTTGCGCCATTGGCGCGAGAACAGATTGAACCATTTTAGAGCTATAGCTACTTGGTCGTTGCAAATTCAGATACTAGAATTTTGTTTCCTCGTATTAACGTTAGAAGGAGTGATGTTGAGAGAAGGAAAATGCATATGTGATAGAGAGAGCTTTCTTATACTACAGTATGACTCTTGTCGATGCCAATCATCGTCTTTGAAGAAAAAAAATGTTGAAATACGAGCGCCGAGTTTAATTGATAATATTATCGCACAGATCACTAGCGTGGGTGCGGATCAACAGTCAAGAAATCGTGGAACCCTATATATAAAAAACCTATGCGAGCAGATATCTAAATCGAAATTTACAAAGGAACGACGAAAATAGCACGTGGCTCCAGAGGGCGGCGGCACATGAATTTTCCCGAGACCCAAATAAATCGAGGGCGGATCCCCCGAAAATAGTCTCGAAGAGCCGGCGGAAACTGGGAGTATCGTCGTTTTAGCCCTCAGCCACCGTTAGTTCCTCCAGTGACTTGACCATATCCACGATATTGGACTCCTTTTTCTTCTTCCTCCAAACCAAACTTGTTTGCGTCTTTTCCAGCTCCTCAATCCATTTACCCTTGTCTTTATTCTCCCACTGGAATAAACGTCTCAAATTCTCGACATTCGTCGGGGAAAGCTGTATTCCGATCCTCTTGGCCTCGAGCTGCATTAGTCGCACGAATATTTTTATGGTAACGAAACTGCTGCTGGCGTGGCATGCCCATTGCAAAGTATTCTCGAATGTTTGGAGGACGTGATCTTCGTCATAGGGACCACGGGCGAGGATCGGGCGAGGATCGGCAGTTTCGCCCGTTTCCTTCCCTTCGCCTTCGGGAACGGGAGTCGGAGTTTCTAAACCCTTGATCTTCGCGAGGCTCCCCATGGCGTTTTGGGAGACAATCAACATTGGAAACGTCAATGGTTGGGACATCGTGAACATTCCATTTCTGCGGTTGTAAATATCCATCAACACATAAATGCCAGTTTTTGAACGCTCGAAACGGGCTTCGGATTCTTCTTTAAGGAGTTCGAGTTCTGTTGGATCTTCTTTTTCTTCACCTCTAATCTTGTTTTGGTGGATATCCAATACTAGGACGTGGAATAGAGCGCTGAAGACCATTATATTAGAATTCCAAACCGTTCCAGGCATTGGGAGGGGCCTTACTTCATAAAAGTTGGACCTGGCGACATGTTCTTCAAGTCCCGGATCTCCTCAGGTAGTGTTTCCCTCCATTCATCGAGAAGCTTATAAAAGTTCTTCTTCTCTGCCATCGAGAGTGACTTCTCGCCATTGATGTTTGCCAGTTGCTTGTCGGTCAATTCATAGACAATTATATGTAAAGTCGCATGGCACTGGAAAGCGACTCTAGTGACATTGGGCTCCGGGTCCCTAACGTAGGGGTATGGTCTCCATTCTTTCGCCATTTTAGCCTCTCTAAACGCGCCGCCTTCCTCGTGTTGGATAGGATGAGCGGGGATGCCGCCATCCGGGATAATAGACCCCACAGGGCAGTGGGATTCGAGATAAGGCAAGGGAAGGTCCGGTGGTGGCATCGTATGAGTGCATCTCGCAACCCAGTCGTACATACTATATACACAGGTAGGGTTAGCGACCCCCTAACAGCATTAAAAAGGGAATCTTGTGAACCGCACACACCTTTGAAAACTGAACGCTGCCCATACCGTAACCTGTTTCGCGAATTCGAATTTCTTTTCGGCGTCGGTTTGCGGTGCCGCTAAGCCCTTCCCTTTCGCCGGCCCCTCAGCAGCATCAGTTTGGAGAATTAGCTCTCTACATAACCTAATCCCATTATTGAGGAACATTCCACCAAGGCGGTCCATCCCATCGGCCGCCAAAGTAACACCGAGCATAAGTGCGCTCTGTACAGTAAGGAGAGTCGGTACTTGGGTAGTTTCTTCATTCCATAGTCGCATCGCTTCTTGGAAGAAACGGTGACCGATGAAGTTAGGGTTATGTGGGTCCGCGCGAAATGATATTCTATTGGAGTAATGCTGTAGGCCTATTAGCAAAGTTCCGGGGAAGGGTAAGGGTTATCTTCTTCCGCACTGGTGGTTTGTGACTTTCTACACAGACCTTGGATGTCAAGGGGCTAGACAGACATCAAGTGATCACTCATTTCTTTTGTATATATTTTTCTGAACGACACCAGAAGGAAGCGTTGATTCCTTCAGCTGTTGTTTTTGTTCTAAATCTATCTCCTCTCCCGGTGTATCGAGGCGGAAGGGGTGATTAGATCTTGCCATCAAACATGAACTCCGCGATCGTATTGCTTCGTGTCGACGCAACGCTCCACCGACTAAAATTCGGTCATTCCTGTATCGTGACATTGCCGCTCTCAGTTTTCATCTTCAGCGGCAAGATCAAACCACCCTATCCATCGCGGCCGCGGGTCGTATATACGGATGGTGTAGAGCTAACTTACACATGCTTCCGCCAGCATCGCATTGACAAGAAGTGGCGAGCAATAAGTAGTATCTCCAGTTTTCATTGCTTCGATAAAAATATCCCAATCGAATAGGTGCCAGACCGGGTGATCCCATGTCATGTACAATGATACCAAATGAGAAACGAGCTCATCATCGTCCGTGACTGTAGTCCAGGGGTGAGCCGTCAAGTTATGGATAGGCCGGTCATCGATGACGTTAAGGTCCATGCCGCCCGCCGGTTCTACACCTTGATACCATTCCTCATTCATAAGTAGGCTCAATGGCGACGTTGTCGGGATGGGTGATATAACATCCGTAGGCAAGTATGAGTCTTGGTCGTTCCGAATGAACATCATGATTTCCTCGAGGGTGGCCTGGCCTCGAATGACCTCCAAAACACGTTGTAAAGAGGAAACACTTGACTCTTTGATATGGTCTAGGATCCGTTCGTACTTGGTAATTTCCGATTCGTAGTCTTTAATTTTGTTGCGAATCGCGTTTCTCTTGTGTTGGGCAGTGTCCTCGAAGCCATATACACACTCCAGATCGGAATCGGCGCATGAACTACACTTCGGCGACTCTTCATCGCACTGACGCTGCGTGTTAGTATTTATTTCGAATAATCGAGCGAAACAAACAATAGATGGCCCTCCGCAGAGTCTAGAACGTCCACCAGCGCGACAAACCCCAGGTTCATTTTTGGCATCGTTATGTGTTGTAGACGAGCCGGATGAAAGAGGCGGCATTTAGGCACAGTTTCGTTACAAAACTGGCATCTAGATTGGAATAGACGGAACCCATGCATACTTGAGATAGCATGGAGGCAAGTGTCGAGGCATTTTTGGTGTTATACGTACCTTCCTCTTCGATTGTTGGCAGGGCACGCAAGCAGTTCTCGCTCGTGTCTTTTTTTGGGTCTTTGCTACCATTGCGGGCCGTGGGTGAAGCGCCGGCGCTGGCCGCAACTTCCTTAGAGGAGGTTTCGAACTGCTAGGCCTGCCCGACATCGTCGATAACTGTATCCCCTTAGGTCTTCTGTTATTGCTTTAGATTCGTGAGGGGTGATGGCGATGCTAAATACTCTGAGGGTATTAGACGGTAATATAAGCGGGACTTGGAAGAGCGACCCCTCAGCATTATGAGAAAGGGAACTCAATTTGTCCGGAACGGAAGAGTACAATAGCAACTGTAGCGGCGACGTTTTGAAGCTAGCATGGACAAACTCCACTACCCGTCTTGCCGTCATACAAAGAAAGCGAGCGGGGTCCGCCAGGATCTTTCTCAGGTGGGCAACGGGCAGCTTCGCGGGCTTGGCGCAGCAGGAGCAGGTTCACGAGACTCAGCTGAACACCCGCGCCGAAGTACGCAAGTCCAGATTCGAACAATCTCGAACGTAGATTCCAAAACCGACGGTGCCGTTTGCTATCGTGTTGCATAGATCGCAGATGAGAGCAAGCCTAGAACCACCCAGCGGCTGCACTTCCCGACCAATCACAGGCCGTTCTGACTTGTGCGATGCTGGGGCAGACCCACTCCGCTGGGCTATTAGCGTTGGGGCTAGATGGGATTTCGCCCTGCTAAACAGAAATCCGATTCCATCGGCCGTTGAATTGGATCCAAGTTGTCGCCCCGGGTCGGTACAACTACGATAGGCCCAACAGTAGCTATCCACAGCAGAGCACATATCATCGATTCAATATCCTCGAGGCAACCCCAATAGCTCGGCCCGACCGCTAGTAGTGAGTAGCTGGTGCACATCATAGCTAGTCACGGCACCCTTATATTTGGTTCGGAGGTCGGGAGAGTCCTTTAGTGAGGGAATTCCGTCCTAGAACGAGATGAAGCGGCTCTCAGAACCCTGAATAACAACAGCCCGAGCCTGCAAAGACATATATGTCTAGAGTACAACCAAAGACAACTAATAAGAGAGTCAGTTCTGCTTGCAGTAGCTGCAAAAAGGGGAAATGCAGGGTAAGTACATACATGCCTGGTACTGCGTTCGTCAACGTTTATTGGGCGAGGGGCCCCGCCTAACTTGTTTGCTGTTCCCAGTGCTCCGGCCCACCTGCACCGTGCGAGTCGTGCGCAAGGAAGAGTCGCGAATGTGTGTTTGAAATCGCGCTCGATGGTAGACGAAAGGAATCCGCGAAGGCCGCCTTGGACGCGGTAAAAGCGAAACACAGCGCCCTGGAGCAGCTATTCAACTGCCTACAGTCCGGGGACGATGATGCTGTGGGTTCTCTTGTGAATGCCATCCGCAAGGGGTCTGCACTTTCGGAGTTGGAGAAAGTGGTGGAGAAGCACAAGGGCGTTGGAACAGGAGAAGAGGAAATGATCGCCGGCCCCAGCCAACAAGCCAACAGCGAGCCGCAATAACGACTCAAGAATATTTTACATATATACGACCTATAAATTTATCCCAACCCCTATATGAACCCGTATAGCTCTTTTTTGTACGCCGCACAAGCTGCAGTACCCCCATCGCAGACTAGATAGCGCTCTGGGGCGCTGGAGATTCGAAATTTTGTCGACAAACCCGAAAGGCTGGCGGCGTTGTCTCGAACCACTGGCGGCATATGATCATGATCTAGATTTGTGATCCATATCTATTATATCATATTAGAGTAATTATTTATGGAATGTCTCAACTCTATATTAATCTTCTATTCTTTCCGTTTTTTGGCACTTTCTTCGAGTCATGATTAATTAGGCAGTGTAGCATGACCTCGCAAGCTTGCTAGCAACATTCATCGAGAGATCGATTAATATATATATTTGTATGTATAATTTAGAGACCGAAATTCGTGAGAACCTCCTCCCTAAATCGCATGACAGGAAAGGGGCCCATTATCAAAGGGTTATATGCGCGTTTCGCTAGCAAGCCGACCCCCTGCGATATACGTACGAGTATACATACAAATAAATTTTTTAACGTGTCAAATTGTATTAATCTGGGTATCAATATCGCTAACAAAAGTAGGAGTGCATAGTCTACAATCGAGGCGATAAATATAAAAATTAGGCGTCCTTTATATACCTCCCAATACCCAACAGCCGGCATCAGCGTGTTCGTGACGTTAGGGCATTATAGCGTGCCCGAATAGAAGCGAGAACTAAACCTAATATAAATCACTAGCTGAGATAGCACGAGACACGCGCCTTGTGTACATTGCCAGATGCACGTGTACATGTGCGGTACTTTCTAATATCGAGCTCCGAGTTCCTCGAAGGCTTCAACGACTCTAACCACCCGACTCTTCGCCGACGCTATAAGCGCCCTCGAAGTCGGGTAGTCGATTCGCCCGTTGTGATATCTATAGCAAGGATCGCATAAGTCGTGCGACACTTTTTCGGAATCAGCGTTCAAACAGATCGGTGGTCGTTCTGCATAATACGAGCTGTAGCGGTGTCTATTACGGTTAGCGTAGCTCCTAGACGAGTCTAGAGGTTGCATGTAACGGCATCCGTGTGGGTTTGGTTTGGCGTCTTGGTGGCCGCACTAAGTTTTATAAAATATACGCGTTAGCTATTGGAAATCTCGCCCACAGCCGCTGCATTATATGTGGGTAAGTGGGAAGCCTATTTGTATATAGTTACCATCTTGAAATAATATAGTCGATAACACATTTTAGTATTTATATAAATACTCTTATTTTTGTGTAATATGATAGTACAGCAGATCTTTGCCAGAGGCTCTCGCTCCGTCCTAAGATCTAGAGAACTTATTCCAAATGAATGATATGTCGACAATGAATGGAAGACAAGAAATCGAAAATTAAATATAGCTAGGCTAGCTATAGCTTGGGGCGTTTCGGCCAGCTCTGGTATACGAGACAAGTTCTCCTCGGTTTCTTTCAGGGTTTTGTCTTGTAAAGGGTCTGAAGAAGCTGCTGCAACATTAATACTAAAAGCGTCAAAGACTTCCCCAAGGCCTCATGCATTTATAGATCTAAAGACAAAATTAGTATCAAATTCGAAAATGAGAGTTTGGTTAACAATTCTGACAAGAACGGTCCATTGATTCAGACGAGCCAATAGCGTGGCGTCGGAACATAGAATGCAAGTATATCACCAATCATCGGTGCAGAGTTAAAGGACCGATGGAACCCTTTCACCCCTATAGGGCTCGTCTAACCATCGGCCCCTTGTTAAACGTTAGGCTTGCTCCCCTAAAATTCGTCTGTTTCTGAGGGCACCGGGCCTCGCCGATCAGATTTCTATTATCCAATCGCTTCTGTGGTCAGTTTTCTTGGGCAACAGCGACGCACCGTAAAAAAAAAAGATGCCTCGTGTTGATATGCATATATGCTTAGTCTATTGAGGGCTCTAGATTCAAACGACGTCTTTGCCCTAGTGGTTCGGGTAAGGTGCATCGTTTGGCGGCATCCTCTCCGCAGCAGCCTTTAAAACTTATTGTCCTACTACACATAGTATAGGATATACGTCAAGACATGTCACCTTAAAAAAATGCCAATTTCCGCATACTTGGTTACCCTGCTATCAGAATTGCAAAATATCCGTATGGCTAGCCTCAAGGGTAGGTTGACCAGCCCCGTATACGGCATACGGCCTAAAATCTAGGACTTTGAAACGAAAATGCGTTGTGCAGCAAAATACAACGGGGTCCGAAATCTAACACCCTGCAACACATCTTGATCAGCAGAGCAGCACTGGCGATGTTACAGAGGACGACTCTAGGGCACCTCGAAAAACGAACATAATGGATATTCCTGCAAAAATAAAGGATTGGGGGGTAAATTGGGTCATTTTCTTTCTTTATTCCTTCCAGCTTTTTCTGTAGTCTCTTCTTCCTTTCCCTCATCATTGTCCCATTACCCTTACCCGGTATTGACATCTCAACCCTCAAAGCTCTTCTCCTTCAAAGTCCTGATACTACCCTTGTATGATTCGAACTATTTCATTATACCAACATGCCATCTCTTATTTCATCACTCACGGGTGTGGGTGTCGTGAGCTTCTTGCTCGGCTCACTAGTCCCCGCTTCCCAAACGCTTGCGGCCGCCGCGGTAGGACGTCCGCGACCAGTCGCCCGTGACCGAATCTCTTCGTACAATGTTTCCTTTGACACCGAAGAGTTCGACATACTTGGCGACCTTGACTGGCGTCCACTTGATGACCCTTACGAAGGCCTTCTTTGGAAGAACTTTCGAGTCGGGGCTAACAAGCATTTCGTCCAATACGCCGCCGGCAAAGACGCATTTGCTTTGATTCCCTTAGATAGGGCCAACAGAGTGCTCCATGACAATGACCCAGCTCTCACTTGTCTCTATAAAGACTCGGATATTTCTTCCTTCGGTGTCGATTCACTTATGTTTGGGTGCGCTCTCCGCAGCGGTGTTCCAGTCGAGTGCAATGTTCGCTTCGAAGGCAGCGACGGAGCCGGCAATCAAATCAGTTCTCAAACCGCACACTTTTCTCCACCTTATGCCCGTATGAATTCTATGGGCCGCCTCGAAGCTGGAAAGGCAAATCTGCAGCGGGTAAATTTCCAACCTAGTTTCCGCAAGATTACGGACTTACGCTTCAGTATCTCTGATTATTCGGTTGTATTTGCGGCTACACCGGCAATGTCAACTCAAGTGCCTCTTGATGTTACTTACAGTGGCTCTTTATTGCTCGTCATTAATGGAGTCAGATACACCACAAATGCCACTGCAGCTACTGAAGCAGCAGCCCTCCAATCGTCCCCCAGTGCCCCTGTCCTCAAAGAGCGTGGCAAGCATGTCACAGATTGTTTCGACATGAATGGAGACACGACATTCAACAGCATTTCTGTTCCCTGGAAAGATCTTCAATACGATGGCTTCTACAATGTTAAGCACCTTCTCGGGAACTTCGAGGAAAAGTGTGAAGCGAAGAGCATGAACGCATCGACTGGTCACTTGTACGCTCCGGGTCTGGTTCTCTATACGGACGAGGCGGCTTCAGTGTTTCCATCTATTGGCATCGACTATTTCGGCTCCAAGAGAAAGTATATGTCCATTAAAAGCTTCTACATTGGATGTGAGCAGTTCTTGGATTCAAACAGTGTCATTGACACTTCTACTCCATGCACGATTGGAATTGTTAGTGTTATTAGACAGAAGAAGGGCGATAGGCCACAAGAAGTCAAATACCAACAAGTCAGCATCGCCAGGCCTTCTGGGGTTGCCCCTGAGGATGTCGGCTTCGCTTTTGTCGATCTGATTGACGGAGACCATCTCACCAAGGTCTACTTCGTTTTGATCTCAGCTGATCCGCAAGCCACAAGTGTCGCTATCATTCTCGACAACCTCACTTACTTCACACGGAAGGGTAAAGGGCCACAAACAGGCAACAAGGCTATTGCGGCGTCCACGGATTCAAAAGTCAATGAGATCATCAAGGCTATCAGTCGCGGGCACGGACTTGAGATGTTGGGTCTCCCCGGCCTCGAGGGTGCTCCCACCATTACGGGCCTGCCAACAGCGGCCCTAGAACCGAGAGTAACCGAAACTACATCTAAGTCTATAATACCACCTGGTCCACTCCAACCCATCAGTCCATGGACTAACGATCCGTATTGGAGAAGCCAACACACGAGTTCTGTGTGGATCGATGCCTCTCGTCCCGAGCCATCTCAAAGTGCGCGACCTAGCAGGATTTGGCCAAGAGGCAACTCTACTTTTACCTTCGAAGATGCCACTAATTTCGACCCTAAGACCGGATTTTTCAATATCACGCACGAATTAACCGCCCCCTTTGAATTCGGTCCTGCATGGAAAGGCCGTCATCAAGATGCCGGAGGTAATCCAAAGGATGACGTTCTCTTCGACAACGCCACTTGGCCATTTGGACCAGTTAATGCCACCCGCCAAAACTTCGCTTTTGTCCAGGTCGCATGGGCAAACCGGGGTACTGATGAGTGGAACAATACCAACGCTCGAATTAGAATTCCTTCTGGTCCGGGACACCCGGTTTATCAGATCAGAGAGCTCATGACATCCTGCTACCCTGCCCTCGTCTCAGATGAAGACAAAGCAAGATTGAACATGCTAGAAGGCGGATTTGAATGCCACTTTACCGTCTTCGGCCTTAAAGACGGCAGCGATGAGCCCCTCGCCGAACACGCGATCGACTTTCCAAGCGGATCCTGGGAGCATTGGCGCTGGGACAAATTCCCAAGTAACTTCAAGGGCGTTAATACTCTCGAGTTCCGCGCTACTTACGCCAGTACAAAGAACGTCCGCATTTTTATTGATGACATTCAGTTTGAATCGTTTTAGAAGGTTAGGTCTTTTTTTTTTTCTTGGGTGGGTTATTCTCGGCACAAACATGTATTAGTAAGGGGCCTAAAGATTGGAGAGATTAGCTACCCTTTATAATTCCTTTTGGTTTTTGATGGTTTGAACTTGTATAGTTAGCTTTGCTTCATAGGGCCTTTCGATAGATGGAAGGAATAGGGAAATTACAGGTTTACATCATGGTTATAGGAGGGCTGTGACAGCTTTAATATTCACAGTGACTGTAAGTGTTTTTAATGTTGACTGCTGAATTTGTAGGAAGCCAACCGGGCTCAGCAGCGTTGTTGAGCTCATGAGCCAGCACTAAATTATTTCAACCCTTCATTCGTAAATTTCATATCTCATATTGATCTTCCCATCGCCAATTATACAAAAGCATATACCCACGAGCGAAGCCCACCAGCTCAAGCTCCCTCAACGAGGTAAACTAGCGGATCTATAAAACCGACTACACTCCCTTGTTTCAGAAAGAAGGAACAATGCCTTTAGTTCCCATCGGTCATCACGCTTACATCCTCCCCGGTGGAGAACGAGTATACACTCACAAGAGTTCTGAAGTTCTCCAAAGGATTACCATGCCGAAGAATCATTCTCTTAGGAAAATTGAGAGGGAGAGGTATTTAATGAAGAAGAGGAAGCAGTTGCTTGAGAGGTGGGTTAAAGAGTTGGTATGTTGCATTTTGGCGCCATTTCCATCTAAGGTAACTGTAGTCCCGCGAAATGGATCGAATGGCTAACCATAGAGTTTGTGTAACTAGAGAGAGACAACTACAAAGTACCATCAGTGCGTTATGCACATCAAAGAGCTTTTTCGATTACAAGTCACGGGCGAGCCTCCGGCGGATAAAAGCATTATCCTTGTCAAAAGGCTTCGCTTGAAGCGAAGTGATAGTTACCCAAAGCTAGTTGAGGCCGCTACCAGCTCTCCATCTCCTCCTCCTCCTCCCGATTCCCCCCCTCCAGGTCCGATGACCAAGACTCCCCGGCCGCCAAATCGATCCAGAATCCCAATCAGCACCTGGCGAAAGAACAACAAAGGCCGTCTCGGTGGAAGGTATATCGACGGCTTGAAGATTCCAAAGTTCCTGAAGCACGAAGGAGATGCTACGTATCATGATTACTGCCAACCAATCAAACCGAGTACCCATGTTTGGAGCCCTGAGCCCGGAAGCCGTTCCGGTAGGTTCTCTCGCGTTGGTTTGACCGCCAAACGAAGGCCTAAGACGGCACCGAATCAAAAAGAACTTTTGATTGGGTTGAAAGACGAGGTTCGGAGGAAGATTAACTTTAGAGATAATTGATTTAGATTCGGGGGGTTGAATATTTGCGAGCTAATTACTTTAAGGAGGAGATACAAATAAATTCTTGTTGACGATATTTATTACTGCTCTACTCGTAGTTGTACTTCTTTCCCATCCTAGCGGCGATTATTTGACCTTCCCTCATTATTGGATGGTGCCATGGGAGTCTGTGTTTCGGACGTATGGGTTGTTTCGCCGAATTCTGGATCTGGATCTGGCTCCGCTGAATCTTCATTAGCTTGATCTGGTCCCGGGCCAAATCCTCGACCCCCCCTAGTCCTATTTGTATCCGTCGCTATACCGATAGTGAACTCCAATCAACCTTTATCTTTTCCCACAAGTTCAGGCTAAAGAATTCTATCGTACGCATTTCCCGAAACCTTCCCAGAATAATGAGTATGGAAACGGTTAATTCAGCCTGGTCTCGTGGGCCAGCCACACGAAAGTGTTGTCACTTTAGTGAATTCAACCCGTCCGACAAAAGCTAGTGCAGCAGAGAGTATGAATATCCAAAAGAAAGGTACTTTCCACTGTTGGTTGTCTCTAACCCAGGCCCTACGCTGTTGAGCAAGATTGTCGGTGCCAGGCGAATTGGCAGGCTCGAGCTCCCTGTCAATCGTCGGATTAGTCACAAGCACGACAAAGACTTCATAAAGGCTCTGGGCTCCCATCTCCGAAATATAATTAACTTCGCACCGAATATAATTAACAACGTTATAAAGAACGCATAAATGTATGACTAACAGTAACCTGTTACGTTTCTATCGGTTACTGTTCTCGGCCCCTCGATCCAGTTTCAGAAGTAAAGACAAGGATTCATGGGGCCCAGCGAACACCGTGGAAATTGTCACGAGAATTCCTATCGTTATCGCGAGGCCTGTGAAACCGAGAAACCACGGATGTTCTTTGATCATATTAGATAGACTCTGGACGAGAAAACATAAAACAGTCTGCTGGATGTCTTGTATAAAAGTTGATATGCTACCCAGAGCCGATGTTCCAGTAGCCGCCATAAGCTCCAAATATGTGCGCCGCTGGTTCTGGTTCGCCGAATAATGCGCACAAAATAGGTCATTATCGAGAAGAGATAGATTTAGAGCTTCGAAACTCATTTCCATCCCGCAAGCTTATAAAACGGTGCTCCGTATTGTCTTTTGTTAGCTATAGCGGCCTCAGCGGAAGCGAGCAAATGCCCAAAGTCACATAAAGAAAACTAGGCAGGAATAAAAATTACACAATCCCAGTAGAAACGGGTATAGTTGTCCCCGGAACAATCATCGCTATCATTGGGTTGACTCAAGGGCCAAAAAGAAAGCGGCTGCCGCAGCGCACGTTCGAGCCAGAGTTTAGGTTGATTGATTAATTTGCTAAAGGGCGCGGATCTCGGTACGCGAAAGTCTTGCAGCGGATTCGAGTATGTGCGTAAGTTGTGCTCGCTGAATATCTGTCGCGGTTCGAGTTTGTCGGGACCTTCGGAAAATACTTGAATCCCCCGGCCGTGCGGTTTCCGACCATATCACGGGCGTCGGATTGTGTGGAGCGTTTAAATTTGAATTCCGCGCTTCCGAACGATAATCCATTCTCCCAAAAAGAGCGTTGAAGGTGGTGCGTATATCCCGATAAGAAATATCAGGTACGGAGATATATAAACTTTTTAGGCCGTTGTGGTAGACACCTATCATTATAGAATCCTAGGAACAAATTCCCTAAGCCTAAGGTCCATTTGATCCTTAATCATTGATATCGATATTAGAAGTGTGATTGGGAGCGACCTCTCTTTATGGACATCCCGGACTTCTAGAATTCATGATTTCATCCGGCCTGGTGGATTTTGCTCTGGGGAAAAATATAAGCCTCGCCGGCAATACGCAGTTTCCATTGGTTGCATAAATCTTATCTGCATGTTTGCCCAAGGCTACATATTTTCAAATGCAAATGACAGGTTCAAAACATAAATTCGTTTCACTAGTCGCGACCAGGTCAGCAAAACCATGCCAGCCGCAGCGCTGTCTACCTTGTGTGTGTATCTGTGGCCATAACCTCAACCAATACATGCACAGAGTATCCATAAGTTGAGGAGCCTGGCGACGAGACGAGTACATCTAGAGTCGATACTGGTACACATGCTCGTAACAATACCCATACTTCCTCTTTTCCCTCATTCGTGGCACAGTATTCGCTAAGACGACCCCAAAATACACCACCGACACAACCCACCAGCTCAAACCTATCGCAAAGCAAAGAATGTGCACCACTAGACCCCACACAACAATCTTCGCCGGACAAGTCGCTTCCTCGGCGTGTAGTCCCCAAATATCAACAAATCCGCTACGGCTAGTGGGGTAAGTTTTCTTTGGCATAGCAAGGCGGAGGCAGTCCGAAGATCCGGCCGTTATATCTTTAGGGTTGGAGAAGTGGTCCATAATCGCTTGTCGGCTCATGGGGCGGATAACCCAATTTGGTGGACACCGATGCTCGATCGCGTACTCATCATCATCGACGTACGGTAGGTTTTCTCCACGGATATTACAAAGCTCCCCTAAGTATGGTGAACCGAATGTGTATCTGAAGGTAAGCCAAAGATCTACCCAGATACTTCGTTCACGCGGGCGTGTGGAGGAACGAGATTCTAGCCAAATCTGCAATGTCACAAGAAATATGGACCATTATATTAGCTCAAATATCCGTCGTAGTGCAAGTGCCCATCCGGAGGGGGGAACTGTTTATGCAGTAGCCCAACCTACCTCGACAAATCTGATGTCATGGACATGGGTAAACGAAAACCAAATCTTCCAACCGCGAATCGTCGCATAGTCGTCACGGAGCTTTTGAAAGAGATCCTTATCGGTTCGTAGACCATCAGATTTGATGGGTTTCATACCGTCTGCGCCGTCCTCCCCCAGTGCCGAAAAATATATCTCAAACTTTTTGGGGAGGATCTCCGTCGATTTTATTTCTACCAGAGGTCCTGGGTTTTCAACTAAACTAAGTCCTACAAATTCGGCTGTAGGGATATCGGCGTGCATTTCCATGCCACAATCCTATGAGATGTCCAAAACAACATCATTAGAACAGACCCAGCAAAGTGACATAGCGATTGTCTATCATCATTAGCCGCGATATCCTATACATACACAATCCCAAAAGATACGATTAAAAAACTCCGGGCAGCGCCCACCATCCATCCGAGGTTGACACAGTGGCCAGAACGATATGGGTTGCTGGAGAGCTTCCTCAAGGCATAACTTGATGTTGTTAATTATATCATCGAATCCGATAGGCCTAGCCTCGGAAGAATCTCGTCTTGAATCTGAGCGGATTTTGTAGTTCGTGAAGAGTCTCCTCGGGGCGGCGCTGGAGGACTCACGCCCATAGTACAGCTCCATTTTACAGTTTCCAGCCGACTCGGGATACCCGATCGTACGTTTTTCGGGAACCTGTTGTGTGGAGGTATATATATTTATTCCCCGACTAAGCTACTGTTGAAGTCAAAAATTTCCGGATTCCAATGAACGTCTGCCTATATTTATGGCATAAGGTACACTTTTGGCTTTGAAGCCTCTTGCAACTGTGGCATCCAGGTCGGCCCAGGCGCTCAGCCCTGTCTTGCGTGGCGTTGACTTGGCAGAGGATTTCGAGCCAGCATAGTTCCAACAAACTCGCCTCCCCAACCTCGATCAATTTATTAATTGAGGAAGTATATAAATATCGAGATGATGCTAGCTCTAAGACCACGGCACTGGTTAACTATAAATCCTAATTTCAATGGAGATATAACATCTCCCAAACAGATTGGCTCGTATTTCGGTGCCCCCCTTAACTTAATACATTCTATATGGCTCTATTCAATTCATTAGCAGCAAAAATAATTAGCGAGACAATCCCGGCGGCAGGTAGCTAGCACTAATTTTGAGGAGGGCCCAATGTCGAGACCACTTTGAGAGCAAATTGTGTTGTGAATTCAAATTACAACGCGCGAGCCCAGCCAAGCCCCGTCTTGTAACTTTTGTTCCAGCCTCACCTCGCGAATAATCCCGTCCTATCATGATATCAGTTTAGTGCCGCTAAGCACCTTCACGAGCTAACATTGATCATGATTGGCGCATCACGCTGGGAAAGATGAAAGGTCGTAGGGACCTCCCTAACTAGTAATGTTTCAACGTTTTGTCAGTCACCATAATACATATGCGCATATATGCCTATTCAACTAGCCTAGTTCTAGAACTCAGAGACTAGACGTCTAGACCCTCGAACTGACCAAGTTCATGGTGAGTTAACTTAGTCACACCCGCGTCAGTTGTTGAAGGCTTCGAGCCTGAGCTCATGTGGCCCTGGCGTGGAGATCTCCGATGACACAACTAAGCGGCTCGATAGTTTGAACGGTTGGGGAATCTCTAGGGTCTGACGAGGCTGTTTCGAGATCTCAGCATATCTCGATGTGTACTTAGCTGTATGCAGTGCTACATGCTTTGTTCGGCTTTTCCAACCCCCTGGATCTAGGGCGAGGCGACCAAATCCCGAGTATTGCAGTAACTAGCCCAGCCGAATAACCTCCGGTGAAATCCAAGGTGCCGCCCATTTTTGCTGTGGGTCCACGGAAATGGCGTAGTTTGGCGCAATTTTTAAGTTCGCAATCATGGTTACCCCCAAAATAGTCCATCTTCCGGGATTCGTGATGACGACCAATAGCAGGTCTACCTTCTCACACTATACGTGCCGACTCGTTCATGAATTCATGGACCGTGACGAATATTATAGACGTCTCTCTGAGTTCCTCGTCGTTGTAAAATACGACGCCCCGCTATATGCTGGTGTCTTGAATGGTTCGTTTCTTCATGGATCTCATATATTTATATACGTACCCACCGATACCCTAAATCCCAGATCTATTACGAGCCTTTTTCGCTATTTAGCCGCCCGTATGTTTTCAAGGTTCCAACGATACGTCATGATACCATGTTTTCGAAATATCCGCAAAACTATGGGTGTTTGGTATTATGCAATTAGTGGGTTCTAGTTTTCACCTTCGATTAAAATTTCCAAGAAGAGATTCTCAACTTGAGAGTATAACCAATTTGAAAACGAATTGGCTGGTGCACCAGTATCGAATGCCAGGAACGAGGTTAGACCTCGGCCCAAGACCATAGACATCGTACTTCATGTTGCCTTTAGTAGAACTGTGGGGACGGATACTCCTGCCCCATACGGGAAAACCACACTCTTTGCCTAGGCTATCCTCAAGTTAGAGTATGTCCATCCGACTTGTCCAGGCGCTAGATCTCAATCTAGCTAGCTCACTTGCAACCTGAGTTGGGCTATGGTAAGAGCAACAGGTGACAACACGCCTTTGTGACCCCACTAGATTTAGTTGCTTCGGCATGCGCCGACAATGCATTATTCAAATGGCCTTCAAATCTGAAGTAAAAATTTATAGATATATACCAATACCTGCCAGTGTACCAAGTAAAAGAAATCGGTGACATATCAATATAATTCTCTGCCCGTGCGTACTTACGCCAAGCCTAGGTAGCTATACAATTAGTACATGGCATATGCACATATGCATTGTGAGGGACTTAATTAGAGCTCTCGTATGCTAGTAGGTACCGAGTGGGGGCCTCCACAGTTATTCAATTGATCAATGCGCTGTTGAAACTACCAGATAGTATCGCAACACTTAGGCAGCCTTAGAGGATCCACAAATCCGGCACGGCATACCTTCGGGATCTAGCAGTGGCCCTTGATGGCCGATGGCATAAGATCGACGATTCGCCAATATTATATTAGCATGGCTAGCGATTAGAACAATACAAGATGGCGAAAGCCGCCCCGCTAAAAGGCGCCTCACCTAATACCTATCGGTCCAACCTGGTCTCGTTCCCAGGTCCAACCTTAAATTCCAAAGTGCGAGGGTATTCTAAACGCTAGCGCTGAATATCTTGGGTGTGGGATTTCGATCGATGGCTGCAAGGCCGCTAGTGAAACTTTAACTTTAGTGAGTATAGTTGATTTATAGCACTAAACCGCCAAGCATGAGCGAAAGGGGTTCGAGACTTCGAGATTGAGTAAGAAGAACCTGGGCCGAGGCGGAACTTGTACCAAATCGAGTCGGTCTATATGCTGGATTTAGTAGGGTTAGAAGTTTAGCCGCGAACATACAGTAAAATCATACTTGTCGGGCAATGATAATTATATGACCACATGGAGTGGATTGCATCGATTGCATGTATTCAACCATAGCATATCCTTGTTTCGGTTACGGCCACAGGATGTTACCACGTCCCAAGAAGTCAGAGAGAAAGTGCTTGAGTAGACACCTTAATCCAATTATAAGGTTCTACCATGCAAGAGGGTCGCGGAGACTATAGTCCGCTGATATCCTACGCCTCCCAGACCCACTAACCGCACTAGCGATAGTACTTGCCACCAAAAAGTTTAAAAACTGGCCCCACCTCGGCCTCCTTGGTTCACTGTCTCACGGCCTCGTATCGACTAAAATACTAGCTGTTGTATTTGCAACCTATAAAATCCGTATTATACACTTAAATTCGTATAGCGCATCTTGAGAAAAGGTTTCTGCTGGTTTGTGGGGACCGGCTTCTCACTTCAAGGATTATCTGCCCAATGAAAAGATACATATCGGGAACTGTGGCCTTGATCAATGAAATCTAAAATATTAAACTGGATGTTGTATGAGACGGGCAGCGGGAGGAATCGCAAGCTTACATACCAGTCATATCTAGCGTCCCTGGTATAAATATGTCCCTTCCAAGGATTTCAAAGAGAGACCAATTTATATACTTATATTCATCCCACCTTCTTGTTATCCCCCAAGCATATATGTATATAATTGCCGTCACGATATTTATATACTCACTACTAGACCTATTGAGCTTATTTGTTGATCATGGAGCGTCTAATTAGTGTCAGGCAAGCGAGCTCTACTCCCCACCCATGACAGTCGGTCGTTCTAACATTTTCCTATAGCGCTTGCAGCTTGAATCAATGGGCCGGGGATTGGATCGGCAACTGTAATCGAATTAAGGAGTCGATCAAGAGGTCCAAGGCAGCTGGAGTCAGGCTACGAGTCGGTCCAGAGCTGGAAATTTGTGGAAGTGACTGCTTAGACAGCTTTCTCGAAGATGATCTTTACATACATGCCTGGGAGATGCTCGGGCATATCCTGTCCGATAAAGAATGCCACGACATTGTCCTTGTGAGTACCTATATAATAAAGTTTTTATATATCCCACTAGCCTCTGCGTCCTAGGAGACCTATGATGTCAAACATTGCTGCCTAATATGTCAATTGTAATTAATCTTTTCTACCATCTAGTGTATTGGTATGCCTGTGAAGCATAAAGGAAAGCGATATAACTCTAAGATCTTTGCCCTCGATGGCAAGATACTCCTTATTGCGCCTCAAACTGTCCAGTGGAGTGATCAAACCAACCGCGACAGCAAATACTTCTCTCTTTGGGAGAAGCAAAGCACCGTAGAAGAATACAGGATACCAGAGTTTTTAAAGGAAGCCCACGGCACCGGATCTGTTCCATTCGGAGATACATCTATCTCGCTCTTCGAAGGGCGAGTCATTTCAGAACTTTAAACGCCATTGATATCAACTAACTTGATCATGGTTGAAGGTCCATCGGCCCCTACGTTGGAGGAGGAAATGACACCTCGCTTATCCCCGATATTTCGATTCACACTACCCGATACTATCACGAGGTCGGTCGGTTCGACAGCCATGTTGACTCGATTCGTCGACTTGGAAGGAACGTGGGTGGTGTTCACATATACTCTAACTTAAAAGGTTCGGCCAATCCATCTCAATATCGACGGGGCTACAGCAATGCAAATATTAACTAGCATATCAGGCTGTGGCGGGGAACGCGTACTCTATGAGGGGGCCAGTTCCATTGTTATAAATGGCGAAGTTATCTCCCAAGGCCCTCGCTTCACGCTTAGCAATGTCGATGTTGTCACAGCAACTATAGACTTGCAGAAGGTCTACAGCTACCGCAATTCCGCCGGCGCCCCTAGACACTCATTTGATAAGAATGTCAGTATTCTTTCTCATACACCGTTTAGCCTCGCACCATACTCTAATATTAATCGCGTTGCAACTGGTTTGTTCCCAAAAACTCTTTCCAAAGTCCATTTTACCGAGGCAGAGGAGATTGCAGTTGGCCCCGCATGCTGGCTCTGGGACTACCTTCGTCGATCTGGAATGAGCGGGTTCCTTTGCCCCCTTAGCGGCGGGATTGATTCTTGCAGCACTGCCATTGTGGTTTATGTCATGTGTCACTTGGTCGTGAATGCGATCAAGAGTGGCGACCATACTGTCACTAAAGACGTCCAAAAGATGTGTGCCACTACGGACAGGAGCCCTGACTGGCTGCCGACTACTGCTAAAGAGCTTTGCAACAATTTACTCCACACAGTTTACATGGGCATGCCTCAACAGTCGTCGCCGGCCTCTAGAAGGCGTGCTCAGGAACTGCAAGATTCCATTGGCTCTTACCACTTGGACCTCAGTATTGAGGGCGGATACAATGCCCAAACGGACTTAATTACCGCTGCAACCGGGCACCAGCCCACATTCCAGGTCTTTGGTGGTAGCAGAGCCGAGGATGTGTGTCTACAGAATATACAGGCTCGTCTGCGAATGGTTACTGCTTATCAGTTCGGCCAAATCTTGCCAGTGTCCCGGAAAAGGGTCTGCCCCACCCCTCTGCTAGTTCTTGCTTCCACAAACGCTGATGAGTAAGTTCTGCCATTGAGGCCCATTGCTTACGTTTCGTGCTAACCATAGTACTAGGGCCCTTCGCGGCAACTACACTCGATACGACTGCTCTTCCGCGGACCTGAACCCTATTGGTTCCTTCTCCAAGAACCATTTGCGTGAGATGATTGACTGGGTGCAATACAACTTCAACCTTCCCGTTTTGCAAACTTTCTTGGACGCTAAACCGTCTGGAGAGCTGCAGCCCATCACCGAGGACTACTGCCAGGACGACGAGGGAGACTTGGGAATGAGCTACGATGAGCTGGCCTCGTTTGCCGCCAGCCGAAAGAATGAGCGTCTTGGGGCCGTGAGCATGTTCCTAAAGCATGTGCAGACCTCGACTAGCGTCTATACCCCCAAGGAGGTGGCATCAAAGATTAAGGTGCGCCATAAACCAACCTTTTGTAGTCTCAACAATTTTATACCTAACTTGGGGCTAGCAATTCCACCATTTCTTTGCTTTGAACAGACATAAGACCACAACTCTGACCCCCGCATACCATGCGACGTCATATTCACCTCATAACAACTGGTGGTGCGTATTATCTCTACTGTGCTCTGATCAATATCTCGATACTGATTCTTTGCCTCCAGTGACTCTCGTCAATTTCTTTTCCCTTCCCAGCTCAATGGACACACTTTCCAGAAGATCGACGACCTCGCGGACCTCGTGGAGAGGGGGAACCACCAAGATCGAGCTCGAGCCAGCGATGTGCCTATCATGGCGAAGCTGTAAAACGATTTCGGGGTACTCGTATTGGTTCAAGCCACTGATCGTGGATTTGTAAAAGTCAGTTGGAGGCGATAACATTGGAGTTTTCCGTTTTCCCTTCGTCATTTATTCGAGTTCTCATGCACCTCATATGCTCATGAAATTGTCTTTTTGATATTGCAAGCGATTGAACAGCGATACTATATATCCTTAGCATTCGAATTCGTGTCGTTCCAACTACGTGTCATCTGTAGAGCTTTTGAAAGGCAACTCTTCTTACGCAAATCTTCTTACCTCGGCAAGCCATTTTGCGTCAACCAACTAATGAGACCATGCCATCATGTTTATTGCGAAATCCTCCTTACATTCCTCAGGCTACCGGTCCCTGCACTGGCTTGGAAACCCCCCGATTTAGAAGGCGGATTCGAAAATAGGATACCTGTGTAACATAACCCTTTGAGCAACACACTTCCCTGCGTTACTTCCTGCAACATCGTGTTGGGGGGTTGTAAAGTGTGTTGTCGACTTGCACTGCACGGCCTGCCACCGAAGGGACTCGTCACGATAGTTCTCTGGAAACGATAATCTACCTGCAGGATCAAAAGAGAGCGCAGAATTAATTCCTAAAGTGCCCTGAACGATTTCGGCCATTTCAGATAGATTTTTCGTCAGAGGGAGCCACGTGAAGGAAGATATCCGACGTTCCTGGATATATAACAATTTGCGAGGCGCTTAAGGTGTACGCATTCAGCGAGGCTCACTCTGATCAGTAGTCGGCGAAACATCCAGCCGGCGGTCCAAAAGCCAGTAGGTGGGAGGGTATGAAAGTCCGACGATTTAAGCTTAATATCCAGGCTTTCCCCCTCGTTCGTGGGTGTCTCTTAAGTGCAGGTGGTTTGGGTCCTGCGTAACGTTATCAGTGTCCGTGGATTGGCTCTTTTCCTCGGTTTTTTTTGATTCGATTCGAGTTTTGTTCATGCACTGCGTATGCAAGCATGTCAGCCACCGCGGAATCAAGATCGATCGGTGCGATGGACTTTGCAGCTTTGTCATATATTACGTGTAACTTACAAGCAAGGCATTTTAGGGGACTAGTATCGAACGAACTAGCACAGCTGTTACTAGAAACTTTATGACCGAAATACAGAGAGCAATTCTATCAGTTTGTGCTTTCTGTGCGAGCCCAAGATGAAGTTTCTTTTATCCCGGTTATGTAATCCTGCACTACTGCATTCAGAAAATGACGCGGCAAGCGCATAACAAAAACTCCAAAGCTCCCAAAAATTAATCCGCACGGGATAATAGCAAGGCGAAAGTCCCGAATTCCGAATTGGTGTTTGGGGTTTCATCTGCCCTTGGAGAGATTTGTTCTGTTGGTCATCGATCGCGATCCATCGAGATCTAGATGCTCTGCTGCAATGCTGTACGCTGAGGCACAGGTGTTGGAAGAAGAGTTCGAATGTTGTAACTTTGCTATATAAAATCTTGCCCGTCTCCCAATTTTCATCTGGTTTCTCATCCACCTTCTTCTACCTCTCATCACTACCACCATCATCATAGCCATCACCGAGTGCACCTTTCACTCATACCATCTCAATAGACTTCGCTGCTGCCATTGCCATCATCGGACTTTTTGAGTTCGCCAGCTCTTATTTCCGAATTCGTCTGCCAATCCTCGCTTACGCTACTTCTTTCAGAGATTCCAACATAGTCCAACACAAATCCTTTCGTTGAGGTCCAGAACGAACCCAGACTCAAGACTACCAAGAACCCAGACCCACCCCGAGAAGAAGCTAAAAATGTCTACCGCCGCAAAACCAGCTGACACCAACCACAGCAAGGGCGAACCCATCACCCTCTTTGCCTTCGAAAAACGACCTGGGGTTCCTACCGCTTCCGGCTTTTGTCAAAAGGTCGAGTGTTATCTCCGATTCGCCAATGTCAAGTATACTCAAAAGGACACCCTCCCATTTAAGGCTCCCAAGAAGAAGCTTCCCTACGTCGATATCGATGGCGTCATCGTCCCTGACTCGCAATTCATCGTTCGTTACATCAAGGAAAAGGGTATCGCCGATTTGGATAAATCGGCTGGTCTTACCCAACTCCAGATTGTCGAGGGTGTTGCCTATCGTGGTTACTGGGAGGAAGCGATCTACCCAGCCATCGTCAGGAGCCGCTGGTTCGACAAGGAGAATGAAGCTGTCATTGCTCAGGAGGTAACTATACCCGACTAATTCCTTATAAACTGGCGGTTAAGAGGGACACGATATTAATTTTGGGTTCTTCACTAGGTCTTCGGAGATCTCCCATTCTTCCTTCGAATCCCACTTCACTGGTGGTTCCGCAGGTCCCTGACCAATAGTCTCGTCGCACAGGGAGTCGGCCGCCACAGTGATGCTGAGACCGATATTATTCTCCGTGAGGCTCTTGAATCCCTTGAGGTCCGCCTCACCCCGTCCGGTACTACTACCGAATGGTTCCACAAGACGGCTACTCCGGCTGATATCGACGCTGTCTTATCTGCCATGCTCATCAACCTTTGCGGAACCGATTCCAACCCCTTCTGCAAGAATATTATCTTAAGTAGCAAGATCCTTCGTGGGTACATGAAACGTGCCGCCGAAGGTTTCTTTCCAGAATTTGAAACCCTACTTAAGGAAGTCAAAGAAGCCGAGGCGAAAGACGCCCCTGCTCCTGTTTTAGAAGTTTTGTAACTGTGGTATAACTGTTGAGTCGCGTTTTTTCGTCGCGTTTGACGGGCTTTATCCTTTTGCATTCCTTCTCTAACTCTGCACCCTCTCTTTTGTCCGAACTTTATTCTTCACCCCAGGCCATATGCGTCGGAATTTGGTAATTTTCATTGTCATTTCCTTGAAACTTACACATACGTACTTACACAGACCTTTGAGACTGGATAGATGCTGCTTGCTAGTAGACTCTCGCTCTCTCCCCTTTGAAGGAATACACAAACTGAATCAGAATACAATCCTCTAATCCACCTTTCCTCTCCTCGTTCATCTTATTTGTTCTCCCCGCTTTCTCTCCGTTGCTTTTTGTTTGTCTTAGATCTATTTTCGGCTGCCTTGGTGTCGTTCCGTTACAAATTGCTTCACGTTGTTGGTCCCCTTTGCTGTTACCTCTTCTCGTTCCACAATCGGCGTTGTTCTTTTTAATTTCACCGGCGTTTTATATTTTTCAACAATGTATACTTCCGTTTATAAATTCTACGAATAAATCTGATACGACCGTGCACAGACACAGTAGCATTTGGTTTACGAGATAAGCCGTGCATGTGTGTTCATAATCATAAATAAATATTCCATACAAAAAAACACGCTAAATGACAGACAGAGGGGAGTAAGGAAATTGGTAGTCAAAGGAAACAACACGAAATGTTCATGAGACCTTGAGGGCCTTTGGAAGACGTCGTTCCGACCGACCGACCGAACCGAACCAACCGACCGGGCTGTTCTGTTTGCTTCGCCGTGATCGTCAGGGCCAGAGAGGTACTATCATAATGGGGGTTAATTCATTCATAGGGGGAGGGGTCCGGGATCCGGTCCAGTCCGTTCCGTTCCGGGTTAGGTTGTGCGAGGGAGATGAGGAGGAGTGTGGTAGCCAGATAGAGATCATCATCATAAGAAAGGGAAACGTTCCAATTACATTAAACTAAACACATTAACTAAAGGGGGTTGGTTAAATCCTGGGGGCCTGGGTGGGGGGACCAGAGGATCTAGTGATGTCGACATCTGTATCGACGTGTTATCAGTTTCGAACTCAGGCGCACTAATACAAAAACCAGCGAGCACAAGAATTCAAACATGCGGTTTTATTATAATACATCTGACGACGAGTGTTTTTTTTTTTGTTGTTTTTGCGGTTAATCAATCACGTCGAAAGTGAGCACTTACTTGCGTCCGCGTCTGCGTCGCCTCTTGCACTCGAAGTCCTGCAAGATCATGTGGGCACCTTTCTCGGCGATGGCGTAGACGGTTCCTTGGAGATGGGAGCTGATTTGGATTGGAATGATGCTGGCATCGACGACTCTGAGACCCTTGACACCGTAGACCTTGAGTTTCTCGTCTACAACGCCCTTGGAGATACCACCGGTACCGCCCATGGCGCAAGTACCAATTGGATGCCAGTCGGAGACGGTGGTATCCTTAACGTATTGAAGCCAGTCGGTTTCAGTTCCTGGAGCTGGTTCTGGTGGAACGAGTCGCTTGACAATAATGCTGCTAAGTGGGCTGGTGCGAGCAAGGCTATCCGCGAACTTTTGTCCCTCGGCCATGGTGAGCATGTCGACGACACCGTCGCCTTCGTAGTACTTGGGGTCGATGATTGGGTGAATATCAGAGGTTGGGGAAACACCACCGACAGCAGGTGGGATGTGGATGCTACCGGTTGAGAATGGGTATTGCAACATCTGGAAGACAGTGCCGTACTTCTTGCCGGGTTCAGGGGTGACCATGGGGAACAATTGGTTGGGGTCAAAGACGAATTCCATGCTGCCGTGGTTGGGAGCCCACTCAAGTTTGGATTTGATATTGTTGGTTCTGTCATCAGTTCCCGTGACAAGGCCGCGGAGGTATGTGACATATGACGAGTTCATGAAGTAGTGGAGTGGGACATAGGCAAAGTCGGTTGGGAGGACGGTAAGAGGGCCTGTTTGATTGTGGAAGTATTGGTCTCTGATCTCTTCGATAACGTCTTCGTCATCCGATTGCAATACGTCCTGATTTTCGACCGATGGGTCGATTTCATAAAGCATAACAGTCACTATTACTTGTCAGTTTGTGTTTGTTTCAATTGTACAGCAAATAAAAGATTCGACGTACTGATACGATCCTGCAAGTTTTCTCCGACCTTGGGGCTGTTGACCTTGAGTGGGATATTGGAAGCATTGAGAACAGTTGGATTTCCAACACCGGAAAGTTCCAAAATCTGAGGAGATTGGACGGTACCAGCGGAGAGAATAACCTCGGATGCAGCATTGACTGTATAATCAACCCCGCCGTGTGTGAAGACGACTCCAGTAGCGGTTTGATGGCCTCCAACGCTCTGGATAACAACCTTGCGCACCATGGCACCTGTGAGAACGTGGAAATTGGGTCTGTTGGCATATGGGGCCCAATATTGCGAGGCAGAATAACTTCGGGTACGGTTTCCTGGGTTTCCTGGGTTTACGGATGTCAAACCGGTCCAGACACCCCAGTTGGATCCATTGAAGGTATCACGGGCCGGTACACCAAGGCTGTTAAGAGTATCATGCCAGTATTGATGAGAACCACCGTATGTGTTAGAATAACAAGTATTGATTGGACCTGAGTCACCATGGTCTGCGGTGACATAGTCTAGCTTGAAGGTTGAGGCATCAAGTGGAGTTGGTTCGTGGAAGGTCTCAGGCTTCTTGAAGTATGGACTGTAGATATTGGGCATCAATGTTAGTACGCCTCCTAGACGATATTTAAGGCTAAGGTATAGATAAGTCCTTACACCATGCTATTGAAGTCCCATCCGGAATTTCCAAGAGCAGCCCAAGCATCGTAATCCGGCTTGTTTCCTCTCATCCAAACGAAGAAGTTAATAGCACTGCTGCCACCCAGCGCCTTGCCTCTCGACCAGCCCAACTTTCGATTGTTGAGGACTGTCTGTTCGACCGTCTCGAAATTCCAGTCATATTGACCACCCACAGCCCATCCTACCTTCCCTGGCATATAGATAACCTCTTCATCAATGGCATTGGCTCCGGCTTCGAGGACGCCGACCTTGATATGAGGATTAGCACTGAGTCTGTTTGCAACAACGAGACCAGCGGTACCACCGCCGACGATAATGTAGTCGAACTGATAAGCAGCGAACGCCGAAGCCGAAAGGCCGGCTTCGACAATGCTCCCTTCACCTAGACATAGGATCAGGGTAACAATTGGCGCGACTAATTTGCTGATAAACATTATGCAAGACGACCCAGGTACTTGGGAAGGATGATATCAAGATATCAAGAAAGGGGAGGGGAGGGTAGAAGAAAGACTAAAAACCTGACGTTCCGAGAATTTGGGAATGCGTACGGGTACGTACCTTAAATAGACTTCATTCTCAGTCCTCGTCCTGTTGCCCTTGTCCTCCGCTGTGTATAATTTTTCTCGTTTTTTAATTATTTTTTTTTTTTTGTTTTTTCTTCTTCGCCCGCGCTGAAGAGCGAGCGCAGGATGGCTAACTAGCGCCATGTCGAGCAAGCGCAACACAGAGGTGAGTACTCCGTGCTGGCAAGCTGATTTCTCTGTATGATTTTGATTTCTGGAAAAGCCAGTTTCCGCCGGGGAGACGATGCCGGACGCGTTCTGGAGTCCTAACTCGATTGAGAAAGGTTGACAATGTAAAGCTTGCAAGCTTACCTTGATAGTGGGGCGGACTTACTAGAGGCTGATAAGAATCAGGAAGTCTGTCTTTGTGTGTCCTGCGTAATGTGGGGACCGGGGCCTGATCAGAGAAGCGAGCGATTTGGCCACCCCTTTTTCTCTTCTGCTGCTTGCTCTGATCTACCGGACAGAAGCCTTGCAGACTGCATTGCATACAATCGATCTCAAGATGCACGAACATCCACACCCACAAGAATGTCTTGCGATTTCCACTCTTAACAAACGATGGGCCGTACATATCAGCCAGCCAGGCCCGTCCACTGTTTTGGAATCTATCAGAGAAAGAATGGCCGCCAGTTACCAGTTACCAGTGCCTCGGTATGTCGAGAGAGGACAATGCATTGTGGAATCTCGAAGAAGGGCCACCTACAATCCCATGCCTCAGCACGACTTGACACGTGGGGTCCACAGTTCGCCCCACGCGGGGCCTGAGCGGTGGCAGAAACTATTGGTTGACAGGGCTCATCACACCCATCACATCACATATGCACATCACATCACGAATTCATGCACCTTACCCACCATCCGGTGCCCCGGGACCCGCCGTTTTCCCATGAACCAACCTCCTCGAACTTTAGCACTTTGTAGTGTTTCTGTTAGCAAATGTTATTTAGATGTATCTTTGGGGTGGATTTAGAGGGAGAAAAAACACGTTTGTACCATATGCAACATCATCTGACAGGTTAAGAGCCGGGAACCTGTCAAAATGGATAAGCGAAACACTACCGATGTAAGTTTCGCCCTTCCCTCCCGCTGCTCGTTTCATGGAGAAGTGTGTAGATCGACCACTGCGCGTTCCATTTCGAAGTCTCCTGTTGAGTGAAATGGAACTGCGCTGGTCGACGCGGGCTAGTGGTGCCATTGAGAAGTGATTGTTCGTTATGCACTCCGCATCAATGTGCTTTTCCGTTCCATGGTCCATTCTTGATCTTGCACGTGTATGTATGAGTGGAGTATTTGCGACTATATGCAAGCAACTAAGCAAGCAAATAGTCTAGTAGCAATTCTCAGTCACTTTTTGCTGCGTATTGCTTGTGGCCCCTCCACCGCAGTGCAGTTGGGCACAAAAGAGCAACTAGAGTCAGCCCAAAATAATATCGTCGTATTCCATTTATGTAAAAAGGTAGTATTATTCGTGGGAAGAATGTGGGAAAACTCACCAGGATTCGAAACCTTACCAGACGAGGATGTATACAGCTCATTTCATTATTGCATGGACCACCTTGCAAATCCTTGAAATGGAATAGTATCAGCTTGGTGGGCTAACTTGGCACATCTAATTTCATTGGCTCGATCTCTGAGCGCTCTTGGATTTTTCGTTTTTCCTTTCGATTCGATTCCCACAGCTGCCCAAAGCTCGCGGTTTGCGCCTGGTTGAACGTTCGAACGCGAATGTGTGAACCAAAACTGTGATCATGCACGTTATGCTATGTCCGTTAGCTTCTCCATTTATGGCGCTATAGAAAGTCGTTGATATAACAAATAGATACCTGAGGAAGCATTATGTCCGAAGATAATGTCGGAGATGACGTTCATTTACGACTTCAACAGGAGACTGAGAAACTCGAAGACCCGGAATTGGGACCCTGACAGGCAAGGGTTCTACAAACCTTAAATTCTGTCGGTGCTGCTGTTACACAGGCTGATTTCGGCGTTGAAATTCAACACATTCAAATTTAAATCTGCTTCATTATCCGACGCCTCCCGAACCACCACCACTCGATTACTCTCTCCTCTCCTCAGCTAGATACATGCATTTCGACAACAGGCTGAAGAAATTGGAACCAATGCTATGTAAAGTCTACGGCAAATAAAGGATGATACCTGCAGGTTTCTTACAAGGTATCATTTAGTCTCGTAAAAGAAATAATAATGCCTCAAAGGCTGAGTTTTAGAAACACCCAGGTATGGATGGACATGTCATAAACCCACCGATGGAAGGCAATGGTTATTTTTCCCGACCCAATCACTTCCATCGTATACCGAAGTGCGCCGGTAGACGCGGGTACCATTCGATGGAATCTACAAAAAATATTCTATATATATAATCGACGTCGACATGATCCTTTGAGACCTTGGCCTTGAAACAACTCCGTGGATCCACCCGTCTGCAGTCTCTATCACCCGCATACGAACTTTGCCACTGTGCCGCCTTTGAACCTGCAAACTTGGCGTCTAGCTTCCGCTCGGTTGACTTTTTCAGCTGAATATCAAAGCAAGTTTCAAGGATTCGAGCGGGGTATTAGTTCACACCAGTGACTGCCTGAAATACATACCACCTTCGTGATTGCTTTCCGAGATGCTGCAGCTGCAGCTGGAATTCTATTCGCGTGCATTCCAAAAAAACACACAAGGCTCCACTTCACTATCAATTTTAGGGCATCAACGACAGGTTGTTGTACGAAGAACTTGAGTACTTCATACCTACATCAAGAATTCCGCATAAATCTGCCAGATGCTTACTGCACTTTCGTAGACGTCCTAACTGCTTTGGGGAGCGGAGTCTACGACTCTTTCGGCATACTGAGGTCATGCATCGGGTTCGGTTTTGGAAGCATGCATATACATGCCGCGCGTATGTCGGTCCGGCTTTTAAATCCCCGTTTCCAAGGTCCCGTCTCCGTTAAATGAAACCGCAATTTTTTTCTCCCTCTCTCCCTTCGATCTCTTCCCTGCCTTCGATTCATAGAATTCCTCCCGACTTCCCAGGATCCTGCGTTGTTCGCGTCGTTTACTTAGGATGCAAGTGGATCGATTTGGTGGATCCGGTTACGTTGCAATTAGGCTCGGCAGCCATCCTTTGCGAAGGAAGGGAAGTTCTTTTCCTGAAGGTCTCGGGATGGCCCGGCTTCGGTGTATCAGCTCCCTCAACGCCACTTTTACAAGCTTTAACGATTTTTAGCGGCGGGGGCGTTTTCCACAAAAAGCTACTTGACTAGTGAATTTTCTGATATAACATGATACTTTGTGATAGTTCACGGACAGCCCCACAATTGGTGAGTTTTTTTTTTCTCGCTGCGTTTTTCTTTGGGTGGGAAAACGTCATGCGGTCGCTAAGCAAGACAGGCACTATCTTTTCGTAGATACCTTTTATGTTCGGTGTGATATCATAATAATGAGCATGATAATCATTGGTAGTAATAATACCTATTGTTTCTCATGAAAGTGGAGCTCCTGGTGTGCTGTGCCGCCGTGCATGTAGGCAATACACATCAGTATCTATTGGCAGATAGATGTAATGCGGGTCAATATTCGGATCGAACTTCAGACCATAGCAGTTTTTGTGTTTGGAGTTCCTGCACTGCATAGAAACCTTGATGTGATAGTGGGACGATGATGTGTTTTCCCTAGTCAACAACCCATATCCGTAGTAGTTGATTAATTTCAGCTTCAGCGATATTTTGGTCGTTAATACTAGCTTGTGGACTTGTAATTATATGTACTAGCATCGTAAAGTTGAGTGGATTTAATTTGTGTGAAAAAGCGTATCTGCCCTCGCGGCCTCGTGCATTGACGCACTTAATGGTTCCATAGTTAGAGTGGTTGATCCCGTCCGGATAATGCCTATCCTTGCGACCTGAATATTACTAGATTAAGAACGAAGGACGTGGTAATGGAACATATAGAACCGGGGGCATTGGTTATTGCATTCGTGAGCTCGTCGATTTGGTATGGATCGTCGTAGTATCTGTTTCGTTTAAGACAGTATCACGTTTGCCAGCATACTTGGGTACCCTGCGCTGTGGTGGCAAATCACTTGGTGCAGCGGATGCATTACAAGGTTTTTTTTTTCTGGCTCTTTTTTTTTTCCTGCTTGCTTCCCGTCGTTAGCATCCGAGGCTATTAGTTATTAGCTATTTCGGGCCGTGAGTGGTGCTCCACATTTCCGGTCCGTGTATATAACTATCCATGTCTACCCGGGGCTCGCTGCTTGACAACCTGGATAATCTTTATGGCGATCACGTCGCAGCCGTTTCATGAATTCAATAATCCACCGGTATACCGGCTAACGGCTAGATGCAAATGATGTGTACTGCGCCTAACACTACTAGCGCTAATTGGTCATGTGAATTGACGATTGAGTTTCGAAGGTTCTGCATCTCAATGTTCATGAATAGCAAAGTTACAAGGTTTTTGATAGACCCAGGGTTACAATTTCACATATATATTGAGGGCTACGAGTCGGGACTAGTTGAATGTGACCAGACCCGCTAGTGCTACAGCACTGCGGTTGTCACCCCGTGATCTCCATATATCAAGTTGCCTATATACATGTATTCTGTTGGCTATCTATAGCCTCTTTAGAGATGCACATAGCTCGTCAATAATTTCTTGTTTTGAACTGTTAGGAGGCATGCATGATTTTGGAACGGGTAAGGTTATATTATATCAAATGAACGCCACCCACGACAGCAGTGAAGCTGTTTGTTTCCTTTAGGTCCTCCGAAAAGTACAAGTTAGCGCGATCATACTGAATCTAGCAGGGCCTAATGTCGCCCATCGAGTGTCCACTTTAGTGCAAAGCTAGAAGACTAGATTACATTCATTATATATAGAATTGGCCATCTTAAAATTTTTAATCGAGTGTGAAACTTTATGGTCGGAGCAAAGGAGTCCCGAGTGTACGTATTGTCTGGGCCCTCGGGTTCAAACTTTTGCGCTATGTTGGTGTATTGTCGGGACTTCTATCATTTTGATGGCCTCATAATGTCCCACAAAGAGTCTACTGCTATCCCATGCATAATTTCTGCGAAATAGAGGCTGTGTTTCAATTTAGGGGCTCCTCTGTACATCCCGGCCACCTTATTTGACAACTGAGGGCGAAATATATGGTGAAACAACCACACTGAGCGGCGCTCGGAGACCGTCGGATTCTCGCAACTGTTTCCTGCTCCACAGCTCAATAACTGCCATGCATTGAACATAACGTTTGATTTAGTTATTCATGTGCATGTTGTGAGGCCTTCGATTCGAACTATGTTATTTCTAACTGTGAAGTCACATGTCTTATGCTCAGTAGATCTAGATCCACCATTGTATTATGCAATAATCATGCGCTTTTGTTTGACTATTATTAATGTACCGACCGTGATTACGAAAAAAGCCGCTGATGTTACGTCTGCAAGGCGGCTAGGCCGGTCGAGGCTCGCACGCACGCATGCAGGGTCTACTGCGGGGTTGGCGTTGGCACGTATAGGCCAACGTGGTGCCCTGTACCAGAAGGGTCTTGAAAGCTCATGATAGGTCTGCGGGAGTTGCTACGCACGTGCTGTGCTGTACGTGGCGCCTACAAGGTGCTTTGTTGGATGTAGTGCATGAAGTGTATGCAGTCCCATTTGTTCTGGACTAGTTCGGTTCTTGGGACTCCGGCCGTGCAGTTGTGGACATTTTTCGGTTTGTGGGGTAGGCGTGTATGTTACTATGTGTAAGTGAGTGCTGACCGCGAGACCAGTGCTGACTGGGTAATAGACGTATGCTCGCGCATATCACGGTATCTGGTTCTCTTTCTTTCCTTGCTGGCCTCTCTCTCCGAACGTTGAAATAAGATGCCAGCGACGAGACCTAGAGCTCGAGCTCGCATGTTAGATTTCTCCCAAGTAGAAATACGGAAGCTGTCCGCGTTCCTTTGATACTACTCATGTAAATTAAGTTTTTGAAATTCTCTGCATATTTTAAACATTGGAACATCTTGGTTGATCCTGATGGGAAGTTGAGTTTTCCTCCGTAATACGGAAGGGGGAAATGTTAAGTTGCGACATCTCCGACCAGAAGTTAAGCGTGCATGCCAACAGGGAGCTCTCTGTAATAGTGTAAATGTGAAGGAGCAATAAATACTTTTGGAAACCGGTATTTACTATGCCTCACAAGCCGATCGGAAAGCTCCTAGGCTTCGGCTTCGTCTGGTGGAAGTCTTTTGAAAATTTGTGGTCATGGCCATTGAAGATTGTCTCGTATTGAAGGGTGTCCGTGAAGGTTTAACCGCTCTTGAGGGGCAGGCGATCACTTGAAATCAGTTGACTACCCATTGAAGTGGATGCCTAGAGACGTCAAGACTGCCAATAAGGCAACATTGGTCTAGGAGGTGAATGATCGAAAGTATGGTTTGGGAAAACTCCAAGGGCTTCCTTTGAAGGAGTTATATCCTATTTCAGTGGACTGCGAAGGTGCTGTGTCTATATATATTAACTGACTACACCAAAGATAGTGCTTCGTATCCAGACATAAATCTGATACAAAAGAGCGAATATGGTCATTGATGCATGTCAGGGCAAACGACCTGGATCGGGAACCTGGTTTCTCGTATTTGTAGTGCTGGAGAACCTGGACCCATGGAATCCTGGTCATGGGCGCTCTTGGGTAATATCCGATGCATTGATCATCGACGCCTGGCCGGAATACTCTGAGGACATATGCTGCAGGCATGCTTTGAAAGACCTGACGACCCGGACGCAAAAACTTTTACAGGCAAAAACCATGTTACTTTTCTCGCTATTAACCAGTAGTGGCGTGGTCTGAAAAGTCGGTTTTGCATCCCGGCGAGGCCGTCTGGCTACCAGGAGGACGTACTATCCGAGGCTCGGGTGCCAAAACGCATGCAGATAGATATCCGGATGCACGATTGGTCAATCGCTTTAGGCAAAGGGACCGACCCTCGCGATAGCTTCTAGCTGAATATTAGAATTCTGAACCCCCGGTCTGGCATACGCGCATTTTTTTAGTTGTGTACTTTTCCCCCTTGATGGGTTGATATTCCATAGAGCGTTTATGGGCGAGCCTAGCTCGGGCTCATGCATATGCCTCTGTTCAATTCCAATATTGATAAAACCGGTACCAACCTGAGATATTGATTCAAGGATCAGCCTTCTGAAAACACAAATTCCCATATATAGCTTCCGCCTAGGATCTGCATGTGGCCATGGGTGTGCGTAAATAGTTAGTAAGTTCAGGTTGCCAGAAATATAACTATAAACCTGATTATAACAGCTCTGTATACAGTCTTTCTGCCTGCGAATATTGGTTGTGGAAACAAACTGCTTGCACGTAGATGCAAGGGAATAGAATATAGGTATCGGTATATATCCACAGGATCCTGTGGGATTCGAGTGGCGGCCTTCTGGAAACAAAAATAAAAGATAGATTTGGTTGACGAAGACTGCGGCCGCTTGGTTTCTCAGCTCTACCTTGTAGGCCGTTCTCGTATAAGTATCTAACAGTCTGTCTCCTACGCCGGAGGGTAGTAAGAAAAGGGTTTGTCTCAGTGCGTGTGTAGCGAGAGGGCCCCTGACACCGCCTATCAGATGCCAAGTTCCGAACGACAACAGTTTGCAGAGCCGACTGATCATTTGAGTTTAATGAAGCATGTAAAGCGAACCTTGATTGTTTCATCGCATGAGGCCTCGGGGCCGGGGTTGTGCGTCGTACAATACCCCGGATTATGAAGAGTAATCAGGCGCAGGCAGCTGCTGATAATCGTATGCCATCTCGATCCGTTCAAGAAATTTCAATCTGAAAGCATTCAAATGGAGGATTGATCCTAGCCTTGGCCTATAGGAGATTTTAGTGAGTTTCCCTGGTAGGTACCTTATATATAAGCTTATCGGTCTTTCTCCGATGCAGGCGTCTGTAGTATATACATATATACGTATATCCCTCAATTCCGACGTGCCATAGTGCGGAGTAGCAGTCAATTAAAACTCGATACTAACTAATGCTCGAATCTTCAACCACACGATATAACCAGGGACAGCTGATCTTCATTATCCCCCGGCAGGTGTATCAAGTGAGGCATGTGAACCTGTGAACAGATAACCATGGCTCTTACTGATCTACGTGTTACGATAATATAACAAGTACTATTTTATTACAGTCGACCGCGAACATGAGATACCAATAAAGGAACATTGGTATCGTCTCTCGAAGCCAGTCAATTGTATTATCGCTGATGTCCGATTGGAGGACGTACAAACATAAACGAGCGACAAGCAAATACCATCCTAGCAGCTGGATAATTGCCAATTCGTATTCAAGCTGATGAATAATCAGAATAAATGGCTAAAGTGTAACGTTATTTCCGGCCTGCAGAACTAGGGCTAACCGAAACTCCGGGGCGCCATACGCACGATACCAGAATTTTGGCAAAAAGTTTGAGTTAGAATTGCGCCGGGTTGAGACTTTATATGGCGAGGGCGGGTTATATCCACGATTTGTGTAACAGCGGCGAGCCCACCATCGCTGCCACTCCTGACTAAATCTAGAAATCTCCGGATTGTCGGCCTGACGCAGAAGCTTAAAACACTACAAACTCGTTCACGGGAACCGGACAAGACCGACCGACGCTTCAATTTTAGCTTTCAATAACTCGCCCACTACCCTGTCGAGGAGGTACGTGCGCTTCCTAAATCGCTCCGTTGCATTTTTAAGCTCATCCGGGACCCACGCCCCGCTGCTAGCTACTCCGTGTTCGCGGCTTCCCGCAGTCCTAATTAATTATAATCGGAAAATTGCCATATATATATAGATCAGGACAGTTCTTGAAAGCCAAGCGATAAAATGTATCGCCCTGCAGGTATCGACAGCCACGTGGGGTGTGAATGGCTTTCCGATTGTGAAAGGCCTGCCGCACACAACAGCAGCGACCATCGACACTGACTTCACCTGAGTGAATTTGGTCACAAATGACAATTTTGAACTTGAACTTTGGGTTGCACTGCATATGGCTTGTGGAATGTGACGGCCGAGCCCCAAAGCTTGATTCGCGCGGTTTTGTCGCACTGCAGAGCTTCACCTTCGCTCTCTGATTGTGGTGACTAGGAACGTCGAGAGGAAATATATAGCCAGAGCTCCTTGGCATGATTGTCAGCTCATCGAGCCTCAGAATTTGGGGTGCCTCGTTAGGCGAGCTTACTATTGACAGGGAGCCCGGTGGTATTGCGGTCTCGAAGCATCGATTACTGATCTGATTGTGTAGGGATTAGAGCGAGGCGGCTGGCTGCATAGGGCCCACATTACCCTCGGCAACACAACTTCGTGTGGTATTCTGAATTCATTCCAGCCTGGTACGTGCGAAAGTGCCAAAACACTGGGGGCTACATATACAGGTGACTTTAGATTTCGAGTGCTTCAACAACTTCACTTGTACACGCCGTAATGGCATTAGTTTTGTAGCAGGAGTTGGGAGTTACCAGGCAGAAGCACCAGGATTAGGGCTTGCTGCGGAACACACTGCCACGGTATGCAGGTCTCTAGAGACTGGGTATAGGATTTAATACTTACCACCGGGTAGAATGATCACAGTGCTGTCGGAGGGGCATTCTGAACCTATACTCGATGGTTAAACTACCACACTTTTGTAACGAGAATCTATGCAACCCGATAATTCCTCACCCACTCGGTTTCCCTCTGGTGGTCTACACATCGTATTTTTGCAATTTTGGGCTGCGAGCTCCGAATGTGCATTATACCCATGCAATATACTTATATAATTATACGTGGAACATTGTTGCAGGTACGCGGTCAGTGAGGCTTAATTAAGCTTAGATGAATCGAGCCGTGAACATCTCAACCCCCCGTCTAGATACTTGCATGGTTGCACAGGTTCCGAACAGGGGAGGCAGCGTTGGATATTGTAAATTACGACTAGTGCGTGCCATGCCAGGGCCCGAAGTCAATTTTCGGCCGTAAAGGATATCTTACGTTCGCAGTTTTGGTTTCGACGCGGAAACTGGCTATCCTCAGCTTGGATGGCCCTTAAACCATTGGCAATCATGTACCTAGGTAACTGCAGGCCTAACCCTAGGACAATCCTCACAAACGAACCAATTGGCTCCTAATAGAAGGCGAACATGAAGGTTACCCATGATCGTGGCGATGAGGGAAAAGAAAGAACACTCTATCGATACGTATCTACCTTGTATAGTGGGAAAGAGACCATCCCATACCGAGACCTCTATACCTGTGGATAAAAAGTATATAAGGTCTTCAAATCACCCCGTTCTTCAAATTTCTCTTCCAATCATCAGCGCAAACGAATATCTTCGATCACATTCAAGACCAGGCCTTATAAATATCTGCATTGCCCTGCCCTTCATCTCGTATATAATACAACTCTCCTTCAAACAAAATGGTTGGCTTCATTAAATCGGCTCTTGCCATCACCGCCGTGTTCGGTCTCTTTGTCGGAGGTCTCGCGGCCCCAGCGCCAGAGCCAAAGCTCGTCGATTACCTCTCTCTGATCAAGCCTGGCCCCGGACTCCCGAGCCCTAAGGAGTTGGGCCTCACCAATGAGGATTTGAACAAGCCCATCCCAGGTACGTTCACACATCGAATATTGACAATAGTCTAGATCTCCTTTGGGGGAAAACTCAACTAACGTCAAGGCCAAAGGACTTGAGAAACTCATGGCTCGCGATCTTCTTGAAAAGCGTTACACCCCACAATGTTGGGATCAGCCAAAGTGCACCTATAGCGATGCTCTCGGCTGTTACAACTACTTGTACAACCTTGGAAACACTGTTTGCGAGGCCAGCGGTGTCGGTCGCATGTGCTATGTCGGTAGTTGCAACTGGTATGCCAGATCTATCAACGGCTACTCTGCATCTCCTTGGTAAGTTTTTACAAACCTTAGACTTATCTCAATGGTATCGTACCGAGCCAGAATCTCGGGCTGACATCCATAACAGCTATAAGGCTGCTCTTGGTGGTGCTTGGGTTCTCAGAAACTGCAACAGCGGTAACCGTCTCTCTGGTAAGTGAAATATCCCTTCGATGCACATGCCGCGATGGCTTTGGCAATTTGATATCTGGACCTTCTGACCCTCGATAGGCTCTAACGCTGCCTACGACAACGGAAACCTTGCTGTCGATATCTTGGCTGGTTAAATTGGCGGACTTCTGGATTATTTTCGACTGCATAGCCCGTACCGATGCCCCGTACCACTCGCATACCCGGACTCCACCAAGTTTCGGGGATCCCCGACTTCTCAATTCGGCGGACGAAATGTCTTCAACCCTCATAAAATTCTTGTCTATTCTTATTTACTGTCACTCGTTCAATCTTGTCAAATACTTAAGGCCTAAGTAGACTCTGTTTTTACAAAAGATTAATACAAAATGCAAATCCGGATTTTAAATCTTTCGCGTTTATGACTAGCAATGGTATATACAGCCTTCGGGGATAGGTTTGTGAACCGACGTCAATCTAGACAATCGCGTCTATATATTGCATCGTCGGTTTTGTTGTGTCCCAATAGTCTCGTTCCGAGTCTTAATATGATTATTTGGGTATATAATTCTTCAGCTAATCTAGTGTACAATTTTTATTGATATTTTAACAGTTTCCCCGCCCGTCCAAGTGGGTAAGGGTGTGACTTGAGTGGAAGCAGGTATCAGACCTGTGTAAGGGTCAGGTATCGCTGGAGTGCTCTTGTATCGATTCCTGGTTCAGGGTCTGCTGGAACTTTCGAAATATTGCTTCAAATTTTGTGAGCCTTTTGATATATTCGTCCAAATCCTCTTGGAATTCTTCGAGGTCCTCGCAGATTTCATTCATATCGATAAGCTCGTCTACCTTCTGACTAAAGACGGTTAGCCATAGTCGAAACCGTTGGATCTTTCGAACGTCTTCGATCTCCTGTTCGGCTTCGTCTTCCGATACCCAGTCCGCTGTGGTGAACCGTCCGGGATTAGCCAGGAGATAGTCGACTCCTGTGCTATGGATACCGAAGTCGGGGTTTTGGGATTCGTATTCTCGTAGCGATTGGTCAGGCGATTTGGGCTTTGGGGATAAACTGTAACTCGCTGGGCCATATAATTCGTTGCAGAAGATCAAAAGGTTCCGAATAGTTGCCTTCGCATCCCCTGGGTAATTGTACATGGCCTTGAGCTCGGCACTCGTGGCACAGATTGTCCCTGATGCTCCACTGGGTTCCTTCATTTTGTAGTTGATGTGGAAGCTCTGGATCTCTTTGGATCGTAGATGAGTCGTATTAACCCAAGAAAGATTGTTGGATAGTGAGGGGTGGGCACCTTATGTGCGGGAGGAAAGAAGGGGTGGAGTGGATATTCTGGTACCAGCTGGTATGGGAGTAGGAGACGAGATAAGGTGGGATGAGCTGGATTTCTTTTAAGGCCAGTTCCCCAGTTATCTACTCGGTAGACACCCAGTTGGGCCGTAGAAGGATGAATGCGTATGCGACTGTGAGCAGCGCAGCACTGCTGTTGCTAACGACCTTATGAGCGAGATGAGGTGCTTACTGCTCCTTGATTGGCCAGGCTAGCGAGTTACACTAACATTTTGACTATAAGAGGCTAGCCTAGTTTCCAAATATGGTATCTCTATAGAAACGATACGAGGTTTATGCCATTTTAATCTCTTTCTCTGCTAATCTAAACCGAATATGGTATTTTAAGCAACTCGTCAAAAACCACACAACGCATTGACCGTCGCGTGAATTTGTGTTGCGCCTTCATTCGATAGCCACGACTGAAGGGGAGAATTGAAAAAAAAAAAAAAAAAAAAAGGAATCTACAAGCTGCGATGACATATCAAGAAAGAGGGTATCGGAATTGTCTCCTAAATCCCTCCCTTTGCGGCACGTGGATAATGGGCTGTGGTAGAATGTAATAGTTTAATTCAGGACAGGATCTGAGCTAGTGACTCCAGAATACTCTAGGCATGTACCAGAGTCTAGAAGATTTGATTGGAGAATCGATGGTTGATATCTTTGACTCTAGCATTATGTTAGATACTGCCTTAAAGAGATACCAAACAAGCAGCAAGAAGTCGAGGAGGATGTCCTGGTGAAATCGTTCACTTCATGAATTTAGTGAGAGGGACATTCCCAAAGTTTTCCATCGATGGGCCAACAATGTAGGCACCCTCTTTCGGAACGGGAGCGACTTTTTCAAAGACGTGCTTCTTGCCGCCACTCCCATTAGCTATGGTGGGCTGTTTGGGCCCATCAACAGCCGTGGGCTTCTGAGTTCCATTAGCTGGCTCGTTGATGGTGTCTGGGGCAACCCTTGGGATTCCAGGATCGGCTGCCATCGAAACTTCATCCTCATCAGCATCCAGGACGCTGCCTTCTCTGAGAATTTGATCCATGATAAAATCTGTATCATCATCAGGATGGTCCTTTAGGAGCCTGCTCCCAAACCCGACGAGTTTGTGCCAGTCACGAAGGTGTCTTTTCAATAAACGGCTGGGATATCCCAGCGCCTTGTAACGTTCGAGTTGATGTCTGACCGCCTTTTTATGTTCGACAGCAAATGAAGGCGAGCGAAAACGGATGCAAGCGCCACAGGGACGTTCTAAACGGCGAAACCCCCTAACATTGTGGCACTCGCATGGAGGGAAATCTACGTCGTCGTCTGAGATTTCGATGTGATGGCACTGTAAATGGATAATGTTAGTCTGTTTTCCCAACATGCTAGGAAAATGGAAGGAAGAAAATTTCGTACCTTGCTAAAAGTGTAGATTCTATGGCACATCTTGGTATGCTTGAAACGGGGTCGACGAGGCTTGGTCCTTGTGGTATGTTGAAGAGGCCGGCTAAGGAAAAGTGTTGTGTTAGATTTCAACCGAAATCGACAGAACTCGGAGAGAACTGGAGAGCTCGAAGACAATACAACGTTCGTACTTAGGATACGGAAACTGCAAAGGGTGGCTTGGTTTGGTTGGATGTTGATTAAAATTGGGGTCAACCAACATGGCTTACAGCTGGCGTTGGTGTTGTAAACTTTGGCGGAGGTGGCAGATTGGTCGAGTCTCGACACTGGAGGGCCTGTGTGTTGTATACGGTGTGTTACAGCAATTCAGTCGAATATTGGCGGTCCTTTGAATTGAATGTATTTCGGAGTTGGCTCGTTTGAAATCTGTGCTTCGCCCTTGTTCGTCACTACAGATACACTGGTCTGTCAGGTCGAGGTGCCCTACTAACAAATAGGCTGCTGTACAGAGCCCAGCCCAACTTTCACGTATACCTAATATGGGTCAATACTTTATATATGTATGCCACAACCAAACTTAGACGTCTCCAACGTTGACGGAAACCAACAGGTGTTCATTGTTGAAACCCACTTAGGCCACAGCACGATGTTTTGTCGATGTGTTAAGTTTGCGACATAAAACTTCAAGTGAATCATGCATTGCATTTGCGCAGCGTAAAACGAAAGGGTGTTCTGTGGTATAATCAAAATTTCATGCGCGAAAGTTGCATTGGACCTAAGGGACGGTTAACTTTGGTATTTTTGTCCTCGGGTATCGTTCGTTCTATGTGCGGGAAGGAGGAACGCCGCAGGCGTTCAAACGTTTAGTATAGTATTTTTTCTTTGGTTGAGAACGTTTCCATTCCACTAAAGTTATCGATATCGATATGGAAATTTAAGAGCTAACGACGAGGCTATTCAGGTTATATTGGCTCGCAAAACTGTATACGTAGGGTTCCACCAATGGTCAAAATCAAATCCAAAACATTCAGAAATCATATGCTACTCAGCAGTTCAATATGATACCGTTTCCGCAGCTACTGCTGTATGCAATCCAAGTGCTATTAGTATTTTATCCCAAACTTTCGAAATCCATTCCGACACAAGCATTAGGCGATACTCCTTTTTGGTACTTGTTTCCGAAGCCGGAGTATCGAGGCGACCTTGAGTTTTACAAAAACATCACGGCAGATCTAGATGCGGTGGAAGAGAACAAAGCGTTTCGATACGCGGCGAATGGTCATGAACTGGGAACATTTTTCCACTTTTTCCAGGCGGCGGAGAAGGATGTTTACGCAATCAGAGAAAAATACAGAAATAATGTAAGTCTCTCGATAAGGAGTTCTGACCTGGAAACCCTGCTCACATAATCCTGTGTTAGTACGACATACTGGAGAAATGTTCCGAAGACCTAGAAGTATCAGACGGAAAGGCGGAGATCGAGAATTTTAGGAGGGAGACGGCTCCACCTGATGATAATAGTATCACGCCTCTGGATCCAACGGATAGGCAAATAGCCCCAGAATCCACGCATCAACCGTCGCCATGGGATTTGGAGGTGTTATCAACGCCGCCTGGGAACCAGACTGCAGGTTATGGTTATTATTACCATAGTAGCTCTGGCGCTAACGTTACCGTTTATGTAATTGATACGGGGGCGAATATAGATCATGTGGTAAGAGGAGTTCTTAAGAGAGAGATTTGTGTTTTGGAAGAGAAGGCGGCCTAACATGTCATCTAATAGGAATTCGATGACTTACGGGAGAGAAATCTCATCGAGGAGTGGAGATGGGCCGGCCCATTTCCTGCAAGAGGTCAATATAAGGACCTAGACCCGGAGGCACGAGGGACTGGCATCCTCGCTTCAATAGCAGGCAAAAATCTTGGCGCCGTGAAGAACTCGAAAATCGTCATTGTTAGAAACCAAGATATCGGCGGCAGCTTCACAATCCTAAACGCCATTTCTTCTCTAGTAGAGGCGTATTGTTCGATAAGAACAAAGGGTCCGGAGGAGAAGGTCGTGGTCAACCTTTCGTGGACGGTCGTGGCTTCGCAGAAGCAATTGCAGAATCCGATCATTCACCAACTGGTCAGAAATTTTCAGGATATATTGAAGGCTTTGCATGATTTGCCGAATGTCGTCGTCGTTCATGCGGCTCAAATGAATAGTGAAGTGTGTATTCCATGACCCTTTGTGGACTTGATGTGTTCTGAAGAGCTAATTCTTGAGATGCCGCTACCAGGACTCTTTGTCAATGTTCTCTGACACTATGATGGAAAAACTACCAAAACTGGTATCCGCTGGCGGCGTTAATGTTTTAGGACACCGGATATATCCGTATAATGATAGGGTTCGAGTTTTCGCGGCCGCTGGCAATATTATGACCCTAGTGGGTTGGTCAAAGAAGCATTACGAGCTTGTTGGGGGTAGTGGGCATGGTTAGTTGGTTCTATCTCTTTCGTGCCAAATTATATTCTGAACTAGGTTTTGCGAATTCGTAGCTTCCGCAAGAGTGTCTGGGATACTTGCGTACTTTATGGGCAGGGGAATGGGCCCTGATGATGCCCGAGCAGCGCTGTGTCGACTTGCATATCCCAGAGGGAACGGAGATGCACCCGTGGCATGGAATGGTGAGCTTGGTGGACCGGCGAATTGTAAATGTGTCGCCGAAGCTCTCGCCCTCACTGAGACCTTGACAAGGACCTTGAACCGCCCGACAGGAGTATTGGATCCTCGCGGGTTCACCATGACTACGTCTGGTCCTGGTAAGTTTAAATTCATGTGGGACACTTGAATGTTCATGAGAAGGTTAATAATAGCTGTGCCCGCCTTAGAAACTACTGCAAATCCGCCTAAAAGTGGCGGCAGCAGTTTAGAATCACCAGAGGGGGATCCCGATTTACCCGATATCGATGCCGGTGGCATTGGGGTCTTCCATCCGGGAGGGTCTAATTCGACCTCCCCAAAATCTCATACTAGTAGTCGTCGGCCCTCTGTGACTGTATGGTACAGCACAACCATCATCCGCGGTACAACACAAATTGACGGTGTAGAATCAACATCGACTTTTATGTCTGTTAAGCCGTATACGAGTACTCAAAGCTTCGACGACCTAGCGGAAGGGAATGTGATAAATGGTGGCAATAGGACATCTGGGGCGAGTGATAGTGAAGATGGTAGTTCAAAAACTCGAAAAAGCGGTGAGGATATCCGGGCGTTTGTTGTTACGGACCAGCACGGCAGTGTATTTACCACAACCACTACTCGTCGCCCGGTGCGTACGGAGCCGCCTCATACGACATCTGGCGGGGAAGATAACGAGGAAGATGTTCATATCCAGACGTCTACTGGGACAGATAAGAGTGGCAATCTATTCACTACTATCACCACCCACACAAGACGGGAATCGCACCAGACAACCTCAGGACGGGGTGATACGGACGATGAAGATGGCCATCTATTCACCAGTATAGCCACTCGTACTAAGGGTGCGCAAGTACATATGACCACATCATCCGCCCACTCAGGTCATGGAGAGAGGATTATTGAGACGTCAACTGGTACGGATGAGGACGGCAGTGTATTTACAACTACTCACACACGGAACTCGTTGGGGCCTGCATTTGGCGCTGACAGGGTCGTCGAGACGTCAACCGGTACGGATACGCGTGGCAACGTCTTTACTACGACTCGTACCAGGATTCCGACGACATCTGGGGTTTTGAGTACGCAAGCGGATGTTAGAACAGTGCTTGAGACGGCTACCAGCACAGATAAAGATGGGGGTATTTTGGTTGCCACTCGTACCAAGCTTCTCACGAGCTCAAGGCGGTCGAGCGGCCAGACGAGCGGCGAAAGAGTTATCGAAACGGCTACTAGTACTGATGAAGACGGTAGTGCCTTTATCACTACGCGTACGCGGCGTCAATCGACCTCCGGAGCTGCTCAGAGGGTGCCTGAGACATCAACGGGTACAGATGAAAATGGAAGTGTTTTTACTACCACCCGTACTAAGCATTTGACAACTTCCGGGGCGGCTGAAAGGGTGGTCGAAACGTCTACTGGTACGGATGAAAATGGCAGTATGTTCACGACCACTCGCACTAGGCGTCCGAAGACGTCTAGTACGAGGGAAATGGTTCTCGAGACCTCAACCGGTACGGATGCGGATGGGAGCGTATTTACTACTGTCCGCACTAAGCATCATATGACATCTCAAGAAACGGAAAGCGGAACTAAATCTAGGTTGATTATCGAAACATCAACAGGCATGGATGAAAATGGCAGCATGTTCACGACCACTCGCACTAGGCGCCCGAAGACGTCTAGTGCTAGGGAAATGATTCTCGAGACGTCGACCGGTACGGATGCCAGTGGGAGTGTCTTTACTGCCACCCGCACTAGGTATCAAATGACATCTCAAGAAACAGCAACCGAAGATAGACTGATTATTGAAACGTCGACGGGCACTGATGAGGATGGCAACTTATTCACGACCACTCGGACGGGGCACAGACGGCCGCATCACAGGACCTCCTCGACCAACGCTACTCAAACTCACGATGAGATTCTTGTGGAAACCTCCACTGGAACCGATGAGAGCGGCCGGCTATTCACTACCACCCACTCGACGCGGGTACGCAGAACGGAAACAGCTGCGGGCAATGGCACTATCACAGCCCCTGCCGAGAACTTGACACGAATCTCAGAATCGGCATCAATTCGAAATATGACAGTATATGTTACAGTAACCTCCGAAAAGTTGATTTATGTGCCTGCAATTGCACCAGTGCCAGTTTCGGTCTCGAGTATCCAAGCCTTCGAGCCTATTAAGATTGACGCCAATACCACGATTTCAGGGCCTGTACTATCAGCGACGGATCTCTCAGGTTCTGTGCTTACGTTACCTACCACAACTGCTTCTGGAGAATTACCTAGCGATTGGTGGACTCCGATTGGGGAAACTACGAGCTATCCGGAAGTAACGGCGAGTTTCTTTTTCAAAGATGGTGGTACAACTGTGACTGTCACCACCACTCAACCAGGGGGCATTATTATTGTCCCGCCTGTGAATTGGGACGAAAAGGCCGGCCCACTACTTACCAAAATATTGGACAAATTAAGACCCCCTCTAGATGTTGGGGGCTTCGGTATCAATATTCCTCCGATATCCTTGCCGAAAATCCCACGTCCTCCGAGGCTTCAAAAAGGTCTTTGCTTCTTACCAATATTCTGCGATGTGTTACCCAGCCTGACTCTGCCGCCCTTGAACGGCATCTTTCCACCAATATTGGGTAATCCCCTACCGTTCCCAGGGTCGGATGGACCTGTACCTCTACCTGGGGATTCGGACGGTCCTGCGCCTGTAGATCCAAATGACCCTCTGGCAAACCCAGTACCTACTAAACCAGGAGGACGGCCACCTGTAGATCCAAATGACCCTCTGGCACACCCATTACCTACCAAACCAGGAGAGCAGCCACCTGACCGAAAGCCTCCAAAGCCTACCCCATATATACAGCGTGTATACTATCCTCACTTTATATGGCTAGCCCTCCCTCCTGTCCCTGTACCTATACCTGGTCCTCCCGTACCTGTACCTGGCCCTCCCGTACCTGTACCGGTACCAGCGCCACCGATACCGGTGCCAGCGCCGCCGGTTCCAGTCCCACCGCCACCGGTTCCACCGCCAGGTCCGCCTGGCGGCGGAGGAGGGGGAGGGGGAGGAGGTGGTCCAGGAGGTCCTGGAGCTAATGGCGGAGATACCCCAGGTGGGACCGGCGGGGGGGACCCAAGTGGTGGTAAAGATCCTGTCGGTAAAGACCCCGCCGGCGGTAAAGATCCTGACGGTGGCAAGGACCCTGATGGTAGCAAAGACCCTGATGGTGGGAAGGACCCTATTCCCGACAAGGACCCTGACCGTGGAAAAGACCCTGATAAACCCGATGAACCCGATAAACCAGATGAACCTACTACTGTGACCGTGACTGTGACTACAACAGTTGAGAAGGAACCGGCTAAAACACCGAATGACCCCAAAGATCCAGATAAACCTGGCGATGGTAAGGATCCGGATAAACCTGGCGATCCTAAAGATCCAGATAAACCTGGCGACCCCAAAGATCCAGACAAACCTGATGACCCGAAGGACCCAGACAAGCCTGACGACCCGAACGAACCGGACCCTGACGACCCGGAAGAACCTGAGGATCCAGAGGAGCCGGAGGAGCCTACGCCAACGACCTCACCAGAGGAGACTGCTACAAGCTTCTCAACTTCCACTACGGAAGATCCAGAGACGTCATCAAGAACTTCGAGTCGGTCAAGATCGTCTTTGAGTTCTTCGAGTTCTTCTAGTTCAAGTTCGTCGAGTTCTTCAAGCTCCTCAAGCTCGTCTGGTCAGAGGAATGCGACGAAGATAGTCACTTATACCTCAACGAACTTTGATGACCCAAATTTCGTTACCATAACCATCACCGGTACTGCTAGCCTTCTCCCAGAAACTACAGGCAAGGGAGGGGTCGGTAGAACCGTTATTAGAACTTTCACCTCGACAGATTACGACAACCCCCGGACAATCTACATCACTTCGGGAGGGGAGACCAAAGTCATAACCGAAGTCGGGCAAACTAAAATCGTAACGGAAGTCTCAACAAACTACGAAAATCCGAATACAATATATATCACTGAAGCCGGACAAACCAAGATAATAACACAAGTGTCGACAAACTATGACAACCCAAACACCGTATTTATTACGAAAGATGGAGAAACAAAGATAGTGACGATAGTGTCGACAAACTATGACAATCCGAACACAGTATATATCACGAGAGACGGGGAAACAAAGATTGTGACGCTTGTGTCCACCAACTACAACGATATCAATACAATAACAGTGACCAAATCGCCCGAGACTAAGATTGTGACGCTGGTGTCAACGAACTACAATGATGTCAACACGATATATGTCACGAAGCCTGGGGAGACGAGCATAGTAACTTTAGTCTCAACAAACTACAACGATGTGCAGACGATTTATATCAAAACAAGGTCGAAGGGAACCGTTACGGTTGTGACGACGACAACGGACTGGGGCTTCAGACCCACTATTGTATCGACCGTATTTGGTGCTCCGCCTATTTACATTACGAAGACTTTGACTGAGAGTTGTGCAACTGAAACCTCCCTGGCTCCGGTCGGTGCCGTAACTTCTACGCGCGGGGCCGCTCCCGCAGAAACGGGAAAAAGCCACAAACCTGAGAAGCGCGAAGTTGGGATAGACGCACAAGCCAGGATACCATTGGTTCGAACCATATGGAAAACTTTGGTAGCAACAGCAGCAACACGTGGCGCCATCACCGGTGTCGTAGCCGTTCCACCCCCTAGAATAGGGGTTGGCATTAAACAAGGGAACTGCTACGGACTTACGCACAATCGGTATTTAAACCCGCAAACCATTCGTAATTTGATAGAGAACCAGTTTTGTCCGCAGTTAGAGTTACAGTCCGATTACGGTGAGTTTTGGATGGAAAGCCATGGTGATACTCCAAATGAAGTCGAGGTGAGCGTTGTCTGGGGCCAGGGTACCCGTCCCAGCAAGGAATCCTGCATCCTCTACCTTCGCGATGTTCTAGTTGGTGGTTGTGACGGGGATAGGGATAGCAATCCACTAGAATGGAAAGGTGGTGGTCGTGTAATGGGGGATGGGGCGTTATGGACTATCAGACCTCGTACGAGCCGTGCAAAAGCAAGGAAAGCAAAAACAGTCCAGTGTAACTTGACGAATGCAGACGGTGGACACGAATTTTTGTTCCAGATGGCCGGATACGGTTTCTTAGACGCTGACAATGGGGTGGAGCTTTACAAAGCAATTGAAGAAGAGTGCCGCCAACAGAATCTAACCGGATGGCGGTTTAGCTGCGAGACCAATGCCCTCGGAGAAGGTACGATGGAGTGGATGGCGGAGCATAAGGCTCGAGATAACCAAACACTCTGTGTGGCAAATGCCATTCGGAAGGTTAGCGGGCTTGATGGAGCTCATTGCAATAGTTGGTTGAATGTATTATTTTGATGGCTTGTACAGAGAAGGGACTAATCCGTCCTTACGTCTTTACAGTTTTCTCATGGATCTGTTTCTCAGACCGTGTAAATCATGATCTATTGCGCCTCTGGAGACGTTTTTAGTTCAGTTATTAACTTAGTATTGATAGAGATTTAAACACACGCATACTATTGTTTCTATATACCCTTATCATTATGGTGGATACTAGAACGAGGATACTTATAATAGTTTTTCAGTCTGTCTTGATTCCACAGTGTGTTTGTATATATCTGTATTTGAAAAAGAGATATCATTCTAAATAACTATGAGGACTCACGTCTGAGATGAATGGAAATATTGCCATTCAACTGCCGCTACCTAACATGATTCAACCCGTTTACTGTTGGTTTCTAGCCTCGAATCCAGGTTGGTTTCATTTAGCTCTCGAACGTTTCATATGTTGTTAGGCATATAATATATTACGCGTATAATATATTACGCGGAGTGTTATTTTAACTACGCGAGAAGGAGTACGTTTGTACAAATTTAATAAAATCGATTTTAGTCTTACAACAGATGGGAAAAGACGGTTGGTTCCACTGCACACAAAGGATTTCGTCCCGGCGAGAACGGTCTTCTACGAAATTTAAAACAGTGTTATATATTTGGAGGAGGCCTGGATTTGCTGTCGATCAGACCCTATTTACACGTAATGATGCGGGTGCAACAACCATGTCGTCTGAGTTCTAAATTTATCCTTATTAATCGATCATGGACGCTAGCTGTGCGGAGCCATTTTTTTAGAGGCGGAGCCAAGTTCCACGAGGTGGGGCCTATGAACACGGCGAGGAACCACTAAGAAAGAAAGATCCAGGCGGACGTAGTTGCGCTCGTATTGGTCCCTTATTGTCCGATCTTCGCTAACTAGTATCATTTGGTCAGAGTCGGGCACTTTGTGTGAGGTGCGGTCTGGGTACGAGACTAATTTAATCGGAGTCCAATTGATCGGCAACTGGATATAGAGCGAACATGATTAGCTCATACTTTGTAGTTTTTATATTACCGTCCCCCAAGTATATCGTCAGGGTTACTTTGCCGCAGTATCGCAGGCTGGCCGACGCCCACGATGCACTTCTTCACTCGCATTTACAGGCATTAATTGCTAGCTAAGGGATATATAAGGACACGGTTCAACAAGCCGTTAGGAACAAGAGACTCAAGGAGTTTCAATTTGCATCATGAGAGCATGACTCGAAGTGGGCTTGTTACAAGCTTTGCCATGTCTCGCACAATATTGTATAATGTGAGTGGGGGCGGACGCCGCCCCCGGCACCAGCGGTGCATGTAGCAGCTTTGCAACTTGTTGCAAGATGTCTTCGAATTCGGCAACCAAGGTGGCGCGGTCTCCTATGAAGAATTACCCTTGAAGCTTGTGGCCCGGCGTGAATATGGGCAATAGTGAATCTTTCGATGACTTGGGCTCGCAAATCAGGATTTCTTTTCAATTTACTTAAAGAGTGTAGGATGCTCTCACGATTAGTATATATATTAAGGTCTAAGGTAGTTCCGTATTCATGACCTCAATATAAAAGCTGACTTATAGGACGATGGGTACTTCCGAGCTTACAAAATTTATGAATCTGGTGGCTTTCGTGCTGCTTGTAATTCCAGCAAGCGTAGTATCAGAAACGCCCGGTGCGAAACCAGCGTTACCAGTTATATCTGCGAAGGTAGGGGCACTCGTGCAGAGGGAAGTACACTGGGTGATTTATTTTAACCAGGCGGGCTTGCAAAATGGCGATCTTTCTTGGACTGAGGAGTGCCGAAAACATGTACTGCCATACCTTAGTCCCCCCAAGAGCTACAGCTTTGAAGTGGTCGTGGATCAGCGCTCTCGAGTAGGCTGGATTTTCATGAAGTTTGCGACTACGGATCAAGCAGCTTTAAAAGATTTCATACGGGTTGTTGCCTACGACCCTGGTATCGTGCCGTGGGTAAGAACTTTCTTGTTACTTTTGTTTCTTAAATCTTTTGGATACCCGGATTCAAATTCCAAAAATTGCATTGGTATAGCTAGTATGCCCCGGGGAGCCTCCCTCGTTGAATATTATAGCCTTTTCCAGGCTCCCGCGGTCATCAATGCGTGGTACCGCTGCCGATTTACTTTTCTGATGAGGTCTTCGCGGTCTGTATAGGTTCGATCAGTAGACTCACCGTATTCAGCTACTCGGGAGGCTTCTAATTTTGATATTTCGTCACCCAACGCGATTCATCAGTTCCCCTGGCTGGTCCCCGAGAAGCCCAGGACTGGAAAACAGAAGAACTCTTCGCGAAAAAGGCAATCAGCAGAGATAACGAGACGCGAGAAATCTTTTACGACTAGCTCGGAGGCCTTGAACGCAGTCTTCGATTTCGAAAATCAAGGAAATGTCAATAATACGTCACGACACGATGTCAATATATTGAAAAGAGACGATGTTTCTGCGAAGGTCGGTCGTAAACCGGCGACTAAGGATCTCCTAATTTTGTCTCAGCCGCCTTCAATGATCAAGAGATACGACCAAATGTCCAGGGTCGCCCGAGACTACTGGTTTTATACGAAGATCGGTGCCGGCGTAGTGGTTTACGTTATCGACTCAGGATTTGATCCTAGACACCCAGTAAGTACTCATAATAGCATATTCGGAACGTTTATGGGACGTCGATTATCTCGATTAATGTCACTACGCTACTTACCACTACATCGTTCAATCGATATCGGGGTCCATTTAATGTGAATATAAGCGCTATAGCGCGGGAGACTTATTTTGGCGTCATAACTAAATTAAGGATGAGATGTTATACATATAGCCATTGTGCCCGTCGCGCTAACATAATGCGGTAATTTATTTTACACAGGAGCTACGGAAAATAAAGGTCCAGGATTGGATATTCCCGGGTTCCTTGCCTCACGACGAGAAGTCGGATGATATCAGTTATCACGGCTCTTCGGTTGCAAGTAAGATCGCCGGGGGGTACGTTGGGATCGCCCCAAGGGTGGAAATGGTGATAGTCAAGGCGATGGATGGTACCGGAGCTCTGAGTAGCTTGCTGGTGGCTGATATGTTCCGTAAAATCAGGAATCACATTGTGGATGTAAATTCAGATAAATTTTGCATCATTAACATCTCTATGGTTTGGACGGGCTTGAATAAGGTTGCGAAAGAAATCTTCATGTCGCTCTTGAGCCGGAATCTGAGCAAAGGTGGCGTCATTATAGTCGCTGGCGCTGGGAATGGAAGTCCGGTGAGGCCACAAAATTCATTATCCTGCGAAATGGACTTAAGCTAACATGCAGACCTTAGCAAACGCCGATATCAACGTTCCCGCAGGATCTGATGTTTGATGAAAATTTCAGGAAAACATATGGGGACCGATTCGTGGTCGTTGGTGGCTATGATGTTAAAGAAAATATTGACAAGATTTTTCAAAGTGCGGACTTTGTGCAAGTGTCAGGGCCTTCGCCAGCTGCTGTTGCGGTCCCGCTCCAAGATCCTTACATGGGTCGCAGCGCGATATTTGTGAAACCTAATTCCAAGGGCCTTGGCTGGCGGCATGGAACGTCGTTTAGTAAGTCTAACTACTCGTGGCGCCCGTTCACAGAGTACCCCCCTCACTGCTCAGTTGGCTTTCCGTCTTTTAAACTGGAAGTAGGGATAATTTTTGACTAATGTTCTCTATCGGTATAGGTACGCCGGCAGTAACCGCAATGATCGCGATGTGGATTTCATCGGGTGTATTCACGGTTGACAACGTCGTACAGGGGATGTACGACCTAGCATATAATCGCACGAAGAACGGGCCTAAGGCGCTATGGAACGGCATAACTGAGGAACAAATGGCCAATGCCAAGTGATCTTAGTGCTTCTAACCGACCGCCGCTACCATTCATTAAGTTACCTAATCTTATTAAATCTCCTCATTGAATTCAAATCACACCCCAGCATTGTTTGTACTCAGATTAGTGAATTGATTGCCTTTTCTAGCTACAGCTATTAGATACATATATTTCACTTTTGAGCTTGTCTAGTACCTAGACCATCGGGGTGCTCTTGACCGAGTATGCCCGTAATTTTTGCTGAACGTCGAAATTAACCTACACTATTCACCAAGATCACAGGGATTCGGTAGCTTCTTTACCGACGATCTTGGTATTATACTGAGTAATCGGCGGGGTTGATGTATTGATTACGTTGTGTCTAGGCCTGAGCGCTGAAGCATTTGCAGTTGAAGGGCAAATAACAAATGTTACTAACGATACACTGGTGAGGTAATGGGCCTTAGTAAGAGATGTCATCAAGAATTTACGCAAGAGATGTAGTTAAAAGTTTATGTCCCGATCCCCTTTAACAGAGCTGGAAAAAGCCGTGTCTTATTATCGACTACGATCAGCTGAAAGCGGGGTAATTCGGAAGCAGCTGATATATTAAATGTCTTGTCGCCTGCTGAGTAAGCTCTTTTTTTAAATTTTTATGATGTACTCTAGGTATACGATCGATATCTTGGTTGTAAATAGCAGCAGGAGGTCCTACTGCTTCCAAGCAAGCCGCCAGTAAAATTCCTAGACCCGCAGCTGTCGGTTCAATGTATATAGTGGGGGCCCCCCGCGGTATATATATAGAATAGAGCTAGGACCGGTATCTTGAAGTTAAGTATCGTCGGGAGCAATATCGCTAGGAGGATTCGACATGCCAACACAAGATTTCGACAAGACGGCTGTTGGGCCGCCGGATGAACCTGACCTCAAACGGAAAACTCTGGAACATTGCTTTGATACTGCACGCCAAAGATTACGCGATGGGGTTATTGGGAAAAGAGAGAAGAAGACGCTGGAGCTGGAGGAATTCCTAAAAAGTTCAATGGGGATAGCTGACCTCAAAAAGACCTGCCAGGAGGCTACTGAAAAGGAGGATAAATTGGATAAGTTTGACAACTTGATGACCACACTTTCGAGAGTACAATCAATTGTAGATAGCTTTATGTCCGCAGCGCCTGAAAGTGTTTCCATGGTGTGGTTTGGGATAAGTTCGTTGATATCGGTAAGATAGATCTATAGAGCCACTGCCTTACTGCCGACTCGCCAGCACAACAAATGCAACCTAACTGAGAGTTGTTCACCCGCCCTCGAATCCGCTGATAATATTCAAAAATCTCATTTCTAGCTGGGCACAATGACGGCGGCGGTTCGACAGCGCATTTTTAGTACTTGCAATGCTATCGCCACGATGATTGAGCTATGTCTCCGACTGGAGCAACGGGCACCCCTCTACGAGTCGTCCTCGAAAATTATTGGGGGTTTAACAGAACCCGAGATATGGGACTTCGACATACCAGAGCTAATTTTCTTAGTTTTGGACTTTCTATGGCATGTAAAGCCCCATGACGCTTCCAGAAGCCTAAGGGGTACGTAAAAACCCAGACTATATACTATTCAGGGTATACCACAAGAAAAGCTCGGACCTAACTTAGTGGGTTGAAACTTTGGACAACCAGTCTATGGAAGGGCTTTAAAAGAAACGTTTACGGGAACCTTGGACCAGAAGGGTTCAGCCCTGCTTGGTCATTACCAAACCGTTGTAGAGAAAGCCCAAGTTCTTTACGAGGACTTTCTTATCCGTGGAAACATAAGTATGTACCTGCGGACTCGATCACGCTCTGAATAATAGATTGTGCTAACGATTAATTTGAAGTAACTCGCTTAAAAAGCGAAAGTATCGAAAAGGATTTAAAAGGTAAGGACCTGCGAGGGCTCCAGATCCTGGATGTTACGTCTCAAACTAAGGGAAAGTCTAGAAATCTCTCATGTTGCGAAAGAATTGATGGATATCGTATACTATGAGTCTCTCCGCACCGAACTGGATCGACAAAAAAGTAGAATAGAACCTTCCAGGCCTCAGGAAATTTACCTTAAGTCACTACAAAGCCGCCTAGACGATATAACAAGTCAGCGCGAAATAATTAAATGGCTCTTAAACCACGACACTTACGTAAATTGGAAGTCCGCATGCGGAGACACCAATTTGCTATGCCTCGAGGCTCCAAGAGGCTATGGAAAGTCGATTGCAATGATGCGAATACATAGAGACCTACGATCCCAAACCGGTAATATTATACTTCGGTTCTTCTTCAAAAAAGGGGGCACGGACATCCAAAGAACACAAACGGCATTTGAAATAATTTTATTCCAGCTTCTAGACCATGATGTCATTCGGAACAACTTCGGAATATTGGAAAAGGTGATTGAGATCCTGAACCCATGTTTCGGGCTAGGCGATCAGGCAGAAAATCCTGTAGTGTTTGGGAGCCCGAGAACTATGGCTGAAACGATTCGAAATATCGCATCTACCATCCCCAACCGTATATACATGATACTCGACGCACTCGATGAATGCAAGGACAGGCGGGAAAAGGATATCCTAGGCTGTCTTAAACTGTCCCTTACCAAAACCGTCCGAATCATAATATCAGCTCGCGATACAATAAAGATCTATGAAGAGCTCGGCACTGCAGGTTACAACTTTAAGGATATCCAGGATCGAATCGAATCTACCGGGCCCCCTAGCGCGAGGATGATAGAAATAGAAAAAGAAAACAATGCCCACGACGTCCGAGAGTACCTTAAATACGAAGTGTCCCGGGTCTTGAATCGTATAATTGACCCGAGGGAAGCGTACTTCTCCTCAAAAATGGGCAAGATAGTTGAAACGGTTTACAAAAAAGCCAGTGGTGACTTTACAAGGGCAAGGCTAATTATTGCACACCTACAACAACCCTCGAAGTTACCATTAGAGCAAAAGGTTGACACTCTGCCGGATTCTATTGGGGACATTTACACGTCCAGCTTGGAGGCTCTAACGCCAAGTCAACAAGAACTTGTTATTACCGCGCTTAAGTGGATTGTGTGGGGAGTTTCTGGTATCCATGTTATTGAAATATCAGATCACTACAGAGAGATCTATGAGGGGGTCTCAAAATTCGATGAAACTATTCTTGAAAGCACAGCGCCCTCGGGTGACAGATCGGATTCCGAGGTTTCGGGAATTTTCGACGACGAAAGTGACTCTTTGCCATTCAGGGAAGAAAACCTGGGACCAGAGGTTAAGGAGGTAATCTACCATCTCCGTGATTCTGGAAGAGATTTCTTCCGATACGACCCAATGACTGGCCTTGTAACAGTCGATATATCTATCAGAGAGTGGATAACAAAGGATTCAGCCAGCCAACTATCTACAACACTTTCGTCTGCTATACATGGTTTTGATAGATATAGGGACAACAATGGATTTACAGTTTTCAAATTTACGCTGACTCGTATGTCCGCCCCCCAAAAACTTCACTGTCGAGTTATACAGAAATTTGCATACGAATATCAGCTGATGCGCCTGGAAAAGCTTCGTTTGTCAAATATGGCGACATCCTCTCTCCATTGTTTGATGAAAGAGAGGCTCAAATGGGACTGGCTTTGAATATACGTGAGTACCCCATATCTTCAGCCGCCGTGCACGTGCACGTGCGATCAGGTAGCTCCCCAGATAGTTGGACCCAATTCTGATACACTGTAATGAGGAATACTAGTTCACACACTGAATAATAAGGCCTTCCAGGAGAGGTATATGCCCTGGAAGCCATACTGGTCCTCAGAAACTATGAAATACCCAGGGCCAAAATACCGATCTAGGTACGAGATCGACCATTGGCACGATCATCTCGCTGTCATCCAAAAGTGGTGGACAGAAGGCAGCATCAATGATCCCCGGTGGGCGGACCTCCTCAAAGAGCTAGACCGTTTCATGCAACCCGGAAATTGGTATCGTTGGAATATACAGCGTAGGCCCGAACCAGACTTACGCTGGCCGAATTTTATCAATACTCCGACGACCGTTGCTTGTTGGTATAATTTCTCCAATCCAGGAAGATATAGATCGTCGACTAGAGCTAAGACCGTGGAGCTATTCTTGCGGTACTTCCAGAAGCCAATACACTTTGCCTGCCAACACGGTTTATATGTGATGCTGGACTATATACTTGACCGAGCCGCCAATCCGGCCCAAACTACAGATGACGAGGCTGCAGGCTCGCACGAGGGAGGTTCGAAATACTTACCATCAAAATTTACTGCTATTCGTCAACTATACGCCTCAGGGTGGGATTTCGCGCGGTGGAGGGACGAAGGATTCTGGGTGCTACCCGTTCTTCCGTTTGAAGAAAGCTTAAAGCTCCTAACCTCAGTATTTCAAGGGAGGTACCACAACTGGAAGAATTGGAAACTCCAGAATCTCGTGTACGACATACTCTCGGATTGGGATAGCGAAACCCGCGCTATTTGGTTTGCAAGCCAGGCGCCGAGGGATAAACTGGGCGATATTGGAGGCGTTTTGGAGGATAAAGACAAAACAGCAGCTATGGTTGAGGAGTCTAAGGAGCAGCGCGACGGTGATACAGATAGGCTGGCGAGCGCATGGAATGATATCTTGCGAAAGAAGTGTAAAGACAGAACGTTGACTTCGCATACATGGGATGCGCCCGACGGCCTTAATCGCACACCGCTGTATATCGGAGCCCTCGACTCCCGGGTACGGAAATCGTTGCTCACCTGGGGCGCAAATATAAACGCAACAATTTACAAAGGGAATTCCGTTCCCATTATCATTCACCTACTACAGGCTATCGGTTCCGTTTCCGAATCAGAGAAGCCACTCCTGCTACAGGCGATCCGGGACCTGCTGAACGAGGGCGTAAATGTTGACGCAAGATATTATACTGGTAGCAGCGCTCTTCATTACGCCGCTAATACCCAAGATCTTAGTCTTTTTAGGCAAATCTGCCAAATTAAGACATGGAACATTCTCGATGCCGCAGATGACGGAAGGACCCCGATGCATTGGTTATTTTCCAAACGCCCGCTCAAATCAAACATTGAAAAAGTCTATGGTATTTTTATGATGATGATTAGGATGAGCCCTACTCCTTCAGGGGTAGTAAATGCTCAAGATCATAAAAGCGAAAGCCCGCTTGCACAGGTCGTGCGACAAGGGTTTTTTGAGGGTATCAAATGGCTAGCAGATCAAAAGGCGGATGTGCATGGCGAAAGCCACCGGGGGAAGAACTGCTTCCACTTTTTGGCTCAGTATCGAAAAGACGATGAAATTGTTAAGTCAATGGCTAGGTCTCTGATAGACTTGGGCGTCGATTGGAAGAAGCCTGATAAGAAGAGACGCACACCATTGTTTTTAGCAGTTGAAAGAGGAAACGCCGCCCTCGCACATTTCTTAGCTGAAATATATGACCAAAACGGATCAGAGGCAAAAGATCACCAGAACCAATTTGCTTCATGCAACGGGAAGGGCGAGAATATTCTTCACCTACTAGCATATCTTCCGTATTCTCAATCCTTATTTAATTCAATCATGAAAATGGCTGGGGGTGTGGTGGATCCATACCACCGAGCGGCCAAAGCCCCCTTTCGCCGGCCACTCGAAGTTGCAATCGACAATTTCAATGTCGAGGTTGCACGATACATCCTGAGTTCGGGATCATACATCTGCGGTGCGGGGAAGTCGGGATACAACGAAGTTGACCGGTGCTGTAATGCACTCATGACAGACGACGGCAAGCATCCAGAAGCAATCAAAGGGATCAAGCTGATTCTGGGGCTCCTCTTCAGGTATTGCCCTACTGATGCGATATGTGCTCTCAGATACTACATATTCGAGCCTAAAAACCTTTTCTTTTTCGAGAAAGAGCAACAGGAGGCTACTTCGACGTTGAATCTTTTTTCTCCCGACATCCATGGCTGGGGCGCGGCTGATATTCTAAAAGCGATGAATAATGATCGCTTTTATAAATATTTACGAAAAGGAGTTTATGATGTCACTGTAGGCGAACATAAAACGCCTACGAAGTTTGTTATCGGAGCGCTGTCAGATGGATCGTATATTGATTCTTCTTCAGAAGGGCTAAAGTTTACGTTGGGTAAGGAAAATTGTTCACGGGATACTGGCGACGCTAACTACAGAACGCTAACTTACGCTCACCTTGAGCACGAAGTGCCTGGAGGTACAAAAACCGGAAACGGCTCTTCCATGGTATACTTCGCGGAACATCCGATCCCGCTTACCAAAAAAACGACTTACTTCGAACTGACTTTCAACCTCACTGGAGCAAGTGGCTCAACCAAAGTTTCAGCCAAAAAGAGCCCTTATTTTTCAGTTGGCATTAGGTCAAAACTTCATGCGCCGATCCATGGAAAAGGAAACCAACTAGGAGTCGAGTGTGACCTCCAAGGTGTTGTTAGGACCTTATTCGAACAACGTGGAAACATCAGTGTTAGCTCTAAGGGCTGGAAGACCAAAGCTCAAAGTCACAGCGAAGAACAACATCCGTTTCGGATGATGTTGGAACACGGCAGCCACGTTGTTGGGTGTGGAACGAACCCACTCGAGGGCAAGATATTCTTTACCGTGAACGGCCGAATGTTGCCGCACCATTTCCCAACAATGAAGGCACAGCAATTCCCAATTGTCACATTACAAAACTGCCAGGAGTTGGTCGATGGCTTTGAAGCTAACTTTGGGAGAACTAATTTTGCGTTCGAGGATGCTAATGTGACAGGGTGGGAGTGGGACGGGGTTGTGCCAGAGCCAAGCGGAGTTGAAGCTTACCGGCTTGAATCTCGACGAGGGTTTACTGTATGGGAGGTTTTTCATGAGGCTGAATAAAACCTTTAGCCTTCTCCCTTTAGTCGTGCGATGCGACTGCAGGAACTAAAACCTTTTCAGCCGCCTAGCGCCCACACCCGCGATTGAAGCGTACTACATACATATTCATTAAGCCGAGTACCTACGGTTGGCCAGCTCTGGTATACGAGACAGCCTACGGTTACTAAGAAAAGAGACTTTTGGTAAATTGGTAATTTTGCGGGTAGCATAATTCAATCTCCGAGCACACAAGTACACTAAAGATCCACAGTCACAGAAGAAGCACAGAGCTGACGATTACTGCATACTTAAATTAATCTAACTACTGCTCTAAAACCAAATGGTCGTCGAATATATTTTATTTATCTCATACCCAGACCTGGGAGATATTTTATACCCTAGCCGACTAGTACTAGCCGCTCACTTATCCCATGACTGAGTTTTTGTAAGGGCATAACACAAGGCTGGTTGGAATTGAGAGTGGGTATGCTTTCTGAGCTACCTGCTTAGCCCTTATCAAGATACCACATTTAGCCCGAACCTGAATAGAGTAATGAGGGCTTTGTTACACACTGGTAAGGTCTTGAGAGACTCTGCATAGAGACTCCATTGGCATCTACAAGATTCTCTAGACATCCCAGACCTGACCCAGTCACCATGCCACCGATTATGTGACCACATATCCAGCACAAAAGGAGCATAAGATCTGCAATATGATCTCCAGGGGCAACACGAAAGCTGCTGCTGCGTATCTGCGGCCAATTTGTGGCCTAAATCCAGCAGAAAGCACCTCATTGTGAACTCCACCACACACTCTCGATCTTATGCTTCAGCAGGGATTCTACTAGATTCTTCAACTTCACCACCACTATCACGATAGGGCCTTTGCTACTTCTTCATCCGCGTCGTCTCCAAGTTCTGGTCCTCCTCAATCCATAGGCAGTTAACACCCGTTTCGCGAACACGACTTAGCTACTCTCAAACACTTGATCCCTGCTGCCAAAGACATCCTCGATATCTAAGCTCCTCGGCACACGATGTAAGTTTCCACAAGCGTCTCGGTTCCTCGCTGGAAAACAACGGCCCGTATCATTAACAGTTTGCCATTGTGATATTAACTTAAGATCACAATTCGATTTGTTGTCGGACAAAATAGTGCTGTGTTGCTCATCGATCCCAAAGACGGGGAACCATTTGGTATCAGGCTCATCGTCTCAGTGGCCTATAAAGGTGACCACTGGAATTGACATATTTAAGGTGCTTCTTGGAAATCAAACGACTGTGGAGCAACGGAACTAGTTAGCGTCGGCATTTATCTACAGCACTACACCAATCCCTCCGACTTGACTATCGCATCCCATTATTTTAAACCAGTTCTCACGATGTGCAAGTCTATCTACACTTTTCAGGTAAGACAATGACGCCCAAGAATGGTATTGGCGGAATCTGGACCAAGGGTTTGCTGACGAGAGCTTAGTGCCATCATACAGCTGTCGCAGAGCCTCAAACGGGGTTGCGCGCTGCCCCAGGGGAGTGCCGCTGTGGCAGGTTTGACGGAAGGAAGATGGTCACGTTCCTCTGTCCAGGCTGTATGTTGTTTAATAAGGCTGCGGTCAACCCGCCACAACTCTCTTGGTTGCTTGAACAACAAGAGAACACCGCAGAGTATGTTAAATTCGTCTTCCCGGAGTGCCAGGACAGTATTGGTTTGTTTGCTGATGTAGTTTAATTTAGGATTATCCTCACAGGGTCTTTTTTAGATCACGATAAAAAGCTCGCATCCGGAGCTATCGACCCGAAGATTGGGAAATCTGGTGCTCCATTCTCTGCACCTGAACCAGCTGAGCAGAAATTTCGCCCTACGAGCTATGCTGCTGCCGTCCGAGGAAAACCCGGTGTCCCAAAATCGGGCAGCCAAAAAAGCACTAGCACAGAGGAGCTGCAAATGCAACAGAAGAACTACCGCCAACAGCACGGTGGGAGGTACTCAGGGAAAAGGGGGTAACTCTTTCCATTCAGACCACCTTCGACATCCTAAGATATCGTTAGCTGGGCCTCGGCAACTCTATGGTGGGCACTACGTATCGAGATCTCTCCACTAACGTGGGTAATTTGATAGGTTTACTTCAGGACACTGTTTCTTCTAATACTTTCTTATTATTCCTCAGTTCACTTCCCGTCCGTCCTTAACCCCTACACCACCTGCACTATCAGGAATTACAGGCGCTTGAATCAGTTAGTTCACACCACTGTTCTCCATAACGCCTCCCTCACTACCTCAATATCTATACCCTTCCCCTCTTCATTAATGTTCCGGTTGCTCTCACGCTTATCTGATGGATCTCTGGAAGTGATTCTAGATGGCATCATTAGCATGATATGCCTCCTCGCTTTCCTTATTCGCATTTCCTCCCAGGGTAACCATATCCTCATTGTGTATATAGCGAATCTCTCGTTCACTGGCTCTCCTCTGTTCAACAAACTGGTTCAATGCGTTTAAAATACTCTCCATTAGCCTTCCTTCCCGCGATCTCTCTATTTCCTATACTGTTATTGTAATGATTTCTCCTTCCTCATTTCAACTCCTCGGTCGAGCTCCAGATCGCTAGCATGATGTGCTTGATTCCTTTTTATAATTGTTTTATTAGCCTCGCTCTGCGCTCTGTGTATAAATTCTGCGAACGCCTCTGGGACTTCTCCAATCCAATATAGCGATGTCTATTCTTCGACGGGTGGCAGTAAGTCCAATACCTCCTTTGACGTCATATACATTTGCTAATGAGCGGTGTCGCAAAGTTGAGGGTCATATACGCATCACGCTTCTCCGAAGTAACGTTGTGACTGCTCCCAGATAGCGCACGTCATGCTTCATAGCAGAGGCACATGGTATATACTATGGTCTCAAATTGCCACCAAGGACTCCAATCATCCAAACAACCTGACGTATTCACTTAACACTTGATACTCTTCACCATAGCTTCACCATAGCTTCACCAACCTTCCTCGACACCACCCTGTTCTACCACTTGAAGTCGTGCCGACGAGCTATCGAACCATGTCACTTTCAACCTGGGATCGTGATATTTACATTCCTGGGTTCAATACCACAGCTGCACTGTCCTCAATCATCTACGTCATCGTCATCTCTTACTTCGTTTCTATCGGTTGCCTCTTTATGTATATGATGCGACCTTCCCTTACCCATCGTATCTGGTGATCCAATTATCAATTGAATCTCCTCTCAAACTCGAATCGAATAAAAAAAGCATTAAATCTCTCCTAATTCAATAGCAGCATTCGCAGCCACTAAAGTATATACCTTTGAAGGCCCATTCTCGTTGCCCTAGACTCACCTCTACGTCTCGGCTGACCTCTCTACTCCCTCATTTCTGTCATCTAGATAAATTCATCCTCATCTTATCTTCAATTTTTCCATAAAGGACCTCGATTCACCATCATTCAAAATGAATAACGAAAATACTCCACCTACCGTCCCTGGGCCTGCCCCGGCTGCTCCAAAAGAGCCAACCGACCTTCCTTTCGATGTCATTAAAGAAACAATCTCCCCCGTCCACCCTAGTTCTATAGGAGAAAATACCCAGGCCAAAATCCGCACGCAAGTTCTCCGTGGGACGGATCACATTACTGGCCTTGCCCGTCACGAGTTTAAACGCGACGGCGACTTCGGAGCCCCTCTACCAAACCCCCCCGGTTTCGAAAACACTCTTCCTCCCACCACTGGACCCGCCAATACCAAAGCCTCAGAGCTCGACAACAATATCTGCAAAGCTGAGTGGTACAAATCCATCGAAAACTGGCCTTTCCCTTATCTATTCGAAAACTTTCACCAAGGGTTCCTCGACGCCAAGACGAATGTTGTCAATCAAGATCTAGTCGCCATCACCAAGGGTATCAATTTCGTCGAAGATTGTGGAATCTCCCAAAATGCCTGGGAAGCCCATGCCTACAATGAGGGCGTCAAGTTTGGGAGATCCTACATGGCTGATAGGATTGACCCCCACGCCCGTGTTGTCACTGAGGAATTCGACTACGCGAATATCCCTGGTGTTGCACATCCTATGGAGCACCCTCGTGGAGGATTTGAGCAACTCATCAAGCGCAGAGAAGCGGCAGAGCGAGAGGAAAAGAGGAAGAATATGAATTTTGTTGAGAAGGGATGGGATAGCACTAAATTTGGTGCCAAGAAGGCTTGGAAGAATCGTAAGCAGATTACTGAGTGCAAGGTCGTTTGAGTTCGTTATTCGATTGTCAGTCTGTCTACATAACGGCTTCGATCTTGATTGAATATTGGACTCCGAATATGCCTGAGCTTTGCTTTATTGCGATTTGCTTACACTTCTTCTCCTATGTTGCTATAACTCAACCTCTTGTATTTAACTTGGTTCCTAGCTCTTGACTAAGAATACCAACGAGCCTCCTCATCCACATACTATCCACAGTTTTCTACGTATTTCCGCCGCCGCAAAAGCGAATGGACTCTACGGTTCCATGCTAAACTACTGGGCACGTCGTAATTCCTGTTTCTTCCATCCGTTCTACCACTTCCGTGGTCACATCTTGGCATCAACAAAACTTCTATCGGTAGTATAAAAACTCATCACTCACCCTTTGCAGCACCCATTACTTCTTACCCATCCACCAAACCTCCCCCTCACTTCCTAATATTCAGGCCCCGCGCCCACTATTTTGATCTTATCATTAATCCGTTAACACGGGTTTATACCCGCAGTTAAATCATATCGAGCACCCATATATATTTATAGTCGTTGAACGTTTTTTGACTGGTCGAACAAGACAACAATACGAATCAAATTTCATGAACACCAAAATAGAGCTGGACCTTTCCATGTATCGACCAAAAGGCTTTCGATCAACCTCGATGGTTCGTAGTACTGTATATATGGTGTCCTTCCGGGCACTCAAGGCGAAACGTATATATTATAAATCCTGCCGGAGAACTGGTCTGAGGGAGAAGACAATGGGACCTCATCGATGTGCTGAGGATCCGAAATTCGCGTCAATACGATGAACGTAGCTCGTCTCATGGTGCAAGGCGGGCAACATATATTGGCCTTAGACGTATAGCTAAGGTTCAACACATGGTAGTATAGGTATTGTTGCATTTTGACGACAGCCGTTTTTGGGGATCATACGGCATATGTATACAAACGATCGGCCCCACTAGAACGGGGGCGTAGGTATCGAATCTACCTACTTTGCCTGCGCGAAGAAGAAGAGCGATGAAGAGGGGTTGGAAGATCTAGAAATATTTCTAGATTGTGATATATATGTTCATCGCTAGCTTCAGAGTATACGTAACAGGTTATGAGCCCTAGATGCTTAGCTCGTGTCAGGTGTTAACCTATTTCCTTTTGATAAAACTGCTTCCACAAGACAATATGCGAACTGGTTTGGAGAAACGGTTCATATGTTGTATGTCTAACGTGGTTCTGACCTCGAACCAACCTATTACATGCAGTGAGTCCATAGTAAACTCACGAGACCTCTATATATGTGAAATCCGAAAGCGACTGACACGGCGGCCGATGACCCTTAACGTTCGTCGAAAATAGATGGCAGTTCCGACAATACATGTACTGTACATGAGATATGCTAAAGGAAAAAATAGGAGCCGAACACTGAATCGATATTTTTTCCTAGGCCTATACTTTTGGACCAGGAGTGAACAACGGGGTACCAATAAGCTTAAATCTCGAAAGACGGTTACATGAGGCTAGGCACGGGTAAGCGAGATATCGCCAAGACTTTGTTCGTAACTCCCTCGATCAATTGATCAATAGATCTATAGATCAGATATCGATATCGATATATCATGTATCAGCATTATCCTACTCAGCGGAAAACTTGCAGTTTCCGGAATTCCGTGGTCGCCGACAAAAACATGAGCCCCAGGAAATATTTTCGGATATATTAGGGGAGCGTGTCATGGACTTGTGTATGGCCGGATACTTTGTGAATCAAATATTCGAATGGAACACCCTGGCCCTACCGATTGCATGCGGTGATGGCGGGGGGAGCAGAATATAGACAAGACATGATCTCAGAAATTCGCCAGGGACCTCACGGATATACAGGCCATACTGCTCTAATTGTTCTTTACGTTAACTTTTTGAGGCTCATGCAGCTGTAGGATAGTTATAGTACATAAAAAGTATACGCTTTTTACCGTCTTACTATATAGTAAGTTCTAGTAAAATTACTATTTGGGGACTATGAGCACGTCCAAAAAAAGATACGCAATTAAAACTACGTGCGGAACCTACCCCGCGACCAGAAATTATAACTACACGATTAATGCGACCGCACCAAAGATCCCCATAACGACCTTTGCGACATCCCCGGTAAGAGCGGCAACACCATTCCCGGTCGGCTTGGGCTGGGAACCACCAGTGGAGGTTGCAGCTTTCCCTCCAGGGTTTGTAGCGGCAGCAGTTGTAGACCCTCCTCCACTTTGTACGGCACCAGGTGCAGTCGATACGGCGCCGCCTTGAACAGATATCACGCCTCCATATGGGGAGGATGGGGTGGATTGGGTACGAGCGTTCATTGCGGCGGTCTTGAAGGCTGCGAGGGTGTTGCCGGTACTGTATTGTTGTTAGCAAATTTATTGGAATGGGGATCGTTTACACGCTTTGGCACTCACGACGGTGGGTTGATGGCGCCAACCATTCCCAGTTGACAGTGTGTAGATTGCGCGCAGTAGAAATATATGGGATTCGTATTCTCCAAGATTATTGAGAAACTTTCAGACTATATGATATATTAAATCGGCAAACTTTTTCACAGAGCCAGCGAAGAGAAGAAGGACTACTCACCTTCGACCCCGTGAAGCCGCTGAAGAATCCCTTCGTGATGGGATTACAAGGACTATTGAAGGCCGCTTGGGTCACCGTATGATTCCCACCCTTGAAAACGAATCGAATAGTGTCTCCCGTCTTCGCCGTAATGGAATCTGGGGTGAATGTGAGCCCCGTGGAAGCCACACTGACGGTGTGCACTGTCTGAGCGAAGGCCATAGAGGCGAAAGTGACGAGCGTGAGAAGAAGTTGCATCGTGTAAATTAATTACTTTGTGTAGAAGCTTTAGAGTACCGATCGAAATAATTTTTTGAGCCGGAAATTTTGATCGCGCGAAACAATAATGGGCCCATGAATATATATCCTGTCTCTCGGTATGCTGGGGATGATTATACGAAAACCTCGTCCTGGCAAGTCAAGGGAGTTTCCGTCCCCATTGTTGTGCGTTTTTGTCTCTCAAGGCATGTTGAGTTAGCGCTATAGCCCCCACAAAGACGGCTGATTGATACCAGACTACCGTTGCAGGTGTTACTGCGGGTGGCTGACCGATATCGAAGTCTCCCGGCCACTCAAAATCTCCCAATTGGCAGGGATTCTAAAATTATGGGCAGATCTAGAGCGTAATAGGCTAGTTTACGGGGTTTCCCAAGACGCAAAATGCGATCTTGAATTGAAACAAGCTTTTCTCGTCATAAGGTTGGCGTTCCTGCAAGCCTACCCCGGTCTTGCACTTTTTTAGCTTCTGGTTCTGGGCCGTGCTGGGTTGTAACGTTGCAGTTGATGTTTCGAGCGCGAGCGGCTGAATCCGAGAAACAAACTGTATACGTGTGCGCATGCCAATGCTTAAGAAATAACTCGTAGGCTTTCAATTGTATAAATACAGCGATGGTTGATTAGGATTATTCGGCCCCTGCGGATCACCTCGTAAGCCAAATGCTCCTGCAAATTGGCCACACCACCCAGATACCTAGGTATCTTTTTGAACAGCTTCGCGGCTACTTCAGTAAGGGGCCTGGAATGGGGTTGACAGCCACGATGTCGGAAATTCGGACTTTTTTTTTAAAGAATGCAAGGGCGTTATAAATACAAGAGAGGGGTACGCGTAAGCCACCTAAACTGAAAGTTTCCTCGGGGCGTTGACGGACCTGTATTAGATAACGCATTGGTAGCTACCAGCACTAGTACTATGGGCCACCGCCGGCGTATTCCGTGATCTAGTTCGATGTATATTCCGTAGCATTTTCAATGCCATTAATCGTAATCGCGCTTCCCCAAGCATCGTCAATCATAATAAATAGTATAGAATTGTATCATTTTAGCCCTTTTGTATGTAAATTTAACTTTGGCGTGGGTCGCGGAGATAAAGAACGAAAGAAGACGCAGTTGCATCCCAAGATCGATATCTAATATATTAATAAGGGAGTATGAGAAACGCCCGTTGCCTAAACGTCTAGATGTAGCTAGCCCTCTGAAGCATCGTAGAATTCATCCTCTGCATCACTATCCATAACAGCTTCCCGATCCGGATCGCGATCCCGATTTGGGCCAGAGTAATCTCCAGGCGGCGGTAATATTGAGACACGCGCGGTTCGACTAAGGGACAAATGGAAACCTCCCAGCGTCACCTCACGTTCTAGTTTGTATATACGGCCGCTAACCCAATCATTTATCCTAGCTTCCATCATATCCCATGCTGCCCTCCCTCCGCCATCCTTACTCGGGTCGACTGGGCACAAGGCCGTCATGACCCTAGCCATATTCATACCGGAGATCCAACGTTCGGCTCTAATACTTGCACGTCCTGTGAGGCATTCGATGATAGTATTCTTGTATTCATCCTTTATGGTGAAGAACAACCTTTGCTGTTTAGTAAAGAGGACGTTCAGGGCCTCATAGGAGCTATTCAATAGTCCAACCGTTGCCGCGGTCATACCATAGCGATTAACCCCGTCAATATCGGCACCTGCGTAGAGAAGAAATTGGGTTGCGCTTCCGCGGTTTAATAATAGGGCCACTATAAGTAGGGTGTCTCCATTGGGATTCTGAGAGTTGATATCAAAGGCGCCAGCACCAAGTTTCAGGATGACGTTCCACAATCCCCTCAACTCAGCAAAACTTACAACATATCGTAGTTGAAATAAGCTGTGATACAGTAGGAATTGTCCATTTATCCCTTCGCGAGACCGAAAAAACGACGGTGGGCAATGCTCTACGCACAGCAATAGAACAAGTAGCGATTTCGTAGAATATAGAGCTCCACCTCTAAATTTGTCGACTATGGTGGGGTCGGCGCCGTATTCAAGTAGTACTTTAACCAGGCCTATATCGTCGCGAAATACAGCCCAGTGCAATGGAGTCCTTCCCAATTTATCGCTCTTATCTATGAGCCCGGTTCCGTCGTACCTTCGTAATTCTTGCTCAAGATCTCCGAGTTCTAGATCCAGGACTAGTTTATGTATAATGGTGAACTCGAACCCATCTATTTCGGCGGCTCGGTCTGGAAACAAGCCAGCTAGCCGTTCGCAGAACTGGATGCTGGGGTCCATTTGCAAGATTCCAGCTATCAGCATTGTGCTCGGACTCCTTAAAGTTGTCGATTCTAAGTTAGAGAGCCAAAAAGACCGCGTAGATATATTTCTATAAGTGGGCCTAGAAAAGTGTGTCATGATTAATCGGTTGCTTACCCAAATATCGGAGTCTCTGAATGGACATCCGCGCCCTGTGAGATTAGAAATTCGACCATGGCCGCCAACCTTTCGGGTTCGGGTTCGAGGCACAGGCCAGACGGTACTCTTTGGTTTATCGCAATACTCGCAAAAAATTTGGTAAGCGACAACTACGATGAAAATTTCTTTGTGTTAGTATTGCAGATCTCAAACCCTAGTTTCGTATATCATTAAAAACCACACGTAGCCTATTGCTGTGAAGATACCGTCTTGTTGCGAGATGGATTGTACCGGTAGGGCGTACAGCTCCACCAGCTAAGCTAAGTTTCGAATTCATAACAGTGATCCCGATATTCCAATTTAGGATGGTACCGTGTCTTACATGGAGCAATGTGAGGCCCATTGCAGAATCTACATCCCTTACAGATGCCTTCCCTTCCTTGAAAAGTTCTCTCAAACCATCCAACTGGTGGGCAAATGCTAGTTCCAACGATTTGGAACCAGTTGGGCGTGGGTTAAAGGTTCTAATAAGAAGTTCGGGAGATTGCGTTATCCTGCCCTCTATCATAAGCATGCTAGCAATGAGCCACTGGGGGAAAAAATATCGAAGTTTAAAGGCGCCGCCGCGAACACGTTGACATGTCGGGATATCACAAGACGGAGATAAAGATGGAATACTGTGATACCCGATGAAGAGCCGGCCGATGAATCTTGAAAGGACGGGTGGGGTCTCGAAACTCTTTCGCAAGTGGCAGACACAAATACATCGAGGGTTGCAGAGAACCGTATGCTGAAAGTCGAATGCGACAGGGCCTTTTGGTCGCGGATAGCCAACTTGACGTTGAGTTGGTGTATAGGCTAGCTGCGTATTTGGTCCTTGCTGCATCGGCGGTCTCGACCTGCCTACCACCTAATATTGTTCTGAATGGTTAATATAGCTATTTATATGTTTAGTTGGTCTCGCATCGCGCGGTCTGGTTACGAGGCCACGTTTAGTGCGCTATCTGGATTTCCTACGTGTACATACGGAAAGGTCATCGATTTTCCTGTTTAGGTCGAGAAGCCCATTGTTCAGGCCACGCGCTTGAGCGAGGAACCCTTGGCGGATGATATTTTCCAGGGCACTTATTTGACATTCCATATGCAGTGCGGAGCCTCTAGAGGCCTGTTAGCGATGGCTCACGAAGCTGCACCTATATGCTCCCCCAGGTCTAGGTACGAGACAACTAGATGTTGGTATAATGGAAATTTAACGTACAAACAAGCCAACTGAAGCCCATTCACAACCTCCAGTCTGATGCCCCTGAGCTCATCCTTTGCGTCCAATATCTTCGACCGCTCTTTCAAGAATCGCAATTTACTGAATTCCCCATTGCTGCTGAGGAGCTTTGACTAGAGATAATCATGTAGTCCATTCAAGACACCCTCAGCCTTACCTAGGGAGCCTCTCAAGTAGTCGACCTGTGATGATATATTGACCGCGGTGCCGTTCTGTTGTCCGAATCTTTGTTGTAATACATCTCGAGCGGTGTGAACTACTATTTGAATATCGTTTACTTCATTTTGGAGTGCCATAACTATATCCGGGGCCTCCTTGAGGACCGTAGTAAGTTTGATAAGTCCATTACTAACTTGACAGGCGGCCGTGACCACCGCAATCACCGAGGCCGTGATAGAGAGTGGATCCATTGCATCTTCCAACAAGTGAGGGGCTACTGGTTGGAGTTTTGTTTCGCGAAAATTTTATAATCCAATTAAAGTGTTTTTCCTAGTAGGCGGTATGAGGCACGGAAAGCCGTTAGCACGGAGAATCTTAGGTGGTTGTTGGTACACGTGGTTGTAAAACGAGAGCGGGTTTGAGAATCGGAAATGATAAAACGACTTCTTCACCGTGGTGTCGAGACCGTCTTTAGTTGTCTCGTAAACCAGATGCTACTGTGTCTGGTCTTGAGTTTCGAATCGACTGCTCAATGAAATTTTAGAAGAACTCCGAGGCCGGCTGAGGATTCGATTATAATTAAGGATCTGTCGACCGTTTCCTGCAAGGCTGAGCTAGTCTCGTCCCTGGACGCCAGTTGGCCACAGGCTGAGCAAAATTTCAGCAAGGCTAGGTGACGAGATTTTTGCATTGCCCCGCGCGGAATGGCGCGCGCAGATTGGTCAAACTCCACCCCTTCGCGAATTCGGTCAAACATTGCGCAAAACCTTTCTTAAAGCAGGAGCATATGCACAGTTTGAAGTCTTTGATGCAGCCTTTTCCACCCGCCTACAACGACTGGGCCTCACGAGAGCTACAGAGTCTGGGGGTAATGTGTTGCGGTGTTGCATTCGCTCTTTCGGGTTCCCAGGCCCAATCGGGGTAGCCTCGAGCCTCAAATTCAGGCGCTGCATAGTCTGGAGGTCGCGGCGCTGTAGCTGCAATGCGATTGAGGGTCCGTCTGCATGCACTGCAATCGCGAACTTTCGCTTTGAATATTCGGGTCAAATTTGGTTGCCTCAAGCTGGCCAACGTGCGAATTGTGATAAGTTTAGGTACACACGGCTGTGTTGATAACGTTCTCTCGGGTGGAATACGCTAGCTTCGAATCGCGTCGAGTCCAGGCCAGGGAAGACGACTTGGTTCTGAAATATTGGTCAATCAACGTGCGGCTAATGCACTTTATACTAGTGCAATATTCCCGTGGGAATAAACTTCTTCCTTTAGCCTGAGGGTAGCTATAGCACCGCTCTAGTTGTCTCGTAAACCAGAGCTGGCCGAAGCGCTCTAGCGGTTAACGTTGCGCATATACGTATATATAAAGAAGGGGCAAAGCTTGCAAAGACTGCGTATAACTAAATTTCGGTCATTGATTACATGCACGCCCAAAAGCAGACACCCTGTTCGAGAGTAGCAGTATAGTTTTATGATTAGTTCTATAAATAACCGAGAAAATGCTTAGCTACCGGTATACGTATACTAAGATCAACTGCGATCATCAATTAACCACCGCTTCTTAGGTTAACCAGTTGTAAGCTTAAGTTGACCACCCCCATCCAACTCCATACCCTCGCCAGCACTTACTAAGAGCATGAGATCTCTCGCGAAGTCTGGGAAGGCGTGATGCACCGCCATAAACTCCTCCTGCTCCCGTAATTCAGAAAGGTACATACTCGCAAACGAAGCGAGGAGCACTCGAAAATCGTCGATTTGTTGGCCCCGAAGTCCAAACTGTTTCATAATTTCGACCTGGGAGCTCTTTCGCTTTGGCCCCAATTTCCCAATACGGTGCACCTCCGCAGCGTCGGATTCTGGTAGCTCATTAGACTCGCCAACGATATTCTCTTTGCTTTCGGGAGGATTCTCAGCAGAAGCCTCCGGCTCCCAAGGGAACCTATTAGTCGAGTTGTCATAGGTATTCTCATATATTATCGCCACTGCCGCTGGAATCGCGAGGAGAATTTCGTCGGGCTTGGGACCTCCCTCGAGGGCTGAGGTGCAAAGTTTCATCGCTTTTGCGTACGCGATCGTTTTAAGGTTAAAGGCCATCAACCTGTCCGCGAGGACATAGACAGCAGCGTGCTGCCTCAAGCAATCGGCGCGGCTTTCATCGCAGAAATAGTCGCCTAAATAACAATGTTGGACGAATGCCGCAAATGCCTCGGGTGTGTCGACTTCCGACGTGAGATAAACTTTTCTTTCTTGTGTTTCAATCCAGTTGGACGCCATCAGCTTGACGAAGTAACCCGAAGATCCGAGGGCCGATTCATGAATATTAAATTGCATCGCCTCCTCTCCGACGTGTACTGCAAATGTTTTACTGCCCATGATCCTACAATAAACAGAACACCCATTAGATTTCATTAATTCAACGAATAGAAGCCCGCACACGAAATCTTGCATACTTGCTAAAGTTCAAGGATTCCTGCCGTCTCATGGCCACAAGCCCTGCTTTCTGGAGTTGCGGGGGCTGGGGGACCAAGAAAGACCGCCACGTGCGTTCGTCAGGCCAGGCACTGGTCGAGTGGCTGCAATCCCTCACGAACGGAAGCATATCGGTGGCAAAGTCAGGGAATTGGTGATGCACCTCTACAAAAGTGTTGAAGTCCCTCAAGCCGGTCAAATTGACCGCAGCGAGTTTTGCTAGCAGAAGCCGGAACCTGTCTCTGGTTATCTCTGGTTCGGAAACGGATCCGCACTCCGTGTTACCTGCCGGTTGCGGCAGTAGCCCAGACGCGGAGTCTGTGGTGTGAGTGTAGACTTCCTTTATCGCGCTCGTTACCCAGGGAAACATGTCTGAGAAGTCCTTTTTGTCGGGGTGCGTGTGAACTCCATAGCACCAAGCTGTGGCCCTTTTTAGGGCGATGGCTTTCAGTTCAGCGCACTGTAGCTTATCGGCCAATGCGTAAACCTGTGCGTGGAAGTAGATCAGTTCTGGTTGGTCTACACCGTATTTCGAGCTGAAATAGGTGTTGAGATAGCAGTACTCCAGAAAAGCCTGAAAAGGTTCAATTCGGTAATCTTCCTCAGCTAAGATAACGTTTCCCTTTTGGGCGTCAGGGGCAAGTGAAGCGTCTCTGAGGTAAGGTGAGTTCCGCCAGAGCACGTCGCAGTGAACAGAAAATCTTGTTTTGGAAGGCTCGAAGGTTACAGTGACCGTTTTCGATATCAGCCAACTGCGAATCAAACCATATTGATTAGCTGAATTCTACCAAGCGAATACTGCAAATCGTATCTCAAAACTTGCTATACACATACCTTGCAAAATCCCTGACCGCTAGCTTGTCGTTACCGATTTGAAGTATGGTCGACTGAAGGCCCTGGTTTCCCTCTTTCAGCTTAGCCTCCCCCAGTTTAAGCTCCCCTATTTCTGCTGTAAGCCCCCCTATTTCTGCTGTAAGCTCCACAATTTTCTCCTCCAATTTGCCCTTCTGATTCGTTAACAGTTGTTTCGAATCCGTTAACAGCGTTATCTGGGAATCTTTAGCTTGTCGTTCACGAGTGCAGTATGAACTACCACCCCTACACGACCTAATGTCACAAACTGTCAGTATTGGGCAATTAACCGCCCATGACCAAAGTTGGCGCTATAGCGCCACCGTAACATTTATATCAATTTCTATGTTGACATCTTGGTACGTCGGCAACAATGCTGGAAACACGTGCGGCTAGGAAGGTTATGTCGATCCGCAGCTACCATACGACGTGCGAGGGTTGATTGCAAAATTTAAAAAAAGCTGAAGTGATGGGAACTCACATTGTAGAACGCCCTCCTCAGATAAGATATGGTGGTGTTCTTCGAATTTCGATATATCCGTCCGCAAGTGCTATAGCTATGCTATAGATTTAGTGCAAACTAAGTAATATGTCGAAAGAGACGATTCCGCCGCGCCGGAAAGAGCGATGTGCGGGACACTAGTATAGACTGAGGTTCAATTTGGTTTCGAACCTTTCGATCGACTTAATATAACATATTTGTTGGCCCCTCCGAGCTTCTAGACCTAGCAGACGACTTTTAATTGTAAACTTATGGAAATTTCCAAAAGGCGCCTGTTAAATTTATAAATTTATCAGTTCGGGAGCTTGCGACGCGGGGTCATCTCACATCCATCTCCCTCGCGCGAGCTTCCAACTCTCTAGTTTTAACGTTTTCAGGCATAATATAATGCCTGACATCTTCTCTGTAAAATGGAAAGACTAAGCGAGCCATGACCATGTATCGTTTGAGTAGAGAATTTTTAGCCGGGTTCGCCTTGCTGTTCCACAGATGTGCGTCTAGGCCAGGACTGGACCAGGCTCGCGATTAGACTCAGTTTACAAGATAACCCAGGCTGTTCAAGTTTTTACTTGTGCGTTTTGGGTACGAGGCTAGACCGGTTCTTTTTCGGGTTTGCAGATATATTCAAGTTGATGATTTCCGTCTATATCTCTATTGCATAATTCGACTAATCAACCGAATTACCTTCATGAGGGCATATGTAAAATACAAAGACTGCGCCTTAATAATATCGATGAAATGTAGCATAGTACTGGCGCCTAAGACAAGGGGATAGGGGAAAGTGCGACCATTAGTTCGGTTGATGATAAAGAACGAAAACAAACCCATAAAACGTAAAGCAACCCATCCTCGTATCTTGCGGCCACGATCATAGTCTCAGGACCTGAAGCGATCCTCTCTTCAACTTCCGCGCGTGCCCCTTCAAAAACGTTGCTCAGTTTCTGAGCGTCATTGTTGCGAGGCTGTCTGCGAGCGACCTCTCCCTTCCCCTCTTACTTAATTCTTTCAATCCTATCGCCGCTGCTATCCACCCAAAACTACTTCCACCAACATCGTCCTCCCTAGCCGTAAAACACGTTTGCACACAAGCCAATGCTCTCTCTAAAGTAAAACCATCATAATTTCCGTCCCTCCCAGCTGAATGACCTTCCGTACCATACCTGATAGTCGAAGCGACATGGCTAATGAGCCTTGTAACTTCACCTCTCATTTCTTCCGCACTGTCGCGAACAATACGTGATTGACGATGGCTTTCGGTACCGAGAATGCAACCGATGAAGACCTCGACTTCTTCAAGGGGATCGTTGTTGCGATTGATTGCGTAGTTGAGGGATAACTCGTGGATGTTGTTTTCGTAGCTAGTTTTATTACTCAATCGTCAGTATTGTTTAATTTTGCGAGTCTAAAGTATCCAAGGGTTATCGTACCTGATTCTTAATTCATCGGCGAAGTTGTACCACGCATACATTGCTTCGAGGTCGGGGACAAACCGCACCATATACGCCTGTACCTTTTTAATAAGGTCGTTGGGGCCCCTTTCGAATCGAGCGGCGTTGTGCTCCCAGGACTTTATGAACTTCTCTTCGTCGATTTCGCGGAATAGATGGCCGAGCGCCTTGTCCGATTTATAGTAGAGGAAGTCTTGGCCGGTTCTGAAGGGGTCGTCTGCGTCTTCCGCTTTGGAGAAGTCTATTTGATCTAGCTCAAACTCTAGCCATTCATTTAATTCGTCTCCGAATTCGTCGGTCATGAGGTTGGGGTTTCCGTCGATAAATTTTACGCCTGGGCCTGGGGCAAGGAAGTCCGGGCGTATCTTCGACGTTCTGGGAAGTTCGTTCATTCTCACCTGTAGCGAATTATAAACGTTAGCCCAAATTCATTGAAGAGGTCTAACAACTTGTGGATGATAGCTTACCGGGACTCCTGTTTTTGGAAAGTCTACCGCCTGCGATGCCATCTCAGCACACTTCAAGCACGCAGCGCTTCCCACACCCAACGGTTCTTGGTCTGCAAGAACCATATGGGCAATACTGATTACTCCCAGCTTATCGTTCTCCATGAAGTCTAAGAAGAATTTTCCGATATCGGCCTGTGTAACCTCGTTGTCGTAGTTTAGAGCTTGCACCGCCGGGAAATCTGCGGGGCGGGCGATATTCCTTGGCATCAAACTGGGTTCCCACCAGATGTGATAAATATCACCGTCTAGATCACCACCGGAGAGCATACTCGGTAGATCTCTGACACCTCTTTGGGAAAATACAACGCAGTTTTTGAGATCGCGAAGAGGTGAATCGTATGGTACTTCGATAGCTTCAACCACTTGGATGTCTCCAGGGTGAAGCGCGGGATTTCTGCAAATCGCAACTTTGCCACGGTGCGCTTCTCGTACTCCATCTTCTCTTTCTATTGGACAGTATATCTCGCCTTCCCTCAGGTATCCTGTCTCATCGAGGACCCCGACCAGAGTAAACCCCTGATCGACTTGTATCCTAGCGCGGTACTTCATATCGCGAAGCGTGCTCAACATGGTAAACTCAACGACTTTTCGCAGGAAATTATCTTCCTTGTAATCCCAGCCCAAAGTTTTCAATTCACGGATCAAAAATGGGATATTGGCCTGCGTACACCTATTCTGGTAGTCTAGAAAGTAGGCAGCGCTATCCGGCGTAAAGGTTTGTTCTCGAAGTGTTGCCAAGGCGTTCGTTTGGAGGTTCATGAAATTTTGAATGGGGACCCCGCGATCTTCGAGAATTTTGATGATACATCGGTTTAGGTAGAACGGCAGAGGTTTTGTAAAACTTCGGCTGATTTCGAAGGTTTTGTTGTTGAGGCCGTCGAATTTGACCATTGATTTGTAGAGATAGATGGCTTGTTCGCGTAGCCGGCTGTCTAGCGCTACGACTCCTTTGGCGCCTACATTTCAACTATTAGCAACGGAAATTCCGCAGGGGTTAAGGTAATGGGAAAGAGAAGGGTTCGGGAACTAACCTTGGAAACGAATCTGGAAAACGGTTGGCTTCGGCTCCGTGTTGAAATCCCCCTTCTTCCAGATCCTCTCTAGCAGTGGCCGCGAGATAACTCCACATCCGTCGCTGAAAGTGTACGTTTTCCCATCCGGCCCTCTATTCGTGATATCCTCCCGATGGAAAATCATAAAGTCGTCAATTTTAATGTTCGCAACGGTATCGGTGAACGCCTGACCGATCCTGGCGGCGCACTTGCCGGGGATTTTAATATCTTTGAAATTCCCCAAACGTTCAATAACGTCCTCTACTTTGATCACCCTTCGGGTTTGGGTCGTCACGGGTGCCATGAACCACGCCGTATGAGACCTGAGCGAGCTTTGGCTGAAGCCCAGGAAAGTAAAGGTTCTCCCTGCAATTCTGAGGAGCTTGCTGTCAGGCATTAAAAATGGGATGAATCTTCCGTCGTATATATACTTTCCATCCACACCACTTTCAAATCGTAAGTCACCACCATCTTCGTCGACTAAAGATACTCGAAGGAAATGGTCGAGGTAGTTGTGGTACTCCCGCAACACTCTATTTTTTGGCTCTAAGTTTGGGCCACCGGGGAACATCCCTGTCGGGGTGATAGACATCCGGTGGATTAGGACTTGGTTCTCTTTCCTGTAAAACTTCATGCGCAACATGTATTCTTGACTTAGTTGCTTTTTCTCCAAAGCTTCAAGGAAGTCGTTCTGGATATTTTCGCTCAACCATGTTTGCGGATTATCGGTTGGTAATTGTGGTTCCCAACTACCGGCCCATGACTTGAAAACCGAGGCTACGACTTGATTTGCGTAGGTGTTCGGATTTTGTGATATTCCCGTTGAATCGCGGTTGATCTCAAGCTCGGTGGACGCTCGGTTGTAGGTAGTTCGAATGGCTCTTCTGACGACCCCGAGAAGTTCTTTGACACGATGAGGGAGGAGAACACCCTTCAAGACGAGAGAGTGCATTTGAAAAGCGATGTCAAACGGCAGGCCGGCCAATTGGTCATCCAGACTGGACATTGACTGTTGGAAATCGTAGGCGGCGAGTTGGTAGAATATCTTCAGGCTCTCGATAGGCTGGAAACCTGGGAGCGAACCAACGGTAGTAAGACGGATCGACTCATGTGCTTCTTTCAGTTTGAACCGATACACGAAACAATAGGGTACTATCTTCGCATGCCTTTCGTCGAGGGAAGGGACTCGAGATTTGTTTACTCGGCGGGGCGGTGGCGGTGGCGGCAGGAAGAAGGGGATCCCATATCCATTTATTGGGATCGTTGGAGAAGGTAGAGGTTCAATCTTGTCGTAAAGCTTTGGTGACCAACTTAGAGTGACGATGAAGTAGGTCCCCGACGGCTCCTTAGAAATGATGGACGATCTGATTGTGATACTCGGGCAAAGCATATACTGTACGATAGGAGACCCCAGTGGCTCTGGCATCTTGAATAGTTCTATTTGAATGGCTTGGCGCGTCATTCTGAAGTTCCCAGGCCTTAGGCTTCTGTAGAATGACGAAAAGGTTGGTAATTCCGAATTCCGCGGATCCGTGACCCAAACGCCGCATTCAAAACCTTGGAACGCGAACGGTGTTTTATATGGCTTTTTATCAGCAGGCTGCCGATTAGCGATATTCTTTGCGATTTTTTCATTCTCGTCCTGTAGAGCGAGGACGACATGGCTAGATACCAGCGGCTTGTTGCTACGTCTGATGGTTATTGCGGACCCGGCGATGATAATAGGAGATGCGGCCCTTCCGGGGACCCAAATATACTTAGTACCCCGAAGAACCCTCCTTCCGTCTGGGGTCTGGTGTCTTCGAAGGATTTCTTCACCAATGGCGGCGTCATGTATTGTGAAGAACCCTTCCTGTATTCCTCTTATCTTTTTGCTGTGCCAATGTCGAAGGTCGAACGCGTAAATGAAATACCTTTTGAGGACAGTCCCAAGACCCGCACGTATTTGCTTCGCATTGGCAGAGCCCGGGATGTCTGTCATGTAGAACTCCATGGCTGGAGTTACGAGGGTAATTATATATTATGGTGAACTGGTGAATCGGCCCTGCTCGCCATTAGAGATTAGCTCCCTATATCTACCCTCGCGCTCTATTGCAACCTTGTCAAGTATACTAAGTTGACGTGAAAGCCAGCCCTCCATCAATAAAGTGCACCCCTAACAAATATGTATATGGGAATTGCAAAAAAAAAAAGTACATTGTAAGCGACGATGAGGAGATCGGGGTACGAAGCTAACTAGCTCGCCAGGCGCGATCTTGGGCCAGCTAGCCAAACAAAACGAGCGTGTTGCGTGTAGTTTCCAACAAGACTTACCAACGAGGACCTAGCCAATCGGCGGCCTGCCACTCCCTAGCTGAATATGATGGCGGAAACAACCGTCGATGGGTAATGGGTAGATCGATGATGTCGTCGATGAGAGGGTGGAAAGGTAGAAGGAGGCAAAGAAAGGTAAGATGAAAAGGCTAAGACTCCGGGCGGGTAAGTGTTCTTAAATATCAGAGCTAAGGATCACTCGCAATCACGGACGGAGGACCACAAGGCTCAATGCTCCAGAAGCCCGGTCGAATCGGCGGCAGCGTGCATATGATGCCTGAAGGTGAGAGCGCAGTTGGTTCCAACAGGTCAATCCACCAGAAGCGGGCACACCATGCAGTCAGTCAGTCAATGCAATGGTGGAGGGATGCCCCGCTTCGTGTCCTGGCCCGGCCCCACCATCAGCCAAGACCCAACATGGCTCTTTTGAAACAGATATCCGATGTCTTTCAACGCGGGTGTGGTTTCGAACTCCCATAGCCATGCCCTCCCGCGACCCGAGAGCGCTCAAGATCGGATCGCAAGAGGCGGGTGGGGTCTCAGGTGAAAGATTTTCTAGACGTCAGATTTCGGAAGGTTACACAGATTCAGCTGCCTCGGTGGCGCTTGTGGCGCGACACAGGGATGGCGGGGTGTGGCTGGCCAGCAACACTATTTCGTGTGGTATTTTTCGGTTTTACCAGCCATTGTCTCCAGGTTGGAACGAATCTGGGAACGAAACTAGGAACGAGTCATCTCGAATTGTTACTGGTGCAAATTGGGAGTACCTGGTCAAGCGGCACATATCAAGCAGTAGACGTCAAGCAAGAAGAGCTACCGAGATTGCTTTATCAGTCCCTGGACCAGCCCATTGGCTCTCTCGTTCGACCGCCTACGGTACCGTTGTGTTGTCCTTGTTTGATACCCCGCCTCGTGCGTATCAACGGATATATCCATGCAAGTCCGACTAGCCTCCAGTCCTTATGGTCATATGTGGCAGTGATTAGCATCATGTCAACAAAAAAAATGTCTCGAGAGGGGAATAACATTGTCATACGATACATATTGCGAGTCTTACGCGAATAATGCACCGAATAGTAGCCAAGTGTCCTCCCCTACGTCTTGTATGAGGCCCCGCGCGTTTTATACTTGTCGATATACTTGTCGTTTAACTAATCTATATATGTTCGTGTAATATATTCACACATGACAAGTCCAATAGGTTGTATTAATTTCCTAGTATAAGTCTTCTATTTGACACCGGGTAGCCACAGTAGGAACAACCACAAACATTTCGCATTACCAATGGCAAAATCGCCGGGGCCTTAATCAACTAATTAAAATATATATGTATGTATCATAAGGAAGAACGACGAGAAAGTAACAAATATTCCAAAAAAAAATTATCAGCTATTAGAAATGTTGTTGTGCAGTTGGAACAGACCTTCCAGGCGAATAGTGATGGCTGACTATAGAATTAAACGCACTATTCAGAATGGTGATGTGTCGAGTGAAAAAAAAAGAATTTAATGTTATCAACAGGCAATGGAGTGCTGTCGCCAGAATGGTTGTATGGAAAAAACCCATTCTGACGGCAACATTTAAAAATCGTTCTAGCCTGCGTTTAAGTTGTGAGGTAGAAAGTGTACTGGGTGCAAGTACCACCGGTGCTTGTAGCGCTGCTGACACCGAATGCCAACACGGCATACGAAGCTCCGCTAGCGTAGGTACACATCAAGAACAGATGCTCACCGGTCGTCGAATCCCCGGCAGTTCCTGGATTATTACGCTGGGGATCAATGACAAGCTGGTTGTTTGTACCGTAGAAGTAGAAGGACAACCAGTAACCGCTGGTAGAAGTAGAACCAGCGACTGCCATAACGGCCTGTCCGGACCCAGGAGAGCCGGCGCTCTGATCCATAAGGAAGTAATCAACCGGAGTACTACCGTAAGTAGTCTTGATACGGCCGTAGTTGTCGATGCTGAAGGATGTCGCTGAGCTCGAATCTGAAGCAAACTTGATCGGGTATGGTGCTGTTCCACTAGACACATCGAGTTCGAGATATTGAATACTGCTTCCTGTCCTAGTAGCAATCTTGACGGATCCCGTCTGACCGGCTCCGATGGACTGTGTCGAGGTGGTAGTGAGGACAGAAGTATAACTTGTGCCCGTGTAACTCGTCAAAATCGTGGTCTCCGTCGGTACCACTTGAGTGGTTGATTGGACTGAGAGAGCTGGCGTTGTCGAGAGAGTAACTGTCGGTGACGTCCAAGCTGTGCCAAGAAGGCCTTGACACGCCGAAGTCAGGGCGGAGGGGCTGTAAGTAGTCAGTGCCGTTGGCGTAACCGCCGTTTGGCGCTTGTTTCTGTAGGCCCTGACAATCTTCCCATGTCTAGCAGGGGGCGACGTATTAGTCGGGGTATAAGTCGTCGGCCGGTCAGTTGCAGTGGTAAGGGTAAAGGTAGATAAGATTTCGTCTTTCGTGGAAGTAAAAATCCCAGTGCTTGTAACAAATGTGGCCTGAGATAATGGAGTTGCGGCAGTTGCAATAGTCGTCATCGTGATATGGCCCAACAAACTTGAGCAGAAGTCGCTATAGGAGGAAATAGCCGTGCTCAGTGGGTCAGACGAAGATGAGCTGCTGCTAGATGAACTACTGGAGCTCGAACTCGAACTAGAGCTCGAACTCGAACTGGAGCTAGAACTGGAGCTGGAGCTAGAACTAGAGCTAGAGCTAGAACTCGTCGAGGTCGCCGAGCTAGCGAACGAGAAGGTAAAGCTGGTGAGTGGCGAACCCGTCACAGCTTGAGATGTCGTGGGCGACTTGACGACTATAGTAGGTTTCACAAGATCTGTCCTTGTGGGTGTCTCACCATGTTTCACGGGGACGACGCCTCCAGTAGTAGGATCCAAGTATAGATCCACAACGCTGCCATCAGACGTCTTACAGACCAAACCTCCGCTGGCATCGATTTCCCAAGAAACAATAGCGTCACCAGGGCCCAGTGTCGCGGCATATGCTACCAACATGGCCATGGTAGCATCATCAACAGCAGCATTCTGACGCTTCATGAGTCTACCCCGACGACCACCCGAGCTCGGAACACCGAAGTAGATGACTTGGTTAGGATCACTGACAAGATGGAAGACGCCTTGTGCATCAGCGAAGACCTGTTGGGCATTCGCAGCGTTTGCACTGGTTGAGCTGACGAAGCTGACAACTCCGGCAGAATCGGTAACCATAAGCAATGCGTTACCATTAGCGTCCGTTAGTGCAATATTGACTGGATCACCGGCAATTAGGGTAGCAATCGTGCTAGCGGTGGCTGTTGCCGAGGAGGAGGTGAACTCCGTGATTGTTTCGGTGACAGATTCGGTTTCTGTCGATACATCGGTTGCAGTAACGGTATCCGTCGTCCCGGCCTCAGTCTCAGTCTCTGTGACTGTAGCCTGTTGGGTGCTAGTACCGGTAGAACTAGTATCAGTAGCATCGGTGCTAGCTGTTGCACTCCACACGACGTTATCACATAGTGGAAGTGAGGCCGAAGCACAAGTGTATAAAGTTGTAACGTCATTGATTGTAACGAATGAAGTCTCCGTCACAACTTGTGCTAGTGCATGATTGCACGAAATGAGTGCCGCCAAAAGGAGCGGCACTCTTGATAATTGCGGGGCCATATTAAATAAATATAAAGAATATTAATAGAGTCACTCGGTAATATAACGAGTGCTGCAAGCAAAACAGCAGAGAAGACACCGAGGATTCGAACAGACAAAGACTGCAGAGGGAACTTCAGAGAGGTTGGAGGAATGGGAAGGGGGCCACCTAGCCCGTACAGGGGAAAATCTCATATTATATGCCATACCAGTGTAGCTAGAGGTCATAACTCCATGAGGCGGTCTTATCGAGTTTAATTCAGAATTTGCAGCGTCCTATGTAATAACCGCTAATTCGTATAATACAGTAAACTCGAAAGAGAAGCCACAGGCTCTCATCTCCGTTGGTTACACTGCTGATCGTACGCTTTTAATCGCGGTTAACCCTGGATATTTCGGGCATATGAGGACGCCGAATTTTGAGATCGAATTCGGTTGCGTCACCCGTAATTAATATACTTATAGGAGAGGGCTGTGGAGCTTTGGGCAGGGATCTACGCAACATATACGTATTTATACCTCGCAAAATAATGGTGGCAACGACTGAGTACGATAGCTAGAAGTGGATTTTAAGTTCTCCGTAAGGGAGCAGTGTACTGGTTTATTATCAACTTTATGTTTGTGCTCAATAATAAGCACCACTGCTTGAATTGTTGGGAAGGAATTGTCATTGCCTGTGTACATGGAGAGCGATAGCTATATAGAAACCAGCGCCAGCGCCAGCCGTCCTGCGTTAGTTATCTCGATATCGCTGTGTGTTGCAATTGATAGTTTGCGGTATTGCACTATATAAGAAGCTAGGCACCTGGAAGAACTATAACTGGGAGTGGAGGACTGCAGCTACGAAATTGAAAGGCAGAACCGTACCTGGTGAGAAGACAAAACGAGATTCTAAGAACGTCAACAGTCGTCGAGACTAATTATCGTTGGGAATGCTAGCGCGTTGTATGGCGCATATTTGTTTGTGTTGTCCACCGGAAAATCCAACGACAGTAGCTAAATTGAGTCTGGTAACCAAACCGTTAACCCCGGCCGCCTCCCGCCTCGTGACCAAGCTTAAGACTGGCCAAAAGGTGCATAGGATATACCTAAGTAGGTAGTATATAATACTGGACCACTTTGATCTTCATATACTCAAGAGTAGTTGACCTGGAGGATTATAAAGTCGAGCCATCGCCCGGGGTTCGCTTAGCTACCTGCGTATACGTACTTGGAGGCTATTGGAGCTCGAGATGTACTGTATACGATATCATAATATGTTTTGGTTGGAGTTCGTAGTTGCCTACGAGATATCGAGGTATTATATCTATATTTCCGTGGAGTGAACTGAGTTGAGCGCAATATCAATCGGTAGCCACGTTCAAACGTTTGGCGGAATTAAGTCTAGTCTAGACGTCTATCCTCAATGACCATTAGGTATAATTGCGGATATATTAATTTTACGCATAAGCTTATTGCAATTTATGTGCGCCCAGTCTCGAATTCAATTTAGTATTTGCGAAAATTACAAATCAAGACAATTTAATATAAGTAGTATATTGATACCAACTCAATTTATGAATCCTACTTAAGAGTCGAAAAGTAGTAATAAGCGCTGGTACATATCAATACCAATAATATGGACTCGCTCTGCCGATCATATCCCTTTCAGTTACAATATTTGCCTTTATCAACACCGCTGCCGGATGACAGGGAACTCCACAGCAAGAATGGTTATGAGCTAGGACCGCCCTAGGCCAGGCTGGGAATGGGACCAAGGGAGCTCTAGATATGCGAATACGACAACCCAATAACCTCCTCGATCTTTCTTTTTTTACCTGCCCGAGCCGGAACCTCCGGGTTTCGGTGATGCCTTTTTCTTCTCTTCCCGCTCAGCTTGAGACTTGTCTCTGTCTTCCTGAGCAGCCCTGAACTGTTCCAGGAGGTTCCCTATACCTGGTCCAATATTATCTTCTTCTTGCTCCATCTCTGCTGCACTCTCCGCCCTTTGCTTTTGTTTCTTAATCTCTTCCTTCTTCTTCTTCCGCTCCGCCTCTTCTTCTTCCAGCCTTCGCTCCTCCCGCTCGTAGTACTGCTTTTCCAGTTCACTCCTAAATACGTTTCTCCGCATAGGGGTATCGGCCTCACTAGGCAACAGGTCCTCCAATGTTGGCGGCTTTATACCGCTTGGGGTTTTGGTTTTAGAGCTAGGGGACCCGTCCTTTTTCTTTGGTGTGGTCGGTGGCTTTCCCGAACCTGCGGGAGATAACGATCCCGAAGCGACTGGCGGTTGTCCCGAAAGCTCTTGGGCAGTAGAAGGTTGGTTTGCTGTAGTAGGACTATCGCTGGGTTTTCGTTCTGTCCAGCCAAATCGACCCGGCGCAAACCTATCTAGGACTGTACTTGTGTGTGTAGGACTGGATTCACCTTGAGTGCGAGTAGGAGATGGTGTGGAGGGTGTGTGCGTTACTCCTACTGTATGCAGATTTGAACCTCTTGGTGGTGTTGGTGGGAGGTTGAACCGCGACATGTCTGGTTGCGTGCCTCCCGGTGATGTTATTGTAGGAGTAGGCTTCGGGATGTTGGACTCTTTCGGTTTCCTTTGGCTACTTTCAGCGGGAGGGTGTGATCCCCCGGTGTTTGAACTCGTGTGAGGCTGTGAGCGAGTCTTGGAATGGGTCTGAGGCGGTAGAACTGGCTGTTTACTCTTATGCCTGTCAGAGCTTTCGGGGTTTGGTGGCTGCTGGGCGAGACCACCGGCTTCGGTACGAGAATTGTACGGGCTTGGAGGTTTGTTATCTGCAAAGGAGGGCGGTCGGGCCCCGCCAGTGCTGCTTGGAGGTCTATCAGTAGTTGAGGGCCCCAGGAGGGGATTTGGGCGCCCAGGTTCAAATGGTGGAGGTAACGTTGTCTGCGTGGGGGGTTTTGGCTGACTTGTTTCCGTAGATACTGGCCGGCCACCCAACTGCTGCTCGGCGCTAGTTGTAGGCTTGGGTTTTGCCCCCGTATCCGAGGGAAGCGGCGTATTTGCAGGTTTCTCTGTGGGTCTTTGGGTGGTAGTCTTGCGACTGGGGCTGGCCGAGGTGTTGTCTGTGGGTTTTGGAGTGGTCTCTGGCGGCTTACTTCCGCCGGGTTTTTGGATATCAATCTTACCCTTATCCGCACCTTCAGATTTGCTCTCGTGGCCTAGTCCCGTTTGCTGCTTAATTTGCCGTGGATCCGTATCTTTTGATCCAGAAGGGAGATTCTTTCCCTCGTTCTTTGAAGGAGGGGGTTTGGGGGTTGGTTCTGTGGGCCTTTCCGTCCTTTTGTCTTCCTGAGTCTCGAGTATATTGCGTCGATCTCTAAAGCGACCACCGAGTTTGCTATCCCCGGTTTCCGTCTCTGGGGGCCTTGGCTCTTGGATTTTGGTTTCTGGAAGCTTTGATTCTTCAGGTTTCGTGTCTGGAAGCTTTGGAAGCTTTTGTTCTTGAGCTTTCGTGTCCGGAAGCTTTGGCGTCTTGCTGGTAGAAGGCCCCGCCTCTTGGATTTTGGTTTCTGGAAGCTTTGGCTCTTGAGCTTTCGTGTCTGGAAGCTTTGGCGTCTTACTGGTAGAAGGCCCCGCCTCCTCGGTCGTGGTGGACAATCCCTCTTTTGGTTTTGGCCCTTGCAGCTTAGTATCTACCTCCGGAGCGATATTTGCTAGTGGCTCTGGTTTCGGCTTCGGAACGACTTTCTTACGGGACGGCCCCGGGTCTACCCCCTCTGTTCCAACTCTTGTTTCCAAAATATTTGCTGGCACAACTGCTGGTTCTGGCTTGCTGCCTGCGGGTGGCTTTAGAAAGGCCTCGTCAACTGGCTTTGGCTTATCCTTGTCCGCAGGCCCTGGTAGGACATTCCCAGGGCCCAGATTTGAGGCAGGTGCGTTTTGAACCTTGAGAGTTAGACTTTCCTCGGGAAGCTTTGGTGTAGGTTCCGTCGTCTTTTTGTCCGTATCTCGGATGCTTTCGTTCTTTGTCTCAGGCGGCACGGCCTTGGGCTTTTCGACGACCTTCGCCAAAGGGTCATTTATAATTCCAGCGGGTGGCTTCGGCAGCTGTTCGGGACCACCGATTAAATCTGGTTTGACTTCTAGAACAACTGGTGTTGGTATTTGGGTATCAGTCTTGAGAGGCACTTGTCCTGGCGGCAAGGGCCCGGTCCCCGTTGGTTCCAAAACCCCTTGAGGCTCGCTAGGCCTCGGCTGGAACCCTCCTATCACTGTGCCAAATATTGTGTTCAGCACAGTTGCCACAGGGGTCCTTCCCGCCACATTAGGCTTTGGCTGGGTTGCAGGCGTCTGGGCAATAATGCCTGGGGTTGTGATGGCAGGAGTTCCAGCTACTTGCGATGGGTCTGTCACCACCGGCGGTAGCGGTTCTGGGGAAGGTATCTTTATACCCATGTCCAGCATATTACGTTCAATAGCAGCCCCGGCTTCCGGTGGCCTAAGATCTTTGAATTGTGATTGACCTCTAAATGTGCCTGATGCGTATCGTTGTGAATCAACCACCGTTTGGCCAAAGTCGTCTTGGACCATATCGTATTCTTTTAGGAAATGTTGCATCGTGACTTTTGCGTCGTTGACCCGTTTCACGTTCTGAGCCATGTGAACCTTGAGTCGACCAAGCATCCTTTCGAAATGCAAAATGCGCCTCTTGATTTCCGCTTGACGGGTAGGGTCTGTGGATTTACCAAGGTCGTCCTTGAGCACACCGAGATTGTGTCGTGTTTCTGCAACCAGTACTCGAAGTTTACGAAGGGTTTCCTCGTATTTCATTCTAACGGTCATGGACTTCGCGATCCTTCGCTCGGATTGTAGTAGTTTCTGGTCAATTGCGAATGGAACCGGATGGCGTGTTCCTCCCGGCGTCATGAACCCTCCGCCACCTGGCGTCAATGATGGATAACCCTGTATTCGACGGGGAGTTGCTGGTGGTTTAGATGTCCCTGATCCACCAGATCCAACCCTACGAACTCCAGTGGCAATCGGCTGCAGTATGCAGTGCCAAATGAGAACCACAGCTCTGGACGTGTAGAGTGCTGTAGCGGTGTGCGTAGTATTGGCGATGAACACCACCCAAGTGACACAATGGATGGGGGGCATGAAGAAGTCGTGCCAGACCCTCCCAAGTGCGTATACTAAACTAGGCCTTTGGAATCTTCTCAAGACGATAAATGTACCTAGGTCTAGTCCCAAAATTGGCACACTGAGCCACCAGCGGCCGGCACCCAACAAGGGAGCTTGAACCCATCTTCCAAACCACTGGACGAGTCCAGCCCCGGATACAAAACCAATGCCCCGGCCAAAGGACCCGTAAAACCCCTCGATTGCTTGAAGCTCAATGAGGGCGGCTCTGGAGCGGATGCATTGTCCGATTGCACGGAGGATTTTAAGATCGACACCCTCTCGGTTCTTTCCAGTCCTCCGTTCGTAATAGTACGCTCTGTACGTAGGGGATAATGGCCTTAGCAAGATATGCAAACCCCGTAGGAGGAACATGACCGGCCACATGAATACAACTAGTAACTGTGCGGTACTAAGTTGATACCAGGTTACGGCCTGCAGAATTGTAAGCGCTTGTCTAGCTGGATGCTTGTATAGGAATTGGTCTCCAATGTAGTATGCAAGTGGAGGGAACCAATACTGCAAGACTTCTCCCATACTTGATTTCGCCGCGGCTATCAAGGTGCTAGGGGCGCCCATTCCGCGTGGAATTGTGTGTGAGACCAGGAAATCTATCCACTTTTCTTTGAAAGAGTTGACGATGAGCCCTCCCCGAACTCTCAGTCTGTTCCACAATGTAGAATCGCCCCAGACGTGATTGAAAAAAACCACGAGGCCGCCCCCAATTCTTCCACCAAACTCACGAATCGCCTCCATCCAGTGCACCAGCTGACTGAAACTCGATGCAGCCCCGGGTATAGCGGTTACTACCCCTATCAACGTAGGTTCACTAGTCGTAGGGTGCGTATTAGCCCCAGTCTCCGGCGGGATGGTAGCTCGCCTCTCAGCCTCAGCAGTTTGTAACTGGAACTCTTTCTGCTTTTTGATCGTATTGGTGAAATAGTCGAGCGTAAGTTGTACCTCTGCCAATATCTTTGCAACTGTCGCTTCGTTATCTTTTCCAGGGGGCAAACAGTCCTTGACATCAATCGAGGGACACCAAGACATCTCTGTTGCAATCCGTGAATACAAATGCCAATCCTTTCCACCCCATTTTTCGGGCTTCACCCCCTGAAGAGTTTTCTTAAGCTTACGATCAGCAGAATCGCGATTCTTTGCGTCAGAAGCACGATCGCCTGCTACCGCGCCAGAGTCTTTTGGTGGCGGTGGAGTTGTCATCTCGGCCTCAGTATCGGTATCCGTATTGCGCGACCCGTCGTTTGGACTCCTACTCGTGTTGTTCAAGCGAAGGCTTATGTCTTCCCACGTAGCTGGACGTTACATTATGTTAGCACAAACAACCTTGATATGATACTTCACGCAAATCAACCTACCGGATTTTGGAAGACCGAGTTGCTTCAAGGCCTCCCCGCGGTGGTCGATTGACACACCCGCGTCTATTTGCCTCTCCGGTCCTATCGTTGCGGGGGCTTGATACCCGATCCTTTCACCCATGGGTACCGTTTCACTAACAGTTTCTATCAACCGTCCCAAACCGCCCAGTTTCACCCTCACTGCTTTACTCTTGTCCGCAAAAGGAGTTGGCAACTTGCCCAACATCTTCGTAGCAGTTCTTGATTCTAAAAATTTTGATAGTCGGCTCTTCCTCGCGGCCTCGTCCTTCTTTTGCTTCTTATCCTTTTTCTTCCCTCCAAAAATGAATGCCGCGATGAAGATTATCGATATTATGACAGCGATGAGTATAGCACCGCTATCCGAACACCCTGGACATTGAAATATGGGCTCAAGTTCATCGCCAGGGTCTCCAGAACCAGGGCCCGGTCTCAGAGCGTTCGGGCCTACCATTGCCGGACCTCCAAGAGGGCGACGTGACTTCGAGCCACTTCCACCCGCTCCATCTGGAGGCGTTAGCGTCCCTGGTGTGGTTGGGTTCGTTGACCTAAAACTATCCTCCGTTGGTGGTACGAGATTGATAGCGGGTGTATTTGGTCGTGGAGGTGGTGGAGGCGCTGGACGGAGTCCAGGGGGTTTCTTCAGTTGGTCCAGGTTCAAGCCGATGGGAAGGGCATCTCCAAGAAGAACGAGCCCCCGTTGCTAAATGAAATACACCGTCAGGATTAGTTCTTCTTCGAGATATTTGGGCCATTCGTTCGCAAATTTTCGAGCTCGGATGGCTTACCCATGGTCTCGCAGCCCTACCTGGGTGCATTGCCGTAGGCCTTCCCCTCGCGCTAGGAGACTGGGGCCGCATTACTCTCTTCCCGGGCCCTTGGAGACGCCCCACCTTCTTCTTAGGAGGCACGCCCAACCTTTCAGCTCCGCCTGCAGTCACCCCAGGTTTTTTCGGCTTACCAGGCGCGTCAGACTTCTTCGACCCATCATCAGGCACGTCTGGCTTCTTCGGTGGGGGTTTTGGTTTCGTTTCATCCGGTTTGCCTTTATCGCTGGGGCCGCCGGCTTCCGTTCCCTTGTCAGATTTCTCCGATTCTTTCGGGACGGAAACAGCCCTGCCGCTGGCGCCACCGACTCCCTATCAGACCGTTTAGTCCACTCAACCTTAAAAATGAATGGTACCAGTTGTCTTATAAACTTACCGGTCGAAATGGTGCGCGACCAGCTCGAGAGGAGCGGCCCCCTACCCCTGGCCGTTTGGGACGACCGCCTCCCTTCTTTTTCCCATCACCACCTGTTTTATCGTCCCCATCTGCCATTCTCAGCCCAGTTCTTTCCTGTGTGTATACTTCTTGTCCGAGCTGTGACTATACATATGTTTATCGCCAGTGCACAATATTAGTGTTCCTGGTGCTTCTGCGTGGTCTTTGTAGAAGGAACTGTAAGCATGGAAACTCACCTGTATGAAAGCTTCTTGTTCGCTCGCATCTAGCATTCTGGGTTCTTCTTGACTGTTCTTCGGACTTGGCCCCTCCTTAGAAGATCTCGAGCTTTCGACCACGCTCTCTGTATCGGACAATTCCGCATCTTGGCTATCATCCGGTGAGGGTAGATATTGCTTTACCTCTCTCATACTCCCCTCAACGAAACCCCTAGCTGCATGAACCCCATCTCTTACCAGTTGGTTTAGCGACCAAGCGTCTTCGCCCCTGTTCCGTTGATATCCTTGGCTCGCCCTTTCCGACTCAGAGTACTCGTGTGAATGTCCCTCAGCGCTCTGCCTTGCACCTTGGGCGACCGTATCATGATCCCACCCTACCCTCTCACCAGAAGATTCCAGCAGAGGAGTAACGTTATCACTACGCTCTGTCACCCTCAACCCTGCCTCTTGCACTGTCGAAGACCCATACCCCCCACCCCGCGCAACAGACTTCTCCAACTTCCTCAACACAATATTCGACCTCCCCCCTCTTCCAGGACTCCTACCGCCGCCAGAGGAACTACCGCTACTCGAACTCCTCCGCGGGATCTTCGGATTCTTCTTCGGGGTTTTACGGGATCCCCTGCCCATTCTGCGGACTGTTCAGAAGGAAACCCCTCCGTACTTCCAGATTCGGCCGGATAGTAGGCCTTCGGGGATTTTGATTGGTCCCGCGAGAGTTAAATTGTGGATCCGAAACTGTGTAACTTTCCGCTCCTGGATGGCAGGGATTTGGGAATGTGTTGTTACGAGGCTGTGGTATTTCGTGTGTTGCGTCGGTGAGATCCTCGCGATACTCTTCGTTTCTGATTGAGGAGGAGAGTCCACACTCGATGGAATGTTTGATTAATATTTGCTGGATTCTCAGAGACTAGATTCTAAGAGAGTTCGTCGCGATAGTATATCTCTTGAGGCTACAAAAGCCTAGTCTGCACGGTCTTCGAGTGATGACTAGGAAGGGAGAAACGACCACCCACGGAGCAGTAAACCCAGAACGTAAACATAATACAGTCTACCGATAAAAGGCAACCTTCAGAACCTGCCTGCGCCGTAATTTAAGACCTACTTGCTACACATAAAGAAAGAATCAATTTCTTTCGTCCATTACCAAAATAAAGAAACTACAGAGTGGGTGTTGTCGCGTGTTATTTTCAGATTTGCTTCGTGCCACATCAACAATCAATGAAAGGACCTAACACTGGCTCTGTCGGAGGGATGTTACCACGCCTATGCAAAACAAAGAGATGCATTATCTTAAGTACTGTGACTAATTTTGATGGTACATCGACCCGACAGCAGTCCCAAAATATTTTGTTTTGGTTGCCGCACCATGCATGTCAATGTCTTCGCCAGGAGCCCGTCGGTCACTTCAAAGCCTCGAAGGCGTGGGAGAGTTATGCATAGCGGCCCCAGCAGAAGGAACTCGAAACAGAAAGAAAACGTCAACTAGAGGTTCAGGAGTGGGCCAAATGCCTACGGTGGGTATTGTGTTATTTACAGGAGGGTACAGAGTAGTCAAGAGATACAAAGGTGATGAGAGGTGATAGATATAGGGAGTGAGACCTGTAGATGCTAGTGCTGGCCTCTTGGTGTTGAAAGAAAAATCAAATGCCTAATCGCTTCATTCACTTACCGGAGGGTAAGACTCCTCGAAGGCAGGACAAGTAATCGAGCCTCATTGGGTTGGACTTGAACTAGTGGAGTCCTTCATGGTCGGACCCTAATCACACGAGTAAAAATTCCCCACTTATTCGCAAGAAATCCAATTGATTAGTGGGTTATATAACTGAGATTTTCTGGGAGCACCCCCGAACGGGTGGTTTAAGGCTGCCAAACGAGTAGCCTATGGGCTATCTGTTTCCGGTAGCGACTCTGGGAGCTCCAAGACGACATGCCCACTTGTCTCTTTGCTCCCTGCTGCAAATCTGACCTTTTTAACTGCCCGGATTCTACCCAGACCAGGGTCGATGGGAGGGCTGCCCCCTAGTCTTTTGACAGATTCTTCACTGGCAGGTTTTTGTTGGTTGCGGGCCCTTTCAATCTGCTTTTCGGCGGCAGTGCGAGAACGAGTGACTCTTCTAGGTCGAACGTAGGCGTAATTTGTCATTTTCATGGCAGATTTCAAACCCGGTTCTGCATACTGATGCCCGGCGGGGCCGTTCGTAGCCTCGCCCTCGCTAACAGCATCACATCGGCCTTTCAGGTATCCCTTAGGAAGGCTTCGAACCATTATCTCACAATTAGTAAAGGCGAGGGATGGGAATTTGAAAAGACTGGTACAGGTTTCCCCAGTATATCCTTGGCTATAGATCGGAGAGCCTGGGACGAAGATACTGAGACCGTCAAACTCAGAGGCCAATCCGCTTCGGGGGCTCTGAGATGTTGATTTCTGAGAAGAATTTGATGCAAGGTTTGGTGGAGCCTTTCGTTGCGGGCGCGACGCATCTTTAGAGTTTTGCGGGAGTGCTAGAGCCGTAGAAGTCCGCTGGGTCGACTTGTCTCCCTCTCTTTTTTGGTCTGGCTCCGCCGGATTCTCGGCAAGCCACGTGCTCCTTGTTGTGACCCAGCTTTGTCGCTCCCTACTTTTCGAGCCATTGGATTCGAAGGACCGACTGGGTTTTTTGCCACTGCCTTTGCCGACATCATCATCGCCATTGCCGTCTTCATTGTCACCGTCGTCTTCATCATCGTCTTCATCGTCGTCTCCGTCATCTTCAACTTCGGGTTCGCAATCCTTATCACCGCAGGTTTTATCGACCTGTCGCTGCCAGACACCCGGCTCGCCGTCCATTTGGCAGCTTTTCGGTGTAGAACATTGAACATTTGGGTCCAGCTTTGTGTGGCCACACGTGAAGACTTCCTCAAGACGATAACACATTTTTACCGACTTTTTGACTCCCTCCTTCGAAGCTAGATCAATTGCAAGCTTCCAGTCGACCCGGACACCGTACCTCCACTGGCAAACCTTGAAGAGGCAATTGAACAACCTTGAAGGCTATTTCCGTTCCGCCAACCGCCAAGGCGGGAATCTAAATTAGCACCCAGTCAGCTCCCCGGCCTAAACCAAAATTATGGAAGTTCCGTACCAGCGTCCAAACGTCTTTCTTGTTCCTCAGGTCGCGTGTTCCCTCCTCCGATCTTACTTAATCGTCAACAAAAGCGCAATCCAATAATGCAATGGGAAGTATATTTTCTGGGTGAAAGGAAGGAGGTGAGTATAGTTGTGGGGGATAACAGGCGGCTGGAGATGTAGAGATGAATGCACTCCGAGGAAGCTCTTTACTGAACACAAAATGATGTTGGCCAACAGCAAAAAGCGAACGATTAATTCTATCGCCGGGGATCTACGTACTCGTATACATTGTGTGCGGTACCGGGCAGGCTACCCGTTTTCCATGGGAAACGAGGTTTTACCGCTGTCCCCCAAAGACAAACTTATATTTCAGTTGAAAGGGTCAAACTACCTTTTATGGCCTCCATTGCAGGACACCGCAGCAGGGATATGCTGAATCCACGGCTTGGGAGGCTACTCCTCTAAAGCTTCAGAGCAGGATGTCATATTACTGCATACTGTTGATGCCAATGGAATCTTCTAATTAATTGAAGCGAAGGTTTTCCGCTGTAGCTCTGAGGGTGCTATAGTATCTCAACAAGAAGGCCGGGGCCCCGCTCTAAGGGAAGTTCCCTTAAGGGGAATCATCGAAGCCCGGCGTCTATGACAAAAGAATGTGAAACAGGGTTGACAAAGTTAAAGCCATAATCAGCATGCATGATACCAACTTCTCACCACCAAAGTGCAAGGCCGTCGAATTTACGCTGGCCCTACCAATCCTCTCCGCCCCACTGAGAAGACGAACAGCTAATGCAGGTCCTCCACTCCCCAATGATACCCTCACAGCCTTCTTTGAAGCAGTGTATAACCCCAGTACCTTGCTGCCCTTCCAAAGCCGCTTTCAAAAGTTCCACTCCGAGCTCGCGGTATTCCCTGATTAAACCAAGGAAACAATCTTCCTTCATCAACTCGTCTTGCTGGACCATCGAAAGCATGAGACGAAAAACTCCCTTGTAGACGTATGATTGTCGTTCTTCCTCTGCCGTTAGCGAGAAAATCTTTTCCACAAGCTTGAAAAGCTTCGATCTATCTCGAAGGATGATTTCACAGCGTCCGGTCTCAAGCACTGCGTCGTACAAAGTCTTCTGCATGAGGCAATTGATTCCGAGGTCTTCGGCACACTCATACAAATTCATGAGGGTATCGAACTCTAGAGCCTCGAGATCTCCGGTATAGAGGTATCGGAGAACATGTTGCAGGATCTGGGGCTCCCAGCGTGGGATGGAAAGTTCGGTAGTTTGGGTGTCAGAGCAAGAAAATGAGAGGGAGGTGGAGTGCTCTGCTAGAATGAGGCGGTGGCATGGAATCCGGGAACGAGAGGCACCAGCAATTATAGTCACATCTGTAAACTTTGGGGATCGAAGCTGGCTATAAGTTTGGAATGTACCATTTTGGCTCTACTCATTAGCATATTCGTTCTCACAGGAAAACAAATGAGATATTTTATATCATTTTTGATATGTACAGGTTAGCACCTTAAAGTAGGCGTAGGAGTTAATATCACCTTTCCAAGCCAGGGTAGCAAGGTGCTTCAAATTTCGGGGCCATTTGTACGAATGCCCTGCAAGCAATTGCCCTGAGAAACGGCAAGCTCAAGCGTGACGAATCTAGGCGAGATTCCTCGTAAGCACCGTATGGAATGTTTGACCGAAAGTTTGATGAGAACTGCAGCTTTGATGTGATTGGAAGGCTTGAATCTCTTATAATTCAAATAAATGGAAGTCGCGAACTAGCTTGTGGGATTGGCTAGTCAGAACGTATTGGCCAATATTGGTGCCGTTATATCTACTGAGATCTCAAGAACAGTGGTTACCCCGAGCCATAGATCGACTATTTCGACGTATTTTCAGAGCCCTAAGGAGGGATTTATTCGCGAATATGTGCATAGATTGCCCCGGTGGCCATGGCCGGGTTACGAGAGAATAGATCCATCTCCAGAAATATATAAGCCCACTTATAAGTCGCAAAAAGTAAAATAAATATTATAAACAGAAGCCAAAGATCCACGTTACGATCCAGAGTCGAGTCAACCTCAAGATTTAAAAGCGGCGGCAAGACAACGCATTAATACCAAAAATACAACATCGCCAGCTGTCAATTTCAAGAGTACAGATCCTCACCATCGTCGGAGCACTCCTCCATCTTCTGCTTCTTTTTACTCGGGCCGCCCTCTTTATCATCATCACCACTCTCATCACTCTCCCCATCTTCGCCCTCGTCTTCGTCTTCGCGCTCGCGCTTACACTGGCCGGCGCCTAGCAGTGGTTGGCTGATCCCAGTCCATGCAACCTTGGGCCCGCCTTGGATTCGAGGGTAAGCGTCATTGTAAAGCTTTTCTACGGCATTCTCGGCATTCCAATCTTCGTTTGCGGACAAATGCGTGGCTAGTATTCCGGTTACTGCAGCCGCGGCTAAAGTTCAAAACGGAATATTAGCTCTGGGAACGAGAGCGCGTCGTAACGAACATAAACGAACGAACAAATCAATCTAGTCTCTCTCGGGCAATCGATAAACGGAGGCCAGCCAACTTTTCCCCTGAGTTACGGAATTGGGCTTACCATATTGTCCGCTACTGGTGATTGTATATCCTCCTCTTATGATATCCTGGTACGCGTTTCGCTTGAAAAACGGGACTTCAACGTACGACCCTACTGCGTAAACCTTAATATAGTCCGTTTCGATCTGCGACGCAAGTCGACCGACAGGATCTACGCTCCCCACAACGACCAAGTTTTTGTGGACGGAACCCCGCACCGCAGGCCAATCACAAATTTGTACTCCCTAGACAGCCGGCAGACATCAAGCTTGAATTAGACTGACCTTCCGTACGGCCCTTTAAAAAAAAAAAAAAAGGGGGGGGGGAACAGAGGATATGATGAGAAGGTAGGAAAACTTCGACATACTTTCCTGGCGTTGCCAGAACTCGTAACTACTACAACCTGTTCTTCCAGAAGGTCGGCTAGTGTATCATCAAGATACATTGACAGCCAGAATATCCGTATTATCTCGTAAGAAGTGCCCCCAGCAGCCACCCATCCGTCATAGGACGCCATCAAAGCTTCGTGAGGCGTACTCTTGTCTAGATATCCTTGGTAATTTTCATTCAGGTGCACTATAGCTCGATATTTCGGGTCTGCTTTCCTTTTTTCTAAGATGTGCTTCCTAATGGCCTCAAGCTGGTCCAGTAAGATAAACTCCTACCAATCCCAGGGTGCGCAAGTGACAGGTACTATCCAAACGTTCGCCTTTTTGGCCAATCCTGCCCTTCGACCAAGTATTTTCGATAAGACAGCGGTACCGGAGACAGGCTCCAGGGTTTTCGAGTCACAATCAATACCTTCCCTGTCCCCAAACACTGGATGTTTAAGCCAGCCTTTAATCCGACCTTCGCTTTTGATTGCTTGCGAAAATTCCTAAGGGTCCAATGCGAAATTAAGCGATTTGTAAAAGGATAGATATTGGCCGAACACCTCAAATATAGAATCCTAGATGGGATTGGGGAAATTTCGGACTTACTGGGTGGTTCGCTGCTTCTCCTAGGAACCCGGATCCCAGATAGTATATATTCACGCCTTCACCCTGGGAACTTTCTATCCGCGGCTTTTCCGGTGCCCCGATATTTTTGAACTGGTGCTCAACTGCGCGCGCGTGAGGGAGCGGAGGTGTAGCTAGCATTCGGACGTCGAAGGTGGCATCCTCAGCCAGAATTGCAGCGCGTTTTCGTAGCGACCAAGTCTTATGCGGCCCCGTATTTCCCCCCGTCGATGATACCGATAATTCGTGATTCGAATTGTTGAAATATAAAGCCGGTACGGTGGACGTTAGTCTCTTATGATCACTAGACCTCTTTTGCATACTATTGAGCATTGTCGTCGGGGTTTGCGCACCCGGCGAACTGAGGTACATTTGCGCCAATCTTTTCTCAAGATACGCGTTTTTGAGGATATGAAAATCGAGCATCAAACCACTTGAGATAATGTACATCTATTTTCGTCCGGTACGTGTCCATGACGAGTAATAACGGCTAAGTCAGTGATGGAGGTCCTCACATTTTGGAATCTATCAATCCCAATTAGATACCTTCGGGGCCTCAGGATTCAAGCTGATAGGTACACCTGCGAGACCAAGTGCACCCTACTGACACAATATCTAGCCCAGAGCGCACAGACATGTATACACCTTCAGAAAACTCAAGGTGGCCGGTCGCCTCTAGATCTGCTACGAAAAATAATGCGAAGGGAAGCGAAGTTGGAACTAGGGGGAAGGTCGAACTTACATTCTTCCTAAAGACCGCACTGTTTACACTGAGGAACTCTGCAAGTAAATCCACTCGTACCCCTTCAATAATGCAAAATGGCCTGTTTATGGGTGCTCCCTGTTGTGGCTTCAACGATGCGCAGTACGCCCTTGCCTGACCCTTCTTTTTAGGTTTTCTAAACCCATCGAAGACACCCTTGCCGAAGTAGTCTTTCAGTTCTTCGTCAAACTTTTCGAAGGTGGCCTTTCTTAGGTGCGGTTCCAGCGAAGCATTAAAAATTACAGCCAAACTGTCAATTTCGGATTTAGGAACCGCTGCATCTGTAAGCCCCATGCCATATTCGACCAGGACTTCTTTAATGTGTTTCATCTCGCTATCTGTATTACCCCTTTTTCCGATTGGGAGTGCTAGTGAAGACGTGAGTGTGCGATTCAGGGCCGATTCTATCTTCGCTGCTTCCAGCCCGTTACCATCCACTTGCGCTTGTTTGATTGCAAAACCAAGGGACAAGGGTACCGAGAATAAGCCAGCTAAAAGCGCAAATAGCTTTATCGTAATGATAAGGGATATCGGCATCATCTTGAATTAGGCTCGGGATGCACGTACGTATGTATACGTAGTCTAGCACCACGACGCTAGGATGTACCAGTGATGTGGGGATACGGATGTATGAGGTCCTATATATATATACATATCAGAAGTATATCCCTTTCTGGCAGATAGACCTATACCAATTTGATTCACGACGAATGGGAGCTCTGAACCAGCACTGCAGCAAGGCGGACGCCACCTCACTCCCAAAACCCTTTGTGATTGAATTGGCACAGCAAAAATAGGCCCACAATGTAGAGAAGGAATCGTAAGCAGGAATATAGCTCGTTGTAATTCAACCGCGCGTAACGTGTAACAGAACTATTATTAAAGGCTTCAGCCAACCACTCGCTTCATTGGGATGTTTGTCTACTCGAATTAACACCCAGTGCTATCTCGTTGCAATGGATCTCTAGTTGGTCAGTATTGATGTATCATCGAGCATTGCTGAGTATGAAACGCTCAAAGCCACGCCCAGCTAGTTGCGTGTGGGTTCATAACGCCGTTTTCCCACCGTAGATTATCCCAACGGTGATGTTTCCAATCTTCAAACCCCAGAAAATTCGAAATTCAAGCTTCTACAATTTCCATTTCACATTTCGGCTTCGCCCCAGTGCAACATGTTACCCTTGCTGCCCCACAGGATGTTGTGGCGAAAGTCGAGTTGGGGTCATGTAACGGCAAAATGCCGTCAACGTCGAAAATCAGGACATTGAGTTAATTACAGATATTTTAGACGTACCCTTGCTGGTACCCAATGGTATTATAAAACACAGCTTTATAACGTTTACTTAAATCCAACCAATGGCTATAGACGTTTCACAGCGCATACTGCCAAACCGTGGCTTAGGTATACAAATTTAGCGGTTAAAACCGCTATGCATATATGAGGCTTGACCCAACACGCCTATGCTTCGGCCAGCTCTGGTATACGAGACAATGCCTATGCCTCCAGATCCTAACCCCGCATAAAAGGAGTTTACACGTTTAACGTTTGTCTCAGTTCAGAACGCTCGAATGTGTTTATATAGGACGCAACCATAGCACCGACGGCGGTGCAATAGAGGAGGTCAAGCTGTACGCTAGCCCAGGGTCCGTTCAACCAACTTCGAGGTGCATCTGCCATTTCGAAATTTCTGGGATTACACGTATCAGGTTGGCCAAGGGGCTGATGGCTTGATTCGAGGCTAGGCTTGGGGTGTTAGCTTTAGTTCGGGCAACGGCTTCATGCGCCAACCCAACCTCATTTTGTGTTGCAACGTTGTATTTCGCGTACTGATGCGGCAAAGCAGATTCTTGCTAGAGCTTTCCCCAGACATCGCCTCTAACACTCCGGCTGTCGACTATTGCAGGAAAACAGCTTCCAAACCAGTGCGTTCTAGAGGGTAAAAAAAAGGGGCTTTCAGACGTATCTCCACTCGAGCAAACGCGTCGATATATGTTGCCCGTCAGTCGCCTGCTAGTCGCGAGGCGGTTGCTAGCCAGCAAAATGCGTTGTGTCGGTTTGACCAAGCAAAAAAAAAAGCCAAAAAAGAGAAGTGACCAATGAGCGATTCGAACGCCCAGCCTTTCGATTTCACGAACTTGTTATTTCAAAGTCCTCTGGAGTCGAACGCGCTACCGTTGCGCCAATCAGTCCTCAGTTGTTGGAATGTCTGATTCAAATTGCGTATATAACCCGTCCGACAAAGTGTCTCCGGAAATACTGGGAAAGAATGATACCAGGAGGAATGGCCAGGGAGATGGGAGCGATATATGCTCATAAACGAACTCCACCTAATTACTGTGTGTCCATCAACATCATAGAACTGCCCAAGCTCTTTTAGCTCTTAGACTATTTATTGCAGCTCTTCCGAGAGATATTGACAGGTTGTTGTGGCCAGAAAGGAAGACCTGTAAGGTTCACAAGAAGGCTTGGCATATGCCTCTACCCACCATGGGTACCAACTGCATCGGTAGATACAATTGTACAACTATATCAATGGAAAGTCGAATTCATGTATTTATGGAGCGGCATTGCCATGAATTTTAATTTGTGGGAAGGCTGGTGGTGCTAGTATGAATGCCGCATGCTGGCCTGACACTGCACAGAACATTTGAATACGCTGGGTTTCACCGGTAACATAGCGAGCTTCCAGGTGCCGCTTCCCTTTCTCATGCTACATGATGCTTGTGAACAATATCAATATCACTGGAATCATCTAGCAGGCGTCAATGCTGGCTACAATCCTCTTCTCGCCGGTTCCCTAAGTATAGTTCCAGATATAAAATTGAATTTATCATAATACAGCATGCCCACTTCTCCTGATTCATCTAGTTCCCTTCAATCACAAAATAACCCTAGATTTTAACAATTCCCTGGATCCAACGTTAACGGCGCATTATCACCTAAGTTCAAGTTGGTTTTTTTAGGAGCTTTTAGCATAACGCTTCAAGTAACTTGCCGGTTCCAAACAAACTCTCGTCTTTGCAATGGCTTCCGCTGCCGGCGAAGTAATCTTAGTACCAATCAATGTCTTCCTCAAGATATCCAAACACTTTGAGAAAATACGCAACGATATCTCTAAACAAGAATATTTCGGATACGCTCCAAGTACCACTTCCCAGTAAGTTTGGCATATCGATATATCACTGTAGCCCATCTAGAGCGGAACCCGGTATCTATAAATCTAACTTTGGTATTTGCAATACGTCCGCGATGGATAGTCTATGGCAAACATTTATCAACCAAGAATTCACAGACGTTGTCGTGAAAGTCGTCGCGCTGAATGGCGCCGTGTTTTCTATCGGGGCGCACCGTGTCGTCCTCGCCGCGATGACCGCCTTCAAAGACAAACTAAAAGCTGGAGACCAGACGATCGAACTTCATGGGGTCGATCTTAGGTGCTTTTTGCATCTAGTTGCGTTTGCGTACACCGGTGCAGCGGATGCCCTAGTGTTCGGGCAGGTATGCTTACCCGGATATAGTATTGAAGCTCACTCCCGCACGGCGAACGATGTTAGTGAAGACGCATATCGACATATTTCCACAAACCCAGAGCATGAAACTGGTGGAGAAGATGACGTCGACACAAACCCTTCTTCAAAAGTAGCCCCGCGCACGTGCACTGCCTCCATCGAAGAACAGCTGTTCCCTCTCAATCTCCTCATATCCGCTAAGAGATTTGAATTTGAAGCGCCGTACGATATTCTCTCCTGCCGATGGCCGCTATATGACCTTTATGAGTTCTACGAGTGCGACTGCTGTGGCGGAACTGGTTGTCCTATTGTGGCTCAAAACTTCAGTAGGGAAACCTGGTTGCAACATTTTACCTTAATTTACACAAACTTTACGAAAGACGAATTTCCGTACCAGGAATTGGTCGCTACTGCGGTGTCGGTGCTGCTTTACTCCGAGAACAATATGCACGAGGGTCTAAAAGTCGCTCTGAGAGAAGCACCGGATTTTGCGCAAGAAGTAGCGGCTCAAGTGAACCAGTCTATGGGGTGTTTAGATAATTCTTACTACCGCCAGATGCAACAGTGAGTTAATAAACTCCCCAGTCTTTATAGCCCGAGAAGCGAGTTCAAACAAATCTAATAAATTGTAGGAACGAAGAAAAGAAGGCAAAGTTAATGGCAATGTTGGCTCGGTTGACTTCGTGATGTGGTAATCTATCATGGATTAATTGAGAGCGGATTTACCATATAGCCACTCGGACATGTAGAAAGACTTGGAAGCTACCACGCGATAAAATATTATGAAGTTATAAGTAATGCTAGTTTTGCTCTATGCGCTGTAACTTTCCTTCACTCCATGAATGTAGCATTTAAAAGACAATCTTTGTAATTGAATTTAACTGGCTTCCTATCGCTCCCGCAAGTCCTTCATTACTCGCATGTATGATAGAAAAGAAAATCAAAACCCAGTCGCTTTATAATTTACAGCTTTTCAGAAAAGAAGGAATATCCCCCATAGCCCTACCTGAGATTCAGGGCAGTTATAAATAAGACCAACGCATAAAATCGCAAAAAAAATACAGCGGCCAATTCCTATTCGGGATGCCTCGAAAAAAAAAAAAGAGAATCTACAACAAGACGGATTCGCCTGTGGTCACCCACCAGACTACTAGCGTTTCGATAAGAAGCTTAAGTAAGGCAGAGCGGACGGGATACCCTGAGTTCTTCTTTCTGTGGTCGTAGATATTCGTTTATGTATGCTATGGGATCAAATGCCCTGCCCGGGTAGTGTTCCTTGAGTGGCAGGGAAGAATTTTCACCGAGGTAACCAAAATTCGACCTAGACAAGAAACCCGCGAATGATACCCTACAGAACATTCGCGAAAAGTTATTTCGTCAAAGCAAGGCCCAGAAAAAATAATCCACAAATTAAACTAGGAGCCGATTAATCTTTTTCAAGATTTGCATACAGGAGAACGAGATAGAACACGCTTACGAGCGTTCTCTAAATCTAACACAAAATTGGATCCTCCCGCTAAAAAAAATATGGAACCGAGAAGCAAAAAGGAATGAATCTACAACAAGACCGATTCGCCTGTGGTCACCCACCAGACTACTAAGATCTCGGTAAGAGGCTTGAGTAAGGCAGAGCGAACGGGATACCCTATGTTCCTCTTCCTTTGGTCGTAGATATTAACGTCCTATAGGAAAGGTTTCAAGTCTTGTTCGTGGGTCGAGCAGGGAAGAATTTTTTTCGCCAAGAGCTTTTGGCAAGATAGGAAGGTGGGTCTTCCTGATTGTATTTTGATGTTTTCGATTGGTCGCTTTTTAAGACCGGACGAAGATGGGATCCTAAATCTCGATACACGCCTTAATAAGCATTATACAAAAGCTTAGAATCTAGAAACCGTCGTATACTAGGAGACGTAGTCTGGGATCGGACATAAGTTGAGCTACGGCAGCTCTTACGTTTTGCGTTGTAGACGCACAAAATCCAACATAGTCGTCCGGATTAGGTTTAGCGCTGTTGTTTTGTGCAGTCGGTTAAAATTGCCTTCCTGAATTGCAGGCTTCAACTTAGCAACGTTGACCGCAGCTGGGTGCGCCATGGGCTTGCATTGCTTTTCGAAAATTTCGTTTACTGACGCAAATCGACTAAAAATACAAGAACTTAAGACTACACACGGAGGGGCACAGGAATCAATATCTACGGCGAGGTGTGAGGATTACTAGAATCACTGGCACTATGTATGTATGATCTTTACTATACTTGACCCTTACGAGTGAAGATCGCCTGACCGGATCGATTGTCGAGTGGGATGCCAGGAAATAAGTGAATCGTGATCTATACTCAAATATTTGCCCACCGTAATGAAATAGCATAGAGTAATGTTGCTTCAGGAGCAGGCGGGATATGGATCAAATGGCCGCAGGTGTCTGCGCCCACGCCATATGCATCCTCTCGTGGGTCCGGATCCCACATGTTAGAAACATGTAGATGTCGCTTGTGCAACCGCAGCACGGAGCCTCTCTATGCGTACCCTTGTAATCTAAGGCTATCTTGACCCCCTCCTAGCTCCACGAGACCGGCGTGCGAGGCCGCGTCGAAGAACCGACATACGCCATGAGATTTGAATCAGCATGGGCGCCTGTGCTCCTCCTCCTCCCCTTCACCATAGCTAAAGACCCCCCGCCCCTCTAACCCCCTACGTTAACACCGGCAAGGTCCGAAAACCAACCCATGATTTCATCGTCCCCCTCGAAAAATGGCGCGAATACGAAATCTCCATCCGTCCGAAACTGAGAAAACTCGGTGAGGAAATCGATTTCTTCGGCGAAGTTCGCAAGTCTATATGTCCCCTGGATCGAATACCGATGATAGATGGGGAGCTAGATTGGTATGGTGTCGATACCCCCGATCGAGAGAGTCTAGCTTGGTTATTAAGAGGTCTTCGCCATGCCGCCTCGGAACTCGACAAATTCGTCAACGTGCTAAAACACTCCGAAAAAAACCCGCAAGATGATAACATCACAATCCGTCGAAATAAAGCAATGATAATAAAAGAATTTTCCTTACCGCCCGACCTCCCCGACGCCATTAATCATGCGGAGACCGTATTGAACGTATTGAAGAAGCTTTACGTCATCGGCAGCAGGTTCGCGCTGTTCTATGGGGAAATAGAACAGTACCTCTCGGAACCAGGCGTACCGCAACCGATAGATTACTCAAAATATACAAACAAGGAGGCACAAATGCTAAGATCCCACCGTGAGCCAGTACTGCTGGACTGGGCGACCACAACTCTCGTCGGCCTGGGTCCGAATAACGACCAAACCACCCGTCGAGTATCGGTAGACGTAGTATCTCAGCGCGATCGACTCATCGAAATAGGAGAACAACTCTCAGCGCTGGTGAAAGTTTCCGAATCACTTTACTTTCCCAGGGACATAGCCATGGCGGTGGGGCTCTACTCCCCCAGTTGGTCCACACTACTAACCCCAACCGTCGACTACGATACGGACTACTTCGAGCGTCCTACCCCACCAGTGGATGAGAAACCATACTTTGGGTTTCAAGAACTCCTGGGTGCGCTGGAAGCATGGTATGGCTGCTGGCAGACTCCGTATTTCAACGTCCTAAAAGCCATGACCGATATTCCGCTTTTCCCCGGGGTAGAAGGCGGGTTTGACCAAAAACTGATGGAAGACCCATTGTCGATTGACGATAATGCTTATGTGACGGAGTTGCTGAAGCTGGCGTTACAAGGTGCGGTGGTTAGCAAGGAATTCCCGTCGGCGGACGGGGGGAACATTGGAACCCCTGTTATTCCTAACGATATGATTCTGGAAAATGAAGGTGACGGTGGTGTCGAATTCGAGGATTATTATTTTGAGAAGGATGTGCAGGAATATACTAGGCAGAATAGGGAGGGAGTCGCACCAGTGAGAGGGCGGGGAGCGGTGAATGAGGGTAGAATAGAGGAAGCTATTAGCAAGAGTGCTAGCAATGATATGGAGGAGGAGCTTGACCAAGATTTTAGTCCAAAAGAGGTAGAGATATATATCTCGGAGGACGAAGTTATCTCAGCCGATGGAAATAGTGATATTGTTGCCAGCGCTAGTATCGACCAAGGTGGGCGGGTAGCCGGCAATTAGATGGAAGAAGAAGTTCTAGACGCATAGCAGCCGTAGATTACATTCCTACAAGTTGCATAATCCGATTACTAGTATCAGCGCCCCAAGTTGACAGACGTTTCCTCGGGTTGTTTGCGTACGAGTAAGTCCGGGATAACATCAACCTACAAACTGCGGTCCCATAGCGTCGGAGACACCATTAACAAAGGATAAGGCACTATAGTCTAGAATTGGAGGAAATTAAAATTAAATATCAGCGTGCCATTGTCGTTGTCATTATCATATCATATATCGTGCCTACATCCCTCACTCCCATAGTATCTCGGTAACGCCTTTGCCCCCCCGGTACGCCGATCCATGCAATGCTCTAATATTACACGCGCTGTTAAACATTCAATCATAAAGGAAACGTTATTTGAACAAGAAAGTGTAAAAACATGAAAAGAGAATTTCACAAACGCCCCCCGCCAACTCCAGTTGTTTCCTGCGAGAGAGGTGTTATACTTTTGATATCATATTTAAACTTTGGAAGCTGTAGCAACAAAAGCCATCGATCCAGCAGCATGGGGAGCTGCAACAAGCCCAGAAACTCGGGAGCCAATGCCGTACGGGATGGGCCCAGAGACGAGTGGGTTGGTATAGGGACCGACTTGAGGTTGATAGAACCGTCGCCCATGGTTGTTGTGGTATGAATTGTTGAAGCGATTGTTCGGGGTCTTAGATTGGTGGCGGTTGTTGATATGATGGTAGCTCCTGAGTTTGGCCATTGGTGGCGTGAAGGAGCGCTCTTGTGGTGTTTGCGGGGTAAATCTCCCAGGGGCGGATGGGTGGTAGCCACGCTGGAAATGTTGGACGGGTGGGGTATAGTGTCGAGTAGGCGCTGGAGGAGTGAAGCCTCGTTGCTGGCCTTGAGGAGGGTAAAACATATGAGGGGATGTGCTGGTGGTTTGGAACGGGACGACGAAGTTTTTAGGCAGTGGTTCTGGGACCTTGAGATAAGGGCCTTGGGCATCTGGGGCTGGAGTGGAGACCTTTGATGGGAGGCTGCTGGACGGGCTACGAGAAGCATTTTCGGACAAAGACTGAGATGGAGTTCCGGACGCAGGCCCGCAGATTTTGCCGATTGAGCGGGCATAGGGATCTTCTTCGGTGACTCCTGGGGTTGTTGGGAAGCTAGAGGCAGTGGGTGATCCTTCGGTGATGACCTCCTCACCGTCCTCCTCGTACTTTTCGAAGAGTAAAGGGAGTATAGCCAATGGTGGAAGCTCAGTAAGCAACCCAGATGTAGAGGTTTCCGCGGTGGGATTATTGGTCGAGGGGGATACAGTTATGCCTGGAAGCGGGATGCTGGGGACGAAGTCCTTCGTAGGGTCGAATTTTAGCTTGTAAGGAGTCTTTTTTCCGACGACAAGGTCGGTGGGTGCTTTGGCTCCTCCTGGTGCAAGTGGGAGGGCCGGAAAATCAGTCTGCGAGAGGTATCCTGGGCCCATATACCCCGTCTTCATGTCGACTTTGTCGGCATTTTTGGCCATCCACTCTCCACTCAAGTATAGCCAGCTTTCATCACCTTCGGGTCCGATATGTCCATAGCCTTGCAAACCAGTTTCCATGGCGGTTTGCAAGCGACCCATTTCGCCACCAGACTTGGCGTCATCTATGATTTCGGAAATGATGTGGTCGAGAAAGGTCTCACCAGGCTGAGGGACATATGGCGGGACAATACCGTTAGGCATCTTGCCGTTCCTCTGGCGGCTTTGGTGCTTTTGCTGATGAGCATCAGCGTGTTTGAGATGGCGGGCAGCGACGTGGACTTCCCTTCCGATGGTGACGGTGGATTCATCCTTGCCGTTTTCCTTGGCTTCACGCACAAGTCTCTTGTTTTCGGCGTCCTTGACTTGATTGTCAACTATCTCACGCCAGGCTTGACACTTGGCACGGTTCTCAGGAGTGAGGTGGTCCTGTGGGACAGCGGCCCCGCGAGAGAGCTTAAGGGCTCTGTCACATTCCGGGCAAACGGTGTTGCGATGTGGCAGACGGGAGAATGCATGGCAGAGGCACTCCTTAGTGTGAGACCTAGCACGAAAGTAGAGAAGGGAGCGGTCATGACCACACTGCCACGTTTTCACCAAGATATACGTTAGCTGAGACCTAGTGAGACCATGAAGTGCAATGTGATTATTATGGACAACAGTGTAGGTAACACAAGGGACGATGAAACACAGCTCCACAGGAAGCTACTAAGAGGTGACTAGGAGGTTAGCAGGGGAAGAGGAGTATGCACATACACCTGTATAGAGAACAAACTGGTAGCACATAGTGAGAAGGATACCAACTGACGAGGAGAAGTAGACAGGAAGGTAAGACGATGAGACGGATGGTAAGGATGAATTGATGAGGAGGTGATGACGCTGGTGGTAGGTGATGATGATGATGGTGATAGTGGTGATGATGGTAGATGGGCGGAGGTTGGATGAGGTTGGATGGTGTTGACGTGGATGTGATGGCAAGAGATAGTGAGAGTGAGAGTGAGAGAGAGAGGGCGTGTATGTATGTGAGAGAGAGATGCAGCCAGCCGAGAGCTCCAACTCATGAGGCCCCTAGCAGAGCCCCCAGCTCCCCTGTTGCTCTCTTGTTTTATTGCATTGGCGTATTCCCCCTTCCAGCTAGCAACCACAGCTATACATATGACTCTTTTTTCCCCCCACCACGATAGCCATATGATATTTGCATCCATGTTCATAGTTATAGTTACGATATAATGACACAAACGGTCAGACCCGAGAAGCCACTGATGAGTCTCAATAATAAGATTCAATCGATTGGAGTTGAGGTTCATGAGAACGGATATAAGGACTACTTTCGTGATAGAGTATAGTAGTGGTAACGGGTCCATGGCACCGGAACTTACTGCGCGACATACGTGGCGACGTTGACCCTCGAAGCCAGCCCTGTGTAACGTGAAGCACGTCTGCACGTATTCGGCAAGGCTTGACGGGTGCGTGCTTGTGTAATCCTGCCATGGTAACACAGGAATACCATTTTCACGATAACGCCAACAATACTTCGTGTAACAGCTATACTAGTACTAAGCATCTGAACTGCTCCGATACGACGGGATCTGTCCGCCCCCATCTTAGTATTGGGACGCATACAGGCAGTAACACCAGTGTTCAAGCCGTGTAGCCGGGCTCAGTAGGTGAGCTGGCAGAGAAAATATCCTTGCAAAAGGAGGATTAAGGGAATTTGGATGACACAATGGTCGAGTCCCGGCCGGATCGCAACTCCAGACTAGAGTCCCAAGACACAGGAGTTCTGAGACCTCGAGAGGGTGAGGGGTTAAGCCAATATTACGGTGCACGTCCAAATCCACGGCCAACATGGAGCCATCTGAGACGATTACATGAACTATAGCTAATTGCATTTCTGACCATTCGGTGGCGCCAGAAGTTATATAAACGGCCCACTCCCCCCTCCTTCAGAACATTCTCATAATACAATGCCACATCACAATACGCGGCCATCACCTCCTCGCTACTACTTCTCTCACTTCTACTACTTCTCGTACTTCTTTCATTTCTTACAATACTCATCTGAAGAATACCAACCCTCTTTAGAGCATTCTTGTCGATCGGCGTCTTCAAGCCTCGCTCCTTTATCTCTTTGGGAAATTTTGGGCAACTAAGTCTTTGTTCGGGACTGGCGCCCGATAGCTACACAACGGTGCGCGGTGACCCTCTTTGGGACCGTCACATATCCTTTCCCGTAACAGCAGCGGGTCTGGCATTGAGCGACCAAAATCGACCAATTTCTATATTCACTTAGATTGCGGCTTCCGCTCCCCCCTCCCCCTGGGGGGCGCAACTACGCATACGTCGAACATACTCAATAGAGCTCTTTGCCACGGATTGAACGACCACTAGTTTCGAGCTGGTCTCGGGTGACTCTCGGCAGTGATCGTTTCAAGCTAGTCTGGGGGTATCACTCGACTCCCTGCCTAGTTTGGGGCTCCCTGCCCTCTCGCTTTACGACTCCTTTTGGTTAGTCTAGATCCAAAGCCATAAAATATATTATGTGAGGGAGGATACAATCAGCAATCTGGAGAAGTCCATACCGCGAACCGCGATCACGGCGGCGGAATATTTAGTCATCCGCAATGAAACCATGTCCCAAACATGCCCCATGGTCCCGCCGAGTCGGCTGTCTGGCCGAGGGCAGGGTTCGGGATCCCGATACATCTCCATCGTTTCAGCGAAAATTGAGACAAGTGAAAGCTACAATAATTGCTGAAAGAGCACCGGCTCGGAATTTATGATACCCAGGGTATGTTCGAACAGGGCACCAAAGCCTGCAGAGGGGTGTCGGTCCCAGCAAAAAGGCGGCGAGGCTTTATCGCCGATATCCTATTTTCCCAGACCTTATTCTCGCGAACAACGGAAGATGGAGTTTCAATTGTGTTCACCGAAAATCCATAAAGATCATTAACCGTTTCAATCGTAATGCGGAGTTGACGCCCGGGAGGACTCAGAAGGCACTTCAGACAGTGCGTAATGCACCGTGGGCGCCCCGCGATTACGACTCCCGGCGCCATAGTTACGACTTTAAAAAATAAAGCCCTCGGATTCAGATCAGGCTTTCGGCTGGGCGACGAGAAAGTAGTCCCGACGGTAGACATCGGCTCTCGGATACGCAGTTCGACTTACCCTTGCATGCAAGGCGCGACATGCAGGGGATGACCTATGGCCAATTTGCGAAGCCGCCAAAGCGAATTGGTGTTCGGCGCTTATACCATTAGTACCAAGAATATCTTTTGAATCTTTTCCAGAACGGAATTTGCGACTTCGGGTGCTTGATAAGGGCATCCGTTGACTATGCATCTTTACTACGATACACCAATACCATCAAGACGTCACATAAAGGTCAGATATTCGGAACGATATTATGACGGGTTGAGATATCCGGTGTTATGGGTGCGTTAAGCGGACAAGAAGTAGACGATACAGGCCCATACGAAATCGAAACAATATAAGGGACCTTTCTCAGTGTCCGCATACGCTACAGAAAAGCGGCTCCAGATATGCACAAAATTTGGAAATTTGTCGACGTTGAGGGAACGATATGGGCGGAGGTCAGGTACTGTTTTATTTTGGATGTGGTACTTGATCAATATTCCCGTGGATTAAGAGGCATGAGTAGGAGGCTTTTCAGAAATCTGGTCAGCAGCGTCCCTGAAACGAAGCCCCAGGTCCCTCTTTCAATAAAGATCCAAGCCAATACTTTCGGGCTTTGGCCAAGCTGGCCGCGACGGGGATTCTGGCGGAGCAAGAGTTATTTAGGCTGTCGCGATGAACCGGCGACAATGGGCTCAGTGATGGTTTAGAAGTAGAATCCGGCATTTAAGATATTCAGCACTCTACCTGAGCAGGAATACCATACGATAATGAGGCGCATTTCGGGATCTCGAGACCCGAGATACGCTCCACGATGCAAATTATTTAAAAAGACGCCTCGGAGCTCGGTGGTTAAAAATAATTGATCGCGGCAAATAAGAATAGTTGTACAGCAGCTACTCCCACTATCGCCTCAGCAGAAAGAGGCGGAATGGCATCTTTTTAGATTTTTTGTTACAAATGAAAGGTCGAAACCTATAGACACGCCGGTAACTTAAACCCTCGAGGCGTGAAAAACGACAGTGGCACGACTGGTCGATCCTCTCTTCTTAAGGGATGATCTACGCACTACCTAATAGGTGTTACATGCATTTGAGCGCCCAGCTTTGGAGACATATTGTCGCTCAATTCAATCGCTAGCTAGACATGCCAACAAGACGATTTCGTCGGCACTGAAGAAAGTTGGGTTTGGCACGGACTCTTGAAAGACAAATCTTTCAATTAAAAACACCCAGAGGCTATACACGGGCCGTTTGATATTATCTAATATATAACAAGGGACCGTGGGATAGCCAAACAATATCTTTTAGAGTTTCTACGGGCTGGCATGTGGGAGTGCCTTCGCAGCAGCAACTACGGTCTGCGGGGTTCCTTTGTAGACCTGCTTTGGTCCGAGCGGGCGAAATTCAAAGAAAAGAGGACATGTCCTCACGTGTACCAACCTTTTCGACCTCGAAACAACTGGAACGGGATTTACCTGGTCTCGCGGCAAAGTGCAGACAAAGTAGTCTCTGGGGCGCCCCCTGTTGCCCATCTGTGCTTTGAAAAACACTGCCTGCCATAAAGGCCGGCCGGAAAAAGAGTAGGGGGTCCTTCTAAATATATCGGTGTCGTCAACCGGTCAGGGAGGCCCTGAGGATTAAGCCGAATGTGCTGGATCGCCCCGTTTGAAGCGCCGAAGAGGACCTATGGTATAGACAACCTCTATATGCATGTGGAAGGAACTTCATGAGGTGTTCTGAGCTGAGCACTCCAGAACATACCTAATGGGTTTGGAAACTCTGAGCAGGCATGGAAATTTGCGGATGCTAAGGGTGCGTTGATTGAAGGACGTCTGGAATACGATCTGTCGAATTTTATGTAGCAAAGGAGTCAGCGTGATTGTTAGACCAGGTTTTCAAGGTGATCGCCTACAGTTCATTCGGGAACAATATACGCCGCGGCAGACGCCATTCTACGAAATGCGATCGATCTCCATGGTTTACCAGGGCTATCGGCTTGCTATCTCCCCTGAACGAGTACTAAGATGTGATGGGTTTTTGGCAACCTATCATGATATCAAGCGGGTCGAATGCCCACATAGTTATCAAATTCGAGCTTCTTGTCATCAGAACGGGACGTTTGGATAGACGGGAATGAGTTTCTGGCCGGTCGACCGCATCCCAAATCTTCCCTAGAAAGCCTGGCAGGAAACGAAAAGCCGACACAAAGTCCAACTTCCATGCTTCCCACAATGACATCTTCGTAAAACGAGTTTGCGAGAAAGAAGTCCCTCGATTTATAAAACTGGTTTCTGATTAAAGCATACACTCCCCATGGAGCATTTGGGAATCAACCAGAATAGATATGACTTCGCTCCATATTGGCGAATTCCCAACTTTCTGGTCCGGGCTTTGTTCGAAAAATAATTGCTTGATTGCGCTGCATCAGCGGCGCGGGGACGGAATCGAAAGCTGTTGATCTTTATTAGTTCCGGGGTCTTTGGGCCCTTCTCCCTGGCCGGCCTACATGGACTTGAGATTCCGCGCGACTCCGGAGCCTCATGAAATACATTGTCAAACTCTTGTTGCTTGCGTCCAGATATCGAATTATACGGAGCTGCCATTGGGCATAGGTTGCGGCTACTGGGTAATTCCCCGCTGCGCTACCTAAAAGTACATAAAAGAAAGGTTCGAACTGGTCTCGTAACAACACGAAGTCCAGTTAGAACCGAATCCTGGTGGATTTGTACCACGAAGGCGTACAAGTTAACATATTTGCCTGTGGCGAACGAGCGCGAACTTGTCTACCTGTTGATGCCGAACGGTCAAATTTACCCGCTATCTGTCAATGGATCCAGGTCCATCACGCAACGTCATAAAGAGGTCCGAACAATAGACATGTGGATCCAGCGAAACGGTTGAAAGCGTTTCAAGGTCGTCTAAACCTCTGCGCTATGAACAGTCTAGAAGTTTTCCCCGATGCGACCGTGGACCCAGTATCTAACATCCAGTGCCAGATCTAATTATAAATTCACTATGACTCTACTGGAAATCAGTCTAGGCCACCAACAGGTTTTCGGGGACAACCTAAGACAATCCACCCCGCGAGCTGCGGTAACCACAGCGAATACAGCGAGAAAAACTACGCGAACTTGGGTGCCTACTGATCTGCATCGCACGAAAACCACATCAATGGGCTACTCGAGCCAGTTGGACACCTGTCCGCGTCTTGACAACATGTACAAATTTAACAGAGGCGTTTCCCCAATCAACTTTGCGCAATCTGGCGAAGCGATGAGAGGATTTACCAAACTATCGACATCAGTACCAATGCAATAGCCTTGTTATCCGATTTCAGAGAAACAGTAATCGGGGCTATCGCGGCCTTCTACCGTTCTTTTGATAGCCTCAAATTACCGTGGGTGCAAGATCCTTTACATGACGCACCTAGCCGTGAACTAGCAGAACCATTTCGACTACTACTGCGCGGTATCGTTGGCTTTAAAGCACTTAACCCAGACGGATACAAACATTATATGTGGTCCTTCGGTGCTGCTGAAATAAACCCAGCGCAAATTTAAAGCGGGGAGGAAAGACAAAATTTTGTCCAGGTCTTGGGAATAGTAGACATTCTCGTTACCAGCTGGACAAAAACACTTTATGTTTTCCCGCGCAATTATATACAAATGTCTTTTTCCGGTGTGGGGGCAAAATTTGGAAGCCCAACAAATGGAAACTATAGAGCTCTTCTGAGGGGAACAGCCAGCACAGCGAAAACCCGGCCGATATGCCTACCGATAATTGAGTACAGCCAGACTTCCGACCAAAGTTTTTCGGGGTCGATAGCGTGTATCGAGTCAACGAAACAACTCATCGGACTTATTTTTCCTCCCTACGTTCGAATCGGTGGGATCGGGAGACCTTCGAAATATTCGACTCTTCCGCACATACGCGCCAGCCCAGCGGAAATATGAACCATTGGTATTCGTCCGCGCGTTGGGGATTGTGAATCCCCATGCCAGCCACGGCGGCCGCTCGATGAATATGTTCCTGTGGGTTTCAATTTTCAAGTCACTTTTTTCACCTGGGGTATATACATCACAGTACATATATACTTATATATCTGGCCTCGAGACTATCTATATACATTTGTATTTTGATAGGGCAACTTGTGCTTAGTGATCTATCAAACTATAATAGCGCTATAGCGATAGTCAGACCAGAAATTTAAAACGCGGCCAAGCATTCCTGCGACAAGATCGGGGGGCATAAATCATTCAGTGGATTTATAAGACTCTTCATACGCGCGGAATGGTCTCCGGATGTGACATAATGTGTGATTTCTCTACAAAGATTTATCATTTGTGGATCACACACCGACGAGCGGGTCCGTGTCCTTCTCCTAGAGGTGTCCATTCTGTAATGATGGGGCGTTCTGCATTTATCGAATCAATACCGGAAGGTGGAACAAATTTATAATGTGCGCCTTTTCAAACCCGGGGCGCTCAACTACTTCAGCACTTCATGGTTCTTCGGCGATTTCATGGGAACTGGTACCGCGAGACCAATCGGGACCGTTGATTTTGACCCACCGCGACGGGTTTCTAATATTCTGGAAATACAGTCGAATTGGGACAGAGGCCATCAAAGCTGGTCGAGTACATTCCCGAAATAAAATCACAAATCTCTAGCGCTGATAGGTCGAATTTCCAGGATCCGTGCCTGCTCACGTTTTGTGAGCTAGTCAGTATCTCGCAGTTCTTCGGGGACTTCATAGGGACGGTTTCTTTCGACGCGCGGGAAAGGCCCAAGGAACGACCGAGCGTTTGTATTTTGTAATGGGACAAAACCCCTCAAGAATAATGGAATACTGCCGACTGATGTCCGCGTCCTGCACAATCGGGGCGGTTAAGTCTCAGCGGTGTTTCTTGTTGCCACAACTTTATAGATTCTCTCAAGAGTTGTGCCGGCTACGTATACGAGGCCCCAGACTGGCCAGAACAGAAGATCTTACCTGAGGCGGTTCACAGTCAAGCGGGCAGAAATGCCACATATGTGCACAATGCCTAAAGGATTGTTTTGAATGTGGCCTTTCAAAAAATGGATAGCACACCAAGTGTCGGAGTGCAGAACGCCTATTGGCGAGGTATATCGCCTGTCGACATCAAAAATGACTCTCGGGGGGCTATAAATGCTCTAGGGGCAGTATCAGCCCGCGGGCGATCAAGTCATTCCACGAGGTTTCCCTTTGGATAGACCACAAGGTTATTTACCCGTGGCCGAAGAGCTAGGAACGGCTTCGGAGGCCAGGAAACTAGGCAGCCAGCCCCGAACTTGGAAAGCAGGTACTAGGTGTCAACGATTCAAGGCACCTGTGCCCTGGGTGATGCTTGCTTTCCAAAAGCAACATTACACCCTTGTCAAGATATAGAACTCGGCAGACGTGCCGGTGGGTGGGGGCCTGATATATGCATACATACGACTAAAAAGCGGAAAGCCGTGAACTCGCGGGACACTTTTCGTCCCGTCAAATTCTGCAAAATCTGTAGCTTGCTCCACCAAACTTCTTTGACCGGGTAGAGGGGCCAGAAACATTTCTACATTATATGCGGGCCCCGGACGCCGGCTGCGCAAATTTCCAATCCCCAATATACTTGTACCAAAATTCCTAGGAGGAATGATATTTCCGGAGAACGCTCTAACTTGTTCCAACCAAGAAAGAAACCGGGAATTCACCGACCGGGACGAGATCGAGAAAATAATAACAACTCTCATGCATCGAACAGCCGGATAACACAGGCTCTGTACTGCGCTCAACGAAACCCGCATTCCCATGCCACCGATGTTTGAAACCCGACCAAAACGTAGATATATGACTGAAGTGTAAAGATACGGTGGAGATTCGTCTCGGTGGAGATATATTAGTACACTTACTGTTCGGCAAGAACCAATGTAGCATGAAAGAAATAGCGGTGGCGGTTGGCTATTGTAACTCAACTTATAACGTTAACATCTTAATATATCAATACTTCATATATTTTAATCCTAAAAACAACAGCGCTAAGCGGAGCTAGCCAGCGAATTTCTATTTAAGTAGAGAGCGGCGTGCACAATCTCCAGTGTTTGGCTTCAAGGCTTTAACACCGAAGCTCAACATGGCTTATGGGCGCGGGTATCCCAATTTCCATCTACCAAAAGCAGCTTCGGTTAGAAGTACGTCAGAACGCCTTATTTCAGCTTAGAAAATCTGTTCACATTAGCCGGTAGCTTAGCTTTGCTTGACACATCATAACCCCATGATTTCCGGTCCACTCCGCGAGGCTACGGAGACTTCTTTGTCGGCAAATGGAGCCGCCTTCGGGATGTAACCTACAACTTTTACAAATGGGGTATCGAGTGGTGATACAAATGTGTGTGGCTTGACGCCACATCCGTTTACAGTCGAAACGGGCTTCCCAGCCTTCTGCGGGTCTTCTATTTACAGTTACACCCCAGATTGTGGTTAGCCCAAATACATTTGTTTCGAGTTTTGCAGATTTATGCCAAACGTCGGTATCGTGGAGGCGGACTTGGTGAATATGTAGCAATGCTTGAAGTATTTATACCCCGATGTTATCCACTTTCGTTCTAGGTATCTTTATCATTCCACTTAATACCTACCTCAAGACCCGCATCATAGACACATATTAAATTCCTATACTATTCGCCTTATTCAATTCACAATGAAGTCCGCTGCAGGCCTCTCGCTTCTTTGGTATGCATACCACAACCTCTTTCCAAAACGCTAAATGTGAAACCAACGTCTAACTAATTTATCTAGCATACTTGCAATCCCGGCTCTAGCAAAAGATGACGCCTCCAAAGCCACCAGCGCAAGCTGTGCGAACTTCACAGCCCTCGGTGGACCTCTCGGCAACTTCTGCCCCCTCTACGAATCAAACTCCTGTTGTTCATGGATCTGCCACGGCCCAGGCGGTCAACCTGGTGCATGTGCTCAATCTTCCATCTCAGGCGTAGGATGCACGCAGTGCAGTACCCTCGCCCCTGCACCAACCTGTTCATCAACCGCAAAATCCACAGCAAAAGCAGGTCTGGACCTCGACAGCTGCGGTAAAAGCTGGGACCCATGTTGTGCATACGTCTGCAGGGAGAATAACTCGGCGAGCACATCGGTGCCGGTACTTTGTGTCGCTTCACCGACGCCAGGGATGTGGTGTTTGGAATGTCCGGACCGCCCGACAGGGTCGCTGCCTGCGCCTTCAAATGCGGTTTCGACTTCTACCGCTGGCGGAGATTATGCCACGTCTACGGATAAGGTCACTCCGAGTGGTACCAAGGGTTCTGGAAACGGGACTGAAACTGGGGTGCCACAACCTACTTATAGCTCCGCGGGCGATGCGAGCGTGTCATTGGGCCTAGGCGCTTTGGCTGCCGGGCTGATCCTTACTTTGATGTTGTAAGGCGCTGGTGGTGTATATGAGGTCGACTACTCTCGGTGCGGTCTAAGCATGAGGACGAGACACATATGGGCGTCGCTATCTTAATTACAAACAGTGTAACTATAGTAGATCGTGTAGATTAGACGAATAAATTATACTTGGAATCTGATCATCTCGTCCAACGGGTAAACGAACATAAAGGCTTTCTTAGTTAATACACCCCTTCGAATTTTCGTTGGATCAAGATTCATATTAACCTAGTAGGGGAACATTCGGTTTCGAAGTTTCTATTTCAGCCATGCGACATAGTTTAAAGTCGTCTTGGCCCCTGAAGCCAAATTAAGTCTATCCAAATGACCATATGAATCAATAACATTTATTATACAAGCTTTAACATAAAATATCAACCAGAATCCGCCATTGAAACCGAGTCCGAAATATTCTTCTCGTCGGGCTAATCCATTTGAGGTTCTCCGGTCTCTTCCCCATGAGCTTCTTCACCAGTTTCACCCTGGGTTCCTTTTGAAACACCATCTCGTTTCTCCCAGCTAACTGGTGGCCCGTTCTCAATTTTATATAGCTCGTCAAGATCCTGTTCTTCCAGTCTAATATCGTCCATGGTACCAACAACAGCATTTGGGGGTGTTGGAAAATTATTAAAATCGCCTTCAGGGTTGCCATTCTACCATCATAACTACATCAGCCCTGCCGGCCCCCGAACGATAAGTGATGAGATGCACACACCATTTTTCCAAACCTATAGTCTGAAATTTCCAATATCGACTTGAGTATGCGCGCATACTCTCTCTCCATTTCTCCAATAGCTTGTTCCCACTTTTTACGATAGAAACTTGCGTCGGTGTGATAGCGCGTACACGGCGGGCAGAGCCCCGTTAGAATGGTCGTGGCTTGAAGTGTTGGACAGGTACACTGCTCTGTTTCTGAGGTTCGTGATAAGAGGATTTGATTGTGCGTGCAGCACTAGATATGTATTATTAGAGATCGCTACACATAGGTAGGAGCGGGCCGGGCTAGACATAGAAGTAGATAGTAGGGGTGTATGGGTACCTGATATTTGTGTGTTATGAAGCACATCTTGGACTTCTGCCAGATATCGGCCAACTTATTCCATAGGCTATTACCACCTAGAGAGGGTGCTTAGGCTGGGGTATCGTCACGACAGGAATCTGTTCGTCTGTTCGAACTGCGGCCAGCCATAGATCTATAGAGGTTACGGGAGCTGGGAGAGACTTTACGAGGTGAGGATTTGTATACGGCGGGGTCAAGGGGTTTATATATGGACGGATATCTCTTATCTTGGCCCGTTGCCTTGTATATGATTATAATTATGATTGTTATTGTAACTGTAATTATTATTTTCGGTTTTCAGAAGATGAGACGTACAACAGACTAAACCCGGATCGACCAGTCGGCAGAGTCCATTCGCCCGGGAAAACGTGTTTTTATAGTCTGTTTACCAAAGCGAGGATTATACGCCCAATAAAATTGGACCGGTAGGCAGATCATGGGCAGCCACCAGATGACACCCGAAATCGATGCGGACGACGGCCAGTTTCGGCATCCGATCAATGTTGATCAGGTATTTTTTCCAATATAACCTACAATTATATCTGATAGATGCCTCAACGCTAGCATGCTGCAGTCATGATTTTGCGGTTGGCTCCGAACACACTCGTTAGGGTCGGCTGACGCAAAATATCGGAACGTTAACGACAGAGGTTCTATTGGCTAAATCAGCTTAAGCGATGCCTGTGCATGTGGTATCTCGTCGTCGAATCTATGAACCAACCCCGAGATAGCGGAAATCGTCGCTTCATGTTCTGCCTGGTGAGCCATTTTTGGTTGCTGCCTGCCCATTAGATAACACAAATATTGTGAAATGACCGTTGCAAAATATATACGTCTTGTACAATATTGAGATTTTCATTCATGAATATGTTTGAGCTTTTGATCCTAAAGGAGATATTTGGGCGGTGCTTTGGATTCGTTGGCTGCGTAGCTAACGAAGATCCAGAACTCTATAATATTAATATAATACTATTATGGGTTTCTAGCCTATCCCTCGTAGAAATCCATGTGTTAGTTGGGAAATATAGATTCTAGAAAGCCGAAATTCGTGGATTATTCACCAGAACTCAGTGCGGATTGGCGTTGGCACTCGAACGCTAAAGACAAGGGCCGTATGATCGTGAGTTTATATAGATATATAGATGTAGGTGCATCAAAGTCTACTGTTTGCAGTGAGACTAATTGTGTCCCATAATTATTTCGGAGAACTAGCGGTGAGGTTACAGAAGAGCCACTGGGTGAAGTTCTAAATCCATGCGTTACAGCATAGTATGGTGTCGTCTCCGGCTTCAGGACGGTTCGCATAGTATACATTATGTTACGAGGCTGTCCTACAGCGTTCAATGTTTGGCTGGGGGTTACATATATCGCCATGCAGGGTCACGTTACCTAGATCCGGTATCGTTGGTTCCTACATTCGGGCTGACCACTGGCTATAATTATATGTTCACATATGGATTATTCTCTGCAAGGCTGTCATAAAGTTTCCACTAAGTTATATACCATACGCGTCCTGATTTTTGAGGGAGCGTAACGTTCTCGTTGCTTGGGTCGTATATATCTTGTGTACATGAGATTTGCAATGGATTGGTTGCGCGATAAGATCATATACATATCGATATATTTTATTGCATTCTCTGAGATTCTTTCGACTCTCTACCATCTCAGGCTTCCCACCATAGATCCAACTTGTACGGCGCATAAAAAATGGCGAGATTGATTTCTTCTTGTCGGGATGTCTTTGGCCTACGCCTGCAGTAAGTGACATTCAGTAAATACTTTTGTGGATCCTATTTCCTGCGGGAAGCCCTCTATCCAGGTTCTTTAGGTGTGGTTGGTCTCGTTTCCATGTGGTATAAGTTGTAAATCCATGTTGTGAGTATTGATATATGGCCTCGTACCATGGACAGCTTTCTGGGTAGTTTTACGCCATCTTAGGTTTGCACCTAGACAGCCGTAGGGCACATATTAAGGTGCATTCGGCTTTGTAACTGCCCCGGCCGTAGCATTAGTACTTCATGCCAGGAGAATTCGTGTAGTTGTTTAAAGGTTTTATATATAGGTGTTTAATTGTCATCAATCGGTTGGATATTTCTTATGCTATCGGTTGGAGAATATCTTTGGATAGCTTCATATTCAGGAAAGGTGCCGGTAGGTCCCGAATCGGCAGTATATATCGATGTCATTAGCCTCTAATTTTTTAAGTGACATTCTTTTGAGCCGGTGGTGTAGTAGTAGTAGTAAAATCCCGAGAAACCTTCCTCCATACGCAAAGCCGTTCTCGGATTATCATATATCGCAATAAAAATGTTCAAAATTTTACCCCCGGCTCCGAAACTTCTCAACTTCGCCCATAACAACTTGTCTCCTGCCATAACAAACTCCTATTAATCATATCAAAAGCCTTATGCAAATCCGAGAAGCAAGCGTACAAAGGCATCTTCATGAAAAAGCATCAAAAAACATTTTTCTGACGAATTCTGGAAATGAATAAGTTATCCGTCGTTCTTTTTCTAGGGCGAAAACCCGATTGTGTAACGGGCAATATCGTTTTCGTCCAAGGGATGATTCTGTCCAAAGACCTTGCCAGTGTAGCCGGCGTGCCATCGAACTGTCATCCTTGATGACATATATCTCGTCGGAGTTGTGATAAGCAAAGCTTTCGGGTCTTAACCATTTTGCTGTCGGCGTTTGAGAGGCTTTCGTGCAACTTTCCGACGTCTGTGGTTTGTAGAGACGGAAGAAAACGTAGGAGTCCATCATTTAGTGTTCGATTCTCTCATAAATCGTTAAGTATTCGGTGGTTCTCTCGCTCCATGTGTAAATTATAAAGCTGTAGGAAATGAGCCGTATATACTCGTAGGGCATGGTACGCCCTTTGAGGCCGTTTTCTTGCCGACAGTCGAAGATTAGTTGGTATTCAATAGTTATATCATATCGCCCTCTTTGGCGTGTTAGGTTGATAGTATTGAGGAAGATATCATTCACTGCGAGTTATTAGCTTGCAAATCATATTTCGGGAGGCTCTTCCGTAAATAATGCTGGTGCATTGTACAGAACTGCAAGTCTTGGAATATATGAGGCGTAGCTGGGGCAGATGTGTTATGGGGGCATACAAGACCATAGTTTTTGTTTTGAGATGCCACCTCGACCACGGTTCTGTCCACGTGGCTCGGTTGTAGTTATTATATATATCCGTATATGCCGATACGAGGCGATGGTTCGGTTACTATGATTGCCTTCGGTTACGAGGTTTATGGTGCGAGGGAGATGGATGTAAGAGTGAGGCAGCCAAATCAAAAGACGTTCCCAGAGGAGGTTATTATATGTGTCAAATAGAATTCCATAATCTTCCATTGCTGTAGATTCTACTTCCATCTGCAAGGGTAACATCCTCCTAGATGTTTCCATAAGAAGCAAAGGAAAGAAATCAAAGCCTCCAATAGTCCCCGCTCCTCATCCCCACGGCTCCACCGATGCCCTTGACGTACCAGTACAGCGCCTCGGCCTTGGTGACCTCCTGTTTCCATTTGGAGTCTGTGAATTCGGATTTGGTCTTGGCGGTGCAGTTGAAGCAGAGGGTGTTATGGACGTGGTCGTCACGGTTGAGGGTGCGGCAGAGGAGGGTGCGACGGCCGCATTGTGTCAGCTCTGCTTGCTTGTGGTTGCACTTTATTCAGATATTAGCGAATTGACACAACTATCAACGTATAGGGGGTAGGGGGAGTGGTACCTGAGAGAAAGTCCAGAGGTTCCAGCACATTGTGAGGGTTTTTTGCGAGCAACTTTGCTTGGTAGATGCCTAGATCCTGCAACTGTTAGCCATGTAGACTATACAACCATACAAGAGTATTATGGGATATCTACCTGTATGAAGATGAGGAGATGAGGAGATGATGGATGATGGATGGCAGATAGATGGTAGATGATAGATAGTAGAATGCAATTGAAGCTATTGTGTATGTGAATGGTGACGATGGTCGTGATTTCATAGACGCAGTTGAGGGCCAAAACCCCGACGGCATCAGAATTATTGTATACCGCATTCTCGCCATCGTGGGAATCTCACTGACAAAACCGGCCAGCAACAACTTTCTGAACTCTTCCTTCTTCTCATCACCAACAACCTTCCAGCTCCATCAAACCTCTTGTCCATCTCCATCTCCACCATCAATCCACTCGGCCAGCCATCCAGGCCATTCACGAATCAGCTCGAGAGCATCATTACTGTCACGATGGCCCCAAGAAGAGACCAGTCCCCTTCCCCTTCCTCTCCCTCCTCCCCTTCCTCCTCCCCTTCCTTTCCTCCCTCCCCTTTCCCTTCCCCCGCCTCCTCTTCCTTTTCCTCCTCTTCCTCCTCGCCTTCTTCTCCCTCTTCTTCCGGTTCGCCAAACCAAAGTCCCCCTGGCGATACCATTGTTATCGGGGGCAACACCGACACTTGCCTCGTCGTGGCCGGTCACGACAGGGTGACCTACATCTGGGTCTCCCACCACTCGATCATCAGCGCCTCGGAGCCACTGCGCGAGCGTTTCGAGGACCCGGCATATACCAGCCAGGTCCAAGTTACCCCCAGTGGTGTCCACCTTTACTTTGTGTCCTTGGTGTGGTTCCACACCGAGGCACTAGTAATCCTCCTCAAAGTCCTGGGGCACGTCCCAGGCGCCTTTCCGAATCCATCCGAGATGGATTTTACGACTTTCTGGCAGCTCGCTGCCGCTCTCGAGCACTTCGAGATCGAATTTGTGGATTGGTTCGATCCTTACTATCGCCATTGGAGGGGTAAGAAGCTGGAGCCCGGCTACGAGGGGTGGTTGGTAGCCGGGAGGGTTTTCCAGGACAAGGAGGGGTATGCGAGGTTGGTGGCCATGGTTATCCTGGAGTTCACGGGGTGGGACGACGGGGAGGGGAGGCTCTGCCTCAAGGGTCCGGAGTGGAGGAAGGGGCCGGACGGGGGGGAAGTCGAGCTTCGGGAGAAGCTCGACGGCAGGGAGCTCTTCCGACACATGAGGGAAGAGCGAGGCCGCCTCAAGGCCGAGCTGACCGCGACCATCAACACCTGGTTCGCATACATGGTCCACCTCAAGGCGAGCAGGAAGCTTACTTGCACCTGCTCGCCGACCGAGAACTGCGTCTCCGCGGCAAGGGAGATCTCGGGGACGTTGAAGTCCCACCACATCATCCCCAGCAAACATTTTGCGGGTAGCTACCACGGTAGCATTTTAGACCTGCGTTTGCTCTTCCAAAGCTTGGAAGTGAAGCTGAGCAGGGGGATCACGAGCATGGCATACAACGAATGCAAGATCTACAACAGCATGACGAAGCTGATCAGGGATATGGATGCCATCCTCGGGGAGGTCAAGGGGGCGACATACGACGGGGAAATTGAGAAGTTCGGCATCAGGGACGTTTGTCCCAAGGAAATGGTGCTCCCCTGGACGAACGGACAATTTGCTGCCGGAATCTTTTGTGCTGGGGCGTTGGGGATCGGGGCGGGGATGTTGGCGTGGGGTGGATTCAAGATGTTTTTGAAGGGGATGGTGAAGCTCGACAAGGCGATTTCCTGAATACTCGTCTGCGGAGGATTATTTTACTGGTTTACTACATGACATGGCGAAGACCACGACGACGACGACTGCATGAGGTTACGCTTGAGGTGGATACGATATTGTTATTATGATGAATACGAGATTATGATCACGAGGGCGTCTGCGGGGGAGCTATACGGTTGTTTTGGATATGCGAGCTTGGAGAGGTCATGTAGATTAGCGATTACGAACGAATGAAAGCATGCAGTTGATGAGGATACCATGATGCAGTAGCTTATACTGTACTGACTTGAACTCTGTGATCATAATGGTGAGGTTCTTGAAGTAGCATCTCGATGTCAATGAGGCCTTGAGTATTAGTAGTCTCGTAGAGCAGTAATTGTTGATGACGTAGGCGTTGAAGGGGGTGTTGAGGTCTTCCACCCGCACAAATATATGCCAACCCCGTCTACCCGTAGAAAAAAATACATTCCTATCGCTGCAGCCTTATAATATGTATCAAGATTACATGGGTGAATACTCCTGCTCCCGAGGAATCGAATGAGGCTATTCCTAGATCTAGTGATAATGTGATTGTCAAGATACTGAAGCTCAAACAGGATGTAGTGGTATAAAGCACACTTGGGCTCAAGTTTCCCTCACACAAACTTTCGACGTATTTAAGCAGTGTTGCGTTTCTGCTACGTCCTCTTTCTTCCCTTCTGTTCACTCCACCTACGCACACACAAACTATTCTACCAATTGCTCGATCAAACCTCTGCTTTTTCCAATCAAAACATCAAGAAAACTTCAGGTATGTTATCTTCATCCCTTTTTTAATCTTATATTAGATGAAAAGTGTGGTGAGTATTGTGTGACGGATGGAATTGACGTTGAACGTACTGCGAGCTTAGTTCAACCTACGTTCCACCAACCAAAACTCTTCCGTCTTACCAACGTAATCTCGCCAAGATGCACGTGAGTATTCCATCCCCTTCTTCCCTTCCTATTATTCAAAGGTATTGAGAGTTGCACAGGGTACTACTGTTCACAAGACTGCCTCTGGTGGTGTTACCGTCCGTGGAGAGAAGACTGCCGCTGCCCCAGTTGGTGGTAACGGTGGTTTGGTCGATGTAAGTATCCACCTCCCATCGTATTTTGTATTGCTCTGATACTGAAACATGGGATATCAGATGTACCGCGACAGATGCATGGCCTGTGGACGCCCTGTCAACCCGGCACACGGCATCTGTGACTGCGGCGTTCAGAACGGGAAGCCTGGCGACGTTGGAGGCGGAGAGACCAAATAAGTGTTGACTGTGTTGTCTTTTTGGCCTTGTTTTTCTTCGACTTCTTCGACCTCTTCTAACTTCTGGTTCTTAGGAAAGGTTTCTATTAATATTACTATGGGCTTTCTATGAACGCTTTTCTTATGGTGTTTATGGGCTTTTGCTTTGTATCTCGAGGCGTCGGCGTTTTCTAGTGAGGTGGTTATAACTTTAATCGGGTGAATTAAATTCTGTCTTCTGCTCACTATCGTATTGGTTCTACGTATACTCTGTTACTCCACTCTATCTACTCTGCCTAAGTAGTTTACCTATATAGCTCCCTGTGGGTACTATATCAGGGCATTCCATAGCCGTCCCCCACTCTCCCCTCCCATTCCGCATCAGCATCATCATCCGCTACATCCACCACCGGGACATCCGCAGCATTAAACCCCTCATCACCGGGCAACCTGCCCTTCCTATCCCTCCCCTCCTTCTTCCACCTCTCCACCCTCTCCCTTTTAAACCTCCTCACCTCCGCCTCCTTCCTGGCGGCAAGGTAGATGTTCTCCGGGTAGTCCTCCGCGGGGGTGAACTTCTTCCATCCGTACCCCACGCGGACGCCCATGGCTTTGGGCTTGTGGCTGCCCGGGGTGGAGATGTCGGTCCATGCGTACGCGTGGGCGGTTTCGTCTAGTTCCTCCTCATCCAGTTCCTTTTGCAGGTTTATCCTCTGCTGCCGCTCGAGGGTGGGGGCGGTGGTGGTGGAGAGGTGGTAGACGAGGATTAGTACCCATACCGTCACTCTCGTTTCGAAGGTTGCGAAACGGTGGGTTTGGAGGAGTGATGCTAGTTCGATGTAGAATTGGAGGAGGAGGGAGAGGAGGAGGAGGGAGGAGATTTTGAGGGAGAGGATTGTGGTGTATTTTGGGATTGAGTTGGTTACGGGGGGGAGGTTTCGCCAGTAGATTAGACTGTTGTTTGGGCCGGATTGGTAGAGGAAGATTGTGGGGGTTAGACCGGATATTGGGTCGATTTCTAGGGGGGTTTGGTAGGGTGGGTGCAGGGGGGGTGGAGGTTGGGGGGTTAGGTATTGGGATGCGGGGACTTTGGTGCGGTTGTGGGAGACGTCTCGGGATTCGACTTCTTCGAAGGGGGTGGTGATGTCGTCTTTTAGTGCTGTGATGTCGGAGATTACGCGGGCTGAAAGTTCGCCGGCGGTTCCGGGAGTGATGGTTGCGATGTGGGTTTGGTATTTTAGGGTGTCGTCGGCGTACTTGGTGATTTTATCACGGAGGTCGAGGGCGGAGGCGTCGAAGGTGGTGTTTGTGGAGAGGATGGAGGAGAAGGTGCCGGAGGGTTGGGTTGGGAAGTGGTATTTGGAGCGGAACCAGGACCAGGGGTGGATCATGCCGTGGAGGAAGCGGACGCGGTCGGTGGTTAGGGAGGTTCTGAGGGAGGTTGGGAGGAGGGAGAGGGGGTACCAGTTTCCGTATTTGAAGGTTGTGCCTTCGCCTGCTGTTTGCGTCGGGGGGAGATAGCGGTCTACGGTTTTGGATGAGGGGGTGAAGCGGCAGGTTGAGACTATCAGATGGGCGTAGAGGGAGGGGAAGTTGGTGTTTATGGAGAAGGTCTTTGCGATGGTCATCCACTTTGAGATGTCGGGTGTGTTTGAGGGTGGGGTGAATTGCGATGCATGTCTGGTTAGGGTGTAGAGGAGCTTTTGTTTGATGAGGTCTACGCTCTGGGTATCTGAGATTTCTAACACCTGGATGGATTTGGAGATATTGTAGAGTAATGATAATGGCATGTCCAGCCTCTCCCAGGCCTTTGGGAAACGGGAGTGGAGGATTGTGAGGATTATCCAGAGGGATGTGAGGCAGGTTTGCGGGAGTTGGAAGAGGAAGAAGGGGTAGACTTTGTCTTTTCCGCCCGGGAGGGGAATTCTTTGACCGTCCACGAATGAACCGTACGCCGACTGCGCTCGAAGGGAGGGGATGTGGTACCGTACCGTCCTGCAGCACACCAAGAACCTCGCAACAATAGCCGAAGGACCCTTCGGCGGTGCGGCGTCGTTTTCGGTCTGGGAGATGATGAGGAGGAAGTCCGCTGAATCGTGGTGACGGGGTATTACGATTGTTCCGATGTCGTTGTGGAAGGTGGATGTGGACGGTAGTACCCTTTTTAAGTTTTTCGCGGCGTCTGTGTCGAACGGCGGTGGGTATTCATACGGATATTCCGGCGGGGGTGGTTCGGTTTTATCCTCGTTCTCCTGGGAGAATGGGTTATCGATCACGGGACGTCGGGAGGATTTATGCAGCCAGTGTTTTACTCTTTGATACTGTGGGTTCGGGGTGATGCAGGTCTGCGGGAGGGTTCCATCCCACGGGAAGAAGTACTTTGACAGGGTGATACGGGTTTTTGGGGGGCGGGGTTTGGTGTTCATTCTGTCGTATGAATATCGTGGGTGATCGTATATGGATGGGGCATCCATGGCTTTTGGTTTTATTCCGTCAGTGCGGTTTGGTTTCTTACGGGGTGGGGGGTGGTAGCGGTGGCGGAAGGTGCTGGGGGGTTTGGTTGATTTGAAGAGGGTCCTGATTGTTTTGGTCATGGAGAGGGGGGTGCTGAGGAGGGAGAGGGAGTATTTTAGGAAGACGAGGAGGGTGGCGAAGAAGGCGAACGTTTTGTTACGAATGTTATCCATGGTTATTGCTGTCGATATGATGAAGTCTCGGCGGTGGAGGGCATATGTGTATTGTGATATCTCACGATGCGGTTTACGGACTCTATTTGGGTGTATATCAAGCAGGTGGTGAGGTTGGGGAATTGGTCACAGAGATCTCCAGACTCCTAGAAATTCTGATTTGGCATTATCTAGATATCTACGCTATACGGAGCGATATTGTGACTGTATTGTTTATGGGGTGCGTTCTCGATACTTTGAAACGAATATTTTATATCACAGAGGAATCCTTACGTTGATCGAAAAGATGCGGCACAGCCAGCGAAGACAGAACACCCCTACAAAGACATCCGAGAGATCTAAAACAGGCGGTACTGTAGGTAGTCACTGTCTATATTCTACTTCAACCCCCACCCTTGGGGAAAGAGAGCTATCGCGATGTCTCGTGTACGCACAATCTGAGCCCAAGAGGGCATCGAGGCAGGAAGGCAACACCCCGTGTTGGGGCTCGAAATCCAACACGCTTCCCGATCCGTCAAGTTGCCCGATTCGTGGTTGTCCTTGGCGTCCACCCCCAGAGACCCGGTGTCACAGCCAGTTGGGCCCAGGCCGCGGTTTAAACTGACGTCATGCCGACCCCGGCTGAAATCCACCAGCTGTTTACGAGAGCTATCGGCCCGGCCGGCGGGTGGTCGGGATGATTCTGGTCCGAGTGTATATTCTACCTATCCAATATCCAATCCTGACCTCGAGGGGGCCTTGTAGGATTATCTGGAGGGAGCGGTGCAGCGCCGGCTGATATTGGCTCGTGTACCTCGCATTGGACATCGGGTCGCACGACATGTCGGCTTCCTCGAGTCTGATTTCGGCCTCAACTAGACTGCATTGAAACTCAGCATTCCCATCAACCTCTCAACAACCGGAGGGAAAGACCATGGTCCTCCAATTATGCTATCGCGGCCCGCTCTGAATATGAGACCAACCTTGTCCAGGTTTTTTTAATATGGTTAAAAGTGACGGTGTTGTATCCGATTCCGGCTGATATCCACCATCTCGATCGCTGCGAGATAATCTTCGATCCCGCTAAAATCACCCTTGTGATTCCGAGACGGGCCGAAAGCGTTCGTGGTTGGGTGCCTAGCCCGATCTGGGATTTGCGGGGTATTTATAAGACGTAATAACCCCTTCCCGAAACTACTCGGTTCGCTAGTTACTCCACAAACCACAACTTCGAGGGCTCGCAGCAGGCGAAACTAATCCAGATAAGAGCAAAAGATGGAGTTGAACTTCACGACCTTTACGAATATCATCGATGGGAAACCGTCGACTACTGCGGAGAAGCGGTACTCGATTAATCCCTCGACGAAGGAAGCTAACCCTCCGGTTCCGGTGTCGACGAGGGAAGACCTCGATGCGGCTGTTGGTGCTGCTCGGAGGGCGTTGAAGGGTTGGTCTGAGACGCCGTGGGAGGAGAGGAGGAATGTGTTGTTGCGGTACGCGAAGGCGGTGGCGGATAGGAAGGAGGCTTTCGCGGAGATGTTGACGAGGGAGCAGGGGAAGCCGGTTAGCTTTATTTTCGCATTAATTCAGCTGGAGGGGGTCTTGCTAATGGGTTTTGGATTTTGGGTAGTTGATGTTTGCGCTGTCGGAGGTGAAGTCGTCGGAGGGGCTGATGCAGACTCTGGCGAGCGTTAAGCTTGAAGATGAGGTGGTGCTTGACGAAGGTGGGAGGAGGATCGTGAAGCGGTATGTTCCACTCGGGGTTGGTGGAGCCATCGTCCCGTGGAATTGTGAGTATTCCCCATACCCTTCCTTCTTACATAGTATATTTCTGAGGGGAGACTAATTGGACAGTCCCAATTTCGATCATGATACAAAAGATTGCACACGCGGTGTTGACGGGCAATACGATTGTTTGCAAGCCTTCGTATGTTCCCCTCTTCCCTACGCTACGTGGATGGAGACTAATTGTATTATATAGACCGTTCACGCCGTACACTGGTTTGAAGTTGGTGGAGCTGGCGCAGCAGTTCTTCCCGCCTGGTGTGGTGAACGCACTCAGCGGGAATGATGATCTAGGACCGTGGATGACCTCGCATCCCGGTATCGACAAGATTTCGTTCACGGGCAGTTCTGCCACTGGTAGGAAGGTGATGGAGAGCTGCAGTAGGACACTGAAGAGGGTTACTCTTGAGCTGTAAGCCCCTACACCCCGTATCTACCATTGAAGGTGTTATGCTAATAGGCAGTAAACAGAGGAGGGAAAGACCCCGCCATCATTCTACCGGACGTGGATATCCCCCTCGTCGCCTCACAAATCGCCTTCTACTCCTTCTTCAACAGCTCACAGATCTGTATTGCCGTGAAACGTATCTACGTCCACTCCTCGATCGCCAAGGAATTCGTCACCGCCCTCGTCGCTGCTGCCAAGCAGTTTAAAGTCGGTGACGGCATGGAGTCCGGTGTATTCATGGGCCCGGTGAATAATAGCATGCAATATGAAAAAGTCATGGGATTTTTGGAGGATGTTAAGGAGAAAGGTACCGGCGAGGTGGTGATGGGCGGTGATGTGGGACGGTTTAGGTATAAACCTGCCGACAAGGGTGGTAAATCCGGGTTCTTCATCGATCCGACTATTGTGTTCAACCCCTCTGATGATAGTAAGATCATGAGGGAGGAGCCGTTCGGACCTATTCTACCTGTGACGACGTGGGAAGATGAGGAAGAGGTTATCAAGAGGGCGAATGATACGGATATGGGGCTTGGGGCATCGGTGTGGAGTAAGGACGTTGAACGGGCGGAGAAGATTGCGAGGAGGCTGGAGGCGGGCAGTGTGTGGGTTAATGAGCATACATCCCCTATGCCTCTGGCACCGTTTGGGGGGTGGAAGGGGAGTGGGATCGGGGTGGAGAATGGAAGGGATGGGCTGGTTGGGTGGTGTAATGTACAGAGTTTGTATGTCAGGAGGGAAGTCAAGAGTGTGCTGTAGATTATTTATACTCCCCAGATTTAGTATCGGAGGCTGGGTATCGAGGGACGGGTACGATAGCAGATCGGAATGTCTAATGAATTAATGGGTAATTTAAAGCTAAACCCCAGTCCCCCAGTACAGCTCGACACCGAGCGAATATACAAAACCTGCACCGAGAGATGTGTTTACGGGCGTCCACGCCTAATAATTTATAACTATGAGAGTACGAACTATAATTGTTACCGGTCTATGCAATGGCGATAGCTTGTAGGCTGTATACATAATATGGTTCAGATTACAGTGAACACTATCTCATAAACCAAATGCTGCCATTTCTGAGTGAATAATGTAGCACTGGGTTATAAAATACCCAGAGTAGGTATGGTGGGTACCACTTTGTATATATAGCCTTGAAGCCAGCACTGCACAGACACAAGGAGATCTAGAATAGAGTGTGGATACTTTTTCATTCCGTTGTGGCGTACTTGAGAAGATGGGTACAATGGTCGACGCAGCTGGTGTGGCCTTCCACTGATGAGGCTGGCCATATATTTGAATTTATTTCCCAATTTAATTGTAATCTCCTCCTCTTCTTCCATCACCTCATCAATCCCACCATGAGGATAGTCATCACCAGCTTCACCACCTACCCATCCAAACCCGCCATCACCAGCTACCAGCCCGACTCCTGATCAGCTGGTGAGATACAGGCAAGGAAACGAATAATATAAAGCAGGAGCCGGAGACAGCAATTGGTGGGCGCTGGTCTCCTCCACCCGGAGACAAGGTGTCAGATTCTGCTCGAGCGGGCGCCTCCGCGGCGCAGAGGGATCGTTCAGACGTCCCTTTTGTGACTTCCATCGCCACGGCGGCACCAAAGACACGGTGCCCTGCCGCTGGGCACAAATTTCTCCGTATTCATTTTGGTGAGTGCTATTCCTCTAGCTCAGCTCTTCCCCTCTTTCTCCTCCTCCCTCTCCTCTTCCTCCTCCTCACCTTCTCCATCACCTCCTCATCTTCCCAGCTCCACCTGCTTCTTGTTATCACCATCATCCTCATCATCATCGGTATCATCATCATCACCATCATTATCATCATCATCATCGTCATCATTATTACACCTTCTTGTTTATCGTCTGGCTTGCTCTCTGTGGACAGCTCTTGGACACAGAAAGCTGGCAACATTGAAAGTGATTTGGTTGGGCTTTGCATTTTGCTATAGGCCTTAACCTTTCCACTTCCTCTTCTCTTCTCCCTCCCGTTCTCCAAGCTTCAGGCACTCAATCTCCGATTGGATAATCTTGCCTGCTCTTCTCCTTCGTCCTGAGCTCGTTCAACCAGCGCCCGGCCCCTCTCACCAGTGCTTTCCGTGCTTCATATCCTTTGCCTGATACCAATAGCACGCTTTTCTTTCTTCTATCTTCATTTGGAATCTTACTGACAGACGGTTGCTCCTCGTCTTTCCCTCAAAAAGAGTGAGTTGTCCTTCAGGCATCCGTGTTGTCATTGCTTCTTTGCCTACCTTCTCTCAGCACACAACATCCTCCACCACCATCAACATCCAGCTCCCATCATCTTTTTCTCCCTTCTCCCTCCTATCTTTCAGCTTGCTAACACTCACCAGAGGTACACTTTAATGTCCAGCTAAAGCAGTTGTGTGTATTTCGAACTGTAAGTCGTCTGCTAGTTGTCTTTTTCCGCTATATATGAGGACCCATTGCTAACATCTCCCCAGGAGCTAATTGCTATTTGGTCCGGCCAGAAACGATGTCTCAACTCCCACGAGACATTCGTAACGCCATGGCGTAAGTACCTCCACTCTCTTCCCTGTCCCGTCGCCAGACTTCTCAACCTGTTGAATACGTACCTAATTCTGATAATGACTATCCCGACCATGCTAACATCATTCAGGACGACGCTTTGCGTCGTCATGAGGGCAAGGGGATCCTGCGGGACCCCTCATTGCATGTACTCGCACGAGAAACGGTAGGTCCTTTCTTCAATCGATCTCGACCAGCGTCGTTGCGGTAGTTCTAATCCATCTCGGCCAATTCGTAGCAAGTTTCTGTGCCCGAACGAGGAAGATTACGGCAGTTGCAAAACTGCTTACTGTCGCTACCGCCACGAGCGCGACAGTGACGGCCAGGCCCTTGCGCCTGGCGAATCGGGGTTCCGTACCCCAGAGGCTGTCGGTAAGGCCCCAAATCATGGCTACGTTAGCATAACGAGCATGTCTAATAGCATTGATAGAGAGGCAGCCAACTCAGCGAGGTGAGGGAATCCTCGCAGCCACCCGTCCAACCAACCAGACGGGCGGTTCGGCCCTGGCCTCCAAGCCAGAGCCGAGGAGTGTGGCCGCTGCTCCAAAAGCGCCCCCAACGGCACCACCCCCACGTATGTTTTCTCAACATGACATCTCGATTTAAATTCCTTTGATTGAAGCTAACACCGTATTTCTTAGCGATCGACCGGTGGAATGCCCCTGACCCGATTTGTTCGAGCCAGGAAGAACGAGACATAATCTCGTTGTTTCGGAACCCGATGAGGAAGACCGTGGATCTGGCGGATCTCGAGCGTCGCCAGATGATGGATTACGCAACCAAGTTGCTTAACCATCCCAAGCCTCAGTTCCGGCGATACGCTGTTCGGGAGATGTCAGAGCCTTTGGCTCAGACTCACTTTTTTGATGTTACCAAAATTTTGATGAAAGACGAGAGCGCGTCCCACACATTTGGTGTGATCATCTTCCTGACCCGATTTGTCCCACTCGCGAGACTGCTGGGCCAAGAGTACTGGATAGCAGACAAGGCCGTGGAGGTTGTTTTCAAAAAGTTCTTAGACAATATTCTCCCATCCAAGCTCTACAATATTTACCTCATTGCTCGCGGCGTTGCATCTTTTATCGGCTTTCAAGGAACCGACAGTGGCGACATTGATTGGCCCTCGCTTTACATTGACATGCTGCGTTGCTTTTTGAATATTGGAAAATTCTCCCGGAACCATCAAGAAAGTGCTGGTTTCGCAGCCTGCGACTACTGGCTGATTTGTTTCGTTGAGCAAGCTTGTGATGTCTGGTTCGAGGAGCCTGTCCCCGCCGCGAGCCACGCTAGAACCATGAGACCGAGACCACAAAAGGAGGTTGTCTTCGATGAGCTGGCCGAGTTGGTCTCTCTCTACAACTTGTCACGTTTCTTCCCGTCCGATACCTACACGAAGGGTCAGCGCCGCCGTTTGGACGATGTTCGACGTATCGAGTGTCTTCAGTGGCGCCAGACTGGGTCCTGTCCTGGGGCGGTAGACGAGTCATGTTTCTACTCCCACCCCGTCAGCCTCGTTGATAAACATGCTGAGAAGTCGGATAAAAAGTTTCGGTCTATGGAGCTTTGGTCCAAGTTTGGCAGTCGGCACGACGTTATTACTACTCAGGACTTGAAAGCCTATTGGGACCAAGGGCTGGAATTCTTGGGTGAGGGGAAAGCCGAATTTATCTTCGAGGTCCTCATGCGCAAGGAAGGGAGTTTCATGATTGAAAAAACTTTGAAGCTTCGGACGCCTGACGGTGCCGACTTAACTTGCGAAGTTATCCGCAGTTTCGCGAAGATCATCTCCGACAGCCGCCTCGAAGAATACCACGTTAAGGAGAACAAAGTGACGATCATTGCGGATGTTTTCGTCGAGAACCAAAAGTTCTTCGCTGCTTGGGCCAAAGATATCGAAGCCGGCATTTCCAGAATCCCTAGTTCAAAAACAAGCGTTGAAGCGGCGGGGCTGATAATTGGTCCAGTTCGCTTTATGCTAAACCTCAATCCTATTAACAAATTGGAGGAGGAAACCAAAAAGGCTATCGTAGTCCTGTGCCGTGTTATAGCTGAACACTCAGCTGATGCTGATGTTTCCATGGTTGAGGCCAACGCGGTTGCAGAGCGGCTTGGGCTTTTGATTCGACGAAATGCCCAAGGGCAGCGAGTTGAATTCATCGAACGAGATGCTCCAGATCTTGAAGCGTTTAATTCAGAGGATGGTGTCCCCTTGGTGTTCTCGGATAATGGGAAGAGGGTTGATGATAATGAGTAAGTATTTAAAGTTTAACCCTACATGAGTATCGCTGACAGAGTTATAGGTCAGTCGGAACCGTCCGACTTCTTCAACCAATCCAACCTTTCCAGAACATTCAAACTGCCCCGTCCATTCCTACCATCCAGCCTGCACAGGCCACTGAACCCGCGAAGATCATTAAACCCCTCCAGCCTGTTCACCTCGTCCATCCAAACGAGACTGTCTTTGGTGAGCTTATCGATACGGGGTCGGCTCGAGGGGCGCCAAGTACCCCTCCAGCACTTCATGCGGATTTACAAGAACTCCTTCAATTTGGTCCAATTCACTTTACGACTCCTAAAAAGGAGAATATCAAACCAGAAATGTTCCGCGAGGTCTTACCGGGAAACAAGCTACTCCCAAAAAACAAGCTACCTCAGAAGGGAATAACATCAAATTTGTTGGACGAAAGTAGTCCGGATGCCTTGAAGATGATCGGAACGGTAGCAATGCCGATGAAGCCACTCTTGGATGAAAGGAAACCCGCTCTCACCGCAAAGTCTAAACATGAAGACAACGGGACTAAGGACCAAATAGAGGATTATGGACCATCGCCAAACGTAACCCCCGCCTCCGGCCCTATTCAATGTCACCTCGTTGATGGTGCAATTCAGGCTCTGGTAGAATTTTTCGAGTTTGGTCTCGTTCGGCCGGCTGCCCGTCTCGCTGAAATCGATAACAGGGGACACTTCACTGTCTTGAAGATATTCTTCATATCAGAACATCTCTATACATTTCCGATTAGGCCATCAAACAAGATCTCCATTTTCTCACACTTCCTACCCTTCCTTGACGTCGTTGCCCATAAACTTATCAAGCACGACCTTGACACGGAGCCAGGATGGAGAAACATCATGGAAGCGTTATTTCGTAAGCTTTGGGGGCCTGACGAATTTGTTGGATTTTTTCGCAACTCACTTCGTGACTTCTACCTCCTTCACGAAGACAGAGGTCGTTTCAGCTCAGAGCACAGAAAAGTTTACAGAAAAGCAGTGGAGAATATGTTACGTCTTCTTATCGGTGTTGTCAAGGCCGGTCAGCTTCCACGTATTGAAGGGCAATTCCAAAGTCTAATGCTCCGTTTCCTCCGAATATTTTCAGAGGAATACCGTCCGGGCCTTGGGTCGACTGCTAAACGAACTACCCGAGCTGGTACCATTATCGCTAGCGGAAGCAGTGTCATTGGGCGGACCACTATGAATCGTGATCCTCAAAGTTATCATCGGTGGACTAAGACCCACGCATTGATCAATGTTTTGATTGCAAAGGCCGGTCTGGGCGCCTTTTTCAGACAAGTCCCTGGCGAAGTCGGCCGCGACCCCCAACCCCGCCCGCTCTTCAAGAATTCGGCTACTTTCATTTGCCCAGATCAAAAGTTGTCAGCTTGCGAGTTCGCCGTTCATTGCCAGTTTTCACACGAACCAGACGATGCAAGCAGCTCAGACGAAGATGGCAGCTATGACAGCGACAGCGATTCGGACACCAACAGTGGCAGTGGGACCGAGAGAGGAGACCAAACTTTCTTCCGTGCGAATAGCCACGTCGGACGTCGGGGAGGCGGAAGTATTGTTAGTGCTTCTGGGGATGAAAGTGCAGTCAGCGTGCATACTATGTCTACGGTTATTGACCCGATGGACCTTTTCTAAACCCGCATTGGAGAGATGGAAGCCCTTTACAATCCGGCATTCTCCTTCGTCCCTGGATTTTTTTCCTACTTGTTCTCTTTGTTGTTTATTTTATCCTTTTCCTGTACCTTTTTCAGCACGGGGCGTATATATGCTTTCTAAAGATGGTTCCTTTGGTTTCCTTTTGCCCTCGAAATTTCCTTCACCTTCCCTGTTTCATAATATTGCGACGGCATCGTTTCTTTTAAACTTGTATTGCGAGAAAGCGGTGGCGTTTCCGACATTGACATGGAGCTGAGCCGATGTATCCCTTTTCACAAATTTATTTCTTTGTTCCTTAGTTCATTCCTTCCTAATGATTTGTGATATTAGTCCCGCCGCCCGTAAATTATTACTTAGAACGAATATTGTGTAACGGCGTGGAGCTACTTCTTAGAGAGGAAGTAAGATCTGGAAGCTAAGGAAGGCCATGCGATGCGCGGGTTTTCCCCGCTGCACCGTTGTGAGGGTACCGCCGAGGGCAATGTGATGCGTTAATTTCAATATTCGCGCTACGATTACATATCCTCCTTGTCGAATTTTTTTTTTGCGAACCTCCCCTTCCACGACATACTCCTCTGACAACTATATAAAATTAAAAGTGAATTTATTATTAATGAGAGATACGAAACAATATCGGACTTCTACACCACCAACCAATATGCAGCCGACTTCCCCAGCAGACAGTTCAACGAACGGGTTAGCCCGACACTTAAATAAAGTCACCATGTACTACGGAAAGGACCAGATGGATTACATGTACTACATCCCGGGGTGGAAGCGAATGCTAGTGGTGCCGGCGCACTGGGAAACACAAACGCACGGCGAAGCCGTGGGGCTGGCTATCGACTGGGTGAAGTACTTCGACAGATGGTTCCCGGATTTCCAAGATCCGGCTTATAGCGCTTTGACTAATATGATCATACCCGACGATGGGGTCAATTGGATGGGGGTGCTGCGGCAGGCGTTGATGGCGCCGACGGCGCGGGGGAGGTTTAACGTCGCGGTTAATATTCTGCTATGTACTCTGGTCGACGGAGGGGGGGATAAGAAGATGGGGATTGATGAGGTTATGGGGGAGTCGAGGAGGGCGGTGGGGATGATGCGCGACGAGGGGTTTATGGAGAAGCTTTCTGTGGTTGGGTTTTTGGAGTTTAATAGGAGGTTTTATGAGATTTATCGGTTTGCGAGGTCGGTTTTGGATGGGTTGGTTTGTCCTGGTATGTATATTTCTCGCCTTGGCTAGTTTGATATTAGTGGGGGGAGTGGTCTCATTACCAGACTTCAAAGGGATATCTAGGGAAGAGGTTGTGGCTGTTTCGGGGCTAATGTCGAGGGGGTATAGTTCGTGATCAATTCGCGCCGTCGTTTCCTTTGCATATGCCAATGGATTTGCGCAGTTTTGGCCCGCCGGGAGACCATGAAGGGGTTACGACGAAGAATAAGGACGTCACTGGTGTAAGTTTGCCGCTGCTCACATTCATACGAGTATTTGGGGAGAATGGCGACTGATAATAGGATACAGGCACTACTGCGGGACGGATACCGGTGCATTATCACCGGCGCCGTCGATTACCTCTCCGTCAGAGAAGGTAAGGTAGAATGCGACGCTGATAAGGGACTGAACTGTAAGCCTTGTAGGGTTTGTCATATCCTGCCGCGTTTCTTGAATCGGCTGCCCAAAGCCCAGGGCGCTGAAGCAGTGGGTTCTCCCCTTTCTCGCCTTCCCTTGGATTAAACTCGAGTACAGGATTCTGGTTAATATATTTTGGATTGTACCAATAGCCCCCGGGTTTCAACCGCACTCCTCCGGCCTGCGTCCCAGAAAGATCAAAATGTGGCAGCTACTGAATATGTTCAACCCCGGTCTCTCTCACCTCGTGTCCGGTTCCAACATCGATGGCCCGGATAATTTGATAACACTGGAGTCATCGCTAGCCTACATCTTCGAAAGGTTCGAATTGTGGTTCGACTGTGTCGATGGCGTCACTACTGGGAAGAGGCTGTATCGAGTCGTTAGTCGGTATCCGGGAGTTTTGGGGGAGGATGTTTATGTGACGATTGATAGGAGTGCTGGGCTGCATAGACTGCTTGATGCGCATGCGCATATTGCCAATATGGCAGCTGATGGGGGGGTTTAAGTTTTAACCCCATTTACTGCCCCTGTCGCCCTTGAAAGATACCCAGTCATTCGATTTCATAAGATCTTTAGGATGTTTAACATACCCCTCGTTGATCGGTTTGGGTACGAGAAAAGTTAGAAGTATTTATAGTAAATAACTCGAGTTTAAAAGAAGGAGGAATCCAAATGGATAGTCCGAAGTCAACTATCTCAAGTCGTGTGCTTTTGAGTGCCCAGATATTGGTATGACCTGGTCAATCAACGTGGTAGGACTATCGGCAATGATCAAGTAAGACTGTAGATATTCCAACAAAATAGACCTTCGACAGCCATTATCCACCCGTAACGCTGGGAGCTTCGTCTTCGATCCCCAAAGTCCTCACAGCGTACTCCAGTTCTGACGTCCATTGCGAAAACTCCAGCTCCAAGCCGCTATAATCATCCTCGCCTATTCCGTCATCCTCCTCATCTTCTAGCTCTCCACCCTGCTCACTTCCCGCAGCCATCATATCACCCGGATCATCCATTTCAACATCAATTACTTGGTCCCCAGAGTTATCCATGGAAACCAGTTCATCCAACGGGATCTTAAACCCCGTGTCCAGCATAATCGAGATCTTACACATCACCGCGTGAACAGCCAGGAACGCCCTAGACGGCGATAACTCGGTTTGAGGTATCATTACCCTTCCCGGTTTCCAAAATAATCCGTGCTCGGTTTCAAGGGTTCTGTTTGTAAAGTTGCTCCAGAGGGATCTGGCGAGGCGGTAGACGTCGTAGTTTGGAGCTCGAGGCGGGGGCATACTGTCATCTGACTGATTATGAGGTGGGATGAAATTCGCGTAGAACCTTACGGATGGATCCCTTTTTTGCAATACCACCGCTTCCAGGGTTGATATTGTTGTTTCGTAATCTAGCCAGAATTCTAGGCCTTCGAAAAAGTATTTATCCAGTGGGGTGGCTGCGGTCCAGAGGGATAGTAGGTTTTTGGGAGATAGAAAGTCGGTTTCATTGAATTTGAACATGAGATAATCTGCCACTGCTGGGAAATGATCTTTCAGGAAGTCGAGTACTGCTTCCTGGATATACATCAAGGGTTTCACAATTTCTTAATCAGCGAACTAGATCCTCTTTCGTGCCCTTTGGTATTTTCGGTTTTGAGAGCTTACATATCTGCCCTGCAGAGGAAGGGTGTAGTCACCTTCGGTAGTAAAACCGATGTACTGATAAACGGGAAGGATCGGTGTGACTGTATGTTCCAAAACACCGTGCTTTTTGGTATAGTCCGACGGGGAGAACACTGCTTCGCCGTTATCTTCGAGGTACCACGTTTCGGCGCTCATATCCCGGCGGGGATTGAACTCATAACTCCTGTAGTAAAATCTGTCGCTGATGAGGCATTTGCATTTGTCTCTGGCAGTGATCTGGGTTATATCATCGAAGCGAAACAAGCAACAGGGTTAGTGGATTACCGAATTCGAAATTTAAGGTGGATATATAAATTATGAAGTGGCCCGTAGTTTATTTACCTGTCTAGTCAAGCGATCCAGATCGGACTCGCTCCACAGCGTATTAGGAAGGATCATGGAAAGCCACCAGGGGAGGTTATTGATTCGTTCGTCGCCGGTGTGGCAATCCCAGAGGTCCATATCTAATTAACTTTGGCGTAATCTCTGGTTTAAATCGTTTTTCGGAGTGAGGGTGCTTATTTTTTATATCTATGAGTGGCGAAAGGTCATGATGTGAGAGATAGAATAGATCGATGTCGCGATAGGGGTCGGGTATGGGGTCTATACGTGCACATGTACGCCTACTGTGCGATTCTGTGTCGTGGTCATATATACTAGTTGACCAGCTATTAAAGGGGACAAGCGGGCAGTGTACTAGCCGGTTAATTAGATGTGCCTATCGCGATCTACTAGGAACAGCGGTCTGATTGGCAATACAAATGTCTTATAAATCTACCGCACTGAATTCACGAAGACGCCTGCTTCACGCGGATCGGGTTTCAGCCTCATATGGCTATCTAATATTCTAATCCCCGGGGCACAAGGATATGTTTGCCGCTTGGCGTGGCTCGATCGGATGGGATTCTAGACAAATGCTTTGAAGAAGGTTCCCAAATTTCATTTATTTTTTTATATTCCCTTCAATTCCAGGCGAAAACGTCCTTTTAAATCAAAATTTAGACAGATGCATGTAGAGTACAGTGTTAATCAGAAGACGGGTAATCTGTGATGGAAAGAGTAAGCAAATCTCGTACTCCAGTATAATCCGAAATACACCACCCAATACAACAGTACGCCAGTGAACGACCAACGACTGACCCAGCATGCATATAAACAAAAGCTAGCTCACAAAAATACGGGCGTTTTTTTATGTTTCTTCATAAGCCATTCAAGTTTTTCGTCGAGCTCCTTCTCTTCGTCTTTCTCTTTTTGGGTCTTGATGCGTGTGCGAAGGCCTGGCTGTTGATATTTAAGGACGATTAGCCTAGGGGGCTCGACATAATCTATTAGTGCGCGGAGTTCACATACCAAATCCATCGCCTTCTCGAAAAGTCTCCTCATCTTCCAGGTAAAGCGAGCACGTTTACCACGCCAGCCAGGCTGAATCATAGGATGAACAGCACGCAAGAGTTGATACTGAGAGGTAAGACGAGGCTTTCTCGGTTTAAGTGTTCCGAAATAGTGGTTTGGAAGCCATCGCCACATCTCGAATTCGACCAAGATGAGTTTCTGGCTTCCGAGGTAATCGGCGGCAGCGGCTTCGGCGATGCCTCGGAGAAGCTCTCGGACGGTCAACTTCCTGTTTGGTGAACCTTCGGCTAGGTTGACGTTGACGAGATCGGAGGCCTGCTCGATTGGGTCGAAGTAGTTGAGGAGGCCGATTCTCAAGCTCATTGGGAACCTAGTGGAGACGCTGTTCTTCTCGTTGAAGAAGGTTGACTTCGTCTTTTTGGGGACTCGCTTGAGCTTAGATCGCTTGGTGGCAGCTAAGGCTCGCCTCTTCGCAAGTTCCTTTGCTTCCTCTTCGGTTTGATAGACGACCTGTACGAACAACGGGTCGTCGAGGATCCCTCCGGTAGTGTTCGTTGGCCCCGCCAACAAGCTCTTCTGCATAGCACGGAGCATCTTTGATTTCTCGACCTTCTTGGCGAACTCGGTAGTGTAGAACTGAATCTCCGCCATGGACTTGTTGGGGCCGACGTCACCGAAGAAAGCCGCGAAGCCGATGCATGAACTGCTCAGGAAGACATGGGTCAAGACGCCGGACTCGTCGGGTCCGCTGTAGCGTTTGATCCTGAATTGATCCTCTCTGAGGAGCTTTGCCCAGAATTGGCAGGCTTTGGAGGCTGGGAGGTGGGATTGCCAGGGTAGGAATGAGAGGATGCGACGGTGGATGTCGGGTGGGAGGTCTTTCATTGGCATCTTTGCTTTTATGGCCGGTCTCTTCGGCCGGATTAGGGTGGGTACTATAGGAGGCCCTTCATTGTCAATATCGAACTATCTCCCTTCGTCCGTCGCGATTGCGCCACATGGTCTCGCTGCTTGAACTTTTTGGTAAGGGCGAATCTGCAAAAGAGAACCGTAATGACCTACCGATTATTTAATGAGATGGGTTGCAGTGATAAGATGAAGGATGACGGCGGATGAAGGTGGGAGCGTGTTCGGCGATATCGTGGTCGGTGTGAGGTTGACATCGGACGTTGCTGAGCGTGAAAATACACCGTGAGCTGACTTCACACGTAACTCAGCTAAGGCTGGACAGCGCTACTCTTATTACACCAGCTCAGCTTACCCCAGGCTACAACAATTCCCAGAAACTTAAGATTCCTACTCAAAGAAAGCGAATATAATTATGCTGTTACAATGCGCAGAGTGCCTCTCCTTGAACAGATGTGTAAATAAGATATCATCTAACGAGCAAAAGGTACAGACAGTTGATGGCTAAAAGGTCCAGCTTGGGTACAATGATTAGATATTGGTCTCGTGGCAGCATAAACCCTCGCTCTACTGCAATGTCGGGTACTGTCCAGCCCATATGTTCTCCCGAGGCATGATATTGTGATACCAAAACTTGTAATACCCGGCCACCTCCTTGTCCGCATACTTCTCATCCGCATTGATTATCCTATCCCGCTGCAGCCAGGGGTCAGCCACCTTAAGGTCTAACTTCGCCTGCTGCTTTTCCACCAAATTCAGCATCCAGGTCAAAAATGAGTGCCAGCTATTTTCCGGTGACACGGCCGCCGGGTCGACCAGTAACAGATGCTCTAAGCCCTTATGCGCATATTGGTTTGCTTCTATTCGGATGTTTGGCAAAGCGTTGAAAGCTCTGCTGTAGGTGTGAAGAAAACTTTCGTGTGCTGTGATACGGAAGGTATAGTTTTCAACGGGGAGAGGGTTGGTGGGGAGTCTGATGCCGTTGATTGGTAGATCGATCGTCCAAGTGAATATATCCCCTACCCTGCGATGCGGGCGTAGAGGGCATTGCATCTTACAGGTGTGGTAGCGTCCATAGTCAAGGTACTTGAAGCCGCGGTTTTTATACTTTTCTATGGCCTCGGCTCTCTTTTCCGGGGTGTCGGGAACCGTCCGAAATCCTTCTCTTTGAAGGACCGTGTGATGTGGGAAGAGACTGTAGGCTCGATTGTAGGTGAAGAAATTCATGATGTAGGTTGAGTAGTAGCCTTGGAGAATCGCTTGCAACGAGGGTCCTAATGTCAAGATGATATCAATATGCAGGTCTCTGGCCCTATTCTCAAACCGAAATACCTATGGTTAAAAAATTAATGTTATTGCTTGATCTCAAACTTCTACCTAGGAGTTTTAAACGGTATGGCTCACATCTTGGATCTGGACTGCCTGGGAGAAATACGCCTCTTCCAGGGTTGCTTGTCTTTCTGGGAACTCTGAAAATCTTTCCATGCTTCTCTTCTGGAAGCTCGATACGCTATTCGCTAGTGAAGCTTCGATGGACTTAGAATGCCAGGCGAACGGCGTAAATATATATCCTTGCGCCTTTAGAATATCGCCGGTTCTTTTCAATGACGCGCGAGAGTCGGTATAAACGTCCAAATCCTTCGTCGGCCACTTATCGCGGGTGAAGAACTTCAAGGCTACGCTTCCGCTGACGATAAGGTTGTTATCCGCCATCGCCTGTCGGAATACGGTAGGATCTTTCGGGAAGAATTGTCGGAGCTGGGCGTCGATGTCGTAAAGACAGTAGGTGATATTGTGGATCGTTTTGCAGGTTGCGAAGAGTCGCAGCATGTCTGGGAGGTCTAAATAGCTCAAAATTTCTCCATAGATTGGCTCGAGATTTGCATTTAGGATGTCTAGGATAGTTGGTCTCGCCCTCTCTTGCTGCTTCTCACCCTCCCTTTGGGGGATGTCGGTAGCGTTTCGATCCATACTGATGGCGTCCTTCAAAATACAACGTCTTGTTGTGTTGACAGGGATGTCGTCTGCAGGTTTGTCGTCGATGCCTTGGTAAGGCCTGGGAAGGTCGTTTCGGGTTGCCTTCGCAGACTTGGTAGAGTGCAACAACAGGCACCTTAACTTTTGCGCAGGTATCTGATCTTGTTCATCGTTAGCTCTTTCTATAGGATGGAGTCGCTATCACGATGTGGGCTGGAATATACAGTACAGAATCCTATCCACTTCCGTCGGCGGACTTGAAAACGAGAATGTCGTCTTTTATTGAATGTAGAAGCTATCTCCTTCGGTGTAAAAGCCACGGCGAGTCTATAACAACAGGATTTTGGAGGGGAAAGAGGGGTGAAAGCTGCGCATGAATCTCAACCGCCGCCGTGATGATAAGTAGCCTCCCACAAAAACAACACACTGGAACTTTTCCAGCCTTCTATTTCCATTTAGCTGCCGAAAGTTCGAGAAATCGCGGTTTCATAAAAAGAAATAATAGAAAGTAGGGTGGGACCTTGGCCCGAGGCTGGGAGCATCTTATGGTCTCCAGGTTGCGGGCATGACAAGAATTTTGGGTGTACTAGCTTTTTTAATGTATATTTGCTGCTGGGAACGAGACTACATTTGTTGATAGCTATATAGTTGGGCCAAAATTTAAAGTGCCTGAGAATTTGTAAAACCAGTCACCCCACTTCTCGATCGAAAAATCTCCCCACAGTAAAAAAATAGTAAAACCGTAAACGGCAAAGGCTAAAGAATAACAAGGCAATCAAGGGAAAACTTCCGTAAATTCGCCGGTTTTCAGCTTCAGATGGTCGGATTGCGGTAACTTCCCCAAGATGTCCCGATTTTTCCATTCGTAGAAGCTGTCGTTGTCAAGGTGCTCCACCCAAGAACCACGCTTTAAAACCACGCTGAACCTCGCTCCCTGCAGCTTCTGCTCCCTAGCTGGGATACTGATCCCGTTGGTGCAGAGAGGTAGACACCACGTATCACAGTCTCCAATAGCACGGATACGCACATGCTTCTCGCGGATCCAGCGGGATGTCCAGATTGTGTGCAAATGATACCCTCGGCTCTCGTACTTGAGCACCCCCCTCTTCGTCTTTGACCTCAGCCCTGAACTTGGAGGCACATAGAAGCCTTTTTTATCACGGAAGGTCCCTGACGGGAAAAGAGAGAAGGCGGTTCGGTAAGTGAAGAAATTCATGAGAAAGGTCGCATAGTATGACAAGACCAGACCTAGAAAGGAGCCTCTAGTTAAGACGACCTCGATTTTCTTTTCCGTCTCCTCCTGGACAAACGCGTATATCTATATATACCAATCAGGATTTGCACTCGTTAGTAATGGAGTCGCCGCCCAAGTTTGGTAGCTCACTTACGTCTTTGATTTGCTCAATACCATAGAAAGATCCCTCGACTTCCCCTATTCCGTGCGGCAGGGTCGCCGGGAAGGCGAAGGGGTTTTCGATCTGTGGCTTCACCCTATCTCTTCTACTAAGCGTTTCCTCCAGACTATTGGTTTGCCAAAAGTACGGTTGGAAACGGTACCCCTCCCCCTCAAGGAAGCTAGCCACGGCTGGCACTGATTCGTGAGACTCGGTGTAGACATCGATGTCGGTCGACTTCCACCTTTCGCGGCTAAAAAGCCGAAGTGCCATGCTTCCTCCTACGATTAGATCATTGTCCGCCATGACCTGACGAAACTGAACTGGATCCTTGAAGAATGGACGTAGAAGGACGTTGACATTGAAAACATGCTTTTTGAGTGACCTTGTTTGGCGACAAGTCGCCAGAAGATTGACTGTGTCCACAGGGTTAAGATGCTCAAAAATGGTAGTGTAAAAAATTGGTTGGCTTGGATCCAGCAACGTAAGAAGGTTTGGAGACCGTCCCGGTCTAGTAGGAATCTGTGAAAACAGTGGTGCCATGTTTGGTCTGGCCTGGTATCTGGAATTATAGTTAGTTAGCGAACGTCCAAAGATACACGTGCAAATGTGCGCCGGTGGACCATATATGCACGTAGCTACCGAATTGCCTGAAAAGCTGCAGAAGTGTGGAGAGTAATTAGCTTACAGCTATACAGGAAGGGTTAGTGGACCGGTTATATTATGACTGATCGGGGGTTCTCGAGTCTGAACAGGCAGGTAAATGAAGAGTTCTAGTATAATAGTGCCTTCGAGGTTTCCCTGTGATAATCTTGATGATGGTGATGGCCGATGGTGATTGTGATGGCTTGGTTGGTTGGTTGGTTGGTTGGTCTAGTACAGTCGCGAGGTTGGTTGATGGTGGGAGTAGTTCAGGGGCGTACAACGCAACCTCTTCAAACTCCTCGCTCTAGCTAGATCCTAACGTAGCTAACCAGCTACGAGTTCGTGACCTCCACCTTCATAACGCCTTTTTTGACTTCATAGAAATCTCCTATTAACGTAACGGCTATTCCAAGGAATGTCAGTCTCGGAGGATAGGGGGGTATTCATGCCTACGTACTTGCCGCCAGGAACTAAAATACCCATACCGAAAGCCCTAGCCTATGTGAGCAACCTGTTACAAGGCTGACTACCTCACAATTCTGTGTTGCGTTCAAAATACAACGACAATAGACGAGGTGCACACAGCTAACACCGTAGATACAATTGTACATGCGCATGCATGTACCTCATTTGGAATATATCCAGTAACGGAGACGAGCCGGCCGCTTACTTGTTTCCTATATGGTTGCTACCTCGGCGATTAAATTTATAAACTAGATCAGGACTCACACAGACGTCAAGCGGAAAAGGCGAATGTCCAGATGTATTAATTTGAACAGTGAGTTAACTTGAACGGACAGGAGCATATATATTCATATTTCTGGTAGAGAAGTGTGCAAAATTTAAAACGGTAGTCATGCACATTATACCTTCTTCCACAGGCGGCTAGCTGCTAGAGGGTGGCTATACATGTTGCTTTATAAAGGAGGCTAGAATCTTAGTATAATTAATTTACAAAGTAAGTATTGTATTTCGCTAGCTATGGAGTACAAGGAAACTATACAAAATGGGACAGGTTTGGGGGGTCACTGTGAGGCCAGACGAAGATCTAGCTAAAGGGAGGAAAGGATCATAACGATGATAAAACCAGCAGCGCGAAAAGCAATAGCGAATCTTTGAGGAAAAGTGAAAAGGAAAAGAAATTAACCGACCCCAAGATGCCACCAAATACAAGAGCCGTGGAGGCTCCTCAGGAACGACTATAAGTAGGATACAACCTGATATAGGTGTACTACACGTTACGAAAAGGCAGCATCTTAGAGAAAGGCCGATACAAGAAGGATCACCATCGCGAGAAGAAAAAAGGGCTCCAGCAACGAGACGGCCCGCCATATGATATCAGAAAAAATGGGGCATATGCTCCCTAATTTAAAGACGTGAAGAGAAACAACTTCGAATGAAATTATAAATATAAGGCTTGTGCGCTACAATCTATCGATAGCAAGAAGAAAACCAGGCTTCAGGTCTGCGCGTTTGGGACGGGATCGTGGTAACTAGTGTAAATGTCGGAGTGGAAGGGGGGTAGCCCAATCGTGGGTCAACGTCAAACATATTCCGGTGCTTGCGCACGGTCAGCGACGTTGGCAGTATTAGACTCCCTCTGCTGCCCTTCAAGCTCCCTTCGTGCCTCTTTGGCAGCGCGGATTTTCAAGCAAATTTGACATGGCCCGTGGTTCCAGATTGGATTATCATCAATCTTTATCTCCTCTAGACACTGAAAACAGTCTCTCTTGCAATAGTGAGAGCAAGGAAGGTGTGCCCCGCAAACCAATTTGCATTTCCATTGTTTCATCATGTTCGAGCATTCGACGTTCGCCTCGTGGCCGCAATATGGAGTTTTTTTGTTGACCCGCTCGTTGCAGTAATTCTCATCGCGGTTGAGGCCGCGTGTATGTCCGCATGGGAGAAGCTCCCTAACTTCATTTGGGTTGCGTACCTGCGATACGCGGCGTGGAACGAAGTTCTGATCGTGGCGACTAGTAAGGCGCCCAACAGGCCGCCCGCGCTCAGCCTCAACAGCCTCAAGACAAGGATTGGGCCAAACTATATGATCTTTGTTGCTAGTAGCGAGCGGACGGCGGACCGAGAATGCTGCGTCATGGGCAGTAGGAAAATTTCCCATCTCGAATTTTCGTCCACCATCTGGATTCCCGCCTTGGTTGGCAGGGCTCCCAACTAATGGTGCCATTGCCCCCCGGGTGTCAGGTGCCGTGGCTTCACCAGCTATCGGGTACTTTGCAAGACGACCCTGAAAATCTCCTGTTTGTTTGCTAGTCAAACGGCTATCCTCATGCAATCGGGGCCAATCCTGTAAATTTCCCTTTTTCCTGTCTTCAGATGGAGCTAAACGATATTCTTCCAAGGGGAAGGCTGGGTCCCGACCTTTTTGACCTACTGAGACTTGACCCTCAGTTGGGTAGGTCTGGTCTGTTGGAAGACACAAATTGTTAGAGTGTATATTAGGCTTCCGTACCTTATCCCATTTTTCAGCATCTCCTGGATGCGCTTCTCTATTCAAATTCGTATCCTTGGCACTTTGTCCTCGTTCAAAGCCTCCGGCATCGCCAGATACATCAAAATTGAACTTTGGGTATGCTGTCCCGTAGATAGCCCGATAGTATTGGGTGGTAGCCCTATCCCGGGGACGAGGACCAAGCCTGACACCGCCAAGTTGGGGCTCCGCTAATGGCTCCGCGGGAACCTCCCCTTCCTCAAGCAATTCAAGTTGAGTAGATCCGTTGAACGATGGCCATGGCTTAGCAAGTTCCGCACCGGTTACAAGTTCAATCGGTGTCTTGTGTCCAGGTGCAGTCTCCCCACTTCGTTTTCCAGCGGTACCGTAACCGAACTGCAGTCCGTTGGTCAACACTAGAGCTTCTAAATCTCCAACGACACTGCCATGGTTTGAACGTTGGCCGGAGAGCTTTAGCATCGATCGCTGGGCCATTTCTAATGTGGCAGAGATTCGCTCAAGTGCGGCTTGCCCTGGAAGAGTCGTGTGGTACTTTGAAAGATAATTCAAAACCGATCCACCTTTTGGCGGAGAACCAGAAGAGTCTGATTTATCACAGCGGACGGAATTGTCAGTCATAGTCCCTCGGCCATGCCTCGGAAACCGCGGGCACGTCTTTACACTGACGGACATGCGGTCGTCGGTGACGGACCCAACGTAGCTGTTAAAGGGTCCCCGAGCTTTTAGGTTGCTGGAGCCAGTAAGTTCAACTTCTACCTTTAACCTGTGCGAGAATTCAAGTTAGTAGCCGTTTTCAACAGCAGAAGTAAAGAAATCGAGAAAGAGTCGAAATTTAAATCAGTTGAGAAAATGGATTGCCTTATAATGCAATGGTTGTTCTCTGTTTGGCAGGAAGCTTCCGTGCCGTCGTTATAAGTCTGTGAGCCGCATCGAGTAGTTGAGCAAATGAAGTGTCGATGCCTCAAGGTACGAAACCGTTGGTAAAAGGCACGAATCTTGCAAGCTAGCCGACGAGATGAAGCCACGGACTCTTCATCCAGAGGCCCTCCCATGGCCCACTTCGACGAGCAATACACCACACCGCTGCATAACTGGGCCGCAGTTTTATTTTGCGAAGCACCACTGCCCGATGGTGAAATACTGCAGGATAGATAGGAGAAAGGAAAGGAGGAGGGAGAAGTAAATGAGAGAGCGTTATGATAGATCATGTTGTTTTGGCTTGGGGACGTGAGGGAGGCGTGGTGGATTCGGGAGCTGAAAGAAGGGGTGATGGGAGGTAAGAAGAGGTGAAGAGAGAGTGAAGTTGGAAGGTGATGCGATGAAGTAGGAAGGGGGAAGATGGAAAGCAGTATTTATATGTTTCATGGGCTGGTGTGTTGAGCCTGGGAAGCTTCCAGATCAACTGTATGTTGATGCTGTTTGTCCGCCGAGAGCAACTTCGTCGGCATCACACAAAAGCTGGCATCAACCAAGGCGCATCTGAAACCATCACGACCCTCAAAGCCATCACGATGGCTGACCCATCAAACATTTTAGGGTAGTCGCCCAGGCCACGAGACTCTTCTCATCTCCAAATCAAGGGATCAACCAACCAGGAGAGGCAAATTGGAGATAGGCAGTTCTGACAAGGCAAATAAAAGTAGCGAGACTAGAAGGAACTTACTCTGATGTAGGATATTCGGCAGCTCCATTAACCGCTGCGGTATTCTTCCCGGGAAGGGATACGAGACTGTCGGGTACCATGCTCGGATTGGGCTTCCGGAGAAACTCCAAGGCTTCTTGATCATTCATAGGCTGTGCCTCCTCCTCAAATTCCTGCTTTGCCTCTTCGACAGCAGCGGGTTCATGGTGAGTTTCCAGTTCCACTCGGTGGACAATCGGTTTCCCATCATCCCAGCCTCTCTCGTCCTCTTCGCGAGCGCGGCGGCTCCCCCGCTCTCGTTGGGCGGGTGAGACATATTCTCCATTCTCGTCAAGGTACGAGGACACCGGCACGACAACATTGCCAGACCTAATACGATTGCTAAAACTGTTATTAATCTCTTGGGTAGTAGGGTTTCCCTGTTTTGCTCCACTCGCAATATCAGCTTGTTCTCGAGCTCGATCTTTTTGACGGCTACTACAAATATGCGGGGGGGTTGACTCGGGAAAAAGCTTCTCATCAGATCTGATGAAGCTTTGGACCGTTTCAGTTGTGAGAGCATCAGTCCTGCTCGCCCAAGGAGTCGTACCCTCCACGGCAATCGCGAACTTCAGGAATTGTTTTGCCTCGTGACGGAATTCCATTGGGATGTTGCGAGGGTCAACTAGTTTAAAAACGCCTTCAAGGATGAGGATGATGCTTCTGACACAAGCTTCGATCATCTCCGCGTTCTTCTTTTTGCTTCTCGCGTGAAGTTTCATATATTCCAGAATGCCATAAAGGTAGTTTGGAACAGAAACAAACATCTCTGAGAGCGCCTTCCTAACGACCTGAAATTCATGACGGTTGACAACATCTGGATGAGACATCATGTGAATAACCGTCGATACGTGATCACTATATTTTGGCGAAGGATGGTTGATACTGTCAGTAGGCAATCTGACCTCAAGGCACTCCCACAGCTTTCCCAGATATTCGTCCTTTAACAGGCAGCCTGAGATGAACTGCAACCGAGTCTCGGTAGAGGCAGCGACAAAAAGCGTCAGGGTGAGTTGCAAGAAATCCTTCATGGAAGTTCCATTCGTATTTTTACCCCAGTCGAAGTTGAGGCTAGTAGGGTCGGCGGCTCTCTCTTTCCAACGCTGGAATAGGGCATCTCCGGCGTCATTGGTGAAAACCATCGACTGCACTGCATCTGAATATAAATCAGCATCAGCATTAGGACTCCGTTTCCAACACAAGTTTGGGGACACAGCGTCAACTAATGTCCCCCAAAGGTGTTCGCCCGAACTACTTACTTTTCTGGGGACCGACGCTAAAGATACCGATTGTATCAGCTTCAGTACCGATTTCACCCTGATGGGACAAAGAGTATGGAATCTTCTCGAGTCTGTCCGAAGATATTAGGTTAGCAGCTACGAGCTTCCTTTTTCCGATCAGGGCATCTACTTACTCGTCTTCCAGGTCATCTGTATCAGTCAGAACCTGGTTTTCAACTTCATCATCAGCGAAGCCAGTCCCGGCTATTAAGCCACCGTTGACAGTATGTCCTGAGAGTCCTGTTAGATAGCTTGTCATCAAATTATTCGTTGCGAAGGATAGAAGTCGCTGCTCAAGTGGCTCCGAAGATTCCCGCTGCTTATCGGTAACTGCTGCTGTTTGGACTACAGGTTTGGGTTCTATGGATGCTAAAGCTCTCAAACCAGCCATTTGATGCTTAGGGAGACTTTTACTAGCCACGGTAGTGAGTGCATCGAGAGCAGACACCTTTCCAGACACGGTTTGCTGCAGAGCATCAACAGCCTCAGACAGCACCGGAGAGAGATATCCATGCGTGTATATCTCCCTGAGCTCTTTGAGATATTTCACAAGCAGCGGAACCGATTCTTGAACAATCGGGTTTTTCAAATTTCGTCCATCAAACCCGATTGAGAGCAGCAGAATCGTGATAACGCCGGTTATCTGTGAAGCAACACGGAATGGATAGAGCTTCAATGAGTCTTGAATAAACTTCATAACACGACGCCAGAAAGGGCGATGCCGAGGATCAAGAACGACCTCATAAAGACTTCGAAGACTCTCCATACTCGGCTCATGAATTGTGTTAACTGGGTCCGACATGATCCGCAGAAGCGGAACGACGTGTTCATGCCAGCTGATCTGTGGAGGGTAGGGCTGGAACAAGAAACTGGGGTGAAGACACAGTTTCAGTTGCTCTAGGTGCCATCCGGAGGATAAGGTTGAAATGACAAGGAACCGAAGGTCTTGGTCACCATCAACGAACAACCCGATAGCAACACGAAGAAGCTCACCAAGATCCCGTTGAGTCAAGTCCTTGCCGTTCCGACCGAAAGACCTGAAGTATTCCAATTTCTTTCCAGCCTCAGAGGTGCTGAGTTGTAGGTGCTTTAGGCCGCAGCTTCCGCGTGAGTGGCACCGAGTTGCGTATTCCCAACGGCATATCCGACTAATGCAGAGTGGGATTGTTAGAGCAATACATTCAAATGGCTCATGAGCTTTGGTCGACGACGGGATAATAGGCGGATAAGGACCGACTTACTTATCAGTTCGAGTGGAAGGCTTCTCTTCATGCCGATAGATGCAACCACGGCCTCTGGCGCAAAAGCCTTTACGCCAGGCCCAGCAAACCCCTCGTGGGCCTGAACCTCGGGGAGGTTGTCTAGGGAGCCATTAGCATTGTCCACGCGCTACAGGAGCGGGTTTGAAAAGGGTAACTTACGTTGGGAACATCATTAGAGGGGCACCTCCTAGGTGACGACCCGTAAAGATGGATCCGAGAGAATAGGTGGGATATCCGAAATGCGAATGAGTGCCGATGGGAAGTTAGAGATAGAGACCTAACTATCCCAAAGAGATCCCAAAGTGTCGAATAGAATATAGAGCATCAATACCACCCTTCGAGGAGCTTAAGCAGGTGAGAAACCAGCTTCGCAGTGATAGTCAGGACGAGAGAGTCCTGTATCTAGAAGAAACGACTTGAGATAAGCACAAATTTGAGGGGGAAAGATAAAGAGACAACCCGTCAATTGCGAGGCTAGCTTTGGGGAGATATTCAGTAGGCGATTTATCAGGTTGCGAATTGGGGAAAGAGTTGAGGAGGAAGAGAAGAGGAGGAAAGAGGTCTGGAGCTTTTATAGGCCCTATAGCGCACGAGGGAAACTTTCAGCAGACAAGTGCGCACGCCGAGAAGTGCGTGCTACTCGGCGGTCATTCAATACCGTGATAATATCCATTTGCCCAAGTTAGTGCAGGGCCGCACCAGTCTGGCACGGAGACCAGTAAATGCGTGATCATACCGCTTGGAAAGGTTTCGTGGTATATAATCTCAACCCAGTGTCACGACGTCCCTCAAGCTAGTTTTCTGGGGGACCGCCAGGGAGTGACGCAAATATAATTGAGCCCGGCTGGGAAATACGATTTCTGACGTCTCTCTTGTCGAATGCTAGCACAAATGCCCTTGATATATAATATCTCGAATACTCTTGAGTACATATGCCGTCGAAATATTTTGTACTGAATTCATGAATGCGGCTTGTCACCAATAGAGCCTGCGTTGAACCAATAGTTAACCCAACAGATGTATATTATATTCATGCCATTTTCAAATTTTGCTCGAAACCGGACCCTGAGAGCGTTCATTGTATGCAGTTACACATGTATAAGTTGTAGGTTGACTCATTTTCTAAGTTACAAGAACACCACTTGTATATATACTATCATGGCTCGCATGTTATAGAACATCGGAGAATATATATTATATTTGGTACGACAAAAATAGTTTCGTTGGACCACCCTTAGTGAGGCTGGCAACAAGACCAGTTTCCTTCTATTAACGTAACTATTAATTTCAGAACAACGATTATGACATGCATTTAGCTTTGAGCCCTGGCTAAGATATATTAAAACAACACCTCCAAGCTCTCCTTGATCTGATCATATGACCTATAGCTATCGCCCATTCGTGTATTATAGCTATTTCCAGCACCCAAATTTCAGAATTGAACTTTCTAGCGACGTATATACATAGTCTAAATATACAACAGTGCTTGACTTTTGTCTTTTACTGATACAGGCCCCTATGTTCAAACCGATATGTTATTCTGGTTTCTTAAATCACCTAGAGTATTGTACAGATTTACGCCAGAAGGTTCAAGAGTTAATTGAATTGAACCCAGGCGCCTTGACTCCAAGGTATAGTATCGGATCCGGCCCGAGCTACGAACCCCCTCGCCGACGGTTAGTTGGCCTTGAGCCCGCCGATGAAAGACCCGCTAACTATTTCAAGCAAAGGAAATATATACCGACATTTTAATATCGGCCTGCCGTTCCCACATTCTAGTGACTACTCAAAGACACCCAAACCCGAGCCGGAATATGCATGTAGCAATATGCGGCCACTTTTTCATTGGCTATGCGGTATTGCTTCCGTCCTATCTTACAACCGGTTAAAACTCCTCCGCCACCGACGTTTCCGTAGGCTCTTGTACGTTACACAGCCTTATTTCCGGGAAAAAATATTCCAGTAGCCATGGCTCAAAATTTTCTGCCAGGGAAAAATAAGGTCTGATCTGTGCATCCGCTCGCCCGTCGTATTATGTACTACCAGATACGAAACTCGGTCACTTCACCCTGCGATTCGCAATCCGCATGCCGGTGGGTCCGAGACACTACCTAGCCAAGCTGCAAGCGAGAATGCGGGGAACCCGAGCTAGCACCATATCCCTGCTCCCACTCTGACATGACGACGTCGTCGTACATTGAACATCCGGGTCGAAGACTTTCCGTCGACTTTCTGGGCAATTTGTGTATACTATGAATAATAAGTGACCAACGGCCGTGGCTTAATATTAACTTAGTTCAGGGGGCTTTGCGAGGGCCTAGTCCTAACTATCGGCCCTCGGATCTCAATTGATCAACTGCAATGGCGCGCCCACGTGGTACCTTGAGTATGCGATTGACTACATAGATATTTTAAGATAATCGAAATCCGCAATTTACTATTTAAAATGGACACTAGGTACCCAAAGACTACAGCATCCTTTTATTACTACAGTGCAAATGCTACTACCCATAGAGCTCTGAAATACCCCAAACCAGAAAAGGCATATACAAAAATACAACATTTTCAACACAGCCCAATCAGGGAAGCAACATGACTAAGACAAACAAGGCCGCCGTCTACGCTAATCCCGGGACGACCGAGATCAAGATTCTGGACTTGGAAGTTCCCGAACCAGAGCCCGGACAGGTTTTAGTCAAGCTGTGAGCCACTTACATCACTTTTCGGTTCTCATTGACGAGACGCTAATGCAAAAGGTGTCCCCAGATCGCACTCGGGAGGCATGATTACCCCTTTTGTTTCTCCAATCTTATCATCATCTGAGATGCCAACAGCATGCTAATTTTTCAATATAGTTTGCCACAGCGATCTCGCTGTCTGCAAAAACGCATGGTCCTATCTACCTTATCCGACCCCAGCTAGTACGCTCGCGTCTACGCCCCAAAATCCAAAAGCATGGGTACTAACCCCGCTAAAAAGACCAGGTCGGAGGTCATGAAGGTATCGGCGAAGTAGTTTCAGTAGGCCCAGGAGTCTCCGACTCCATGATAGGCTCAAGGGTCGGCATCAAGTGGCTCAATTCAGCTTGTACAGAATGCGGTAACTTGGACTTCGTATCCTTTCAATAGTAGGGGTGCACACTTAACTTTTTGCTTAGAATTCTGCCTCTCTTCTCTCGATGCCTCTTGCCCCAAAGTCACGGTTAGCGGCTACTACACTCCAGGAACTTTCCAGCAGTATACTGTCGCAGCCGCAAACTATGTAACACCGATCCCAGCCAACCTCTCTTCAGCCTCCGCCGCTCCGCTCCTCTGCGGAGGTATGACCGTTTGGTCAGCTCTCAAGAAAGCCTCGTTAAAACCGGACCAATGGGTTGCAATTCCAGGTGCAGGCGGTGGCCTCGGTCACCTCGCCGTTCAATTTGTGAAGAACAGCTACAAAGCAAATGTCATAGCCATCGACGCAGGCAGCAAGGAATCGTTTTGTAAAGGGCTTGGGGCGGATGTGTTCCTCGACTTTAGAACTCATTCGGATGAGCAACTCGCTGAGGCCGTGAAGGGAACTACTGGGGGAGCTGGAGCGCACGTAGTACTCGTCACTACGGGATCCCAAAAAAGCTATGATCAGGGACTCGCGCTCTTGAGGCCAGGCGGGAAAATGGTATGTGTTGGCATTCCAGACGGGGTAGACACCCCCATCAACGGAGCGACTGCGAGCCAGATTGCCACATCGCAGAAACAAATCATTGGATCTGCAGTAGGAAGTCGAGAGGAAACTATTGAGTGCTTGGAAGCAGCAGAAAGAGGAGAAGCAAAGGTAGAGGTTAGAATTGAGAAACTGGAAAAACTAGGCGAGGTATGTAACTTCAATTAGCATCGGGATAAGGTCCCTCCGACCCCAATCAATAGATACTTTATTCTGACAAATAAACAGATTTTTAAAGAGATGGAAGATGGAAAACTCCAGGGAAGAGTCGTTCTGGACTTATCATGAATACTGCAATACGCACCTACCATTTCCTCCACTCTACCAGCCTGTCGCTCGTATTCGAAAATTTTATAAAAATTATTTTTTGATTTTTCATCATCTTACTGCTTTTTAGAGGAATAACGAACCCTAACTTCGAGAATCCCGACCGAATACGACGCTACCCAGTCCTTGTACCATGGGTATCTTCATGGTCATCAGGCTGTGTTGGAAGCGAAACCGCAAAGCGAAAATTGTATATACATACATTCAAGCATACCTTCCCGATGTGACGGTTTTACCCGAATTAATTAAACACGGCAGTATCTATCGTTTGGTATATGTTGAGTAATCTAGCCTCTTGCCGGTATTGAGGCTTAAAAATACAAGTACCCTGGCCATCAGTGAAGCGATAACAAGAAAGCTTAGGTCAAGGGATGCACGCACAAACCTTATAGTACCCGTGGGGTTTTCTACAAATACCAAATGCATGCAAGGATCAATGCAATGGAGCCCATATGCAAGAGGGTGGAAGCCATGGCGAAAGCTTAGCCTGTAGCTCAATATTAATGTATACACGTGCACCACGTCGTCGCCCCTAAATTTGATCCGACGAGGCCGTCTGGGATATGTCCACAATCTTAACCTTGCCCTTGGCGGTGAAATTTTTGATGCCGTTCGCCGACGAACTTGCACATACTTACAATTGCAACCCCGAATCGCGCGCGCCGTGCGAACCCGAAAGTCAGACCTAGTTGACTAGAGATTGGCGATGCGTCAATACCGAGTCCCGCAGAATAAAAACCGCGGATAAGAATATACAGATAAAATCCAGTGTCGGAGTTAACTTCTATAATTTCCCAAAGCTCCAAGTCGATTGCATAAAATATTAAAATGTATTATCCACTCCGTATTGTATATGACCCGATAAGTAATCAAGGTTACAACACTTAAACGAGAGGCTTGTTCCCGGTCGGAACATTTATCCGCAGGCCTTCCAGACACCTGCAGTAAGGCGCACGCCTGCGATTAGCTGCCACGCCTTCCCTTCAGTGGTTGAAAATCGAAGAACAGCATTCAACAGAATCCGCACCCGCATAACAGACCCTGAAATGGGCATTAGGACATCGCCTGTTCGTGGTGCTATTCACATAAACCAACATGCACCTTAGAACATCCTAGTCTCGTAGAAACAACCAGACGTTTATTAATTATTGAACTCCAGAATAGCATGCACATCCTAACACGTGCAATGCGAAATATTTACGAGCGGGACATAAGCACTTGCATACGAGAGAACTGCGTCTTTTTTTTGGCTGCGCATGTTGCAATGTCGGTACCCGCAGGGGACGTTTTGGAGCTCTCGTCCCTTGCGAATTCGCGAATATATTGAAGCTGTGTTGAAATTCACAATCTCAACAGCATCATGCAACTGCAAATTTGGTTTCTTTTAGGTCGTATAACCGGGGTGCAATGATATCGGGTAAATATGAGATGGCCTGAGAATGAGAATAGTGATATTGTTGGAAATAGGTGCAGAGGCTGCGTATCACAACTTCAGAAATCCTGTAAGCCTTGTAAGCCATCCAGTTTATGACAGTGTGGGTAAGTCTAGATTTGATTCACACAGGGACCGAACTGCACCGACGCCCGTGTATATAAACCTCGTGAACCGCCCTCAATTCCACTCGTGGTATATCAGTATCAGCAGCAGCAACTACAAGAATACACTAGAACCAATCGCCCACAATACTCAAACAAAAGTTTGAACTTTCCATTCGAATATTCGCCTTATATCTTATTAAGATCCAGCGATCAAATTACATACATACCCACAGTTAGTGAGCAAACACTGTGTACAGCGAAAATCTTGGAACCTTGGAACACCATTCCGAGATGTAGTAAGGTGAAGATAGCTAACAAAATACCATTAGTCTCAAAATGCACTTCCAGCTCCCAACCATTGCCCTCGTCGCTATGATGGCCAACAGCGCCTCTGCTGCCTGGTATGCCTTCTACCACGACACCGGTTACAGTCTCGTCGTCAAGGATGGCAACCCAAACTGCAAGGGCACCTGTCTCCAATTCACTAGCGGCGCCGTCTCAGCAAAGCTTTACGGAAGCAGCGGAAAGTTTACTAGCTGCTCAGTCTATCAAAGTGGTGACTGCACCGGCGGATACATCACATTGTACTCCGACAAGAATAAAAACGAGAGGGCTTATCAATTGGGGGGCACCTACAAGAGCGCCAAGTGCTACTACAACTGCTAAAGGCTGTTTGATGCTCCGAGCGGTTTACACTCGCTCAATTTCAATTTGTCAAACTTCTTTTAGACTAGGTGTATACCGAGTCTGGATTAATGCTCAGGTGGATATACTCGGGAGCTTTAGCTAGCGTTTTGAATTGTATTTGCTGAAATCCTGGTCTTGTATCTAATTTTGTTTCTCACCCCAACTTTTGCTCTAATACATAATCTCTACTTCTAAATTCCAACTCCACCCAACTGGTGTTCAAAGCCGTCCAATATGTGTGCCACCACATGCACGGTACGTAAACCTCTGTGTAGCGGTCATGGCGAGAGCCCATAGCCCACTAGATATACAACACCATCAACACGAAACCTGCCCCCACTAGCGCACCCACTATCTGCGCCTCTATTTGCGACGAACTTTGACTAGGGGTATTCTTATTATTATTCGAGTCAATATTCAAAAAAATACCCTTGAAAATATACACGACAATTTGAAAAGGCCTTCACTCACCGTTGTAGTTTCAGACGCGGTGTCAACGGCCTCGGTTGTTGCGCTCCCTTCGTCGGTTGTGCTCTCATTTGTACCGCTAGCATCGGTCTTCGTAGAGGGCTCGTAGTCGGAAACACTAGGAATACAATGGTAGGACCTGATAGTCTCTTGTTGGTCGTCATCGTCCCACGAAGCTTTAATCCACTGATCATCCGCATCCGAGAAGACAATTTTGTAAACGTTGCTGATATCGGGTATTATTGTGCTATGCTCTGTTTCGTTTGTATGCTCTATGTCCCCGTTGCCGCAAGTATTATCGGTGTATAAAGCGCATTGATAAGGGATACCATTGGAGCCACACATTTCGACCGCCGTGATTATATCGTCATGCCATGAGCAAGTAGAGTAGTCGGATACCGTGGGAATCAGTGCATTTAAAACGAGAGTTGTGTTTTGGTAAAACCGAAAGGCGGGAAGTTTACATATAACGGAGTCGAGGGAATCCGTGAGGATGATATTTGTCTGGTGGGACCGGATCCGAGATGTTAGAAGTAAGAGTGAGAGTAGTAACATAGTCGATGTCGAGATCGATTGCGGTAAGCTTATAAGGCTTTCGGATTAATTCTTGTCTCACTAGTATCCAAAAATAAAAGGGTCCAAAAAAGATGAGCAATATTGAAGGAATGTAAGATATATATCGATATATATGGGCCGCTAAGTGCTCATCGATCGTACTCAACTTTAGCAGAGATTTCGTCGTCGTCGTCGTCGTCGTAGTTAACTTAGTAACGAAATCCGAGGGTCAAAAGATATAGGATTTCAATGCAAACTTTCTGCTGCTATCATCACTTCCTGTAGGCTCCCCCATACTTCGCCTGCCAAAGATCCAGTTTCGGAAATTTTTAGAGTTTGCGATATTTTGTTCTGAAAGCGAATAACTTAAAAGTCGGTGCACCCCCTCTAGTACCGGTCCCAATGTATACGTGCAGCAAACGCTATCGACTCTTAATATCGATGCTGAAGACTGATCTCCGTACCATGGCCAGCTCCTAGATGTCCCGAAGGTTCATGAAGCCGGGGCCACCAACGACGGTACGGACCGCAGCTAGCTCAAACGTCATTACATGTATATACGTATATACATCGCACTGGGATCGATTTCGAAGCTTCTCGATCTGCATTTGATACCCGAAATCGTCTGGTTGATGGTGACACGGAGTCAATATACGACAAAATCAACACAGCGGAACCAGACCCAAGAAGTGTTGTTGTTGTTGGTAGGAGCGACCGAAGCTAGCCTCGTAGACCGACAGAAGCCACTTGGGCCCGGAGATTATACGTGCCCTCTAGAATTCTAGCGAACGGGGTTTTTTAATGACAATTGCTCGAATCCCGTGGAATTTTGGGAAGAACAAAATTAATATCTTGCTGTCGAACCGAATTTGCTGCACCGTATCGGGTTCTTCCAGTAAGTTTTTAAAGGCGAAAGAAGTTCGATTTAATTAGGGATTAGTGAGCATGGACAGCCGTGTTGTACTCAGACACTTGTTACATATGACAGAAATGATTACGGTTCAAGAGATATCAATGCAACGAAGGGATCTATATAGGGTGACCAATTGCTCCCGTGAAGATATATTCGTGAAATTCATTCTCCGCAGGTCTCAGTACGCAAACAATGGTTGACAAGGGAGATTCCATTCTGAGTCACGCTACTTCTCCAATTATCGGACGGGATTGTCAAAAAGCCTTGATCTTGTCGATAGCATTCGGCCCCTTCCCTCCGCCTTCAGCCGGCATACTATCGTTCGTTTCATACCAAGCTATCTCATTAGACCCTGAATAACCAATCGAATCGCGGAGACTGTCCTCAACCCCACCCATATGAGGTATCTCAACCACAGAAGGCGAAATATGCGAGCCAAGGAGGATTCCACGTCTGAATTCACACCGTTAGAGTGATCAATCGCTCTCGCAATTGCAACCTTTTTCCCGCAGCGCTTGTCACTTCTGCGGCGGCCAAGCCAATCACCAGCGAGATGTGACACAGTAGTGGAACCTCGGCCCGGCCCGACTGCGATCCTGCTGAGCTCCTTCACCGCTAGTGTTTGTTGCTACTGCGCGCTCGGCCTTCAGTGTTCACGCAATTGAGCTTTTATGGCAAAATATACCAGATCACGTTAGCAGCTGATAATCGATTAATGAGCTAGAATAGCTAAATGAGGTTGATAGAAGTGAAGGAAGATCGGTTCTGCTCCAATTACTCTTTTACCTTTAGTGTCAATTCTTAAATTATCTTAGACGCAAGGGTCTCCTATTTAGCTCGCCCCTTGTAACACAATTCAACCTAGTGGGTCAATTCTTTTCCAGGGAGTTATGGAAAGATGATTGATTTTATTTGCCTCTTAGGTATTATGCAGACCCGATCATTCTCTCGAAAGTTACAGAGGTTGTCCCATCGGTATTCAACCTGAAACGAAGAATCCGGCTCGAGACTCAAATATCGGTACCTTCGTTGCCCGTGTGGTTGCTAAGATGTGTATCGATGGCTCATATGCAAGCTTGCTCGGCTTGGAAATTGGTTGTAAAGCACGACAGTCTGGTTAAGGGTAGCCTAGCACACTGACTGCTCGACTAACTAGAAGGCCTGCCTTTAATCAATCTTTATCCGCATTATTCTCCAAACTTCATGACGGCTCCCCCAGCGGGGCAAGCCTCCGCGCGCGTGCTACCACTGTGTAAATGTGCAATTTATCGAAGTTTCATCGTTTGTACATGTTGCAGCCAGCTCGCCCGTAATTGATGAAAAGGCCCCACAACTTTGGTCATGAACGAATCCTTCGAACCAATGAAAAAATACAAATCATCGCGGCAAGTACAAGATATCGGTCTACCACAGTCATATAAGCTTCGTTCTACCTACCCTTTTAAGCATAACATGGCAGCATTCTCGCCTATCCAAAATCAAAATTTCTAGCCTATTGGCCGCACTATCGATCAACGTTCAATACCTATCCAGCAGTGGGCACCGGCGTCTCGTACGAGTCCGCTAACCCCTTTCGTCGATAATTGTTTAGGTAGAATATCCCAAAAGTGGGCCAGTTGCGCAAATTCGAGACGAGGGATCCCAGCCCATTCAATAATGGCTAACTTTAGACCACTTTCGTATGCCATAGTTGTATTCTAATTGAATATCTTTACTATATAGCACCAATCAAAATCCATTAACCTAACTTTTCTTTGACCCTTGTCATATGCTCATGAAGCCTTGGTTATCATCCTCGCGAGTTAAATGTCCCTACGCTTTGGAGACCTGAACCGTGGGGTGGCTGCTGGTATGACGTGTCGCTCGCTGCACCACTGTTAAAATGGTGAGCTATCGGATGGTATAAGTGGATGGCTCGTGAGGCCTTGAATTATTCTGGGTTCATACTATACTACGAGTGGGTGACAAAACACGGCTCCGGAAACGAACCGGCCAGGGTTGCAGCTACCACTTTGGTACACGGGTTAAATTCTTGAGCTGAACAACTTTAATGGTGTAAGTCGAAACGAAGCTAGTGACGCCCACTGAATAATTAAGCAGCAGAGCAGCATAGGCTTCATAATCTATACACATTGGCATTGCTAGGCCAATTACCATACCACCCTCTGTCAAATCATCCATAGATCTGACGAGGCTTAAGTTGTGGAATATTACGTGTTGAAATGACATTCAGAGGCCAGATATCCGATTCCTAACACTCTTTAGCAAATTATTTTCAATCTCTAACAAAATTAATGAAGGTCTAACGAGAGTGATCAGGTCTAAGCTCAAATTTCAGATGTTGGGTCGTGGGGGCTTTCTCCGATTCCGAAGCCGTACGTATGCTCAACCGTGTCGATCTCGGCGCATGACCTGAAGTCAGAGCTTGTTACCTCATTAAGTGCCTCCCTCATTTCCATTACATTCAATTGTTTCGAAAAAGCAAAAAAGGAGAGCCATGTCTAGGTCTGTGGTGCCTACGATGTTCGGGATCTTCGAAGTGCTGGGGCTTTAATTACCATCCCGTGTTCCTTTCCAAAATGATTAATGAGGGAATAATATCAGCAAAAAAAAATGAAATATCTAGCTGGAAAACGAATAAGTAGTATCCGACCAACTTTCCGCATGTCTTAGTTGTGATGTTCAACAAATTTGCGAAGCGATCGCCGGTATTCCGGTAACGATCCGCTAAATAGCCACATACATGGCGACTGTGGGGCAGACTTTTATATCCTCTAGCGCCTTCAATATAACTTTCAATTTTTTAAACTTTCTTGCTGCATATTACCTCTGTAACAAATGAACTATTAATTCTTATGTGGCGTCTTGGTATTATTTTGTCTTACCTCCGGCTAGTAAACCGCTCTTGATCAATTGATAGCTGAGCCGGTAGTTTCAAAATCGGATACGGCAGCCATTCTAGAGCTAAACTATACCATTTCTCATCAATTTTACGTCCAGAGCGTGGAGCGACTGAAACAGCCACTATCATATGAGAGCCGCCGGCCGCAAAGTCGCGGCCGCGATGCAGGATACTAATATCAGGAAACCGCTTGTAAATATTTTCCCACCCAATAAAAGATTTACACTTTTGTACAATGACCTTGTGATCGTTTACGAGTGTTCACTCCAGCTAATATTTCTTATCTAGCAATTCAGACATGAGACAGTTTATAGCATGTGGGTCTCAAAATGTAACTTGGGAGGGGACTACCGGCAAGAATCGCGGACCCAGGCCCTCCAAAATTATAACAGGATGGTGGTACCGAGAGACTATTGCATTGGATACCCGGTTATAGGATGTCGAGCCATCACGCCATCCGCATATATATATGCAGTTGTACAAAGGAAAAGAATCCGAGCCCTAAGCTGGAACATTTCGTGCGACAAAGCTGACAATATACTAACTCCTACCTATCGGGGACCAGTGGAACCTAGTACCTAGATATTCCGTAAGAGATATATGATGTACACATATATAGGCTAAAGAATGGGAGATGAACAACTAGACCAATCGAGCCAATTGAATGCCTGCACCCATTTTGCATATCAACAATGCATTTTTCGTGATACCGCCAGTGCATCTACGGAGTAGTCTATAGTTTGTTAAACTTAATGGCATCGTCCTGCTTCCGAATTCCGACTCCATTGTTGTAGCGCATCAATTACCAACCGGTGCTCAGTATCAATGCGCCACTCGACTCCGAAGGCCGCCGGTGCACCATCATTCGCAAGGTGATTGGGTAGCCTGCGACTTCCCAATCAAGAATGTTGCGTTTTTTGCGTTGGTCTACTATGATTTCGGTGAAACAACACAAATCTACTTGAGGATAGTTGATACCGAATATCCATATAACTCTGCAAAGCTATGCATGAGATTATTGAAAGCCTCAAGCTGAAGTACCTAGTTGTCACCTTCCTGTTTTTTCCCGGACCCACCACAATATGCAACTAACCCAGCGTAGAGCACAATGGCACACCGTTATAGGATAGGCCAGTACACATCTTCAGGGATCGCATTGCGGTTTAGTTGACCATTGGATGGTCTCAGTCACGGCCGATCTCCCGCCCAGCAAGAGGAGGTAATTTTCGCCGAAAACTCGCCTGATTCTCAGGTATACTAGTATGTCGCAAAAATGATTAGATAAGTGAGATCCGAACCGCGACAACTTGCATGCTGCATGTGGAAGGGGTCTGAAGCGTACTATTTTCGAGTGTTTCCGCCTTGAAAGGCACTTTGCAGTGTTTATGCAAGCATGCGCCCCACCGTGGCGGCAGATGTGGCACCCAATATAGCGTGCCACATAGACTGGCCTCACAAGAGCCGCTAGTGTGGCTCGGTAGTACGGCCAATAAAACTATCCCTGGTCGCCGTTAGAGTTGCCTCAAACACCCACCGGAACAATCTCCCGCAGCTGAAATCTGAACCAAATGACATCAAATGTACATAGACAATCCCTAACCTGATAAAAGTGTTATTTCATCTTAGTTACCAAGCAAGCTAAGCTCAGCATTCTGTATAACCAGCAGCTGCAGCATTTTGTGAAGAAGTTCGCGTTCGGAAGTTCCTCCGTTCCACATACTGCAAGCCTCGACACGAGTCAAAGCCATTCCTGCCTGAATGATCAGGCCATATGTACTGCCTATACCGTCCTAGTCAAAGGCTCCCTGAGGGAGTACACTCGAAGTCACAACCAGATTGGAAGTTTAGTGTCGAACTAGCTAACCTTAATAGCGTGATCAACGACGCCGACATTACTGGCGCAGGATAAATTCACTGGGCGAGCTGAGTATTTGAACTCCTTAGCTGAGTTGCTGCAGAACTGCAGCGCTTGCTGCTTGCTTGTCCCACCCTTGCTCGAAACAGCAGCACTAAAACTCGGTAAATTTCCCAAAATGGGGAAGACAAGTCCGAAACGAACGAACATTGCAGGATCGATTGGTGATTAAGGGCTCTGATTGACGAAAAATGGAATATTAGAACGCCAAACCATGCAAAGCACCAGTGGTCAATCGGTTAGTCTTTCCTGCTACGAGTGGATGTTCGGTTGATTTTTACGGACTGCGGCATTTCCACCAAGAGGCTTGGGCCAAGATCCTGTCCAACTTACAAGTCTCTGTTGAGGCCAGACAGGTTAGTACTAATTAGTCCGCCTAAAGCCCCGGTGACAAACCAACCCAGCAAGCATTGTTCTACGGTTCGGATCTGCATACCCTGAGAAATGAAAGGTTTATAGTTATCGAAGTTGGAGATTATCGTCGACGATCTGGCAAATTGAAGCTGAGACCCATCCACCTAACGTAATGTTTGAAACCTTTCCCGATATCCTCCCATATGTCTAGGGCTGAGCGTTGCAAGGGAAGCCTTGTTTGTGCACGAAATGCACCAGAGTGTTCGTGGGGTCGGATTAAGACCAAATCGAGCCAAGGCCCGGATATGATGCACCGGTATCTGCACACAACAAGGTAGCTCAGCCTACCAGCAGGTCAGAAAACCCTCCACACCGACGCTCTGAACCTGAAGCCTAGGGTACTAGGAAGTTGGTTGTAAAGTGCGTACAGTTAGGATTATGCCCGGTTCCAGAAAATTTTTCAAACCCGAGTTATTGGGACTTATCACATTCTGCAAGGCTATAAGACATGTCGCAATCGGGGAATTTATGAAAGTGAACCCTTGGTCTTCCTTTTTTTTTTATTTTTTTTACACCGGGCTCATTCATGGTGCGACCTGAATTGTGGCTCGAAAATGCGGGAGAGGTGATTCGGGTAGTGTCGAGGCTATTTTTCAGAACTTTGATTTGTGTGAGTTCGCCTTATGCTAGTCAAACAAGCGAGCCAGTTATCTTCAAAGCATGCAGGAACCAAAGACCCCGTTGAACGTTGGGCGCTATACGCCAGCCTGACAGCTTCGACGGAAGCTAAATCCCAGAAATGCGGGCCGGGTGCGTCCTGTGTGCGTACGATGAGGCGAGAAATAATCTTTATAAGTATCCATCCCGCTATCTCGGATTCAATTAATTTCAATATCATCACAACCATCTCGAACAAGCGAACACCCATTCAATAAGATATCTCGATACGCGAGCATAACTACAGCTATTAAGCCACCAAGCACACCAAAGCCGCATTTAAATAGCTCAGGTATATACCGAGTTTTCGACACCAAACCTTCAAGCTCTCCAAACACCTAAACTTCCATTTTTTTTATTTAATTTTTTTTTTTTTAAAAAAAACTGTTCGATATATCAATATGTCTTCTGCATATTCTCAAGGATCTGCCTCCAGGCCAGATATGCGCGGAAGAAGAGATACTCTTATCTGCAACAATTGCAGGCGGGATAAACAGAAGGTACTAAGGACCCTTGGATGGATAAACTTGAAGTCCGCAATCGATTGTGATCAGACGTTAATATTTTGGGGATTAGTGCCCGAGACACCCAGCCGATGATGGAACTATGGTTTGCCTCCGATGCGACAAGTACAACTACAGCAATTGCTCTACAGACCCCTCAGTTGAACCCATGGTACGGAAAAAGAGGGTCCTAAATGACTTGAAATGCGATAAATGCCGTCGAGATCACAAAACTGTAAGTTTCGGGAGACATCAATTTGTCATATTGAGGGATCATAAGCAGAGGCTAACTAAAACAACGAAAAGTGCACATTCACATATGGTCCCTGGCCGAACCCATGCGACCGATGCGCGAGAACAGCTGGAAGCCAGTGCTCAGCTCCGACAAGACCATCTCGCGTCCGTAACAGCAGAGGAGCCTCGACACACGACAGCGGGAGTGATTGCCATTCTTCGATTGCGGATTACGGCGAATACGCGGAGTACACGGCAGAGTACGAATACACTACTGGTTACGAGGAAGACGTCTATGACTGGGGAACTGAAACCAACAACCAATGGCAAGAGCACTACTCACACCCAATGTACCACATGAACTACACCTCCCCCTTTTCACCTGATTCCGGAAGCTCAGATTATTCTGACAGCCCTTTGTTCATGCGCCAGTAGACGGGATTTTCCCGCCACCGAGGACCCTCAGTAGCAGGGTACCCACACACGTAATTTTTTTTCTAAAGCCTGATTTTTTCCTTGGGTCTCCTGCACCATACATTGGCTCGGAGTTTGTGATTTGGATATGGATAGAAAGCGGTTGGTTGGACTAGGGATTTGCTGGCATATTGTACAAGGGATAATACCGACTGGGACGGAAAAGGATTTGCATCGTGCGTTTTTAAATTTTATCTTCTAGCCCTGATTCTTTAACTAGCGAGTCTAGCATTTTCTCTTTGAGTTCTTTTCCTTTGTCAGCGTCTTCTTTTCTGCAATGTATTATTTGGCCTCGTTTTATAATTCCTGGGCGTCGAATCATTTCCACAGGTGGCCAATGTGGCACCACCCATGTAGATGGGTGAAGGGTACATCTTCCTTCGTGTATAGTATGGCTGTGCCTTTGTACTATTGAGTTTTTAGCTTCCCTCAATGAATCGTCCCGATTTACCGTCCCCACTTCCCAAGACTAGTTTGCCACTCGCTGGCCTTGCCGCATCAGCCTTCCCCCAGGTCTTCGACGTGAACCAGACTTTTCGTCGCGGTGCAACCTCTGAGTTCTCGCGCCATAGATATTCGGGTAAGGTTGGATCGGTATCGTCAACACAGAGGTTTCGAGGGCATCCTGTACAGGACAGTGCAGAGCGTCCGAAACATGCCCCTTGTTTTGTAAAATTTCAAGGGTCTATCCCGAGTGCGATCCAGAGATTGTTGGCGACACTCGGGCCACGTTTTACCGACACCCACCGTGGCAATGTGGGGCTTTCTACAGAATTACCAAGCTTCGCAGCGTTATATGCTATTAGATCGATGGACCAATCACTTTCTCATACTCGAATATCCACGAGGTAGCGTGGTTAGCCTCCGCAAGCACGCATTTATTCCAGCTCTGGAGGTACCTATAGGTATCCACTATTTTATTTGCCAATAAGGAACGGCAGCATGCATCTTCCCTGCACACTTGCTCGTTTAATTAGCTCAAAAATACCGGTTATCTCGAGATCTTGCAGCTAGCCAAGGTAATTACCTCTTTCGAATATTCGGGACCCGCCGTCGAATGCCGGGATGGATATAGGAGGGATAAAGATTAAAATAATAATTTCCCGCCGTCCGGACCAAGCTTTGGTCGGTTGGGCGCTGGCGAATATAAATCGCACGGAAAATTGGAAATTGGCCATCATGTATAGCATATCTCAACTAATGTTCCGCAAATTGTCTTCATTATAAGAATCCGACCATACGAAAGCTGGTCCTTATGATACTGCACCGATCACTCACCTCGCCGTCCTGTTGCAGTTGTAACAACACCCACAATCGGAAGAATGAGGAATGAATGTCGGAACTAGTTTGAAGCCGGGAAACTCGTCCTCCCTCCTCAGCTTAGACGGAGGATACTAACTGGTAGCTTGGAGTGGTGTTGTGTTGTTAACCGCTGCTTGTATGCACGATCATGTGGAATTTTCAGCCTCGTCGCTGTTGTATCCGGAATGGGTATTGTCGGCTTGAGTGGCTGAATGTGTAGCGAATGCTCAGAAGCTAGAGAACTCACCAAGTTTTGGTGGGCGCTTGCAGCCAGATTTTTGTCATGAGGCCAGACGATTGACAGCTAAGATGTTACGCAATCATGTCCGCCTGCCAAAACCAAAGCTTTTTGGAAGCTAGAACTAAAGCTCTCGAGCTTGTGCTTTCCTGGTCCATGCGGTGGCCGGTGAGAGTTTCGGAGTAGAACTGAACGACGGGCGGGGTGGATACCATCCACATGGGTTCTAGAAAAAGATTCCCTAAGCCACGAATGCTAGCCCCCCAGGTATGGATGCCGTTTTTCTTGCAGCTTCTGAACTCCAGGTCCTGTGAACGAACATGGCAATAGTGGAGATACTCAGGCATCCTAGGTGGAAGAATGATGGTGGAGGGATGGTGCCAAGCATAAAGCCTCCAAAAAAAGCGGGATTTGGAGGAAATGATTGGACAGCGCACTTCGGAATAGACCCACTCTGCTAGCGCAACGCCATTCAGCTCGAAATCGACTATCTTTGCCAGAAGAAGGGCCAAGCTGCCCCCAGAGTGGACAGCTAGTGAGGGATTATGACGCGAGCGAGGGGAAGTCCCGTCTTAGCCGGTATCTTTGCTCCGTGTACGTGACAGTTTGTCTGTACATAATGTACTATGTTCTTGCGACTGTCTCAAGCTGGATGCAATCGAGTTGCAGGATGCAGCCCAGGTATAGCCGGGAAGTGCAGCTGTGAATTGCCTTAATTCTCCATTAAGAAATGACACAACTGTGGGTACTTTCAAGCCCGAAAAGGTGAGCAGATGACATGAATCAAGGTCTTCACAATGAAATTGAGGGTGGTTTGTCCCAACAAGCCTTAAGAGCTATACTCTCGCATACCCTGGCGCATGATTAGCTTGCTGAAATCGGAACAGACGCGACAGCATGCAAGGTAAACAAGGGCTCTATCTTTGTGGGTAGTTCAACGGACTTGCCGAACACTCAAATCGCGGCGTCATAGATTAATATTATATTCGGCAACTTTGCGCGAGCCTCGAACTCCACAATCCACTAACATTCGTTGGTAACATTGTTGCCACGACCTTTAAGGCTTTCCAAGGGGCTGAAATTTCCCTTAGTATTCCGTACTATGGCTCCCGTTATGAATAATTAACAAATGACGAACCATACGTCTATTTTCGTCACTAGACTACATCCGAACATTCGTGCAACATTACTTTTTAGACGTATTGTCTACACAGCTGATCCGCTCCCGAGGATAATCTAAGCCATGATGGCGCGACGGGAAAAAAAAAAAAAAAAAGAAGGTGTTCTCCTAGGATCCTTCCCTCGAGACCGTCGTGGCGGGAGCTACACCTCATTCGGCCTGGACCCCGGGCCATCGCTTCCTCTCCAAGAATATCATCTACTTCGTTTGCTTCTAGCTTCTCAGGCTATGCATGCACGATGTATTTGTCGTTTACCACTCGGTTACACTAGCTAACACCTAGCTTAGATATGTATCGATATTATGAGAGGCGAAGTCGGTTATGTTTTTGGAGGGGCCCCCTTCGGTAAGGAATAGCCAGAACAGCTCCGGCGCACTTCGTATGCCGAACAGGATATAGAAACTTCTTGAAGTTCTTTACGCAAATATGATCAAGAACTAGCTGAGTACCCACTCCCGTCTGCCGCCTCATAAGCCCCACTTGACTTCAATGCAGGCTCGCTTCTAAATTACATTATTCATATGACCATATCTATCAGCTCTCGAGCTCTCGGTCTATCATTGAGCGTTTAGAGGGCACTATGCTGAATCTATTTTGGAGTGATCCTTGATGCGATACCTCTATGATTCGGTAGTCAACCCCGGGCTGTATTTCCCCTTCTTGGGGATGAAGTCTCTTACGTGGGTATCAGGTAGGCCCGGTGTGCTCTTCTGAAGTCTAGACCTGGTTAGTGGATTATTTGTAATGTCCGGACATTTAGGACAGGCCCAATGGCTAATCACGGAAATGTATTGGAAGTTACGCTTCAGATACATGCAATGCACACCCGAAGCCAGCTGACCATTCATCTCCCAGCTGCCAGCAAGCTATACCTAGCATGATTCCGCATTTCTAACCCCACATGCGCATGGTATGTAAACCTTTGTTTTTGAGCACATAGGATATGATGCCAATTATGCACTAAGGATCTGGTGATAATGGCTTAACTCGCTTATGCTTCGCAGGCCAATATTCTTCACGGGATTTGAATTCTTCGGGATGTATCAATGCAACCGAGACGAAGCTCCTAGGCTACCAGTCTCAGTTGTACATCTGTTGATGTGCAGATGGGTCGGTTAACTACAGAAGCATCCAATTGGATCAAGGTGTGTAGGAATCCATGACCTATTCAGAATCGCCGTTGCTTTGTTGGCGATGCATGATTCAACATCTAACGATAGATGACTGTTATATTACTGATCCCCTGTTCCCGCTATGCGGCTGTTATTGAAAAGCAATTTTATCCTTAAACGTAGATGATCGACTATGCAGGAACGTACACAGGAACAGACGGCAAGTTTAGTGTCGATGGCCAATCAATTCTAATTCTACGAGTCTAAGTTCGAATTTTCGAAACAACTCGGAGTCGTCTAGGAAATTTTTTTAATAGCCGAAGTATATAAAAAAAAGCCACAAAGTGATAGACGGCACCAAACGTCAAACTAATACGGGAGGCTGGCCGTATGAGCATGCACTTGGCTCCACCGGTTCCGGTTTGCGATGCGGCATACATGGTCAGGGTTCTAGGGCTTTGTTTGGGCGTCGAATTAAAGCTGATACCAGTTCGGGATAAGTGGCCACCATGTATCCTAGAAGCAAAACATGTGCTGTTCCAGTAGTCACCCCGGTACCCCGGGTGGCCGTCGTGGCTGACCAAATATTCTCTATGAATCAGAGGATTATACTAGTAACATTGCTGATGCATATATACATATGTTTTATCTTCATACGCAAAAGCAACCATTGGAAAGGTATAGATGCATGGGAAACTTTTGATGAACCAGGTACTTAATTAAAAGCTTGACTCCCCGTAATACTTGAAAGACACTCAAAGGGGTGCGGCGTATGCATATGGGCCCGGAAATCTGTGCGACATGAAACCCAGGGTCGGCCGTTGACTGGTAGTTGCTGCATGCGGCTGTGATTGTCTAGCTTGAAGCCACTTGTGGCATAGTGGCTGCCCTACGGCCCCTGATAAGGCGGTGCGGTACAAGTTTCGTTATGTAAGTGGTCAGCCTCACCCATGTCAAACCTCCCTGCAGGGAAGCCCAACATATTTTTCCGAATATTGCGCCAATTTAGCATCCTGTTTCCCATGTTTGGGGTTCAAGGTCCGTTTTACACGGCTCACATTTTTGAGCTTTCGCGATCGCACTATGGTTCTTTCCTTTTTCAGCGTCGGAAGTGTGGAGCTTGAGCTAGCCCGATCATACCAGAAAGCGCCACCATGTTGGAGGGCATTTAGGAGCGACGAACTTTCCAGCGACCATTGGTTTTCGCTTACAGGAGTAGCTAGGTTGAAGGTTGGGTCGAACTCCCTTGCAAAGAGGACCCACAGCAGGATTGAAGTTCCTGGCGTACCTTGATGTGGTGGGTTACTCATCCGGCTAGTGCAGCTCCTTGCTCAGCTTGTGGTGGCAGATGTCGATGTTCCCTGATCAAACTGAATACCTGTATGGCGGGGATGTTTTTGTACTATGTTGCGAAGGGTACAGGTCCGGTCCACTCTAAGGTTTTTTTTTTTTCGTAGCTTCGGAAAGCCTGGCAGCCGCATTCCCAATCAGAGAGTATCGCTTGATTACTCTTATCCTAACGATGCCTGGCCTGAATTCGAGCGCTGCGGGCTCAGACCCAGGCTTTGTTCATATAGACCTCGCGAGGCCTCGAGTTCCGCAGCGCGCTAAGTTCTGTATATAAGGAACGATTGAGAATCACCACAAAATAGAAATATCAGCAAGCATCAAGCAGAACAGCGAGGAACAATAACTTCTTGAGATATACAGTCAATTCTCCACAGCTTCTACAAGCCAACTATCACTTCGCCTCTAAAATTTCCCTTTCTCTCAATATATAATTTTTTTGACTCTAAGAATCACTACAATGCCTCCAAAAAGCAACACAACGTGTTGGCGCTGCCGTCACGACCGCCAAGCAGTGAGTTTCTTCACCCCATATCTATCTATACTTGTGACGGATAGAACCAACTGGATTCGAATGTCCGAATATGAAATTGTAAAATCTAATGCAATGTTGAAAACTACAGTGCGTTCGTGACCCTTACGATCCTGCCAATTGTGATCGCTGCAAGAGGTTCAAATACACCTGTACCCTTGCCCAGCCGACCCCAGAAGAGCGACAGGGCAGGGTCCTCCATTTCTATAAATGTTCTTATTGCCGCGATGCCCGCCAAAAGGTAAATTCCATCACCCTTGTGAACTTAACTTACAAGAGAAGCTATGCTAAACACCCTCGAACAGTGCCTCTCCAGCCAGGACGAACCAAACCGCTGCCAGCGATGTGTAGTTAGGTGCTTGCCATGCTCTCCTAGAACCAGTATGAAACATATGCCGAGGAAGAAAAGCTCGGGTGGTGGTGGCTCCTCGGGCTCGGGTGGATCACAAGGCGGTGATTCAGGGGATGCTTCCCCTGACTACGACTTTCTGGAGGAGGAGGAGGAGACTGCCTACCAAGACGGATACAACTATGAAGCCGGCTCTTCTAGTGGCAATCAACATTACAACGGTCACGGCCAGGAGTATCAATATAACCAATATCCAAACTATGGGGAGGAAACCTACCACCAGTCCCAGTATGGTCACCCTCATACCCATGCCTACGGCCAACCTCAATATGGCTACAACGGCTACTAGTAAAAAAGGCCTACACAGCCCACCGGTTCATCCTTGTGCGGATTTTACGAATTTAACGGCCGTGAAACACAAAAGCCAAGTTTTAGCGTCTATATATATCAGCCTTTCAACGTTAGCGATCCTGCACTACAGCATGCACCAATCCCTCCCAGTCCTAGGCTTCTGTCTGGACCTTTCTTTGCAAATTTGCTTTCTCACAAAACTCTTCTCAATTCTTCTTGACAATGCCGTTCTTGGCTTACCTTAATAAAATTGCTCTCCTACGCGTTTTCTGAGTTTTCTTCTTTCTATTCTTGATGTTTTCTCGCATAACTTTTGTACTTCTAGGTGGCCTCGGGAAGGCTTTTAAATGTTGTATTCTAAAATATCGTTATACAGTATCTTTTTGCGATCTGAATTAATTAGTTAGTTTAGCCTTATACAAATCGTCTTTTTATACAAATCGTCCTTTTTCTGAAGCATTCTATTAATAGCCATTTCCAAATATGGCTCAATTGCAGGATTGTGAGAAGAGGCGACGTGACGTCATGAGGAGTCGTTCGATCAAATCTGGAATGTTGACTCCACGCGCCACTCCTGATCATCCGAAACTGGCGACAAGCAAGTCGCTGTCCCAACACAAAAAATGCAACATTTCACTTTGTTTTTCTGTGCCACAGAACCAATAATTCTCCTTGGCTTTGAGGTCTTGGGTCGACAAACTAAGCAGCGCTTGCTAGGATGGTGGTAGACGTTTCGCAATGCGTGATTTCCAACCATGTGCGTGTGGGCCCGGAGCGAAATAAGAGGACGCTGGCTCGTTAGAAATTAAAATTTATAACGTTATTGAATGGGTTGTTTTGAAAATTTGGCTCGGTCGCGTTATGGCTCCATCGTTGTCGAAATTTAAGCTTTCCAACAATAAAGGCTCGGCTATGCATCTGCCTCGAAGAAATTATGGGCAAAAGGACATACGAAGGATAAGCCCACGGTTACATGTATAAACATAGAGATGTTAAGACCTATCGAGAAAAGATCATTGGTATTGGTCAGAAATGTAACGGGTTGATCATGAAGCTTGAATTCGAGCGGTTCGACAACTCGTGGCGGCTCGGGACATGTTTCGGACGCAACGATGGCCCTTGTCGGCCCAAGACAGCAAAGCACCCTAATTGGTCAAGGGTCTGGTATGAGACAATAGGACCCGAAGCTAACCAGGGTGCGGATTATCATGAACTCTTGACCATAACGTTAGAAAACTCCTGAAATTTCATGACGGAAGCTTCAAAAGGAGCGCACCGAAGTATCATATATCAGCGGACAGAATTTTTTTTTTCTTGCCCGAAACGAACGAAAAACGCAGGAAAACAAAAAACCCCTTGGGTATACAATAAAAGAGGTCTTTTGTATATAAATTTAGGTACTGGGCGATACAATCGATCCGAGCCGTATTGGAATTGAAAACATCATAGATAATTCGATAAACCCAGCCGATCACGACAGAGTTATAGAAGCTGTTATGGCCACCCGAACAACAAGCAGCAGTCCGAAACCGACAACATCGTACCCTCTCACAACACAATTCATCCCAGCAACATCGTGCTCGAGCCAATACTATTATGGAGTTTTCGGGACGTTTACACCAGATGCAGTTATGGTGAATGGCCCGCCACCCGGTGCTGATGACGCTGCGAAAGAGTGCTGGCCTCAAGACTTTAATACCGTCGTGGGAGGAGGAACAAGCACACGAACATTCTATAGTCCGGGGATTTGTCCGTCGGGCTGGAGTACTGCATCACAAATGTATGTTAGCCGGACTGTCTACGCATATTGTTGCTTTACAGGGTACACTCTCCTTGCAGATGCACTACCCCCACGGTTTTTACCCAGCACAATCCCTCTGTCAACTTTCACCGACGACGACTACGGCGGCACTCCAGTATGTTTCCAGCCACTTCCGACCGGCATCGTTGTTGAATATCAGCAGCTAGATGGCGAAAGACATACTACAAACTTGCGCAAGGATCACTCAGTTGTACACTACCCCGTCAGGGTTAAATACCAAGCATCGGACTTTTCTCTTTTCCCTCCCGATGCTCAACCAACGGATCTGTCGGAAGAATTTCTAGCCGACCTCGAACCATACATTCGTAGTGGATTAGTTACGATTGCTACGAATACCGGCTCGAGACAAACGACCTCCGACGGTACAAGTACAGGCTCAGGAACGGGGACTGGCGCAATCCCATCGGAGACTGGCAATGGGAAAGAGGAAACTCCCGATGAGGGTCGCACTGGAACTATAGCGATCGCAGTTGGTGTTACTGTCAGTGTTGTAATAGTGCTTGCGGTAGCGGGATACTTTCTGTTCGCCTGGAGGCGCAAAAAGAGTAGGGCCCACAAAAGCGGCTTTGGGACTGCGACGGGTCCGTACAAACAGCACCAAAACAACGATAGCCACATTGGCGGAATACAAGATCTTCCGGATAATACCGGGGGAATTGCGCTCGCTGAAGTTGGCTCAGGGGGCTGGTCCAAAGGTCACCAGTGAGACAATTATTACTGGCTTCACGCATTAACATTGGGACCCAAGTGTACATATTCCGTTGGGCTATAGTTCGGCGATGACATCACGACCACCGCGGGCGTTTAATCTTTTTTATCTGGTGATAGTCTCAAGGTGTTTGGAATATTATTCTCGCCCCATTTAGAATAAAACCAAAATGCCTTCTTCCGGCTCCAGACCAGCCTTCCTTGCAATGCGCAAATGGGGAGCGATTGATGTTTTCTCCTGCATTGGCTTGTGTTGTAGCTGTTGTAGTTTGGGTGACGGGTTCGAAATGCATTCGGAATCACAATTGGGCAACTGGTTTGCAATATTTGGTTTAGGGATTCATTTATATAGGGGCTAGGATATGGATGGTATTTATAAATTTAGGTGTTATGTTTGCAAAAGGCCCAATTCGCAAAATTAAGATGTCATTGATGAGAAAAATAATGAGTGCTTTCCCTGAATTTGTAGAAGAATGGCGGGGTCCGGCTTGTGATTCGCGAGGATCCAGGCTTATATATATGTAGACCTAGATCGATCAGAGCAGCTATACATATAACACGTTGACGATGCTCCAATCGGTCGTTCCGTTGACGTTAGATATCCCATGAGTTCCTAGATTCTTGGGGACTAGTGGGCGGAGGACGGGGACCCAAAGGAGGTCATATAATCTATGGTCAGGGCTGTCAGTGTCTCTTTGTAGCCATCGAACCGTGGAATCCGGAAACATCATGTATACATGTATTCCGTTGTACTTTACTCACCCTGGACCCCCGTCTCTAGTCTTGCTTCCAGGCTCAAAACTACCTAACGCTTGGCCGCTTTGGCAGCAAGGTGACCAATATCCCCAAAGAGGACCAGCAGCCTATGCAGTCCACCCGATCCAAACTTCCTTTTCTTCGAGATAGTCGATATATTCTTTGAGAGCTTGAGCGCACTGTTTTGGGAGGAATGTTAGCCTGAGACCTCTGAGTGCTTGGGAATCCTAAGGACACAATCCGTACCTCTGGGTTAACACCCCCTCCAAATTCGGTGATAATAGCCTTCAGCCCATGCTGCTTGAGCCAGTTGGTGACACCATCAAGTCGACTAACAGGTTGGGTACAATTGGCCCCACTTCCACTATAATTGTCGTCAAGGTACTCATGAATTTCGATTGCAGTATTGTTAAGTGGATCTTTCATCAAGTGAAGGTAATCGGAAGAAGGCTCATTACCGTTTCCAGTAGTGAAGGCATGGCCGCTAGACTAAGCATTATCAGGGGCCAAAATCATTTGTTTAGCCCCAGTAGAGCGAATTCCGTCAATGGCGGCCTGGTTGTTCTTGAGCACTAAAGACGTGGGCATGTCATGGGGCTCGTTCATAATACCGAAAATTACGCGGGTATTGTGACGGAAACGCTTCGCGAGTTCCGTGAAGAACATTTTGAAGTCTTGAGTAGTGGCGGCATTGGGGTCATTGACGTCGCCGATTATACTTCCCGAGTAAGGTTGAGCAAAATGGTAGTTATAGCGCATGTAATTATGGGGGTCTAGGAGGACATATCGTCTTTTGCGTGCTGTGACATATTGAACGGCGTCATAGAATAGATCGAAGTACTATATGGTTAGTAATTGTCAGAAAAGGTTCCTAGGCACTCCTCTTATCGTAGGGGTGTCGGGGGCGTGTACCGTCTCATTGAAGACCTTTCCAAGGCCAACTGATGGCGGGCACATACGCTCCAAAAGGAACGCAATCGGAAAAGATTAATCTTGTCATCCTTGACCATGACATCTATGGCGGTCTTATTAACGAAAGCGTAGTCGGAACCGAACCTTCCGGGGAGACCTAATTATACGACGAGATTGTCAGTTGTTTGACCCTTTGACCTTATAACGGCGAAGAAAGACGCCGCCGGCCTGGGAACGAGACCACTGTCAGCCAAAACTGTGATAAATACCTCTGCCAACTCCGTTGTCATTCCAAACACCGAACTCTCCACCGCTTTCTGCAACGCCTGCATAGTAGACCTTTGCGAAAGCTGGAGCAGCCAAAGTTGCAAGTGTGATAAGTGAGAACTTCATTTTTCGAGCACAATCGCAGTAATGGTTTACTTGATAGTCGAGAAGCTTAAGCTTGATTGAGGGTGATGGTGATGAGGTTTATCTGCAATTGCTACAAGAAGCCTCGTATTTATAGACATCCTTTCTGACTTGACGAGAGGGCCTTCTGTCGAAAGGATTGTAAATATCGTTACGTCGGTCCGGAAAGCGAAAATCTCTCGTAACACCTGACGAAGAGATATTGGATTCGAGACAAATTCACTACGTTGTATGGAGCGGGGTCCGAATCCTTGCTTTTCGAATCTATATCTTCGAAGCTCATGATGATTGGAAGGCAGCCATCGATGCATTGTGGTATTACTTGAGTTGATTAATTTAGTCATGCTAATAGTGTCAGAATTGATATAGTAGTTCCGCGACAGAGACCCATTGGAATGTATCTATAATTTCTGCTGCAAGATCTCAAAACCACATGGTTTTCTATACGCCCTTGGCACCCTCGGCCGAGGAAAGTTTCGCCGAAAATATGAGACTCACATCATATTCATCTCGCAAATTAGAAGGCAAATCATAGAAGTGGCTTACCGGTCCGATAGTAACCCGGAACCTCGTAACAGCACCAACGATAATACAACTTGAAGCCTGGGATTCGCGCTGCCAAGCTTCTACTTCCCGCGGTTAAAGTTCTAATCCCAGTTTTAAATACAAGCGAATGGAAGGCGAGGTGCGAGTGTCCTGGTGGAGCTTATCTAATACAGCCGTGTTAGCTTGGAACTCCGTAGAGTCATTCCGTAGGCTATAAAAGATGTTTCAAGTTTAATATTACGCATCCATTAGAATCTACCTATAATGTAGTCGCCATGGATTGGGCTGCAGGTACAGACATCCTTTGAAATAAACCGTGGCCGATTCGCGGGTTTACCAGCCCTTTCTTGTCGAATTTTGTGATGTCGCAGCTGGCACTATTTGGATCATCGGTTTCAATATCTTGATACAAAGATGCGCAACTTGATTCTGGGGCTCTCCATTACAGAGCACTTCGGACCCACTTAGGCCGTATCAAGGATGCATAACATTCTTGGCGTTGTGAGCACCAATGGAACCAAAGTACACTATACCAGAGGCCCCAAACAATCTCTAGCCATACTAGTTACATAACTATCCTCAAATCTAGGCTATAGTTGGTGGTCGTGACCCATCCAAAATTAATGGTGGTGCTACAAAATAAACAGCGCCTAGCAAGCGAATGGACTTCATCGCTTTCGTCTAGTCGGGGCCCGATCGGAGAAAACACGGACGTCATGCCAATCGATCTCTACCACTGGGTTATCAAACGTAGCTTTGAATTCTGTCTAGTGTTGCCTTACACCGCGAGATCTCGAGACCATACACCACTATTTTGAATCTGGTTTATCGATGGGGAGTTCGGAAGCTATATGTGACACTAGGAGATACATGATGCTCCTATTGACAGGAGCGCGCTGGAAGTTAACACTAGCTATATGAAGCGGTTGAGCCAGCTTACCTACGTTGTTATAGATTATGAGGATCCCCCATTTTATGAAATTTGAATTATGTTGGCGCCATGGCGGTTCTGTGGGAGGTGACCGCGGTTTGAATATATGTATAGAAAGTCTCCCTTTCGCATTTTCACCTTCGCTCACACCCTTGTTTTCAAGCACGATTTCGCATTGCGATATTTAGGCTGAACGGAAACGATTTGACTATTCCGTCGAGTGTCCACCTTAACAACAAATGGTGCCCAAGTTGCAATTGACGGAGTGGTATTTACGCTACTCACCTCCTAGGAAATATTGCTTTAGGACGTGTCTAGCTAGCGATTGCACGGGTAGTACATGTAGGCTTATATATACTTATATATTACAACAGAGACCTTACAATTCCATGAGAGGCAAGGCTTACGGGTGCCTCGTTATGTTACACTAAAGCTTAACTCCTCCAGAACACGCCGAATGTGTTGGATTTTGAAGTTTATTAATTGACCCGACGTGTACTGCAAGGAAAGCTCGAAAGTCGTGGCAATCATTATATGAAAGTGAGCTGACTAACCATCAATTAGAAGTTCTATAACTAGTACATGGATTTATCTAATCAACTTTCTTAAGTCAATCACGATCAGGGATAAGTCCAGTTGTGCGGCACATTGCATTCGCGAACCGCGATCAGTCGCTTACAATTTAGCCACCTTCCGAGCCATTGGCGACATTCGGGTCACATAGCATTAACCAAAGGCGTTAGTTTCTCCCCGCAAGATACACGCACCGTTTCGGTACGAATTTGTCTAAATTCCGAACTTGTGGGACCTTGTGGTTTACTAAACCACAAAGTAGCTGCTTTGGTAATAATTATTAATACAGCTTGGTACAGTCGAAACTGGGGTGAATGGTTTGGGCATGACGGCTATATCTTGGTATAGGGCGAATAGTGATAATGCAGCTCATAATAGTGGTGTGATTGTGTGCTGAGAGCTAGAGGAGCTTGGTAGAGTGAAGGCAATTAACATATATCTATAGAATACTTCTCTCTATATAAAGGCACTCGATTTTCTGTTCTATGACTGATTTGCAAATTCAGAATAATTATCTTTGCTATAAATTCTGAAGATAAATAACAGTCCTACCTTCCGCTCAAGGAATTGTAATAGATAAATCTAAAAAGACGTTTCGGAAAGTATCCCTTGAGGAACTGCCCAAGATGCAACTTTCCACCCTTCTCGGGAGTGTCATAGTTAGCTTCGGCGCGATTGCCCATGGGGCATCCCTTAATACCGTTACTGGATGGGGCTCAAACCCTGCTGGTATCCAAATGAACATCTACGTTCCAGATACATTGCCTGCCAAACCCGCCATTATCCTTGCTGTAAGTGTTCAATTCTAAACCCTTCCCTATCCTTATACCCACGGAATCCCCCGTTATTGATAATTATATCTTCTAGCTCCATCAATGTGGCGGTAGCGGTCAGCAATTTTACGGCCTGACTAGTCTTCCCTATTGGGCAAACCAATATGGCTACATTCTCATTTTCCCCTCTAGTAATGGTTATTGTTGGGATAACCGCAGCCCCCAGAGCCTCACTCGAAATGGTGGCGGGGACACACAAAGCCTTGCCCAACAAGTTCAATACGCTCTTTCAACTTACAATGGAGACCCTAATCGCGTGTACGCTTTTGGATGGTCCTCTGGTGGAAGTATGGTAAACAACCTTGCGGCGACATACCCAGACCTCTTTGAGGCCGGCGCAGCGTACGGTGGCACCCCGGCTGGGTGTTTCGCTGGAGCCGGAACTTCTACACAGTTCCAGCCCACAACGAATACTACTTGCGCTAGTGGGGGGATTATAAAGACTCCGCAGGAGTGGGGTGACTTTGCGAGGAATGCTTACCCTGGTGGATACACTGGACGCCGTCCACGACTACAGATTACAAATGGTGGTGCGGATTCTATTATCAGTCCTCTAAACTACCAAGAGCAATTGAAGCAGTGGCGCAATGTCTTAGGACTTAGTTTGACGGCTACGAACCTAAATACTCCGGGACAGGGATACACTCAAAGTATCTATGGAACGGGAAATAAACTTGTCGGATATCTTATTGCGGGAGTTGATCATTTGACCCCATTTTGGGAGAGCCGTTTGCTTGCTTTCTTCGGGATCCCTTAGTATTGTAGTATACTATTTGTTCCCTCAAGGGTACCCAGCGTCGGGCCGGTTTCTACAATTTTGTAAATAGTCGACTTGTACGAGTGCTAATGAGGCCCTGGCCAGAGATTAGTCTTGCATTAAAACGCCTCGGCCAGAGACTACCACGGTTGTGCGAAAATTTTTTAAAAAAAAACCCTGAATATTCGGATTCTTAAACTTTATCGTGCGTCTTCGTAGTCAGCCGGCCGTCATTTACCTTCTCTCAAAAGCACTACCTGGCCTGACGCTATATTTTGCGATCTATACACCATCCAGGAATTTTACTTTAGTACACCGGACCGAGCGGAATAAAAGTTTGTTTAGATTACTAAACGATATATCGACATTGATATCGACTAGCCAATGTCAAACGTCTACAAAATTTATAAATTCCACCTAACAGAACCAGAGCCCCACGTTTAGATCTTTTCTTCATTACCCACCTACCCCATCGTATACCGATCCATTCACCCTCCACCAATATCAGCCACCAATATCAGCCACCAATATACTGGATATCTATAGCAAGATCCAATAATTATACCGTAAGTTACTTTCCATTACGCTTCTATATTCGTACGGAGGCTACGCCGAGTTCTCAAGCCCATTGAAGCTGCTACCGAACTTTTATGAGTTCATTTAATCGCCATCTAACATCTTAGGTCATTGGGTAGGCGTATACACGCCTCGGGCGTGAGCTTCACAGACCGGTCAGGCATCAAAAGAGATAGCCGAAGAGATCAAAACAAGAAAAGAAAGAAAATATGTGTAAGACACACCAAGGAAAGTTCCTCTGCGGCCACAAGGTCGTCGACACTCGTAATGGGTGCCCGACTCCGCGCAAATGCAAGGCTTTCCTACTTAAGCATTATAACATCGAAACGCAATGTCACCGCTGCAAGAACGGAAATAAAGACATCGAATGTGATAAATTGGCCATGAGGAAATTTAGAAAGGTCTTTATGAGCCACGAGAAGGTCGAGACCGAAGATGGACCTAGAGAATGTGAGATTGAAGTCGTATCTTGCACTGGTGGTAGGGAAGTCAATCTGGGATTGCATAAGAATAAAAAGAAGAAAACGGCGGGGCAGGAGTCACAAAAGGGCACTTCGGTTCAAAGTAGCTCCGGATCTAGTACCAATGGGACGGGGAAATGGTCGTCTGGTGGGTCTCTTGGAGGAACCTCATCTGAAGGGTCCCCGGGGAAAAGGTCACCAACCCTAGGGAAGTGCGAGATCATGTGAGTCAAGGGTAGTTTCTTGGGGATTTGCAATTTTTGCGTTTTGAGTTCAGCTACAATGGTATAATTCCAGATCTAAGACTGGGATATACCAAGTTATAAAACAAAAGCTTGTAAGACAATACAATCTGCACTACTTGTCGGCTACGCTTATTTAGCCAAAATGAAAAACGGAGTAATCTAGTGGCGTCGGCTAGGTCTCTACATCACATCAAAAGCATCTGATCATAAGTTTCAGTAATCCGCTGAGCTAATGAAAAGCTTAGCATCGATTATAAGAATGGAAATAGTATATACAAAAAAGGTTACTGCCTCTAATAGCTATAGTACAGAACCCCTCCCATTCTATCCGTCTTTATAATATACAGTTTTGTTCAAGACTTCAAGATACAGTACTCCTGAACCTAAGAAATTGTTTAACAGAACTTAGGGTTGGTAGATCCAATATCACCCCACTTGATCTTGCTGAACCTGACATTGGTGTCGAACTGGTTGGCCCTGATGACAGATGGAGCACCTTCCTCAGGATTGCAAGGGCCGGAGTTACCACCGTCCAACCACTGCATGTGACCACCCTCATCCCACCAGATGGACATAGCGAGGACCATACCACGGGTAAGAGCATCACCCATCTCCTCGGTAGCACCCAAGGCGAGGTATCTCTCAGCACCACCAGTAGTAGCACAGTAAGCATCATCCATAAAGTTAACAGCTGGCAAATGCTCCTTGGCGGCATTTGGTGGGTCAATTCTCTTGTTGTTCTGGATGTAGAAACGGTGGTAAGAAACAAGCTTGTTGCGCTTGTTGGACTGGAATTGCGTGACAACGGTGAATGGCTTGAGGGTGTTGAGGGTGTAGGATGGGCCTGGGCCGTAGAACAGAGGGTCACCATTGAGGTAGGTGTTTTGACCGCAACCCCACTCGTCACAGACACCGTGCCAGCCGCATTCCTCGCCGGTACACTTATATGGGCCGGTGATATTGCAGGGATGTGGGGCGTATTGTTGCGCCATTCGGTTGGCTTCCCAGATGTCCATTTCTGGGCAGCAAGCACCCTTTCCTTGGATGTTTCCCTACATATCTCAATTAGTACCCGGTCCTTTTTTGGGAAATCATTTTTTATAGGAACCAGGAAGAACTTACGACACCATCAATGAATGGGAAGGTGTAGCATTGGGCATCACAATAACCAGCGCCAAGCTCAGCACCAGCCTTGTTCAAGTAGTTGTTTCCACCATACTTGTGCATCTCGGAAAGGTACAAAGCACCGTTCATACCACAAGGCAACTTGGAAACATCGACATCAAAGGAGAACTCCTGGCCTGTCAACTTAAGCATCTCATACTTGTGTTTATCTGAGGCGAGGAGGTAGACTCGGGGGCTGAGAACAGACCCGTCGCTATCCTTCAACATGTCCAAGAAGAGGTTATCACCGCTGGTGGTGACACCATACTTGGAGTAGTCATTGATACCATCGATCAAGCAGTTCTTAGCGCATTCCTTCTCGTTAGGGCAGACAGTGGCGTTTGGAGCGTTACCCCAGTCACCGCATCCGAGGCTTGGGTTGGCCTTCTGGTAGATTGGATGGGTGGCGGAGTCGAGGACGACGTAGTTGGTCTGCTTCTTGCAACCGCCCTTCTTGGTGCACTTGTAGGTCTCGAGCTTTGGGTGCTTCTCCTTTGTTTTTCCGGCAAGTCCTTGGGCGGACGCGAGGCCGAGGAGGAGAGAGCAGATGATAGTTGGGATTGCAGGTGCCATTTTTTATATGACAAATTTCTATAACCCGTCTTTGGTACAGAGGAGGATATGTATGGAACAATTCTGGAAGGAACTGATGATCTCAGAAGAAACGAAAAACTTCTCCGATCCTTCCTTCGCGTGGACTTATATATGCATTTGATGCTGAGGGATGTATACTACATACCCCGACCTTTTTCCGAAGCGGGGGGTAAGCAAAAAATGCCAATCCAAATGCCAATGCCATGTTCAATCTATACGAAGTCCTTCTATATAGCCGCCATCGGTATCGGAGGTACTCCTACCGATCGCTAAGAAGCCAATCGCAGGATGAACCCAACTTAATATCGTAAGGATCTTCTGTTTACTATTTTACTGTCATGGAATGAAGGTTTATCCGACCACGCGTCACCCTGTTCATATTTCCTAGATACACATATACCCCCATGCAACAGTCCAAGCACCAGACCCTCCTCATAAAAAATCTGGGGTTTGGTAACGATGTCATGATCTCGGATTGGGCTGTCGGGATAAAGGCCCGCAACTCCAGACTGGGATTGGTACCAGGGAAATGGAGCTAAAAGCTGCATCCCACGAGTGCCGACGGGCAAGGATTAGGTAATGTGGAGGTAAGTTTTCCCAGACCTGCGGGCAAGGATATTTATCCGTTTCAGGTGGTCAGATTTTTGGAAGTGAGGCGAGAAAGAAGGCTTCTAGAAGAACCTTAAAAAACAAATCGATATCCACGAATCATGTCAGGAAGCAAAGGGAGGTTGGGGAGATATCTACAAGGTCTATTTTATCCTATCATCCATCCATCCTACCTTTTAAGCGTCTTGGGACCTATGCTTGAGCATGTTCAAGCATTTGCCTCGGTAGCTTTTTACAAGTGGAACGATACCGTAACATTCGCTAGGATAGTCGATCGCCCAGGAAATGCAACAAGATGCAACACGATGGAAGCCGATACCAAAAACGGGTGGCTCCCATCCACATGCTTACTCAAGACCAAGCCGGAGAAATGCGACGTCAATCCAATGAACTCGGGTCAGGTGAACTCATATATCAATGGATTGGTTCGAATCCATAGCGCCCGGGAATATGCCGCTAAATGTGCGAAGTGGTGTCAAGAGTAGTTGTACGACTTGACTCAAGTCAACTGCTGTTGCAGCTGTGGGGTAAGTCGAGGTCTGGATAAGATCTTAAGACATAATTAACACCCCTCAATATTAATACTATCTGCCTTCGCCGTGGTAAGTACGCGCGGCAGGGTGCATAGGTTAGAAAGGTAAAAAAGCACGGGCCAAGTGACCTATATCCCGTTATCTTATTGGAATAGGAGGTCAAGCCACCGCTTAAATAGACTCTGACTTCATGAAATGTTGCATTTTTCGTTCTGTGTTGTCTGGAAGTATTTAATATCTCTCAAAGACGCCCACATGGCCACATAACGTGAAGCTCGCTGGGTAAAATACGATGTTCTCAATACCAAGTCTTGATCTTTTGCTTTCCTAGTAAAAAACAATCTTCTCCGACATGCCTTACGCTCGAACTGACTGAATGGAGATGTTGCGGTCAGCTACCGACGGTATTACGTTCCGAAGTATCTCAGGACATCCTAGGCGACATAACAACACAATTATCGAGATCCTAGAATCTCGGCGACGAGTCAAGATCCCAAGATGGCAAAGAGTTCCAACATAAACCTAGATGTATTCATGGGCATCTCACTACGCCAGGCAAAAATTCAGTTGAACTTCCACCATTTCAAACTTTCCGTCCCCTTTCCTCTTTCTTTCTGCTTTGGCAATGAGGCGGAGAAAAAAAATTGACGCCGCATAGAATGTGGCTAAAGCAGGAGGAGAAATCAGAATAAGGGTTGTTTCATGCTGTTTAAAACCCAATCCCACCCTCGAACAACGGAGAATTTTTAAAACTAGTCTATGAATAGTAAAGACATAATTGCCCGAATAATACTAGTATCCCATGAAACTAACCTCATAGTTATGCAACTAACCTCAAATTCGTGGGAATAGCCGATTGGAGACCGTTGACTGCATTACAGCCAACTAGCAGCGCCATATTTACGATTTTCTCTCCACTGGCGGCAGATAGTTTGAAGAGCTTGTGGAGGCTGGTAGAAAGGAAATTATAGCGTCAAGCCCTTGGAAGTTTGGCTTGGATTATATACTTTTTCAAAAATTTTGCAAGCCACAGTTGGTTACTGCCAATTGTAGGAATGAAACTCAACTATCCCATTAGATAGAGGACTAAAACCAAGTTAAGGGATTCGCGCTGTATTGTACCTGCATGCTGACTACTATCATGTCATGTACGTACAATACACCGCATAGCCCCATGAAACCGCCATAATCCACAAATAGTCTAGAACATCGAGCCAATCTAGAACATGTATTCTATATTGGCCTATCCTGTATATAAATCTGTCTATACCCCCAAATTCACAGTTGCTTCCAAGGTCGTGGACTTCTCCCCTCACCATCTTCAACTAAAAAAAAAAAGGACTCTCGGGTAGAGTAAATTCAATTCCAAAGGCTACTTACACCGTCGTACGCTGGCCGTGCCTTTCCTTTCCTTTCTTCACTACATTCATTTAATTAATCAATTAACTATACTTCATCGATTGCAATATCGCTTTCTGGCACTTCATACATCTACAATCTTTAATACCCACTGCATCTATACACAGCAAAAATGAAATCTTTAACCCTCCTCTCCACAACTCTCCTCCTAACCACCACACTCTCCGCCCCCACCACCCCAAGCACCCCCTCCCAATCCGAAGATGAATACATCGTCATTCTCTCCTCCACAAATAAGGATGCCTGGCCCACAGTCTTCTCTTCAATGGGCTACAATCGAACCACCCGCCACCTCAGCACTCACAACAGCTACGGCGTCCACACCCTCGGCGCTACATTCTCAACCGCCCACGGCGTCAACATCCAGACCTTTGGTGAGACTATCAGAGGATTCACTATGAAAATGCCGCAAACGCACAGTATGTCTATCGCAGGAATGGAAGGAATCGAATCCGTCGAGAAGAACCACAGGAGAACGAAGCAGATGCCCAAACAGTCGCTCACCCATTCAGTTCGTAACGTTGTTCATTCCCCGCTTTCTTCGTCACAGTCCGCCTATCACCGCTACCTCCGCCGTCGACAAGCGGATGCTGCGGCCCCAAAACAGGGGTTTACGACGGAGTTGATTCAACAATCTACCGCGCCTTGGGGTTTGCAACGGATCTCATCTACAATTCCTATCGCGGCAGACGGCAGGAATATCACCGAATTAACCTACAAACACCGCTTCGATCGGACCGCGGGGACCGGGGTGGATATTTACATCATCGACTCCGGTATCAAAATATCCCATAGTGACTTCAACGGTAGGGCGAAAATATTATTTTCGGCGTTTAACGACGACGGAGATGATAAAGATGGTCATGGGACACACGTGGCTGGTACGGCGGCATCGCTCCACTATGGCGTTGCGAAGAATTCGAATATCTGGGGCGTAAAGGTTCTTGACGATAATGGAGGTGGTAGTGATGCTGGGATCGCTGCGGGTATTGATGCAGTGCTCTCTGCTCATAACGCCCGTAAGAACGGCACCGACTTTGCAGGGTCGGTTGTGAACATGTCCCTTGGATCGCCGGAGACCTCACAAACGATCTTTAATGCCATCAAGCGTGCCGCAGATGCTGGAATCCACTTTACTATCGCACCGGGGAACGATAACAAGGACTCTTGCACCGATTTCCCAGCAGGATTCGTAACGCAGATCCCATCATTGATTACTGTGGGCGCAACGGATATTGATGATAACAGAGCCGAGTTTTCGGATTTTGGGAAGTGTGTGGATATTCATGCTCCCGGAGTTATGATTGTTAGTACTACTAAGGACGGTAATATTGGGGATAAAGACGGTACTTCGATGGCCTCTCCTGCTGTTGCGGGTGTGGTCGCCGACCAGTTGGCTCAGCACCCAGAGTTCAAGCTGGATCCGGCAGGAATGAAGAGGTTTTTGTTGAGTAAGGCTTTGAAGGGAACTGTCAAGTTGAAGACTGGAGACAGAGCTAGCGATGGAGGTACTGAAAGGGTTTTATTGAATACTGGGATCAACGGGGCTCCTCAGTAGATGCTTTTCACATGATGAGTAAATGTACGATAGATGCAAGAAGTATATATAGAAATACAAGTATATTAATTCCCAGACACTCTCGCAAGACCCTCGTAGACCCATTTCCTGACCTCCCAAAATCTTCCCCTCCCTTTTCCTCGACCTGATAACAATCCTCCACTACCACCGACATCTTCAATAGTGACTCTCCCCACCCCTTCCTTAACTACACTAACCACTCCATCGCAAAGTAATCTACCTTCGCCAGTGAGTTCGGCGGTATGCCCAGCGTCTAGCAACACTTTTCTGAGCTCTGGTAGTTTGATATCGCCCACGTGGATGGGTTTCGCAGACTTGATGTTTGCAGTCGAGGAAGTTGGCGGCAGGACGTCGAGTATCAACTGGCGCTTCTTGTCCTCTTCTTCTTTGTCAGGGGTTTCCATGTTGACATCCTCGTCCTTCTTGATCTCAGGCTTTATGATGTCGGTTGATTCATCAACTACGACACGGCCAATGACATGGACAACGCCCAACCCGCCCACACTCTGCCACTTCAGCATCTTAACCAACGAATCGCTAAGTTTCAAACTCCACACCTCAGTCTCTCCTCCCACGTTCACAATCTCCCCAACCTTTGGTGTGAATACTTCTTTCTCTCTTTCCTCCTCATCTTCCCGATCGTCATCATTGAACCCTCTCAGCTTCTCCCTCTCTTTCTCCATCATCGCCTCAACTTCTTTACCTAGAACTTCGGTCTCTTCGACTGTTCCACCCACCAAGACAACCTTCTTGGGTTTTAGTTGGGGTAACAGCATCCTCAAACTTCTCCCATCGCTTATACCCTCATAATCCACGAATACAAGCCCGTTCTTCAGCATTACTGTGGTCGTGTTGATGACCAATTTGCATACCCCCGTTGCATTGTTGTTGACGACATCCTCGGGTTCGTATTCATCACTTTCTTCGGTGTCCGTCAAAATAGCGCCTTCTTCAGATTCAACGCTAGCGCTTCTCTCCCTTCCTCTTCTTCCCTGCTTCAGTTTCTTCGATGAGTGTGTGTTCCCGTTCCCTCGTTTGGTAGTTGCAGTGGAGACCTTATCCCACTTTCTCTTCCTACCAATTCCTCCTTCTTCGTCTCCGCCGGCCAAGACGACTCCGCCGCCTCTTCCGCCCAGAAATTCGATCTTTTCGCCTTTGACTGGGTTATTTCCGGCAGCAGTTCCATCTTCTTCGACCCTAACGAAATCTTCAACCCTGACAACTTCGCCGTAATCATCGAATTTTCGCCGTTGAACGGAAAAGGGGAACATTCTGTTCCTCCCCTTTGCATGTCTCACATCCCAATCGTGTATGCCTTTGCCCTTCATGAGTACATTGATGCCTTCGTCAACGACCAACCCACCGCCTCCTGCAGCCTTTCGAGCTTGCAGTTTCTTGCCGGTAGATAGTGATTTCCCTTGTAACGTAGGATCCTCGTCTTCATCTTCTTCGTCACTTGAGGAGCTAACGCCAGCAATATCGTCATCATCCTCGTTTGCGGCTATAGTCTCCGCTGTTTCCAGCAGTGATATTTCGGCATCTTTGATGTCGTGGTTTAATTGCTGCTGCTTTAGGAACTCATTATGGGCGGCGAGTTCTGGGTCGTTCAACGGGATCTTGATACCAAGGTTCATGTCAAGCATGACGCTGTCGAGCTTCACGACCTGCCCCATGATATTGGCATCGCCGACTTCCTCTTTTTTTGAGGAGGAAAGGCATATTTCTCGCCATTTCTTGTATAGGTATCCGCCAGCCGTTCCTTCGCTTCCTCTTTCCGTGAGTACTATCAGGTTTCGTTCTTCAGAGGCGATGGATTTTACGACTTCAGTGGAGAACCCCCACTCCAGAGATTTATCGCTCGTGATCACTACCTTCCCTCCTTTCTTTTGAAGAAGCTTCGCCAATTGGTGTTTGTGTTCGATGAGTTTGAGATGGCGGAAATCGAACGGGCCGTATAGTTTATCGTCTTCTTTGTCTCCTTGTGCGCCTGCTCCCGAGGTTTTCGGTTTTCGACGGGAAGAAGGGTTGTTATTATGTGTTACCGACTCGAATTCTTTAACCATACTCTCGTCCATCCATTCCAATAAGGCGCGTACGTAACGGAACGTCCTTCCTGCGGTTCGGACAGCAAGTGAGATAGACGCGCCTGAGGAGTTCCAATTCGATGCTTTCGATCTGAAATCATGCTCCAGCAGGTACGCTAGTTCCAAAATCCTAGCAGAAGAGTCGGTGGGGATTAAAACCGTCCCCCCTGCGAATGCAGCCTTCCTAACCGCCGATAAAAGCAATTCGTCTCTCTTCTTCCGGGGGGTAGAGATTTGTCCCGGTAGGCAGTTGTGCGGGGAGCATACTAATGCCGTCGGATTCAGGAATTCTTCAGAGACACCAGTAGGGCCTGGGAGGAACGAGGCTGACGACAGATGGGCATCACGGAGATGGTTCCAAGATATTGCGTAGAGGATGTTTTCAGAGGAGTGGGAATGCTGGATTCGCCAGATTGTACCACCAAGGGTGTGACCCGCTCTGTACGCCGTAATTGTGAGACCTGCTAATGGCGGAGAGGGGAATGTGTATGGCTGGGAGTATTTAAGGGAGTTGAATGCATCAAAATAGCGGTCGATATCGTCCGAAGAGGGTGGGGTGCGCAAGACTAGAGGTGAGAGGTCGGAGGTTGGCGGGTAGGTGGACGTGATGAGCGGAGTGGAAAGGTACGCATCTTGTAACAGAGAACGACCGAGATTGGCGACAGGGTATGTGCAGTAGACGGGGATGCGAGAGAAGAGGGGAATGTGGGAGCAGCAGTGGGCGTAGGCACCGATGTGAGAGAGGGTTGGATGTGTGAGGAGGATGAGCGAGATCGTTGGAGCGTGTCTAATAGACCGAGTCAGTGAAGTTCTAGTTTGATAGCAAGATATGGTAGAGAGTGATGTACTTCTCAATCTGGGCGAGGTCGTCGACATTGAATGGTTCAGCCCAGCCACAGTCGACGAGGATTTTGATGTCGTTGTCGAGGAGGAGGAGGGAAGCCGAGGCGCGTGAGGTGGACTGGGCGCCCAGCAGGGGGATGAATTGGAACATGCTGGGTGTTCTCCTATAATATCATGATATGAGTGTCTTCCCCGGATCCAAAACCAGCTCTAAATGCGATTTGCGAGTCGGGTCTGAAGCTGAAGGTAAAGCTGGCGATGTTGGCGATGGGGCCGTTGACGTTGGTCGGATGAGGTTGAAGTTGCGAGTTCCATCCAATGAAGCAGCTCGTAAGGATCGCGAGAAGACAGAAGAGGAACGTGTTGTGTTGTTCCGTGTGGTCGCCCAGACTAGTAATATTGCTGAAGACAAACTGTTCCAAAATCATGTGACTATTTTGGATGCCGAAACCTGAGTCGCGACCCAGCAGTCGAAGCTCACCTCGGCTTCGTGATTGCACTGACGTCAGTTGTCGCGTCGCCCCAGCCCTTGGTTACGAGACTGCCCCAGCCCTAGAAGATGGTAAGCACAAGAGTTCAACTTCGCCAGTGTCCTAGGTAGCCCCAAACAATCCACGGATATACCCAGGCATCAAGATCTGTTTTATATAATGAGAAGCTGGAAGTAGGCTGATCTTTCGAAATTTGATAAAGCAACTTTTATTCGGTATCATATATCAATAACTAAAATGCAAAAGAGGTATCCACTATATACAGATATCACATATATACACTGACATGAACTCGGACATGAACTTCAGTGAAGGCAATTAAGGGTAGTTCATGCCGACGATCGCCTCCACGGCTGTCTTACCCCCCTTCCCGATATCCCACCAATCGACACTAACCAACTGGACCTTGGTCTTCTTCTCTCCTTCAATGCCTCTAACCTTTTCCACAATAGCTGCATTGCTCTGAGTGGCCTTGACCTTCAGCAACTCCTTCTCCCCAACCCCGCACAATCCATTCATGATGTTTTCCAAGATCTCACCGGGTGTTAAAGTCGCTGCGATGCTGATCTCGTACAATCCACCCTTAGGTGTCACTCCAGATGGAACGTTCATCCATCCCTCGGTGTTGACCGATAGCTCTGGGAGTGTGATATCAGGGTTGATGAACAAGACTTTGTTAGAGCCCTGCGTGATCTGGGAGAGAACAGTGGACTTGAGGGTTTGGAAGTTGAAGTTCTTTGTACCACGGGCATTGATGGGGACGTAGGTCCACTGCTCCAACTGCCTGATTGTTCCGAGGTACTTGAACTGCACCTGCTGGGAGGTAATAATAGTCCCATCGATCAGCGTGAAATCTTGATTGAAGTTTGTGTGAGAAACATCCAAAATGATAAGTTCAGCAGCTGATGGATTGGCTTTAATGAATTGCTGGACTTGGTTCAAGATATCAATCAAGGTGGCTTTGGCGCGAAGTCCATGCTGGGTGTAGAATTTATCCGCAGCGGAGTCGTAGTAGACTCTCAAATCGAAGTGTCGGACTCCACCCTTGAGTTGGGAGAGGATATCGGATCCCTGTGCTTTGGCGACACGAGCGATAGAGGACATAGCATATTTTCCCAATACCGGTCCGAGATGGATTGGTGTCTCCTTCATTGGGTTGAAAGAACCATCTGATGGTGCAGGGAGAAAGTAATCCATATCCCACAGGAAGGAAATATCGGAGTATCTCATGGAAGAAAGAACGTTGTCGAAAGAGTAGGCGTGCGAATCGTGTGTTCCAGGGATGTAAAGAGACGCCAAATCTTTCGCCTGGATCTCAGGAGCAGACATCCAAGTGGAAATGTTCTTGACAGCACGGGTAACTTTCTTACTATCCCCAGATGAGAAAGCGGAAACAAATCTCTTGAAAAGTCCAGAGACATCGACGGTTGGTAAGCTCCATCTCTTAGTAGTGGAGCCAGTAAACCCCCCAGCGGCAGCGTTAATCATCTTCAAAATATTCTTGTTCTCAGAAATATTAATAATCGACGCAAGCTTATACGGCAACTTCAAGACTGGTGCCAAGACGGGGTACAAAGCGCCGACTATGTCAACCAAGATATCCCCATCGATCTTGATATCCCCGATGGAAGTCTGTAACTTCGAAACGCTGAACTTTAGATTCGCCATCTTGTAGTTTGTAGTCTTGAGCCCTCCAAGATTTAACGCAGCGCCAGCAAGGACAGAGAAATCGGTAACTTTCAAGGTAGCATCTTGCGTAAGTTTCTTATACCGAATCCTCATTTTGATCTCAGAAGTGAAATCCACAATGGCAGTAACTCCCCAATCTGTCAGTCCCGGCTTAACGGAAGCATACTTGCAAGTAACGATTGGGTTGATGAATTCCTTAATCGTAATGTCGATATCGGGATTAAGAGCAATTTTCTGGGGATTTTTCTTAACGCCCGCGAAGAACGCGCCCAGGTTTGACTCGAGCAGACTACTGATCAAGGGTCCCATTTCACCAGGTCCGGTGTAGAAATAAAAGTCAAAGTCTCTGCCCTTCTCCAGAATCTTAGCTGGGGCAAGAAGAACGGCGGTTTCGTATTCGCTCCCGCCGGAGAGGGAGTACCCGGTTCTCCAGGGCGATACTCCGATATCCACCTTTCCACCACTCTTTTCATCAGATGGGGTTTGGAACGCAAACTTGAAAGAGGATTGCAACGGAATCCACCCGTTCGCTTCGATGGAGTATCCAGAGCTAGCGCCAAAGCTAGATACTGGAACAGATGCCGGTGGAGACTTGGACATACGCGAGTGATCGCTGGTTGTGAAAGTTATAGGCTCGGACCAGTCGTTGAAGATATAAATATCGGCTGAGGTACCGAGACCCCGTGCCGCGGTGGCATTATATTCGTCTCTCTTCGTGTAGAAGTCGTAAGATTCTAATTCGTGGATTTCTGAAATTGGGGGACGGGGCACGGCGACAAGCGCTGTGGCTGTCGCCGACAAAAGAGTCAGAGGGACAAAGGTCCGCATCTTTTTTGACAATGATGGTGATACCGGGGATATTTAACTAGAGGTGATATGCCAGCATATATAAACGAGAAAATCAAAATTATAGTTGTCTGAATCCCCGCCAGACAAATCGATACCAACAGACCGTCTTTTTGTCAATACCGACGGGAACAATTCCTACATTCTTATACTCCCTCTCCGAGGTCCCCACCCCGCACTCCAACAAAAAAGCTTAAAACACACGTGTACACTGTCCCTCATATCCCAACTTCCTCACCTACCGAAACTAGTATCCATACATCAGATCCCCAAGCCATTTTCAGCTTTTGCACCTGCTAATTCATCTTTCTTGCTGTTCTTGGCGGCCTCAGACGTCGCAAGAGGTGATAACCGAGGGTTATGTTGGCATTACAGTAATAGTTGATTGCTCGGTTGCATCAGTTTATTACTTGTTAGAGTAACGGTGAGATAAAGCATTGACTATGAGGGGAAGGGTGTGTTTTACTTGATTTGGGAGGTTGGATGACAGGGGGTGGTTACTAGGGTATGTTATCGATACGATATTGATCGCTCTAGATTGGCCGGAAATTGGGTTAAAGCGCGAGGATTTATGCGAAGCTTATATTGTTACTACCATATTTTATCGACTTCATTTGTTTAATTTCGCGTTCAATCGTTCTGTGAAAGGTGTGGCTTTTTTTGTGACTGTGTATCTGATCTTCATGTGCAGAACTCCCGCGGGTGCCTGACATCAGGCATTGTATCGACATCTCGCATGTGCCGTCCGTCCGTCATGCATACACATGCATGAACCCCATCGATGTATGTACATGTGCACAACGAACTCCGCCTCGCTCGCTGAAGTCACGCTCGACGCCTAGAGGGAAGGGATGAAGGGGGAAGAAATGGTCAACCTAAACTTGGATTTAACCCTTTTCATTCGATCGAACAAACAAGTACCGCGGGGGGGAAACCAAGCGAAACTAGAGCGGCGCATATATACGGTTATTATCTGCTTACTTCCAATCCATCTTCTCGATCGGTACTTATCCTTGAACAGGGAGGCGTTTTGATTGATACAAACCCCGTGCGTGTGGTAATGTATCTAAATCGGGAAGGTGGGTTGGAAGGAGCTTGTTGGGTTTTGCGTGTTGTCGATTTGCGATCAGAGTGTCGAATTAATTGGCCAATGATGATGTTGGCAATGATGCTCGTGTGATACTCATGACGCTGTATTAGGTTAGAAGTAGTAGTACTGGTTGGCGCTATTTCGAAGATGCCGTAGTGTCGATTATCACGATACAACATGTAACCTTGCAATTGCAGAGAGCTCAGGGTAAGTATTCATAGCTCGACGCGGTCAGTCTTGTAGAAGCCCAACCTTCTGTATCAAATTGAGTGGTCAGGAACGATAAATCAATTGACCGGGTCATTCTACCTGAATCGGCAAAAATGACCAGTACAATCTATCCCAGAATCTGGAATCTGCCCTCCCGATGTAGTAGCGTTAACATTCCAGAAAGTACACCTGGGATGCAGAATACAACAGACCCAACACAAACCTTGGCCCGCTCTTGAAGCTATAGCACGAGTAGAATTTTATGATCCCCACTTCAAGGCCGCCAGAGAGCGGGTAGAACTCGTAGAGGATTTCTATACGAACCTAGGGAAACTTTGAGAACTATCTCGAAGAGCCCCCATCGATATCAGAGCCAATAGAAACAGCTGAAATACCACACCACCAACACAATTTTAATCCGCCCGCTCCTAAAGCATGTAAAATCCTACGATCTTGGCCTCAAATGGTTCAAGAGCGGGTAGAACTCGTGTGAATTTTCTATACGCACCTAGGGATATTTACTGTAGAAGACCGTTCATGAATAGACTTTGAAACCCTCGTAGGCTTCCAATGGGGGGTATATAAACCTCTCATCTGCTCCCTTTTCTTCATCCTCTTTCGATCCATGTTTCCCATCCCATCCATATTATCCTCCCACAAGTTTCCCACGAGCTTCCCCAACATCTTTTCAGAAGTTGGAACATCCGATCTATATATATTATCCAAGTCAGTTAGCAATCTTCAATACGATTCTTGACTTCCTGCCTCAAGCTCCGATCTTCATCAAGTCCTTCATCAACTCTTAAACATCCTCAAACCCTCTCTTCCAATATCATGGCAAACACAGCCATTCCACAGCCGGAAACGACCTTCCGTGCTTTCACAAAATACCAAGGCTCTGACTACGCCAAATATCGCAGGGACTACCACCCGTCTCTTTATCAACAGATAATATCTTATCATGTTGCAAATGGTGGATCACTTACAACCCTCCTCGACATAGGTTGCGGACCTGGCATCGCCGTCCGCACCTTCGCCCAAAAGTTCACGAACGCGATCGGTATCGACGCCTCAGAGGGTATGATCGAAACGGCCAGGTCGCTCGGAGGGACAACAGAAGCCCTCAACCCGATCCGCTTCGAAGTCTCAACTGACTTCGGAAGAAACCTTAAGCTTCCGGACGGCTCGGTCGATGTCATCACCGTCGCCACAGCGGCACATTGGTTCGACATGCAAGTCTTCTGGACACAAGCTGCCAGATTGTTGAAGTCCAACGGCACAGTCGCGATATGGACTGGTGCCTGTGACCTTAAAGCCGCGCCTCCGACACCGAACCACGAAGAGGTGACGGATGTGTTGCAGGGACTGATGAAAGACTTGGGCCCGTATGAAACACAGGGCAACAAGGTCAACGTCGATCTATACGTTGCCCTTCCCCTTCCTTGGGAAGTCAAGAGACCAGTAACCGCATTCAAAAAATGTCGGTTCAGAAGAGTCGAATGGGGGACGGGGAAGAAAGGGGCTTTGCCTGCCAATGAATTTCTGGCGGCACACCCTCCCCAAAACTTGGACCTCATGGAAGCGATGTTGGGGACCTGGAGTGCAGTCGTGAGATGGAGGGAGGGGAACGAGGATAAGGTTGGGACGGACCAAGATGTGGTCAGAATGATGAGACGTGGAGTGGAGAAAGTGTTGAGACGTGGAGGCGTCAAGAGAGGAGAGGAGTTGGTGCATGCTGGTGTTGAGGGGGCATTGCTGTTATGTGCGAGAACATGAGCAGCCCTAAACACAATCTGCGCCCCTGAGGATGTGGGTGGAGTGACTCCTGCGAAGTTAATAGGTATGAAGGGAGCTATATGAAGGAGGAGATAAAAAAACGGTGGTATAGAATGTAAGTATTCATCAACCAACCCAACATGATATCCGCTGACAACTTCGCACATTCTGGTGGTTTAAGTATAATATGACATCTGCTAGCGAGCGTTGAAGTGATATCCTTACGAATTCAGCGTCGATAGCCCACACTACTTGGCTTTCCTAACTTTCTTTAGTTTATTGTTCCTATTATATATCTTTAGCTCCCTTCTCTTTACTCGGTTCTTTATTTGGGAATGATAGTATATTTGATTTTGGATTCAATGCTTTCAGCATAAGACTAATTAGTCGACGTGTGCCATGTATAATGGTACATACATTGAAGATATACATCAGTGGAATCCCGGAACTAGGAAACATCAGTGGCAGCACCAACAACGGACCAAAGAGCAACAAAGGCCCTTACTGCTATAATGTCAAATAAGAGGCTTCAGTGAACATGTATTCTAGCCTGAATCAACCACCTTTATCATGGCTACTTTTTAATATATAGAATTAAGAGACATATTAACTAGATACATTACATCCAATCGCACCCCGAAACTTCTAACAAGCTCCTGTTGAAGCCTAGTTTAACGTTTGCAAGACCACCCTTAGCAATGGGCCCCCACACCAGTGGCCACTAATAAATCGTGGGCCGCACACAACTCGGTGCTACTATCGTCGTGGTAATCGTGCAAGCACAGGGATTTGGACAGGGATGTTTAGTAACAGTGGTGGTAGTGGGTGGCAGGGTCCCACAGCAGCACGACGCCAACACGGTCGAAGTAGGCAGCTGTCTCTTTTCCACCTCCTCGCCGCGCTTCTCGAGTGAAAGGTCGTTACACGGGAAGCATAGATACTCGGGGCATATTGGCGGCCGTTTGAAGATTGGAGTTATGGTTTTGGTTGTAGATATCGGACAGAGACCACAGGGCTTAGTGATGATTATTGAAGTGGCTGGGGTTGGGGTGATGATTAGAGTTAGGGAGCGGGTTATCAATGTAGGTTTTATAGTGATAATTGTGGGGAGGATGGGTTCTGCTGGGTCTCTAGTTTGGGCAGAGACGCTGTGAAGCAGTTAGCATGTGTCGACACGTTTGAAAGTTTAGTTTACAGGACAAGCTTGAAGGTTGTAGGATAATGAATTACCAAGTCGCAATTGTGAGGGCTGTGAACAGAGTGGTAAGCTTCATTTTGTAAAGCGATATATATAAAATCGTCGACGTCTCAGTTGGAAATTAGTAGTCCAGTGTATAGGGGTATACGCAAGTGTTAGTCGGAATTAGACGCTCTTGAAATATAAATTCGATCTGAAATTATTATATTGCTTGACAACTTAATGCGTGAGAGTTCGCCGTTTTATAGATGTTACCTCTTTTGCACTAAGGGACCTTACACTGTCCAAGACAAACTTGCGCCCCTTCCAGCCCTGAACTAACTAGGCCACCTGCGCAATTGCCAGTGCTTACGGTTACACTATCCTTTTCTCCCGTCCCTTCATAACGTAAAGCCAAAAGATCATAAGACTAAATCTAAAGGAGGTACAATATCCCACCTGTAATTCCACTATAAAATGCAACCACACAGGTCATCTATTCGGCTGGATGAGACGAAAAACTAACATTCGCGAATTCGAGAAGATAGGTAAAATCGGAATTGGCCGGCTAATATATATTTTTGGAGAAATATACATAAATAGTAGTACAAAACTTGAAAATTCCCTCAACTAGCTCAAGGTCAAGTATCTACAGATATGCACTTGTAATTTACCCCAGATCTCTATAATACCAGCATCCGCTCGCGGTTCGTCGATGTCGAAGGGATATATTTGGGCCGAGGAAAATTCGAATTGCTTGGAGGTTGACTGTGGTACCAATCATTTTGAGGGTTAGGCGAGTTTCGGGGTGCCTTGCCAGGTACCATTTTGCGCGGGGAATTTTTTGCCTCTTCGGCTAGCAGGGCCGGCGGGGCACTGCAGTTGGCATTTAACCAGGCGAGCACTCGAGCAACGGGATCATAAAACCATACACAGTTCCTGATGGCATAAAAAAGTATGAGGTCCAATCGGCTTTATAGCCATATGTATATCAGCACGGCACTTATATGGATAATTTTACAACACGCTGCACCGACATGAGAGTAATTTCACTTCGGATTGATGATACCATTGCACTCGCTGAATTCTCCCAGTTAAGACTTTGGCAGGCCCTTTGTCCTAGGCCTCTCGATGCCGGTATACCTGCCTCAACTTGAGCTCTCTTGCCTCTGGCGGAAAGCTCTCCTAGCGTTAAGTACGCAACGTTCTACCAGGTCCCTAATCGCCCAGTTCCTCTCACATCTCCTAAGTCTGCTCGCACTCTCATTGTATCCCTGCGAAACCAGCTTCGATATTATGGTCGCGCATATCCCGTCTTGGAGTGCAACACATTGAAACCGGAGACGGTCCTGGCGTCGATTGAATTTCCATTTCAAAAACATTCCGTTTTTCCATACACCAGCAGTATACTCTTCAAAAGATTCCCGCACTGCCTCCTGTTTTGTGTTTAAGATATATAAGTATTTTTATTGTTTCTCAAGCGAGGGGAATGTATATGGAATAGCTTACCAAGATAGCCTCCCAAACCTCGTCGGGAGAAGGCGTCTGCGAATCAATCTGCCAATCTGGATAGTTTTGCATGATCTCAGCTCCACTAAGCCCCTCTGCGGGGATCCCCAATGCTTCGCGAATCTCTTCGAGTTTTTTATACCCTCCCTTTTTATACACTCCTGCTATCGGAGGCTGGGCTGCGGAAATGCTACTAATATTTGGGGCTAATACGGGCAGGTTGTTTTGAACTGGTCGGGAACTCGCTGGACCTGTGGGCTTCGAGGAGGAGGAAGGGGATTCGTCGCCCATGACCGAGCTGTCCGCTAGTATTGTATCCCAATACGACATTAGGAGCTTTTTTGGGAGGGCAATCTCGTGATTTTGATTTTGAATAGATAAACCGAATAGGGTCAGTTGATCAATTGAATCGAATTTTCCTTTGAAATCTTCAATTTACAATCCTTTTGCAATTTGGAAGGGCACGATCGATCGATCGGTCGCGGTCTCTTTTCAGCCTTTCTGGATCTATACGCGTATTTTGCTTTTTCAAGATTCTGGGGAAGTAAGGGGGAGAAGAAATCACCATTACGCGAATTATTCAAACATCTCGAGTTAGCTGTTTAAGTTGGCTGCAGCCTTGTTTCTGGGTAGCTATATAACTTCGAGGCATGCGTCAGCTGCAGCGTTGGTAGGGAAGCTCAAGCTTGTTGCAGGTCGCGGTCGAAAACAACGAGGCCAACCAAGCCGATATTTCATGTGTATTTCGACGGCCCGGGTGCCTTGAACCAATCCACTGCTAGGACTGTTGTTCACGTACAATTTTCGAGAGGTGTACACATGTTCTACATTCTAAATAGGCTCGGGTTCAAATGTTTGTAGTGTCTTGATTTTGCGCAAGTTGGTGAATCCCATATGTGCAAGGCCCTATATATATCAAACATCTACGGAGATGTTCCTCTAGTTCGATAATAGCCGACTATATTGAAATATGTTTGAAACTGCAAAATTTTTAACATTTCACGACCGAAATATCGAAACCAAATAAAAAACCACATTCGTCGGAGCGACGGGTAGATGCATTACGCACTCCTCGTCAAAGGCACCTATTTTCCAGACAAGGAACTTTTTTTAGCTAAGGAAGCTACCTAGGCTAATATAAAAATATATTAATACGAGTAGGGCGAAAGCGATCTTCGTCAATTCCCTGCCCATGCCTTTATAGCAATATATATCCATGTCAGAATACATCATGATCTTCAATTTTGTATTTCGTCCGGATGCTAAGCTTTCTGCACCTTCTCAGACCCCGCCGACCGACAAGGTTGCATCTGGTTATATACTAAAATCTATTATTTTCAAACATCTTAAAATGCTAAAACATCCTGGCTCCCGCGTTATTGTCAAAACAGATTTTCGGGTCCGCGGACCGGCCGCAGAAACCCCCCGCCAATCAAGGTTAATATAAATATTTGATAGATTAATTTTCCGACTTCCAGAATCTTTAGCCACGAGTTTCGGAGCCTGGGTATGCATGCATTGGGTAGTTTTATTTTTACATCTACGTGTCTTGAGCTCGAGAGCCCCACTGCGGGGATGGAGACCTATATATATACCGGTGATGACCGATGTATCTGGGATCTTACCGTTCTGCAAATGGTAGACGCCAAGATTGTACGAAGCAGCTGGATCATCTTTGCGAATTCGAAGAGCCCATATTTTATACCAATCAGCCCAACTCTGGGTGAAGTTCGATAGCAAGCTTCCGTACAGCATCAATCCGTTACAATGCTATCTCTCTCAATTCTATTAGTTGCAGTCGCAACCTTCTTCTCCACTGGGGTAGCCCATTGTAGGTTCCAATTGTTCAACCCCTCCAACTACCCGCTAACAAAATTATCACTCTAGACACTTTTCCAAACTTAATCCACAAAGGCATCCAGTACCCAGACTATACCTACATCCGTCGCACGTGGAACTACCAAAACTATTGGCCCCTCTTTGAGGTCGACTCCCCAATCCTTCAATGTTTTACTAATAGCACCGTTCCAAACCCTGGTACCCTAACCGTATCCGCGGGAGACACGGTAGGGTTTACCGTTGGTGGAAGGATTGTTCACGAAGGTCCTTTGCTGTTTTATATGGCGAAAGCGGGTGCCGGGCAAACTGCTGCCAGTATGGCAGCGCATAATGGTGAAGAGGAGGTGTGGTTTAAGATTAGTGAAACGAAACCGGTTATTACTTCAGTCCCTGCTAAGTTGGAGTTGTATAAATGGCCTTCTTATAGTACTCCTCCCTTTATCCTAGAATTCGAACCCCCCTAAACAGAAACTTTGAACTGATACTGGCATGTCGAATCAAAAATAGACGCATCAGGAGTTTATGTTCAAATCCCGCCATGCCTACCAACAGGCGACTACCTCCTCAGAGTAGAACATATCGCCCTTCACGTCGCCTTTGAAGAGGGGCAGCATGAGTTCTTCGGATCGTGCGCTCAATTGAAGGTCGTCAATGGTGGGGATGGGGTGCCTAATTCTTATACAATCTTTCCAGGCGCGTATAGCACGGACGAGCCGGGCTTATTCCTTGACATCCACAGGCCTTGGGTTAGTACCCTTTCCTTTAATTTTGTGGTAACTACCGGAATCAGGGGGAGTGCAATTGTGCTGATGCTGTAGGAAATAGGCTCTGCCCGAGAAATACCAAGTTCCTGGACCAGAGGTATGGAGTTGTTGATGGAAGAGTGTGAACAGGGGAAAGGAACTTGCAGGCGCACGCGCGTGTTGTTGTCACATTTTTGGGACTGTGGAATATACCGACGATCCTTCCATTCCCAAGGTTCTCGCCGAGCCTTCGCGAGATCACGATGTTGTTGCCAGGGGTTTTGTTGGATTTTTGATGGGGTTGTGTTGTTTTGCTTACAATATTTTGAGGGTGCGAGCTAGGGGTCACACTGCAGTGCTGCTCGGCTGGGTGAGTACCTACTTAGTACGAGGAGCAATTTTGAAGGGTTAGACGTAGTCTCAAGGGGTTAGATGGTAGTAGGCTGCCGCAACTTGTAAATATATTTGCACCAAATAGAAATGCATAGTTCACGTTCAAAATTAAGCTAAGTCATGTCCAAGCATGCTTTTGATTGATTTCATTGGCACTATAGTGTGGAGTATCGTCTCGGCAGCGGGCTGGGGCACCAAGAAGCTATCTATGTACAGCATTATATAAAGAGGAGTGATCAAAACCCTAGTGGAAAGAAGGATTTACAAGACCATTGGAAAGAAAGTAGCAACATTGAAAGAGAATGAGAGCTTGAGATGGTTTCCGAAGTGCATGCCGACGTCTATCCCGGAGATGGAAGCCTGGGAAAAGACAATAGGTTCCTTGCGTCTGCAAACTTGTGGAAACAAAAAAAATACTGTTTCGGTGGATAGACAGCCTTCAAACCACACCCATCCTCTTTGCCGTCTGAGCGGCACCATAAACTTCCTCCAAAGCCCTCACTTCTTCCTCTAGCTTTCGTATTTGTGACTTCTTGAGACGGATTGTATCTAAATCATCCTTCTTAGCATACTCTTTAGATAGCACCAGACACGGAGGGATCAAATACCTTTGACAACATCCATTGAAGCGTAAAAAGAGGCATCGTGCTCGTCATTAGAATTCCGAGCTTTTGGCGTACTACCTCCATCATCGGAGACCCCAGCCAGCGAGCTACTAGGCGCAGGGAAGGGAGTTGGTGAAGGAGCACCAACGGATCGGACGAAAGATCGACAGCCATTACCACTACCACTGGCGCTGCTGCTAGGTGGGACACTCAAGCGGTCTCCACAACGGGAGGTGGAAGAAGAGGGTTCGTAATCCATTGAGTCCTTATCAGTGTCGTTTTCGCTATCTTCTTCGTCTTCTGGTTCGCAGATAGAGATAGAGGGGGTTGGCTGGCGATTAGCAGAGGATTTGAATGGAGATCCGGTGTCTGTGTCAGAGTGTGTGACGGCTGGTGAGGCAGATCTACGGAAGTTTGGAGACTTTGGGGTTGGTGGAGCTATGGAGGTGGGCGTGCAGGAGGAACGGTGGTGGCATGGAGTGCGTGGAGCCATTGCTAACACGATAAATGTTTTAGTTCCGTGGTGAGGGGTTAGGCTGAGAGGCGTTGATGAAGAAGACGCTGTGATCAGATATCGTAATGGATTTGGCGATGGATGTATGGATGGATGTATAGATGTCTAGCAATGGTGATGATTGATGGTTTGCTGGTTTATGTAGCTTAAATGAGATTTAAGATGGTTTTATAGTATTAAACCATCTCCATTATGTGTATTTCTAGCCCGGCCCGACCCCCACAGTGTTCCTATCACCCACCTAGGTATTTACTCTTGTCTGATATAATGATCCCAATTCCATATCTCTTCGCTAGCATTTAGACCTATATTAAATTTAGTTGAGTAGGCCGACGTAGTGTCAGTCTGAAGCCTAAGACCCCGTGGTTTCGAAGCCGATATCAGTCACATGCATATGTTTCACCTTTCAGTCCAACATACAAGTAGCCTCGAGTCTAGGTGCTAGGTAGGGGTAGGGATATACAAGTACTTACCTCAAATTTGGCTCCTGGCAAGCTAACGAATAAAGATTTATACCAAATATTTAAAAGTGTAGACTTAAGTCGCTATCAATTATAAAAGTCTCACTGTTAAATGGTATCGGAGAGAAAGATATTGACAAATGACACTGCGATTTGTATTTTCCCTGAACTACTTTTAAGTAACTATTTAAAACTACAAGCACCGAGTTTTAAACCACTTTCCTCGCACGCATCCAAAATAAAACAGAAAAAAACACCAGGATAAGCCCCATATGTGCTTCGGATCCCTTTGAACAAAATTATTAAAATTACATTAAGGAGAGTTAGTAAGAAGAAAAGAGGTAAGTAATTATACTAAAAACTCATGTGCATCGTCATTTTTGGAAACTTTGGGACCTCGTTCCCATTTCGTTTTCAAGCCGCCTTTTTTTTTTAGAATTTCAATTTCGATCTGATATTTTCAACCAACGTCTTACCAAGGAAAACTGAAGCAAAGAGGGTAAACCGTCTATTCGTAGTAAACTGGTGGCTTGTACTCTGGCTTATACTCTGGCTTGTGGGGCTTGTACTCTGGCTTGTGGGGCTTGTACTCTGGCTTGTACTCTGGCTTGTGGGGCTTGTATTCTGGCTTGTACTCTGGCTTGTGGGGCTTGTACTCTGGCTTGTGGGGTTTGTACTCTGGCTTGTGGGGCTTGTACTCTGGCTTGTGGGGCTTGTACTCTGGCTTGTGGGGCTTGTACTCTGGCTTGTGGGGTTTGTAGTCCTTGCGTGGTGGTTGGTATGGCTTTGGCTTGTACTCTGGCTTGTACTCGGGCTTGTGTGGTTTGTATTCTGGCTTGTACTCTGGCTTGTGAGGCTTGTACTCTGGCTTGTGGGGCCTGTACTCTGGCTTGTGGGGTTTGTACTCTGGCTTGTGGGGTTTGTACTCTGGCTTGTGGGGTTTGTACTCTGGCTTGTGGGGCCTGTGTTCCTTGCGGTCGTAGCCCTTGACCTGATAGGGCTTCGGCTTGTACTCTGGCTTGTACTCTGGTTTATGCGGTTTGTACTCTGGCTTATGCGGTTTGTACTCTGGCTTATGCGGTTTGTACTCCGGCTTGTGAGGCTTGTATTCCGGCTTGTATTCCGGCTTGTGCTCACGTGGTGGAGGCCAGTAGACTGGTGGTGGTGGTGGGGGTTTATAGTAGCCGTAGTTAGCTTCGGCGACTGCCTCTGGCTCTGCAACGGGCTCCGGGTTTGCGACTGGGTTGGCGGCGACCCCGGAAATGGCGCTCATACCGGCCGCAAGAATGACGAATTTGCGAAGCATATTGAACGATTGAATGTTTTACTTCGTATGAAGAAACTTTTTATGATATAGCAAAAGCGATTGTTGTAAAGCGAATGTGTGCAAATACTAGAGTATTTGAATGATCGTTCAGAGCTCTGAAGTCCTTGAGGATGAAGATGCTGATGATGATAGAGAATAAAAATTCATGATTATGGCGGGCTCGACGCGTCTATTTATGCTCCGACTTCTCACTATTCATTTCCGTATTGATACTAGAAATGCTTCATACCGTCATCTTCGAGGATTGCTAAGCATTCATCAAGCAACATACAGTACATTGAGATCTCGGGCACTTAGTACTCTTCCACATCATTTCCATTTCCATAGCTCCTGTCGAAATCCTTCGTACGTGCTTCGGAAGAAACAAGATCTCTCCATATTCCGCAAAGATGACAGTATACTATACTATCCCTGGATTGACACGCCCTCTCCTCCTTCTAGTATCCGGCACTACGGTAGCTTATTCAGTCACTTATTTTTTCAGTCTCGTTATCAAGCAGAAATCAATCAGGCAATGTTTTCAGCGATCACGTAGCATTCGCAGCATAGCATTGGCTCATACCGGGTTAGGAACATTGTTCATTGTCGTTGTCCGAAACTTTTGTTGTTTTTTGCTCAGATTGTTGCTAAAACATTTTAGGCAAAGGTACAACGGACTGCGTAAGTGGAAATTGCCAGGAATGTGAGTTTTTGCTCTCGCAAGAGAGATATCCTGTTTTCACTCCCTTTCTTCGATCCTCATGTAGATTCCTTTTAGGAGAGCCCTTCTTTTTCGCTTGAAGCATGTGCATAATGTTTACTGGAACGAAGCGCCACTTCATTTTTTGTTTTGCTTTTCTATCTTTCTTTTCTTTTCCCTTTCTCTTATTTTGTTGTTGCAATGTTGTTCTATGCATGGAATGCGACGAAGTTTTCACCAAAATGTTTGGGATACATCCAAAATTGCAACATAGCAGATGCGCGGACCAGAAAATGGTATGTGCGTTTTGCGAATTGTCGACTGTCTAGCTCGACACACCAGTCCTCGTGGGGCAATCGAGTACGCATACGAATGCGCACATGGAAAAGACTCAAGACTTGTTCTTCATTACTTTCCGGAAAACTATTTTTATGTTTTCTCTAAAAGTATATTCATCTACGGAGGCAGCCATCGACACGAAATACTTCTGCCGTCTGGTCGAAACGAGATGTATTTCTACACTAGATGATATGCGTCCACGCTTATGGTGTCATCACCCTTCCCAACAAGAAATAACAAAAAACCCCGAGAAATTGAGAATTTTAATTTTTTTTTTATTTGAAAAATTCGTCGGTCTCGATGGACTGATATCCCGCTGATGAAGGGATCAAGGCATAGCGTATGTTGACCCTAGTGTTGACCCTAGTTGCAATCTCCCATAGACTAGTGAGTTACAACCCTAAGGTCCGAATTCCCGTTCAGAATTCAGAAGGGTCTGGAGAAATCCACTGTGTTGTTCGACGGGGTTACACGGGGTCTTCCGCTTAATTTTCTAACCCGATTAAGGCCGTTACCGCATTTGGATGTGTTGGGAAGGCTTCTCTTCATCGATCCCTCCACTTTTAAATGTCGAATCGAGTCACCTAGCCCTATCTATACTGACTGACAAATTTCGGGTCGACCAATTTTCTTATAATTTTTTTTGCTAATGTTACATCGGGAGAGAGATGTAGGGTTATAGGGTTTTCTGTAGGCGGTTTCTTGCATCGACAGAATGAAAGGCGGCTCGCTTGTTGCCGGTCTAGAATTGTCCATGTCTTGTCTCTCAGATTGTAAGATTGTGGGTTTCATGGCGCCGCGCCATAGATGCACTTACGAATGATATCTAAGCAAGATAATCTAATCGGATGCATGGTCCGAGCAGCAAAAGAGATATAAAATTTTCAGCCGCTGAAAAGGCCTAGCATGCCGTTTACATGCAAATTCTGATTTGAAATAGGTGTTTACGCATCCCCATCTTGAAATACAGTGAGCTAAAGGAAATTGCCAAGTAAAATTTGAGGGTTTGCCTACTCGATTATCGCTGCAGCTGCCGGCTGCCGTCAGTGCAGATAATGACGGTTTATGCCGCGAATGACCTTTTCGTTGCTCGAGCGCTTCAGATAACCAGCCACTAGTTTGATCACGGACCTGAGCCATATCCAACAGAAGGTCTCAGGCCAGGCCGTTCGACGGCTGATGGGTTTCTGTCCAATATGCAGGCGACCCGTTTGATGGGCCTTTCCGCGTGAATTTTTTTCCACATTTTTTTTTTTTTTGCTAGTTCGATGCTCATCGGTGGTGTCTATATATATGCCAGGGGAAAGAACAAGTACCTACCGACTTACTAGTCGGATCCATGGACTGGATCCTGGAAACCTTTTTTTTCTCCTCCGCCATCCCGTTTCGACCGTTGAATTTTTGTTTTAGTTTTTGTTTCCTGGCCTGTCTACAAGGAACCGATTCCCAACGCCCAGCTAGCGAGTTGGGTAGTTCGAAAGGTTACATATACAACTCGATGTACCCTCGAGACAGAACTAACAACTAGCTTCATCGTCTTCGACATATGTCGAAATTCGGCCACCAAAGCCCAAGTATCGGAGAAGATATCGAAATTTTGTTTTCCGAGGCTATACTTCTTTCTTTGTATAAAAAATTATTTTCTCTGTCGCCCGCGGCCCAACTCTAAATCCTCGCCACCAAATAACCGACAAAACTCAATCGGCTTGGTACTTTAGAGTCGATTGAGTTACTCTACCCCTCCAGTACATTCTACACCCCCCGCACTCTTAAAATAAATTCATAGTGTAAAAGTAACTATTACCATCCATGGAACGCATCGGTACACTCCGTAGACACCCTCCTTCCCCTCCTCTTCCCCCCAACCCTTCCCCACCGGACGTCTCACATCGAGCCGTCTTCCAGCTAGTCACAAGTATCCTTTTTCGACCGTCGTTACATCGCCACATTTTTTATATAACTTCTGCTCTCCTTAATAATACAGTGAGGGGGATTTACTAATCCCGATCAAAAAAAGTCAAAACCAGAAACCCTCCCAGAATAGACCTACGTAGTTCTACTTAGAACTAGAAGGCACAAAGAATCTGATTGAATGTAACTTCTTTCGCCAAACATCGTCGATTAAGACAATGTCATCCGACGCTGCCCGCTGGGTTAAATACCAAAATGTCGATTGGCAGGATACAACCACATTCCAGGAGCCGGTGCTTGTGGTCAACGTCGTATTTATGGTATTGGTACCCATAGCGCTGGGGTTGAGGTTGTATTCGAAGATTTCGGTGTTTCGAAAGCTGGAGAGCGATGATGGTATGTCTTTTGTTCCTCTTCATTTCTGTGGGATATATTTTGTTGAGATCTAGAGTTGGATATGAGACTGATTGGTGTTAAAACAGTGGCGGCTATTATTGGAACCGTGAGTGTCCTGAGAATGACAGATGGGTGGTTTGGTATTGACTCCGGATCAATAGATGGGATCTCTTGCGCTTTCCGCTGTTACGATGCATAGTAAGCTCGATAGTGCGCTTCCACACTGACGGAAAATCACTAACACCTGCCAAAGTGCTGAAGAGTGGCTATGGAAAACATCTTTGGGACGGCCCCTTCTCAACAATGACCGAACGCTCGGAAAAACTCATCAAAGAACTAATAGTTTGCAATATACTCCACTCTTTTTCCCTTTCCTTCGCCAAGACCTCTATCATAATCCTCTACAACCGCATCTTCGACGCCCACCCGTGGTTCCGTCGAACGATGTGGTGCATCCTCTCGATCTGTTGGACAATGTTCGTTCTCACTATCTTCATTAGTGTTTTCCAATGTAACCCTATAGATGGGGCATGGAGTTTCCGAATCATGTATTTGGGGAAGAGTAGTTGCGTAGATATGCAGGCGTATTTGTACGCCAGTACCGCAGTTAATATCTTTACCGATGGGGTTGTAGTGGCACTACCTATTGTCCCGATTACACGGTTGAGGTTACCAAAGCGGAAGAAAGTCGCGGTTTGTTTATTGTTTCTAGTCGGGGGGTTCTCGTGTGCTAGTAGTATTATCCGAATGGTCAGTTTGAGGACATTGCAGGATTTAGATATCTCTTGTGAGTTACCTCCTCCGATTAAACATAGTGGAAACGATGTTTACTAAAATCATAATAGATACAACGGCAAACTCTCTATTCTGGTCGGTCATAGAAGTAAACATCGCCCTCATCTGCGCCTCTTGTCCCGCCATTCGCACAATTTTTACTCGTCATTCGATCCCCATAATTTCCCACTTCCTTTGCTGTGCTATAGACCCGCAGTCTACCACAGGGAAATACGACCGAAGCTCATACGCTGTAAGAAACGGCGTGAGCCCCGTTGAAAGTCGGCATATTACTTTTACGAGATACGGGTCGACTACCCTTGGTGGTTCCTCAGGGTGCGTACACCCTTATGAAGCTGGGTTAGGGGATTTGGATGACTTGGAGGGTAGCGAGGTTGGTAGTGTGAGGGAGCTCGAGTTGATGGGGAGAGATGTCGATGTTGAGAAGGGAGAGAGGGTCGAGGGAGGGGAGATGGCCGACCTGGACGTGGAGATGCCTAGGGAGCCGGAGAAGGCTAAAGCCCTTGATTGACAACATTGATCCCTCTCCTATCATTACGCACGTTTTTATATATTCCATACACCGAGGGGGCTGGACGTTATCAAGTTTTGAGGTGAGCTCGGGTCAGTCTGATTCCTTTTTACCTCCCATTTCTTTCTTTTTTTATCCCGTATCGGGAGTAGCTTCTATGTTTCATTTCTTCGAAATTTTCGTCCTTCTTTGCAAAGACTCTCGGCAAGGCCACTAGATAGACAGATCGCTAGAACAGGTCTGTTTGGCTAGAAGTTTGGCGTAATAAGTGTGTATATATTTCTTATCTTTATACCCCTGGGTGGTTTTGGTATGTTTTCCATTCATTCATTCATTCATTCATTCATTGTTCTATGTACTCTGACAATTTCGTTTTAGCAAAATTAATGTATATATCTAATTGTCTCCGGGGCAGGTATGGTCTTGGATACATGGAAGACTAGAGCCTCGAGACGAATCTTAATTGCCTTTGGTAGGACTGAAGACGATTGTCATATGGTCCCGAACGAATGATCGGGTTTAAGACTAGTGTGAATTGGTAACATGTTGAAAACGCTAGGTATATCCAAGACGGATTTTATATTCAACTTCCCTAGGATTGAATCGAAGATTCGGCTAACGGGGGTATGAAGTGCATACATACTCTTCTCCCTAAACCGATTTTTCCGAAATCATATTGTATCTACCTTTCGGCATTGACGCCATCTGTCCTGATTCGGAATTTAGGAACGGAATATCTACGCTAAGGATATACATAGGTGAACGAAACAAGCACAGCGCGGCGCTATGGTCAGGACTTTACTCGACTATATCTAACTATATCGCCCAGGCTATGGTTAGTAGAAGTAGCTGCCTCGTTCGCTAATCTGTGCGAGCGCTAATTTATTACGTTAAGGGTTTTCGATGATCTGAGGTAGGGCCGGAGATAGTTTAGCCATGGGTTTAAAACGCCTTTGATTTTTACCTTTCGAACCCAAGGGACCCTCTAACTATCATGCGCCTCTTCGCAGGTGCACGGTAAACGACGGCATAAGCTAGCATGCATTGGTTTGCACAGCTAGCTAGATGCGTTGCAGCTCATGAGCTAGTTAACGAACGAGCTTCGATGTGTTGTAATCTTGAAGCCGCGGAAGAACTAGAGCCCCGTCAAGGGATAGAGGTGGTGCTTAAAACTTGTCTCATAAACAGGTCCGAATCTGTTAGTAGAGTCCTTTGAGGCAGTTTCGAGATTTTTTTGTTGTGGCCTACTGAAGTCAGTATGATCTAGTGAGGGGTTGGAAGAAAGCGTTGTGTCGTTGGATTGGCTTGGCCGTTGGTTGGCTGGAGCTGGAGTCTGGTCTCGACCGGTCTGATCCTCGGTGCCCTTCCCTGATGGTCTACCTTGAAACCTCCTCAATGGTCCAGTAATTGGCTATCAGGCGGGCAGATAGCTGCGACTACGCATGCAAATCTATCAAGCTGGGGTTCCCGCCATGATTTCGAGAGTAGTCAATTCGACGAGTACTAGCTTAAGCTCACCCGAGGAGATATCGACCTCAATACACTATCGAATCGTCGCTTGCTCAGGCATCAGTTTTGCGCTATTGTGTTTTCCCCGCCGGCCGCTGTCAGAAATAACGGCACATTCCGCGGACTAGGTGGCAGCTAGTTAGTTTTTGATAACAACTTGATCAAGATCGAATCTGTCACTCGATTGGCGACCCCCACCGGGACTGTTTTGGGGATGATTTGACGAAAATCCACGGACGACAGCTTGAGCTCCCCACGTAAATGAGGATAGAGCTATCGTTTTCAAACCAGCCCGGCCCACAATTCGCCGGGTAATTAGGCCCCATGGCTTTCTATCAGGAGGACCCCAGGTCCTGTGCTATCGATCCATACCGCCCCAGCCGATCGTCTACATGCATACGAAGGGGCCAGTTAGGCTAACACAATCGACATGCGTCCCAGACGTAGGGAATCACACTTCTGAGCACCTTTCTTTCTGGTTTTTCGGGAATGTTAACGTGCTAGCGCCATATATGCTAGCTAACTAGCTAGGCCCTTTTTTTCGGACCTGGTTGCGGAACGGGTCCGGTGGAGTCTTTCCCCTCAAAAACCTGGCCGGCTGGGTGGCTCGGATGCAGCGCAACTATCCCCGAGCTCCACCAGAGATAGTATGAAGCTTCCAACTTTGACATGATACCACCAAATCGTATACGATGAAAGGCTCTTTTGAGTATCAACTCCGCCAGTTTTATGTTAAGGGTTCACCATGTTATAGGTGTTCCGGGGGGGGGAACCTAAACCGAAGATATGTCAGCCAGATATGGCCATAGTTTTTACGACACTATCATCAGGCGGTCCGACATGCGTTTTTTGCCTTGTCTGCAATTCAATTTAAACGGGTTAAACACTGCATCCAACATTATTTGATCTTGAATGTCGGATCCGGACCTTCAAATCTTCACAAACTTCGAACGAGGATTGGACCAACCGAACAGGGTGGGGTCAGAGATTTCCCCAATTTCGGGCAAGAAAATCCAACTAGTCCCACTTTCGCTTGAGAAGGTCGTATTTTTCCCTAGAGTTTTCCCACCCAAGAAGAAAAAGAGCTCATGCAGCTTTTGAAACTGGGTCGAACCAAACTTCTGGAACTTCGTCTACCATGTAACTGACGCACCTATGTAGAGTATCTTGACCTTTTTTTTTCCCACAAGTATCGCTTGCACGAAAAGAGAAGATTGATTCAGATAGATAATTACTTACTCAAGCAATTGAGTACACGTATTTACCTCACTTTTGCGAGGTTCATGGGTCTTTGAGCCTTACGCATACTGCAGCGGCGACCTCACTCTTTTTTTCTTTCGCAATTCAAGCAAGCACTTGAGCCGTCTAGCGCCTACTGGGGACATGTTAACAAGGACCCCCAACGTTGTAGTTACATTCTTGACACAGTATGAAGAAGGACGCCCCGGTCGGCGTGAAATTCTCGGGAGGGAGGTCCTGAGAGACGCTGATATACAGACTGTATGTAGCACAGTACTAGGGCGGTAGTTGGGTAGTCGACGTCGACAGTTCGAGGGACAGGCTAGTCGACTGGTCGACCCTCCTCTCCCGCTATGGGTCATTGCTAATCGATCATGCCACAATACTGTCTTTTCGCTTGCGATCTCCCAATCAGCTTGCGTCCAAGCTTTGCGACTTACGCTTGGGATGCTCGTTCTCGTTAGCAGATGACACTGTTACTCCACAATTAAACTAAAAGCTTTTCTCGATATTGGTTAGTTTAAGGCTTCTGGGCATTTAGTATTTTCTTTATATAAATGAGTTTTTATCGGAAGGGAAAAAAAAAAAAAAAAGAAGAAAGAGAGAACAAGGCGACTGACCGCGGGCCTTCTCCGATGTAGCTGTAGGGTACGTGGTAAGAAGTAGTATACACCTACAGATGAAACCCCCATGTTGATGTTTGTGCGATAGAGAGAGAATGCGATCATGAGAGCAAGTGCCGGCTCTTGTTGCAGGGAGTGCCTTCCGGGAGCCATGCCGGGGGTGGTCGTTCAAGGACCTCCCAGCCGCCCTGCCCACCCTCCACGCCATGTGCCATCGCGCAAGCAAGAAGTGGGACTTTGATCTGATTAAACCAACAGGTCCGCCTGCATGGCCATGTTGGATTTGGACATCCAGACGGGGAGCATGGGTGATTTAAATAGGGTCCGTGTGCTGCTGAAAAGGCTATTCCCGTGTTTCTGTACTTGTTATATTAAGTTGCTGCTTGCTGCTTGCCGTGCTTGCTTGGGTTTCGAAAGGAGACATTTATATTCCCGGCATCGTCGCCATCACCATCGATCCATCACCATCACCACCGCCTCACACTCACTCCATCATCCTCGACACCGCCTGCACCATCAACCACCACCACCAACAAGAGACTTGATTAGCTTACCTGGTTTGGCCACTCGACCTTCTGTTTTCTTTCATTCGGCCCGACATCAGAGATACTCGACAGAGGTCATCTCCTTTTGCTTTCGCAAGGCCCGGTCAACTGTAACCAGGGTGTTCCGATTCCACCTTCAGCTGACTAGCTTACCGAAAACCTAAGTCCTTGTACGCCCTGAGCACGATAATTTTAACTTCTCAAATCGGCCAAAGAACGACGAAAGGGCCACAAACCACAAACCATCGACCCCCAACCACCCTTTAGCTACTTCCTGAACCAGCTTTCTCGACTGCGAACCGACCATACATACGCACACAATGGCGAGCACATCCCCTCCGCCTAACGTGGTCGTTGACGGCCAAATCACGACGACACACCATCCAGAAATCGAAGCTGATGTAAATATAACCCTTCTCTTCCTTCCTTCCCCTCTTCCTCCCTCTCTCCTTCTCTCTTTTGGTGGTACATAAAGGGAGGCTCTGGTAGTTTGGAAAGTGCGATTTCTAACGAGGTTATGCGACCATGCAGAGCGCCAGCGACGTTGATTCGTCGTACAGTGATTCCGATCTGTACGTTCTTACCTCTTTGCGAAGATAACCGGGTCGACCCTTTGTCAATTGTTGACTAGAGACGACATTCATGAGTCGCATCCGGCGCATTGTCCAAGGAGCGAAGAGCTAACGGAACCTAACAAATCGCAGAGAGACATACACCACCAGCTTGTCGGATTCGGCGTTCGACTACCAATATGAAAACGGTCGTCGTTACCACAAGTTCCGTGAAGGACGTAGGTTCACCCAACACACAACACCCAATGGCACTCATTTGCTTGGCTGTCCGCATGCTAACTTAGCCGATTAGAATACGCATTCCCGAACGATGAGGTATGGAGTGACGGATGGATATCTCGACCATTTTGAGCAGGGTTCTAATGATGGAAAATAGAGCGAACAAGATCGTTTAGATATGCACCACCACATGTTGACTATTGTCCAGAAGGGTGAGCTGCACGGTGCTCCATTGGACTCGCCACAGAACATCTTGGATTGCGGTACTGGAACCGGTATTTGGGCCATTGAAATGGGTAAGTCGATTAGTCGTGTATGCCTTTTAGTATGAAAGCGCGCTAATTTCCGTACAGCCGATAAATACCCATCTGCTGTTGTAGGTATTCTCCACGTGAGGATCCACGTGATCGAAGGCTGATATCTTGTTACAGGTGATTGGCAATGATTTGAGCCCAATCCAACCTACTTGGTACGTTTCTCTCTAATAGCTGTGGAAGATGTTAGAAACTAATAAGGGCGTTTATAGGGTCCCACCAAAGTGCGTATGCTAGTACTTGCAAATTTCGACCATCCTCTAACCCGTTCTTTAGTGTCAAATTTGAAATCGACGATTTGGAGAGCCAATGGACACACCCAGACGACCTCTTCGACCTTGTCTATGTCCGCTACATGCTCGGTAGCATCGCGGATTGGCCTAAGCTTATAGGACAAGCCTACCAGTTAGTTTTTCGAGATCTTATCCCCTGTTTTTGGTTATTCTGTTCATTATTGACACGAACAAACAGGGCCATCAAGCCAGGTGGATACATCGAGATCTTCGAACCCAGCTCCTACATTCTTTGCGACGACGGTTCCCTCCCCGAAGACTGTGTTCTCCGAAAGTGGAACAATCTCTTCATCGAAGCTGTCGAAAAAGCAGGCCGTTCCCTCGTCGCCGCCCCGAAGCACAAGACCTGGATGGTCGAGGCCGGATTCGTTGACATCCACGAAGACATCTTCAAGCTTCCCAACTCTCCATGGCCTAAGGATAAGTACCTTAAGGAAGTTGGCGCGTATCATATGGCGAGCTTCATGGAGGCGTTGGAAGGGTTGACGCTTAGGCTTTTCACCGGTGTTTTGAAGTTGAGCCCGGAGGAGTGTCAGCTGATGCTTGTCGACGTCAGGAAAGATCTGAAGAATAAGAATTATCACACCTATTACGACTTGTGAGTTTCTCTCCAAATCTTTGAAAAAGTGACATGGCTAATATAACGTGAATATAGGCACCGTGTTTATGGACGCAAACCAGAGTAACGAGCAGCTCTCGGAGTATTTCTATATTCAATTTTAATACACTTGTCTCAACATCACCACATAATGATATTACGCCTTGACACAGTGCACAAAGACGACAATCTTCTCTTTTACGAATTGAGCGGCTATTAAGCGATGGAATGAATGGGCTTTCACTACTCTCTATTTCTCTATCTTCTCCTAAATACTTTCCATCTCATATACACCTGTCACAGACTATTTAGCCATCATGTACGCTTCTAACTGATATAGTTCATTTCAATAGAGACAATATATGGCGTAATGCCCCTTTCATACTCATTTCACCAGTGTGGCGTGCACGTCGACGTGTATGTGATCAAGTTAGGCGGATAGAAATATAAAATAGATAGAAAATTCGTTATTCATATGCTACCAACTAGCTAATACAAAAAAAAACAAAAGGAAACGGGTATATATATACGACAACCAGAGAAACAAAAAGAGAAATGGGTATCTCCTCCAGATGATTAGAACAAAAGAAAAACCAGGCCCTCATATCATAAGAAGGCGCGGGCCTACTTAGCACCATAGGCGGCCAAAACGTACTGTCCACCGAAATACAAGACCCAACCGAACCCACGGCTCTTCCAACCTTGTCTTCCCTTTGCGCTCTTCCCTTCATCGCCGGTGGCGGTTGAGACGGGAGTAGAAGGTTTGACACCAAAGGTATCCCAAGCGACCATGACGTCCGAGACCATGAACATGAATGCGCCCAACAAACGTTCAGACAGAAGACCGCGTGTTCCGGCCGCCGATGCTACCATTGTTGTAATTATCAATTGGTAGATTATAATCAACGGTTTCATATCCGATGGAATCGCCATTTTCGGGATCAGTCCCTCAAGTGTCGAGGAAGAAGTTGTGTAGGCTAGAAGAGGTGTAGATGTCGTAGGCGAGTTGGTTTTGGAACCGGACTTTGGAGTCGACGGGATGGAGATTGATAAGTCGGTCACACCGGAGTCGGAACGTGTATGTCTCGGTCCCTTTTTGTAGGTTTTTTGTTGCGAGAGGTCCGGAAGTGGCTTTGCGTCCGTAGATGTGGTCGGCAACCTCGGCGATCCGCTTCTCCCCGTCCTTCCTCCTTCTACCCCGCTATCGGTATGAGGTAGAGCGGCAGCATCATCCCTCCACGGCACCGGCATCCCGCAAAGATCTCCCAAAATAATACAAACGACAAACACGCCACCAAAAACCTTCCAATCCATATTCTCGATGACACCGCCCTTCACAAACTGCAAAAACGCACCGATGTATCCCGCGTGGTTGATCATGAACGCCAACATTCCGAGTTTGAACCAGATGGAATCGCCTTCGTGGCCACCCGATGGGTTGTGGTATGATTTTTTCGAGGGGATGAGGCAGAAATCACCGATCAGGCCTGAGACTAATGACAATGTGATCCACCATTTTGCGGATAAAACTGATGGCGGGAGGATTTCAGAAGATGAAGAGAGGGAGCGCCAGACGAAAGCAGAAGAAGATGTGAGTTTGAAAATCGCAGAGCCCAGGTAGACGGCCCGGGATTCGGAGATTATGAGAGACGGGAGAGAGAGAATTAGGAGGGCTAGTGGGGTAATGAGAGTTGATAGAGTCGGCATTTTGTCGAGTATTTGCGTTGAGATGCGTGGTATTTTCCTCTCTGTCGTCTTTAGCAAATTTGGTTGGGGATTCTTGTCGGAGTCGGGGATACGATGGATGTCGATTTGGAGTTGATGTTATTGGCCGTTCATACTTCGTTCAAGGACTGCTTTGTTCAAGGAAAGATAAATAACTAAAAGACAAGATAAAACGAAAAAGGAAGGGATTATATGTATGAATGTATAAGGAGAGTAGGCGAAAAGAAGTTTAGAGAAGGAGGAAACAAGAAGGGTATATATCTCCCATGACCCTCTAAGTCCTCCCTTGTCCTTTAACCTGGGCTGTTTAGTGTGGCGTGGGAGGAAAGACAGGAGGAAGAAAAAAGGTCACAAGCCCACAAGGCGCTTCACCTAACAAACAAGACAAGAGAAAGGATGTTGGTTTGTTTTGTAATGATGTTGGAAAAATGTATTATGCACAATTCACAGATGCTGATATAGGGCTAGTCTTTTATGTTTTTCGAAGTATGGTGGTCCTTGTCAAATCAAGTTATAGTTTGCCCATGACATAGCTCGGGATGGCGGTTTTCCGTTTGATTGCGTCTTAGAAAGGAAGAAAAAAGGGTTCAGGCAAGACATTTTCGGGGGGAGGAAGATTTTCTTCTTTAGGGGGGCAGTAGTAAAATGATCTTAGACATGCATGTAATGTAATGTAATGGAACAGGTTTCTCTTGTTTTTGCCATACCTCTGGCTAGCAGCGCTGTTGTGGAGATGTGGAGTTTGGGATGCAGGTGTTTGATGTGAGACATTTGGGTTTTCGTCCGTTTGCTGGATGCGGAGTATTGTGCGCTCGCTGTTCTAGACACTCGAGCTGGGCCTTTGAAGTTGGATCGTGATGTGCCCGATGTCACGACTTGCATGTATGGAACGGGGGCTTGTTTAAATTCCGATTATTATATCCCCCATACCATGATATGCCTGTTCTATATTGAAAATGAGGGGCCTCGATCGCGATCTTGAGATCTTGCAATTCCCCCATTCAATACAGTCGCTGGAGAAGGCTTTAATTCACAGTTAGTTAGTCCACGTGAATCTGAGACAAACTATGAACGGATCCTAGCCTGTTTTCGGTAAGAAGTGACACACCGTCAATCTGAGACAGTTTCTTTTCTTTTTGAGACACAACCGAGCATTTGTTCTAAGACATTTCTTTCTTCGGTTAGTTTGTTCTCCCTTCCTTCGAGACTCTTTTGATTTTGGTGGTCAATTGGAATTGAGTGGAGCAAAGGCCAGCCGGTTGGGCTGCATATAAAGCATTACAAAGACGGGGGCGTGCAGCCGATGACGATGGTACTCTGGTGGAGACACTATTTTGTTGCTTAGGTGCTCTAAGTGGGGAGCTGAGGTCTGGATGAAGAAAGACAAGTACTTATCAACATAAGCGTTTGAAGTTTTTCCGGAACAGAAGATGTTGTTTACAGAAGCAGCTCTATTTTCGGGCCTCTTAACGTTAGCACCCGCTGCTATCGTGCTGACGCAAGGTCCACCTTTACAAATTGGTGGTGTTAACGTTTCGTTTATTTGTTGAAATCACCTGTAGACGCAAAGGACGGAAGAATGATGCATTTGAAACCCAGCTGCTACATTGATACATACCTAGGTAGTTCTCGTGATATTTAACTGGTGGTTTGCTTTCGTAGCTTTTGCTTGCAGGTGCGAATTTCAGTGTATGGCCTTGTTTTTCTTGGTGTAGCTTGCACCAAAATTTAATTTTGTTCGTAGAATTTCGCAGAAACCTCATACATAATACACCCCAACCGCTCGCCGCATCACCCCCGCATAATAAAATAAGACCTATCTTTACCATTCTATTGAATTGAATCTTACTTGTTTTCCCAAGCAAACTCAGAGGGCTTCCTTATTCAATTGCTCCTTTGCCTTTGTTTTTAAGAGAGTTATGATATGATTTAGGATATTCGAATAGGACAGCTGGTGATACCAGTTTCGATGCTAGACACAGGCTCAATGAAGATTTTGCAACAGTTACAACACAAGTGCCCCACCAGCGCACAGTTACTTTCCGTGTTCGGGCTTAATTTAGGGAAATTATATATCATGAGACCAGAAAAGAAAGAGAAAAAGAAAAACGAAGAAGAAAAGGACTCAAAGATTTATAGCGGCTTAGTTGCAAACTGCTATATATACACCTGCTCTTTGTATTTTATCTTGATGGAGAAGGACGGGGAAAGCGAGGCGAGGCTGCTTTGAAGAAGAGCTTTAGTGAGTTAGGCTTTATTTTTTATTCTTTTTTTGGGTGGGGGAATAGAGGTTAAGCTTGGTTTAGTTCTCGTAGCCGGGCTTTTTCGCAGTCGGGGAGACTTTTTGAAGGTGATTTGGATTAATACCAAGCGTCAACGCGCCTAGGTGGTATTGTGTTACCAACTAGAGCTAGTTTAGTATTGTGTGGCTGTCTTCGACTTGCCTAGAGGTGATATACGCAATATTAATAGGCGGTTTAGTTAATATACTGGCTGTGGTTTTAGTAGTGATCGGGAGGGGGTTCGCAGTCGGAAGCCTTTTTTTTTAGACGGGAGCTTCATTGATCGTATGCTGGCGTTCTACAACGATTAGTATGGTATGGTATGTACATGTGGCATACTAGATCCGAGATTGGTATATGGATTACGCATACAAGGGATCTAGAATTCGTGTATAAAAGGGCCGTGAAGACGCACCAGTGCTGCTGCCTTCTTGACATCCCGTTTCTACAATTACGGTATCTATTTCAGTATTGTCCCACTCTCCTAAGAAAAAGACTTTCGAACCGCTTTCCAATTTTCCACTTCCTTTCTTTCTTCTTTCAGGGTATAATATATATATTACCCTTCATCACGCAACAATGCCGAATTCAGATCCCGAAGCTATGAAGGGTGCCTGGAAATCCGGAGGTAAGGTTCCAACTGCAGTCGCACGCGATTTTACTAGGCTCGAGGAAGGCTAACATATTCCATTCCACTTTTACTTGGGCAAAAAAAATACAGAAATCGGTGCCAAAATTGGTGAGGTCATGCGAAAGATCTGGGACCAAGTCTCTAGTTTCGAGGACCGGAAATTGTTGTACCCCAAAAAACTTATGGAGAAGCTCAAGGAGGATTATCCTGATTGCAATGTTGTTGTGTTTCACAATCAGAATTCTGAGTATTATTTCATAAATGGGGCTCATTCTCACCATGAGTGCAAGGGTGGTTTGTTCGGAACTACTTTCGGATATGAAGCTTGGGTGTTCGAATGCGGTTACTTTCGTAGATATGGCGATGGGGGTTGGGAGAACTGGGCATGCTGCGGGTGGCTTTGCAGTCCTGGTTCGGAGGAACATGTCCTATTTACTAATGGACATGAGAGTGCGGCTGCTTGTTGGTCCCCTCCTTCCTTCCCTCCGCCCCCTCTTCTTGTTTTGTGATTGCTAATTCTGCTTCCTCTTTTCCTTTTGGAAAAATAGTTTGGGACGAAGGAATGGCCAACGGACGGCCTCATATGGATTTTATAAAGGAACATTGCAACAAAATGACCACGAAATTTGAATCCGGCGGCTGGTGGGACTCCCACGAGTATGGCTCCCTCAACAAGGATAGGGGCTCAATCCCGCCCCCTCCCAAGCCGATCGAAATCGAAGATATCGATATCGATACCCCCCCTCCCAAGCCGGAAGGCGAAGATATCGATACCGATATCGTGAATCATCCAGATAAAGATAAGAAGCACCCCTGGGAGGGCAAGCTCTTTCAGCTCCCACCCCGAACGACAATTCCGCTAGAATAGGCCAGGACACCCACTATAGTACTTCATAGCCAGTTTTACGTACTCATTCTTATGCTCAATCAAGTCATATCCTGCCCCACTCCTAGCCGTCTCGATCACTAGGGTTTTAAAAATTTCTAAACTATCGTCCAACCCGCGCGCTATATATATAAATCATAAATATATTTCTATTCATACTGTTACAGCATGGAACGTAGATATGAGGGTAGGAATTGCAATATTGTGGAGCTTGATAGTGGGCTGTACTACTGCATCGAGGGCTCTGTTACATATACAGTAGCAGGTCTCCTAGCACTAGTACTACATGGACCTATGGTAAGCCCGAATCTTAGGTATGGCCCGGAAGTTCCGCGTTGCCAGAGTGGGTAGCCTCAATACATACAGTATTTTTGATATGCCAATCCCTATTGCTTCTTAAATTTATTTGATATAGAATTTGGAAAATACGTATACACTATATTTCGGATAATTTTAGGAAGTTTTTTAAAAGTTTTATATTTTAGGTTTAATAGAAGGCGTAAGGGCCTAGGGAAAATATAGCGGCCGTCAGGCGAAGCTAGTGCTCCGGGGCAATTCCCAAGCATAAATATCTAACGAGTAATTGATATATAGACTCACGTATACGAATTGATGTAGAGGACGTAAATTAATTTTGTAGTCTTATTTTAGTCGAACTACGCACGTTAAATCTGTTTTAGACTTTTTGAATTGTCTTCAAATCAACTCGCAGGTCTACGAAGTTCCCCTACAGTATGGAGTACTCAAGTGATGTATTATGACCGTAAGAGAATCGTATGTCAGTGTCTTTCGCGCGTTGGAGACATTCGAATGTTGGATATTCATGAGACAACACACATTTTGGACGCCTGCATACTCAGCCGCACCTCCCTGCATTGGCATGCATGGGTCGTGGTTGAGCGACTTTAGATGGTGACGGTTCGGTAATATGCGGTTAACGGATGTTCTGTAAATTGACTAGCTACTAGCGACACTGTGAAAAGATAGTGATACCTACGGAGCTAGATCTAGCCGGCTCCTAACAGCCGTTGGTATCGATATCGCTTCTACCCCATCGGGGCTTGGAACCCGAAAATGGCATGGGCATACGGGGCATTACGAGAAGCCCTCATCGTAAACCGGAAGACCTGGCAATTGGCCGTTCTCGTAATCTCGCCGTCTTACATGACTGGGCCACAGCACTAATGTGAACTATCTGGAGACCTTGTCTTCCATTCGCAATGTTTGTCATACACACAGTATCCTTTTGTACAATTGTAGCAGAATACTCAGGCAATTCCGTCTCTATGTATTATATATCGCGCACGGAGTATATGATCTAAAGAGAGCCCAGAAATGTAAAACGACGGCTTGAACTCCTTCTGCTCTTCGGGTGGTCCAGTCCGTGCTTTTTTCGTTACTCGTTTACTGTTTTCAAGGAATTTGGGCGCCTTCGCTTGTTCCACCGCCTATATTTTTCTGATCGAGAATCTGAGACATTGTGATTTAAGTGCCCTTCTTTCGTTTTTCTAGCGCCTTTCCCCTTTTCAAGATCAACCAATCGATTAATTAGCTAGTAGAAACTAAGAATTAATGTTAAACAGCTAAAATTCTGCATGACAGTAAGGTGTGCAGTTTGCAGCATGCGCGAGCCTTATGCATCGATCTTTTTGTCTATAATCGGAGAGGGCTTCAGCTTGTCGCTTGTCGCGACGCGAAAGCGTATGTACGTGATATTACGGATGCTTTGTTTCGTTTTGATTGGCATATATTGTTTTGATTCGGGGCAAGAGCTACTGAATATGATACGTCTAGTTTTGCTATTTTCACATTTCGTATGTGGTTGTTTCGAACGTTTCTACCTCTGGGCTACTCAAGCATAAGAGATTTTTCGCTTTGAGAACTCTATTATTTGGTTTAATTATGGAGCCTGATAAGCTCAGAATTTCGACTTAATATATTAACAGCAATTGATCGAGGGGCGGGGGTAGAAGTACTCGACGGTCCCTATTCCGTCTAGAAAACGGAGGATAATATAATATGTACCATAGTGACTCAATCGAAACTGAACGGGATTTAGATATCGATCGATTCATCGCTGGTTAATAGCATACGTATTCCGTCTCTGTTTCCAAATTGTAAAAAGGATCCTTTCAGTTTGTTGATTCCGCCGGCTTATACGTATAGCATGACAATTAATTGTTTACTCCGAGAGTGTCCATCTGGGGACGAGACCAGTGTCTATCGATGTGTGTATCAACTGTCGGGAATTCAGCTTACCAGCCGACGAGCGCTCCCCTGCTGTAGTAAGCTAACAACGCCGATCGGTTGGTGCCATAGCGCTATGCATAGAGCTACTGCAAGACATCAAGACATGCATACGAAATCTAGATCATGAAATCGATCAATTCTCATTATCTTAAGACACTTGCGTTAAATGCTGTTTCTCCCTGGCCTATATACCCGTTCATTCCATTGTGGTCCGTTCGGGTACGTCTCGCCAAATGTAGTCGAAGTCGTGTCAGACATTCATTCCTACACCCTGCCGCGACATGCATCAATGTCTCACACCCCTCCCTGCCCCTCTTCCTTTTCCGAGACATGCATGAAAGGCTGTCTCAGTCCTTGCTCGAGTGGCATGGACGTGGAGTGTGGCTGTAACTGCAACTGTGTGATCTTCGGTTGTCTTAATCGTTGAGACATGCAGACGGATCAGCTTATAAAGTATGGCTTGGCACCTTTCGGCTCATAGGAATAGAGATGATGAGTGAATACGAGGCAATTTACTCCGTGGGGAGTCCGGAGGTTTGAGAACAAACAGTTAAGTCGGTGGTTTAAACGTTTGTACGAGGGCCGGGGTAGAACGAGCGTGGTAGAGCGGATCTCTAGCCAACCTCCTTTTTAACTTTAGATTACAACGAGAAACCGCGGGGCCTCCATATTTCTCGATATATCTATTGCGGGGTTCGTATGAGATGCATGATCCCCGCTGCAAATCCCCTCATCGAATTCAAAGTGAAGGATAGCATGTCGAGAACGGGAAAGAAGATGCTCGATTCACTGGTATGGATTCGTGAATTTCTATAGGATGTAATACTATGTACAGAGGCTCCAGAGTGAGTATCTCTGGAGAACGGAGGAAGCTAAGTTGTAACGTTGGTAGGTACGCTGAAGGTTTGGAGATGTCGCAATGAGATTTGTCAATTGATCAAGCTACTGTCTTTCCCTTCTCAAATATTTGAACTAGCAGATCGATCACACCGGTGGGACTGATAACAGTGACATGAATGAACATCTGTATTTCTATGTATAGGGCGGGGGCGTTCGAGGCATATTCTGTGATATTAGCCACATGCACGGCACTTGTTTAAAGCCGAGGTCAGATCTGTTGAGGCGGACTACTCGGATAGAACTTCGAGCTCTCGGTTCTAGTGCTAACCAGTCGATGTTGCGAGATTTCTCGAGGATATGGGTGCAGATCCATGTAGCAACATGTCCGTAAGACGTATATTTCCCCCTGGTTCCTCGAGGTCAAATGTTTTCCGTGGGCTGGTGAGATTCCTCGCGCTCGTAGATCAAAATATATGCTCGGTAGGATGATGGTCGGGTACAGCGCCAATAATAACCATGTGCATGTACCATGTAGGAGGCGTCGAGGGAATCTACACTCAATTAAAAGTCGTTGTCTCTGTCTCGATTATTTGCTTTGGGTCCCGGCCGTGGATCCGGCTGATCAACCAGAGAGCTATAGCTACTATGGGCCTACCTTAAAAACGGGGGCGGACAAGTAGATCCCGTGAAATCCACCGTCATAAAATCATGCTATCATTAGCAACGTTGGAACATTTTGGGATAAAAACTCTTGCTATGTTATCCTAGACTGCTCGCGCAGTTCGTTGATATGGTGGAGTGGCCCTGCATAGAACCCTGAAAGGAAAGGCATGTGATGTGCATGTATCATGGTTTACGTATATAGCCCTTGGGTTGCCGTCCACAATCGACCAGCCGCAACAGCATTTGGTTTAAGAGATAAATCGCAACATGAATTGGAGGAGAAAATTATATATAGATGAAGAACTCTCACGAATTGAAATTCCCTTTTGGTTTGATTACCTAGATAATTACCGATAAGCTCACTTTCATGGCCGTTGACCTCACATACTCTCTGATTATATTAGGGTTACTCCGATAGGGGCTACCAATTAGCCTCGAAACGTGTGCCTTGACTTTCCATACCGTTCTAATTGAATTATAGCAACGATTATATCGCCTATTGATTTAGCTGAACTTTTGAACTCGTGATCAGAACAATTTTTTTCGGATTCAAACAGGAGATATCATGTGCTGTATATCCGGTCATCTGCGACTTTAATTAATTCAAGAAACTTTGCCAAGATGCCATAATGCGCCGCTAACCCTTGACACAGTATAGCCTCTACTAAAGATCTTAAGAGCGATCCATCTTAGCCACAAAGTTAACACCAGAAACCTTATTTTTGGAGGGGTTCGGCTCATAGATTTCGGGATGGGAAATTGGTGTTCAAAGATGGTGCACATGAACATTATCATTGATCCAGATCGAAGCTAGAAGTCAATGAATGGTCAGAGGCCCACAGCCGACCTTGGTAGTCAGGATTAATTGATCAATTCATTAAAGCAAAATCCATTGTTGCAGCGAAACTAGATCAGAGCCCCCGAGACACCAAGTACTTTAATCCCCAATCCCACACTACCCCGCTGTAAATCATAAAACATTATTGTATGTAGTTCTATCTTTCAAAAATCTTGAATTCCCAACTCCTCAGCCAGAATAACTGCAGCCTTTTCTCCAACGAGGAGAGCAGTTGCATATGTGTTGCCGGAGATATTCGACGGCATGATCGAAAGATCTGTTGATGCTATTTGTTAGCTCTGTGAACGCGTTATGGTAATTGACTAGAAGGAACGGGGTTTCGAGCTTACCGGCGACCTTCAATCCCTCGACACCATGGACATTTAACCTCCCGTCCACAACGCCACCATCCTTAAGCGGCTTCATAGCACAAGTACCACAGCTATGCCACGTCGTCGCTACGGTGTCTCTGATAAAGGTCTTGATGGCCTCGTCATCCTCTGGGTCGTACTGTGTCACCGCACCATTAGCGGTGGGGTAATCCCATTTACTACCCTTACTCCCCTCTCTGAACTTTGGGCCCAAGACGACGCTTTCGGCTCCTCCAACGAAAGACTTCATACGACGAACGATCTCGCGTTGACGTTTGTACCCAATGACTAGGGCGTCAAGATCCCAATCGTCACTCAAAATTCCACAATCGAAATCGTTTTCATCATTGACGTCTGGGCCGGTGATGTGGATGTATCCTCTGCCGTACGGGTACGAAAGGAAGATAGCAGCCGTCATGTATTGTGAGACTGGGATGACAGAGTGGTCGCCTAGATGTGTTGGGCCGAGAACTGCAACCATGAGTGGACGTTCAGGGCGAGATTCATAATCCCGTTTCCAAAGCTTTTGGAAGGAGTCGGGCGCGGATGCGATTTCTCCTTCGGTAGGACGGACTTTGGCAGCGATATCCATGGCGGTCCATGCGATGTGCTTCGAGCTTCCGGGTTTAGAGAATGCAGCAATCTCATCGTCAAAGCTACGACGGCCGTCGAGGAACGGGTCGAAGGACTCTTCTTCCGTCAAATTGGAGTTATACGCCATGAAGTATAGGTTATGGTCCATATAATTTGCACCAACGCCGGGGACTTCAGACACAACCGGTACCCGAGCCTTGTTGAGCACGGATTTTGAACCAATACCCGATCGCTCTAGGATGCACGGGCTGCTCAGTGCACCAGCAGAGACAACAACGTATTTACGAGCTTTGATTACTTTGGGATTGGCTAGTGCTTGAGTCGCCGGGGTTAAGGTTTGGGTAAGTATATTTGGGACACATTCAACACCTGTTGCGCGGCCGTTCGATATAACAACCTTAACTACTTTATGCTCGGTGAGGACTTGTAGGCCTGTGCGGTTTGATTCTAGGATCGGGTGGAGGATGGCGTGGGCGGCGTCTTGACGGCGGCCGGTGGCAGGGTTAATCCATTTCAGCCATCTCTAGGAGTAATTGTCAATATAAAAAGGACCCCAGGCTCAAACCGATTGACAGTAGCAAAATAAACGATTAAATGGAGGGTAGTGTGAGTTTACCTGTATACCGTTTGCCTCCGTCAGATTGTTCGCATCAGGGACGTCTTTAAGCCCCGTTTCGGTGGCGGCGCGAATACAGTCCTCTTGAAAGGCATCTGATCGGTAGCCACCGTGTGAAACGTGGAAGGGGCCTTCGTAGCCGTGGAAAGATTTGTCGACACCTGGATCGTCATTGTGATATGTTTCCATCTGCAGAAGAATACCTTCTTATCAGCCACCTCAGATACAACCTCCATAGCGCTAAGCGCACACACATACCTTTCTAAACAACGGTAGTAAATCTTTCCCTGTCCACCCTTCGGTATTCCAGTCGTCATAATCAATCCCTTGGCCACGGGTGTACATCATAAAATTAATACTCCCACTGCCACCCAAGCAACCTCCAATCGGGACGATAGCTTCTCGGTTGTTCAGCTTCTCGCTCTTCTTGGCTTTATGGAAGGTCGCGGTTTTGGAACCCGGAACTAGATGACTAAGGTACATGGCGGGATGGACGACGTTTGGGACATCCTTATTGTTGATCCCGGCCTCGATCACGAGGATGGAGAGGGAGGGGTCTGCCGCTGCAAGCCGTCCAGCAAGGGTACAACCAGCGGACCCACCTGTATCAAGCTGTTAGTATTTTTATGTCATGCGGGGGAGATGATATCGCATACCTCCGGCGACAATTATGTCGACCTCATCTGGGAATTGGGCGGAATTATTCGAAATGTTCGACATTTTTTTAACGGATGGATAGCTCGAGAAAAATATGCGGTCGTGAATCTTCGTTGACGACGTAGTTATCCCCCAAGACTAATCTAAACCCTGACTGAGCTGGGAAGGAAGTTATGGAGGCACTGAGAGGGGCAAATGACTGGTATATATACCTCGAAGTCCAGTAGTATATGATAGCACCATGGGTATGGTAGAACCCCTTACATCCTAGTTCCAACGGGAATCCTGCCATAATCCGCCCATCCAGGAGCGATAATCTACTTGTGATAACGACCTGCATCCACTCTCCTGCAAGATTGTGAACCTTCTTTGCTCGCACCTCGTATTCCTGTCGTTCGTTTTATCCCGCTCCCAGCTTCGGATGTACCTCTTTGTCGCACAGCAGCATGGTGAACAAGAAAAAGTTGCCCACATTAAGGAGTATATTCAACCGAAGTAGCGCTAGCTCAGAGGTGAGAGCGGATTCTAATCAATCACATTGGCTTATATAAAACATATGCGGACCAATGGAAGAGATCGTCGTGGTACTAACAGCTTTCCTTCCTCAGAAAATTCGAAATTTAGGCCGGAGATAAAGGAGTGGAGAGGGATTCGGAAAGGAAGGTCACTCGACGGTTTAAATTCTTTTTTGTCTAAGCGTCGGATGCTTTTTGGGGCAGAACATTGGCGAAGAATGACCAAATCCCTGGTTAGACTACCCACCATCCAGCCTCAAGATTGCGGGGTTGAACGAAATTCTGGGCCTAGTCCCGATCTAAAAGATCTGTGGGGAGGATGGCCGCAAGGGGCGGTAACTACCGTGCATCTGATCGGGCCAATGGAAAGAGGTTATGGAAGGTCGGGATACTTGCCGCCCAGCTCAAGAGGCACACGCATATGTTTTGTGCTCCCTGATGCGAGCCGCTCATGCATTGGAGGGCAAGCCAGCGAGGGCACAAAAGTCTGGATTGAATCTAGATGCCAAATTTTGTGTTGGTAACAACATTGCGTGCTTTTCATTGGGCATGCCATTGGCTGTGTGGTATATAGTGTATCCCGTTGCGAAAGGTGGTTGAGTTCGATTCACAAATATTGAATTGGAATTGATCCATAAAATCGGTAGACTAAACAATCTCTCTATAGATACACGTAGTTTGGTTATACTATACCTACAGTAGTTACGGACCTTCTCAACAGCCCAGCTTCGCGAGTCAGTTTCCTCTGAGGAATGTCAAACGTGGGGAAGGTACCCACCTGGGACGTCGGTTCAGGTTAGCGCACGATATGCTTTGATCCGCCAAGCTCAGAGCTTGCGACCGGTTAGGCCTGCGCATGCGCAAGACTGCTAGTATAGTACAGTCGACATCCAGAAGATTTCGAAGTAGCTGCTCACTTGCTACATATACGGCCAATCAGACAGTGTGGATAATATATTCCTTTCTTATGTGCTGATCGCTTGAAAATCGGAGCCTTATAGCTTAGGCTGTGGAGCTGTATCGTCTTCGTATCCGTACTGGCGGCTAATAGTATGACTTTGAGCTTGATGTCGCTCGTATTCCATACTCGCATATGGCCGATCGATCGCGGGGTAACTTGGATTTTCACTTTTACTCCTCAAGTATCTGTACGTTTTGTAAATTTAATTATTTTCCGAAGCTAACCTCGGAACAAGAGTAGACTTTTGGTCTGAACCCTTAGTTTCCGACGTACTCGGCTTTTAAAATTTAGTAATTCATTGCGATGCATACGTAACGGACTAGCGATTTGCATAATATAGGTATATCCTCTGATGGGAATGCTCATACTAGCGTGCTATAAAAATCAAGTAGAACATGAGCGCCGAAGTCAATTTTGTAAGTTTTGGGGAAGCGTGTGCATTTATGCGAATAACTAAAGACTTCTTAGAAAACCCCAAATGTGTGGCCCCCAGGCCCCCTACTGTGCTGACCGACCGAATTGGTGGGCGGGAAATATTTGAAATATTGCTCCCAGGCCTACCTGTGCTCGTGCACTAGTATGCCCTTATTTCTCAAGCGGTTTAAATTGGGCCACAGGGGTCTATTCGATATGTGATATAAAAGTATATGTCTGGGTATATTGAATGTCGCGGGCAAGTTGAGCGAGCCTAGTTTGAAACACTATCGATTACGGGGTATCAGCTCGGGGCAACGAGGAGGCCTCATGGTAACCTCCTCGAGCTTTCGGCTGAGGTCCTCATAGTACTTTAGGGTTGCATTGTCATTCGTTAGGTGGAGATCTTCGCCGATTAGGTCCGGGGCCTCTGGGTCTAGCAACCTTGCGCTATCCCATGCAGGCTTTGCGTATGCCAGTGTGGCGACATTGCTCCCGTTTGATGCGAGCTCTTGATAGGCGCACGCCAATTTAAAGTTGATCCATGCAATAATTTCCGCTGCTCCAGTGTAACTTTTGAGAGCGTAATTGTGTAAAGATTCAAAAGAATTTCTAGCGAGGCCGAGGTACCGTTAGTGTCAGTTATGGTTAGCTACGAAAGTTGCACGGTCTTGGTGACAACTCACATTGCTCTCACCGTCTCCTTTAGTTGTACCAGAAGCTGACCTTGTTTTGCCTTCAAAGCGAGAATATGGGATTCTGGAGCTTGGGGGCAACGTGTAAACAATGCCTCAGCAGACTCATAACAAAATAATGCTTCGTCATATTCCTTCTGTGTCAAATGAAGGCCCCCCTCGTAGCACATAAGCCAAGCCCTGTACGTTTAGAACGGATGATAAATTAGATCATGAAAAGCGAGCTGTAAAGCCCAGGCTGCTAGGCCTAAGTGACAATGGGGTGAGAATAGGGCAAAATTTATCCTTACTTCATACAATTAGGAGGGTTTTCGATCTCTTTGTAGGCTTGCCTGAGATACTGAATAGACTCTGGAATCTCGTCTTGGTTTCGCAAAGACTCCGCAATATACAAGTCGCATGAATACATATCAATCGTGTCAGCTTCACGCCAAACTGTGTTCGAGTTGGGTTAGTTTATGATTCCTTATGCGGGATTTCGGCATGTAGAAAGGCATTTTGACTAAAACCATGTAGGTCTTACCTAGCTTTCGAGTCGGGTGTCTCATACGTTGGGGATTTGAACCTATTTCGCTATGGTATTTTTGATCCCACCAAAGTGCCCTGTAGTGATCCTTTGCGACCGTGTACCATTGTGTAGCGCCCTTATAGTCTCCCTTTATTCGCAGGGCCCCGGCTATTAACCTGAGGGCGATAGCGACTTCATAGATATGTTCTTCTTCCGGATTTGGTATCTTTGCGCGGCCTTGTCTAGACCAGAAAGATAGTGCCTTTTTAATGCTCCGCTGAGGCGAGAATCGTGCCGTTAGAGGCTCTAGGGTTAGTTGTAGAATCTTTATTAAAGCTGTTTGATGCTCCGATAGGCGTTCGAAATCTTGGGTAGACGTTCTGGAGTAAGGCGAATAAGTATAGGTATAGGAAATCATTTATCGAATACATCGTATTTTAATTTTCTGGAGAATACTGACAGAAGAGCTGTGCAAAGCGCTCGGATAAACCCAAAGTGAATCCCAATATTAGGGTATGAGGAAAGCGATATTGGGGAGGTTTGGTTGTCCCAAAACAACAAAGATGTTTCCGTCAGAGATATAAGGTAGTCGAGATAGGTCGCTCGAGTAATTCTGCCCACCTTGTAATTGTTGCTCTTGCCCTTGTAAGCGCTGAGGAGCCAAGTTGCAACTGAGCAAATTGTATTAAGTCTCATCTTGGGAGTCATCCTCAATATGTAGCTTCGTTTCGCTAGGCCCGATATCTTGATGATGCCTCGATCGGACAGGCTGGGTATTAGAATAGAGGCGGGGCTGCTATTGTGAGCATGACCTGCATTCGAGGAGTTTACTCCATAGAACTCTTGGTCGGCTGATCGGAGATAGTCTAGGCTGAAAGGACTTGGACTTAAAAAGACGGCAACATCTGTCATTCGTCTTCTGGCGGGCAATCGCACCGTGCTTCCTAGGAAATCCATATCGATATCCCACTCAGAATCTTGTCTTCTGAAGCTGTCCCACACAGCTTTATATAGTGGCGTGTTACTGACCAAGCCATGCGTTGCAATTCTATATCCATGCTCGACCGTGGTTTCTTTGAAGATACGCTCGCGAGTAGACGGATCTGAAAGCTTTTCTATACTGATCCCCTTCTCGGCCGCGCAGCGGATAAGTGCCCTAATCTCGATCGGAAGCAAGTTTTGGAAGTCCATGAATTTCGGAAATTGTTCCTCCGGTAACACAATACCTTTCGAATTTTGGTGACTATGCGAGTAATAGTTGTGCACTGCGGCGGCAGCTTGGTCTTTGTTGAACAACTCTACCTCTATTGCAATCGCGGTTTCGGCTGGCGGCCGTAGCCGCGTTGTAACTATCACAACCCCTCTAGAGTTAATCAGGCAAGGCAGTTCGGAAAGGCTGTTCAGCTGCGCTATGTCGTCGAGGACAAGTACCCAATGGTCCTCTAGATTCAATTCACTCGATGTATGGATTAGTACACCTTTCGTAGCTTTCAAAAAGAAAGAAAAAAAGAAAGAGGAATCGAGGCAGCTGACTTGTTGTGGCGAGCCAATTCCACATGGCCGCTACATTTCCTCCGGCTCTATCCCCATACCCATATCCAGGAGCCGGGAGCATTGCGAGTTGTGTAGCAATATAAGATAAGCCCCGGTGAATGACTTTGTAGTTATCCGCCTTCACGAAGATTTTGTGCGCAGGTTGAGAGGCAAGTAAGTGTGGGGTGGAGTTCATAAAGTCCAAGGCAAGCTCTGTTTTACCACACCCTAAAGGGCCCCAGAGGGTTATTATAGGCGTCCCTTTAGGGTTATTACCAAAATATTTGATTTTGGTTAAGATCGTAGCGGATATATCCTCTCTTTTGACGAACGCGGGGTTCGATTCTCCGAGTATGCCACTTTGATTGAGATGATGTGGGTAGCAGTGCACTTGTGTGTAGTCAAAGAGGGCTGATAGCGAGCCCGTAGGGAAGCGTGGGGCCATGGGTGGGATTACCGGGCTACCACCTTGTCGTACTCGAGAATTAGACCTCTGAGTGCCTTCTGGCACTGTCAATAACGATGAAAAATATGTGCCCCTGGTTGGGCCTGCGCTGGGCACTGTTAATGTTTCATGAGCTGAATTTTCTTGATCTTTGAACTTATAAAAGTCACTATTTCGAAGGTCCGATCGGGATATCGGCAAATTATAGACGGCAATATTCGATATCGTAGTGTTGCTTTGTTGAGAAAATATTGAATAAGATACGCCGCGTAATGACCCTTCACGACTAATAAAGCTTGCCCTCGCCTCATCCATCCCCACCCTAAGATACGGCCGGGAGACTTTTAAAATTTCCTGGAAGTCAGAGTACTTGCTGGCTCGAGAGTTTGTCTTTTGTGAACTCTCTCCACCCCATTGGCCTGCGGCTAGTGATCCGCTGCTGTTTCCGGCTACGTTGTCGAACCTAAGCCTAGCCATATGCGATGTAAGCACAAGCTTCTCGTCTCCATCATCGGAGCTATGAGTCTCGATGTCTTCTTCATAGAGCGATGCGTTTGTGCCATTGATGTCGTGGGGCACCGCTAAGTATGTGCTCGCACGCTTTTGGAAATGCTCTCTGACGCTAGGATCATCTTGGGCTGTTTGCTGAATCTTTTTGGAAAGTTCACGTCTTCTTTCTTCAGATAAGCGCCTGCGTGACAGAACGTTAGAATGAACTCGATGAAATACTCTGTGACTTAGGGCTCTAAATACGCACAAACTTGTATCTAATAGTTGGAACATAGCGCTAAGGGAACTTTTGTGACTATCTAGTTGCTGGATTAGGGCCATTATCTTCCCCTCGCGGAGTACCCATTTGCTACGTTTCTTGAGACTGGAGGTATCGGGGTTCTGAGTGAACTTTGTTGCTTGAAATAGTCTTGATAGGCATAGCATAATGCCAACCATGGCACTATCGATGTCTTGCATAGAAATTAGCGGTGGCGTTATACTATCTCGACGGTTTTGCTCGATTTTGAGGAATTCCTGAATTCCTCGAGCAATCTTTATTGTTTCGTCCATTTTCATCCGTACAGCCACCATGGATTCCGGAGCGTCATCGAAGGTTTGATAGATACTATGGGTTCCAAATGATATTTTTCCGGCACTGGCTATAATACCGAGAACCGCCGAGGCAATGTCAAGTCCTGCCATGGCGCAATTGATAGGCGCGCCCTCTTCTCGGCCGATGTGATATCGCCAACTTAAGAATATAATATCTCGAGTGTATATCGCGCAATAGATCAGTTGACAAGTTAACTTGGTAGTAATTGTGTGGCGGCAATAGGAAATTTAATATAATACTACCGGGAAAGCCGGAGGTTAATCGATGAGAGTGGCGATTTAGATATATCTATATAGCTCAACATATATCGAAAAGAGGAATTTCCGGTAACGGCAAGGTTTCAGGAGGAAGTAAACATATTAGGGGAAGGGAGATTGATCTTTGGTTACGGTAAGTCGGAAGGCATCCTAATTTGATTATTTGGTGGATCCTCAAGGCCCAACTCCCTTTTCGTCAAACTTTGCATCTTGGTCGTTACTAGCGCCTGTGGGTCCTCCAGGCCTCCAGAAGGCTGTGATAGTTTGTTCACGGATGGTCCACACGTAGATTCAAGAATAGCTTTGGCAGGCGACACATGAACGGCCGCATTCACAGCATCGCATCAAGGCCATTGATATTCTCTTTGATATACTGTTGGTCTTTGAGAATTTATTTTTAAAGCAATATATGGAACTTTTAGACCTCAATCGAATTTGCTGAATATTGAATTCATGACGACAAGACGAATCCATGAAGTCCGACGGTGGTCAATATTGGACATCAGGGTGTGTTGTTGGCGTGTCATTGTTGCCTGGCGCTTCGCCAAACCAAAAATCTGGAATAATTATGCACAACACTTTTCTGCAAAATTGTGAATATTTCTACTTTTGGAAAGGTGGCAAGCTGGATTCTGTGTACTTTCCCGAAGTGGAATGGGTTAAAGGAGCGCACGGCCACAAAGTTCTAGCGAAGGCTTCAGTTTCGAAACTTCCCCCTGTCTTGATGCCGTCGTGGCCAATACAACTGGCAGAGTTACCGTAGCTCTCATACAATACAGGATCAACCAAGGATACTCTGTATGTTTTAAATCTTTTTGTGAGCCTAAAACAAAGCAGTAGACGTAGACATAGACAGCTCGGTTCGGGCCATGCTGAGGCGTGGCGGGTCATCGTCCTGATGGCTAAGCCGCCTGAGATGCACGTATTGACTCCTGAATCGCAACCCTTGAGGCCTCCTTCAACGCGTCACGACATCAACATGGATAGCTACGGATTCGACTGAGGCCAAGGGTTGAGCCAAATCCACATATGGATCTTGTCCTCAAATCTCGAAGGTCGGATTTTTCTCACTATCCACCGTACTGTCGTTACTATGATCATATGAGGTCCAGACCCGAGTCGATGTTGACATGCATGGAATTGCCCGTCGAGACACGCCAAGGGTGCCAATGGTGCGACAGGATGTCTGAATTTGAAAACATTCAAAACACCGGAGAATCCAAAAGTGTGAAACTTGACACTTGACTTCCCTTACCGGCCTCGCGACGAAGGCTTTGCTGTCGATGGAACAATGGAATGGAAAAATATTCCATATATATAGAGAGGGAGATGCGGCGGGTATCTACATGCTTCGCTTGCCTTCTTCTCATTATATTAGACTTCCCGACAGACTCTATTGCAATTTGGCTCACTACGCTATAGCGCTAATTAATTGACGATAAAGAAGGCTCGCTCCTCTCCACATTGGTTGAATATTGATATTCACAGGAGAATCTCGAATAGATCTCGAGAAGAAAGGCGAAAAAGAAAAGGAAAAAGAGAAAAAAAAATTGTTCAAACCTCAATTGGCGATTCTGTTGCAGAGCAATGGCTTCAAGATATATCACCTCTTTACTTGCGCTGGCCGCCACCGCTCTCTCTCAGACGCCATCCGGGTTCGTACCGAAAACTGATGATTGGTTTCCGGTTACATATGACGAATCGGCAAGCCCCAAGTTCTTTGTCAATGGAGGGCTTTTCGACAAGAATTGTAAGTTCATAATTTTGATATTTCATTCTTTAGTGTCGAACTAACAAAATACCCTGTAGCGGTCCAATCCACCCCTTCCGTCTATATCCCAGACGCTGCTTCGTTCACCGGACAAACCTTTATCATTTTAATGGTCGACCCGGATGCACCATCTCCCTCGAATAATTCGCTTGGGCAAATCCTCCACTGGATGCAGCCAGGCGTCAAGATCCCCCTCAATGCCGATAAGGTGAAATCCCCAGAAGGGAAGGATCTCCTGAAACTAGATGTTACCTCTACAAACGCCATAGTCCCTTACCGTGGCCCTGCACCACCAAGCCAAGATCCCCATCACTATATATTTCTGCTCTTCCTCCAACCTGAAAGCACCTTCTCCCTTCCCACTGGCTTCGAGAAGTATCAGGGCGGAAACGACCGTCGCAAGTTCAGCGCCGAGAAGTTTGTCGCAGCCGCAGGGTTGAAGGATCCAGTGCTCGGAGCGTACTTTTTATCCGGGAAAAACACGGTGGGCGATGGCAGCCAAGTCATCCAAGACTTTAGCGGTTCCGCTGGAAATACGACGGCCACCACTTCGGCGGGACCAGGAGCAACTGGTACGGCTGGTACGCCGACAGCGAATAACGGAACCACTGTGGTGTTCCCAACCCCGACACCAACACAGACAAAGAACGATGCTGGGGCTTTCAGAAGTAGCCCTTTCGGATTGGTTGGCGTTATCGCTTTTGTTATTTTATTTTTGGCGTAATGGGTTAGCTAGACATAGATCGCGATCAAATTTTTGTAATGCGTATATCCAAGGAACGGTGTTTTTTGGGGTGCATTTTTATATTTTATACCATGGCACTGGATGGGCCTATAATAGAAAAGCACACTTTGTTTTGATCAAGTCTTTTAGCGTCACCGTTAAATTTAAATTGTTAATACCGTTGCTTCTAGTTCTATAGATCAAAAGAACTTCTTTCATAATCAGTGTGGCTTCATGCAGACTTCTTGCCAATGAATTGAGGTATACTGGGTCTCGGTATATCTTAACGAAGGTAATATGTATTATAATTGTAAACGTAGTGCTCTTTGATTTAATTGGCTTCAATATATCAAATTTCTGCAAAAATTAAGCCACAATTGCACAACAGCCCACCCATAGGGATATACAACGATCAGCATGCGCGCCCACCGCATAATCTGTCATATATCTTCTATTCGAATGGCGACCCAATATTAATTAACAAGGCATCGCTTGAGCGGCCGAATAGGAGATCCGACCGTAGTCGTTCGATCCCACAGTTAAATGGTGTCTTGTGACCGCAACCTCCCTATTAATTCACACGCTTGACGCGACGTTCAAACGAAGTTCTCTGCAATCCACGAAAGATATTCGCACCTCATCGTTTCTTTGCTATCTATTTACACACATACATACATTAAGATATGAACTATGGCGTCTGAACCAACTAACGTCGTTCCCGCCTCGGACCAACCGCCCACCTCTAGTAGTACTGAAGAAAAAGCACAAGCAAAACCGAAAACCAAGCGTATTCCTGGGATCCCGAGAAAGTTTTATATCACCCTTCGAAACCTCGGCTTGGTCTTCTTTGTTGCCTTTCCGATGGCTCACATGGCCTCTTGGGCACTCACTATTTGGATGCTTGGGATGGGGGCTGACAAACGTGCGTTTTCTATGCCATACACTGTTTTCTCATGTATTAATATTGCCACGGACTTATGCGAAGCGATGCTAATAACAATGTTCTTGAAGTTGCTGCATCGCTTGATACAACAGAACCATTCGAAGAGATCGTTTTTCGAAACGTCTTGAGGCAGGTAGTCACCTCTGGGGCGAGAGGATGGAGGATTAACGTTATTATGTTGTCACTTGGTAGGTGATGCAGTGTCAAGTTCATGGGTCGAGGACTTACAAACTTTGAATAGAAACCCTCTGTGCGATAATTGGCGGTTTCTTCCTGATCAGGGGCTTAAGGCGGGCACGGAGGTTGATTATTGAGGTTGAAGATCAAAAAGATCCAGAGGCTCAGGGGGGGGCTGAGGGGGCTGAGGGCAGGCCAGCAGTTTTGTGAGAGTGCTGCCTCTCTCACCTTCTATATTCCTTTGATTGTGTTGTAGTTGTGGGAAGTTAGAGCGTCTTGCTTTGAGTACAGCCAACGAACGGGTGCCGTCTCGACTATCGGTTTGGTCTCCCCGATGGGGGATTTGGTTCGAGGTTTTGTTACAACTGGCGAATTGGCGCATGCGCCCCTTTATAGTGTTGGCTCGCAGTGTTTATGGTAATCTCAAAGAGGCAACAAATTGTACAATATTGTATGGTTGGCGGCTTGAAACTTCGATTGATTTGCGTGATGTTATAATAATCTTGGGGGTTCTATAAATGGCGACACTAACTAGTGCCATAGCAAGAATGCAGCTTCGTGAGTTAGTTCTGGAATTAACTACAAACTACGGCGTCACACATAATCTGTGGTGGCCACATAAGTCCAAGCGCAAGCCTCGAAAATGTAAAAATATACATGCATCATAAGCTGCGAAGGGCACCGGCTTTAAGCTTCAGGACTACGGCTAACTAGTTAGCTCGTTGGTGCCGGTCTGATGTTTGCTACAACTCAACTCGAAACTTCCAACATGTGTATGTTAATATTACTGCCACCGTAGTTCCATGTTGGAGGGTAATATATGTTAGGAAGCTGCAGTTGTAAAGTCCTCTGTTTCTGATGCTCACCTTATTATATCATTCATAAGCATAAAGCAATCTAGAGGCAAAGCACCTCATTCTATAGTTCGGAGACATTTACGAGACAAATTTGACAAATTTAGTATGTTCAAGTGACTACTATATAAAACACAACTTCAGATTGTAATAGTTATAAGCTACTTAAGTAATATGTGTTAACAAACACGAATAAGGTTAAGCTCATCTATTGGGAAAGAACATGTAGTTGTGATGTCAAAAGCGTTTGAAGTTGGTGAAATAACTCTGTACCATTCTCTATATACTAGTTGGTCTATACGCCCTTGTCGGAATCCGCGCGCAAGGAGGGCTTATACGTTTATAATCTACCTGGGCAGAAGCGCTACGTGTACAAATATTTAGAATTCACGTTCCATGGGCCGCAAACGCCGGATCTCAAGAGTCGGTTGCTCTAAGACCCCTGGAATTTCTTGGTGAGTTTGAGGCACCCCTTTAACCATCTACAGCCGCTTCATGCAAGTGCGAAATATTTGTGAGTAGGCTATGCAATGAAACGCCTGGATTCAATGCAAAATATTGAACAGATCGTCTCGCTCTAACGAACCGGAAAAGGCCAATACCCATTTCCGAGCCTTTGAACCTTGAGATAATATATTGAATGTAGAGGAGAACGCCTGGCAGATTCATTTTGAAGCCATTATTTCGACATTAAATATCCCAGATCAGGATTTAAGGCTTCACAGTAGCATTAACACTTTTCACAAGTGCATATGCTGTCTAAATTCTGAAATTTCGATTTTTGAGCCTAGGTACTGGCACGCGAAGATGGCGATGCCATCACGTCCGCACGGGCAGTTTTTCGGCCTTGCACTATTGCTCTTGAGTTTTTGTCTCCTGGAATTTCCGGCCCACACGTACGCTCTGGATGTGGCAATAGAGAGACGAGATGTGACAACCCTCCCCGCAGTCACTTTCAAATTGACCGTTAGAGATTTGAATCCATCTCCCACCAGCACCAGCAGCGATAAGAATACTTTCGTCACTACAGAAACGAGGCCTGCATCTGAAATGGTCCAACCGACGCCAGATAGTCGACACAATGAGTATGCAGCCAGTAAGTAGAATAGCAAAGACCACATATATACATAGGCCCTTGGTTTAGGTCAGCAACTGCGTTAAAGCCAATATGCGTCTTCCGGGGCGCTTAGAAGACCGACACTATCATCTACTAGTTATGCATATACTATAGCTGGAATATTTAATTAACTCATGTCCCTGAAAAACTAGCGGTCAAATACCAGAAACGACATTCGAGATTTGCATCTTACGATCAAAGAGGGGGCCATGTAAACGTCCCCGCTTACTATGATGAGGAGGCCGGGTGGTACTCTTGGTTTAGAATTGGGCCAAACCCCGCAAATAGCAAAGATGCTGAGGTAGAATGGAGACTTGGTATCGATGTTATGAGTGTTTTTACGTAAGCTTAAACCCCACCGATATCGTGATATATATATATGTCGACAGGTAGCAAATTTACGATGGTTTGGAGCTACAAAAGAAGTCTTAGGGCCTCCTTCAGGTCAGAAGCATTGGAATTGATGCTGGAACCACCCATGGTTTCCTAAATTTCCTGCGGAAATTTTAGCGACACGTTAGAACTGTGAGAAGGCGACAAATTTGTCGAATCTGTCCGTCAGTGTTTATATTTATAATCACACAACTGATTGAATCGACGTCGGTACTAACAATCCTCTATCAATTGTGATACACCTGTATTAAATTAGTCATATAAGCTCCACACAACAGACGGGTCCACAGGAATTCAACCCTAGAACTGGTCTCCGGCACCCACTAGCAGACATCTCCCCGTCCAACCCGAGTTGGGGATCACCTAACTACACCACAGAATATTGCAACCCCTTTACCACGGGCGATGCAGAAAACATTGGCTGTTTGGACTCTCAAAGCGGGCCTCAAACCGAGGCCCTGCCCACCATGCGGTACGGTTTCGAGAGCCAGCGCTTCCTAGAAGCCGGTTTGGCTTCAAAAGACCTATTGCCGCAATATCGTTCGTGGGCTTGGGCGTCGAACCTTCTTTCCGCGGACAACATCACCCTGGACGTTCATAAGTTTTCTTTGTTATACGACCAAAATTTGAAAGGCGTTCTAGATGGAACGCTAGGGTTAGGGAACGTGAGAGATGAAGTATGGTGTAAGTCGCGCGCACTTCCCACGATTTTAGCCCATAAAGACGTATCCAAACCGCTGCTCTCCCAATGACCTGATTGTTTCTATCTACTCTCGGATGATATCTACTGGATGCTTGGCATACGTGGTTTAAATTACGCAGTAAATAGTCTAACTCTTAAATCTAGACTTTGACGGCGCTTGGAAGTACAACGGCATATCCGACAGACCGAGAGGGTACGTCGCACCACTACCAATAGGCATCAACGATCGATCATGGTTCTCCTATCGAGCATTTTCTGTCTCTTTTGCCGATGAGCAAAACGCCCTGTTACAATTTGGCGTTAATGATACGCATGGCGACGCTACCCTGTACGATGGCGTCTTGTCTTGGTTTGGCTCAGATAACGGCGTTAGACGATTAAAACGTGACACACTTCGCCCAGAACAACTCTACGACGCGTGGTTTGTTAAATTTTCCAATATTACGATCGGGAACGAGACGTTTGGGCTATCAAACTACGATCTCGAAAAGCAAGATGCGTCAGGGGCAATTGACCTTACAGCCGCCGCAAGGGATTTCGTGTTACAGAAGTATAATAATATTGAGCACAGGATGAATATTAATGGACGGGCAATATTAAACACGGTTTCAAATTTCACAAGGCTGCACCCTTGGGTTGTATATGAGCTGTATCAGAGAATACCGGGAAGCCGCAGTTACAATAGTACCTGGTATCTCCCATGCGACTTCGCTTTGTCGGGCCAGGGCTTCCCAGAGATTCAACTGCATGCCGAAGATATCTACGGAACCAAACAGTCATTCACACTGGCCGAACACTGGGACTTTCCAATCCTCTCTCACAGACATCCGCAACGAGGTATGTACTAACCTTTGTCCACCAACAGCTCACCGCCACGCAGATGAGGGAATATACTAAATCATGGCAGGCTCTCTATGCGCCGGGGCGATTCAAAGTATCTATCCTATGGATAAGCGATGGCGCTTCGAAAACTTCAATGCAGCACGGCCCCCTAATGATGATGTCTACGGTTTCCTGGGGCGTTCTTTCTTCAGGCGAAACTATGTCGTTTTCAAAGGAGGCCTACCAGAAGAGTCTAACCCCAATAAATTGATTGGAGTGGCAAGCGTCAGTCGAAAAATGCAGAAGGGCTACGGGCGTCGATATTAATATGATCGTTTAATTTTGTTTTCATCAAGCTGTCACCGGTGCACCTTTTTATTTTGCTACACCTGCTTCCTTCTGCCCCGTTTGAATTATGTAGTATCAAGTATTCGCCGCTAGTTAGGAATTTATATCTTATTGCCGCAGAATATATGTTGTTATCTTTAATAATTTCGGGGTGTCTGAAACTTCGATCAAGCATGCTTTACGGAAACGGTACTTTCTTGATCGATTGTGAGGCTTGAGTAGTCTCGTACCCGGACCGCACAAAGAGTGACCGGAATTGACCATGTATAGCAGAGGTATATACGTTCTTGTCCTGTTGTGTCGAAATGGTAATCAACTTACATAACTGTCGGGTCGCCAATTTAGGCACCGGCCGAGAGGTACGGCTTGTTAACTGCCCCTGGTTTTAGTTCAGGGTCCAAATTTTTGTTAACGCTGGCGTCCTCTAATATGGGAATGAGGTTCCTATTTTACGAGCGCCTAGGCGTGGCCTCGTTGCTCTGTACCCAGGTCATATCATGGCGAACGCGCGACGTGCGCTAGAGCAAAATTGGCAAGTGGCCTTTCCTCAGCTTCAACCTTATTCACGCATTGTCTAGTGTGTCTTTATTTTGGCTAGCTTGCATATGTCAAGGTACCAATCTCCCTTGGTGACGTCTAGTAAGGAGGCAGAGCGCCGAGCTACCCCAGAACCTGGGCGCTTGCGATCCCAGGTTGGTTGAGCTACGGAGATCTGCATATATCTGTCGCCATCTAAAATGCAGGTAATTGATCGTATACGCCAAATATATCGGCGCAGTAGTGCTGCTTTTTGTTGTCGTTAATTTGGAATCCCGGGGCGTTGGGACTTGGTATCTAGATTCAATAAATTCATGAACAGCCTGGGGGGACTGTAAATCTACGGCTATGGGAGCATTGATGTCGTGGATTTTGAATAACATATTTGTGTAGACTGAATTATGTAGATATATGTCGAGGAACTGCGAGACTGTGCGTATGTATGCTAGACAAATTTATAAAATATCCGCGTATGTGATCTTTGTACGTATTCCCGACGTTTTCTCAAACGGGTTTCATACGTGATACATGGCTATAGAGCTGAAGGTAATTATATATTTATTTAGATCCAATATTTCAAAACCTTCGAGAATTATCAACTTTAGACCCGAAGTATCGTGCCCACCGAATGTCAAATATCCTCGATATATCGATGGTAACATGGTAGCAATATATGGGTTGGATATAGTTAATGAGTCGTACTCGCTTTGGACTAATCATAAAGATCCATTTGGGCTATGGAACTATGGCAACATGTCACGGTTCATGTTTCTGCTGCTCGGAGCAGCAATACGAGCCACGGGCTAAAAATTAGGTTACATTAATATAAAACATCAGTAGTTTCCGAATATGCTAGTCTTGGTCTTATGTTAAAGAAACCTACTTGCGGGGTCAGAAAGAGTTCATTCGCCTGGTCTCATTCCTAGACGCTAAAAAGGGGGAGCTTGTTGACCCCCAATCTCTTCTCAGGGCTAGGGAATTCAATAATCGTAGAGCCGTAGATATGTTAATGCATGCAAGGATTCAAGAGAGGCCCAACTTGAAATGCCTGGGTCTTAAAGCCCCATCCGGTAAGTACTAAGATAGTAGCGCACGCATGCCCTCCACACCCAGGTACTACCTCCAACCCGAATCGTTGTATTTGAAGAACCCATGCACAGAAGGCAGAAGAACTTCTCTAGACCGAGGTAGAAACTAACTAGTCAATCCCAGGATATCGAAAAGCACGAGCCGCTTTGGGAATAAACCTCCTTCCTGTTGGGGAAAGTCGTGCATGTATATCAGGATGGGGTTGTTAGTTAAGGTACGGTTTTGTATGGCGAAATCTATGCGCAAGTTGATGTAAACGAGCAGTATTTCATAAGAATGTGTAGATATCGCATCCACCTGCTTCTATACCGGATTTTGCCAGTGGTTCCGGGGCGGTCAGCTGTCGGTACTGCCCGAACCCGCTCTCGAGCTGTGCGTCTTGTGAATTGTGTGTTGCGTCCGACTGGCGCCCAGAGCACCTGCTGGATGGGGTAACTACCAGTTCCACGGTTTTTTCTCGGCCTTCCCAGGCAGAAATCCAATGCTGAGGCTATTCGTAACAGCAGAAGGAGCCCAGACATGCCGCCGGATTGCTGAACGGTTGCTTCGACTAGCGATTGGAACCGTCGGATGTTCATTTGCACTTTGTGTTGGGGCCGTGACATTTTCTTGGTAACAGGTACCAAGAAAATAATGCCAGCCTACCAGCCACCAGGCCATGAAGATAGATTTTTGAATTACATTCTGCATGATGCATTGGACATCGGATACCAACGTCGGATTTGCGATATGTATTGGTTCTCAAGCTTGCCAAGCGACCCTAGCTTTCGGACTTTTATGCTATCACCTGCGCACCCTCCAAAACCGGGCAAAGGTCGTGAGACCGTGTCAACCAGCAAAGATACTGAAATACCTAGCTAGTACTTGATATTATGATTCTTAGTCAATCCTTAGCTGACCATTCATGACCAAGCTTGCTTGCAATTAATTGCCCGAGGCTGATTTGCTAAGGGTCTCGTGGCTTATGTTCGAGACATGTCGACACGCTTTGCTCCACGCGGTGGTGCACATGTACATGTTGGTAACATTCTGGATGTGGTCTTTCATATGATGATTTCGTGACGGTAATCCGACAAAGAGGAGAACCCGGCGCCCCTGAAGAAAAGTCGAACAAAGGCCTGGGCCTAGCCTGCCAACATCAACGTACTAGTTGGCCTCCAGGTAACAGCAGCGTCGAACCCCCTCTTTCCCGTGCTGTGGGAGGAGGCGCTGTTGTGCGCTACTTGATTCGGATCCAACCAGTCGTATTGCGTCGTGGTGGGTCGGCGCGTGAGCCTCCTTGAAGTGCAACCGATCATTCACTGCATTATTATGTCAGCAATTAATTGCGCGCCCACGTTTCCGATAACATTGTATATCATGCTTCGGGTAAGATAAAACTTCACGAGGTAGTTAAACCAAACGTATATATTACATGTACAGACGAGCTAACTGTAGTTGAGATGCATGCTTGTCCGCGCGTGCACTCTTAAATTTTAAATGTGTTTTTCGACACTATAATGTTGGCCAACCCAGCTTTCGATTCACCTTGCTTGACTCAAGCTAGCTGTGGGTTTGGGTCGCACAACAAAATTCAAATGCATGGTCTTCCCCTTCCTCCTTACGTTGGCGAGATTTTCTTTGAGTTACTGCTTCGATCAATTGAAGCTCGTTTACAACTTGTTCTGGGTCTAACGGAGGGGTAACATTCCACGACCCCTTTGTCCACGGAATCGTGACGCATTGACCGAATCAATTGCTAGGCAGGCCCACTTGATTAGTCCTTGGCCCGTCGGGATCTAGGCAGCTGACCACTATTCGAACTGTTGTAGCAATCTTCACCTTGATCGACGAGGAGGATCCCTTGGAGGAGTTATATCCAAGCTTCATGCGTCGCCTGGGTTTCCATCCATAGAACCTGAATTCGATATCGCTGCGTCCAATGGGCTTCGTCGCCCTGCCAAAAGAAGTTACCCCGCTGTTATAATCGCAGACCGGGATAGAATGGCTTGGGCCGACGTGGGTTTGGCTAGCTCGCTTGGCGGGAGCAAGGGCAGCCCCACAGACGGGGAAGGTTGGAATCGTGGCTTGAATCGGGTAGGTGCGTCAACTCTTGGCCTACATGCCATGTCTTTGATTAAGTTTCTTTTCGGCGAGCGCAACTATGTTTCATTCTGCTTGTACGACCGATAAGGCAGGGTCTCTGCGGAAACATCGCACGATATCGGGCAAGTGCAGCGAGGGTTGTCGAATCGCGCGATTCTTCCCCGGCGCCGCCCTGTCCCTCGCTGTTGATACTCCTATGATAACAATCAGAAACATGGTGTCTCTCAAGCTTAGCCTATTGTTCGAAGCTTCCGTTAAGATCGATGCCATACTAGGCAGCTACCCGTTTTGCCATGGGAGAGCTGGGCCCTATACCGCCTTCCTACTGACTATCCGTCAACTTGGGATGGCATCATACTCGACGCCCTGCGCCTGCGATTGTTCCTTAGCTTGGAGGATATAAAGACGTCCCTTCACGGCCAAACATTTTGGAATCATCATCCCCGGTAGTTGCCCTCAGTTGATCCTTAAATTCAATAGGTCATTTTATATTTGTATAATTGTACTTGGCCGCGATCCGCGTTCCTCAAAATACTGCCAGCAAAGATCAGCTATTCTCAAGATGAAGACTTCAGCATTTGTTTTGTCCGCTTTGGCGGCTGCCCCGCTTGTAGCTGCTGCCCCAGCTGCTGCTCCACTTGTCGAGTCAAATAAGCTACGAAGAGTTCTATTGCGATCGGAATTGAGGGCCAGAGCCGAAGAATTACATGCCATTGCTGTGCGCAATGGTGGAAACCGTTATTGGGGCACGGCTGGTAAGATCTAAGCCTAAAAGTACCTTCAAATGATTTCATGCTAACGGGGTACCAATCCACAGGTCACTGGGACACTCTTTCCTGGATCGAAGCACAAATCGACACAAACTACTACAACGTTGAGAGACAATACTGTATGTTGGAATCACTTCACCCGATAAAAGTGAAACGCATGCGGGGTCGCAGAATCTGTGCAGATAAATCTAGGGGTTTTTGCTAACGTCAATTTCGATTTCAAATAGTCAACATCACCGAACAAACCTCTCTCGGGGGTTGGGTCACGATCGATGGAGTAGCCTACGAAAATGTCAACGGAATGGCTGGCAGCCCGAACAAGACTGTCACAGCGCCAATTATCAACGTTAAGAACTTCGGATGTGTCGCTGTAAGTTTAAAAATGGACATAAACTGATAGGGCGAGTTCTATTAGCCTGCGAAAAGTTGCTAACCGTCCACAACGATATTGTTAGTCCGACTACCCCGAGTCTATCGCTGGAAAGATTGCTCTTGTTGCCCGTGGAGATTGCTACTTCGCTGTGAAGAACGTTGTGGCTCAAACAGCCGGTGCCATTGGAATTGTTGTCTATAACAATGACGACACCAATTTCCAGCCTGGATTGGGATATCCTAAGGATTACAATGCTACTGAGTTTATCCCGGCTGCTTTCATCACCAAGTCCGATGGTCGGGCTCTTGTTACCCGGCTCGGAGATGGTACCCTCCCTGCGACTGTTAAGACCCTCACTAGCCAAACTAGTGGAATTAGCGCAAACCTCATTGCGACCACTAAGGGTGGTGACCAGAACCAAATCATCACCGTTGGCGCCCATACCGACTCTGTAAAGGCCGGCCCAGGTATCAACGACAACGGATCTGGTACCATTGCCCAAATCGAAGTCGCAAAGGCCCTCACAAAGTACTCCGTGAACAATGCCATCCGATTTTGCTGGTGGGGTGCTGAGGAAGTCGGTCTCGTTGGTTCCAGATACTACGCTTCCCACATTCCAGAGGAAGAAGCCGCTAAAATTGTCATGAACCTCAACTTCGACATGTTGGCTTCCCCTAACTACATGTTCGGTATTTACGACGGAGATGCTTCCGACTTCGAATCCCCCTACGCTACCAACGGCTCAGCCTTGATCGAGCAAACCTTCATTGATTTCTTCAAGGAAGTTGGCAAGCCATCTGTTCCTACAGCCTTCAGTGGCCGATCCGATTACCAGGGGTTCCTTCAAATCAACATCCCAGCCGGTGGTCTCTTCACCGGTGCTGAGGAGATCATGTCGGCTGAAGAAGCCGTTCTCTTCAACGGAAAGGCCGGTGTAGCCTATGATGTTTGCTACCATCAGGCTTGCGACGATGTTAAGAACCTTAACTTCGATGCCTTCATCACCAACACCAAGAGCATGGCCGACGCCGTCGCCAAGTACGGACGTAGCATCGCCGGCTTCCCATTCCCTAGACCCGCTGTTAAGCTTACCCCACGTGGGCCTTTGAGCGAAACTATGGTCGCCAGACCTCACCTTGGTAAGCACTCTGGCCAAGGTGGATGCAGCAACGCAAATGTGGAAGCTTAAGGTATCAGTATTGGATCGATCTGGATGATGAGGAGTTGCTTTTGTTGTCTAAATATACCCTCCCACAATTCCTTGATGCTGCAAGTTTTATTTGCCTAGCGTCGGGAATAGGTTTTTCTTGTTGGATTTGGGTTACATTGTATATATAGATACCCGAGCGGTCGTGTGCGTCCGCTCGCCGCAATGTCGAGGTACATTGCTCTGTAGTTATATCGCATGATAATTAGCATTTTTTTCTATACTTCTATCATAATTTCTACCTAGGCGTTTGAGTAACCTGTCCAAGTGAAGATGACTTGCAGAATGCGTTTTGGTTATACGTTTATATCTGCATGTAAAATATGCATGTAACAATGGCGTGGATCTATTTTACCATAGGGGAAGATGATGGCCTATAGCTATGGGTCAGTTTAGCCTTATATATTGATCCTTGCCAATGGGGTGGGTATATTGATAACTCGGAAACATTGGAGACGAAAGAAACAAATTTCACATGCACTACCATTCGAATTCGAGATCGGAATTTGGGATCTCTATAAACTACATCGCCACACTCAGTTCAGTGCATATATACTGCGAGGATATCAAGGATGTCCAGGTTAACCGGTTGATGTTGGCTATATATTTTATCCGCCTCGCTTCGGCATGTCTAACTCCGGCGAAGCTTAAGACAGTGATGGATGTACTCCTGCCTTTCGAAAGGGTGAGATCTTCGAAGATTCTCAAAGAGCCTCGGTTTCAGGGACGAGTATCCACGTATTTTGGGAAAGAATCGTCTAGTCTTCACCGTGGGCGGAAGCCCAACCCGTGGTTTGGGCAAGGAGTTGCAGCATGCAGAGGCCCAGGGCCCTTAAGCTTTTGGATCTCAATTTAGCCCCGAGTTTGCAACAGGCTTTACATCATACGTTTGTGTTGTCCCGCCTAGCTTAGCCCCCAGGCCATTACGATATATCGATACCGGCGCGATAACACCTCGACCTTCAACAACCGCGCCCCGATTTAAGAAATTTTTTGGACCTTAGGCAATGGTTCTTATGGTATAACGCTAATTGAGGACTACTTTCCCGTGAAACAACCTGAAATGAATCAATTGCTTGAAGAAGGGAATCGACCTGTTGTATTTTACAGGACCAACACAGAACCCCGTAATGCTTCATTGGTCTTGATTTTCCACCAATCGGGACCTGCTCCCCAACCCACGTAGCTAGTAGCCAGACTTTCAGTTTTTAATTTGGAGGAATTGGCGTAATGCTTATATTATCTTATATGGATAGTGTTTCTCACGAAAATAGATTTTAGGCTAATCCATAGTATATAGCCGAAAGAATTCTCCGTCGCGCGTTAGGGCAAGATGTTGGAGCCATAGTCGAACGAGAAGAGTTACCATGGGTTGCTCGGGTCTAGCTCCCGCCGCGGCCGTACAATGACCGTGATGAAACGCTGGTCCCACAATCGAGTCAATCTCATCTACCGTAAAATCGGCTGTGCTATTAAATCATACAAGGATGTTTTCTTGCAAGATCTTGCTGGTACACTGTACCTTGGTACATAATATGTTTTGCGGGGAAGTGGCGAGGTTGTCGAGGTTGCGGTTTTCGTCCCATGGTTGGAATCCATGGAACCGAGGCGGGACCGGTGCCCCCGACGCTTTTGGATATCATGAGCAAGAGGAATTAGTTTTAGTCATTCTAGGAGTACGATTTTCGCAAAAAAATTGTTATAAAAGGGGGCTATGTCTCTTCGATGGTAAATGGTGGAAGTCACAGAAGTACCAGCTCGATTCAATCAGGATCCCATCAATAAAATAGCAACTTTAGTTAAAAAAATACTAGTTAACTTTTGGGCGAACTTTTCTTCCATTCAAGTTCTTAATATGAAGCAAACTATTGCCGTCGCCTTTATGGCCATTGGCCTCGCCAGCGCCCAGTCTGGAGCCTGGGGACAATGTAAATTCCTCTGCTCAAAACGCCCATCTCACGATTTACCAGACCATACATTACTAACGATAAAATAACCTTGTAGGTGGAGGACAAGGATGGACCGGCCCCACCACTTGTATCTCAGGATATGTTTGCACTTACGGCAACGACTGGTACTCTCAATGCCTTCCGGGGAGTGCAAGCGCAACTACCCGAACCACTACCACTACCTCTAGAACGACCACTACTACCACCGGCAGTGTCCAGACAAGCGCTGATTTTTGCGGCCAGTGGGATTCCAAGGACACTGGAACATACATTATCTATAACAACCTTTGGGGTTCTGGGTCTGCGACCTCGGGGTCCCAGTGTACTGGGTTGGACTATGCTAGTGGAAATACAGTTAGATGGCACACCAGCTGGACTTGGCAGGGCGGTCCATAGTAAGCATTTAGTCTCGAGCCTAGGCCGAATATGTAGCAGGGCGGGTACTAATTGTGCGCCCGTGGGGTTTAATAGCAGCGTAAAGAGCTATGCCAACGCCAACCTCAAATTCACACCAAAGAAACTCAGCGCTCTCTCAAGCATCCCCACAACCCTAAAGTACACCTATGCCAACACGGCAGGTATGGTCGCCAACGTCGCATACGATTTGTTTACCGCATCTAGCTCGGGTAGCAGCTCCCCCGAATATGAAATCATGGTCTGGGTTGGTGCATACGGCGGTGCTGGTCCGATTTCCAGCACTGGAAGTACCATTGCTACGCCCAGTATTGACGGCATCACCTGGAACTTGTATAAGGGACCCAACGGGCAGATGACAGTTTTCAGCTTCGTGGCTAGCAATGCACCTGTTACTAGCTGGTCTGGTGATTTGAATAACTTTATCAAGTATTTGACCGGCAACCAAGGATTGCCAAGCAGCCAGTATTTGAATAGTAAGTTGAGATTCTAGAATTCGGGTGCCCTATTCGAGATAGAGCCGGCGCTAATTGATAATAGCTGTTCAAACCGGAACCGAGCCTTTCATCAACAATGCCGGTGTTACCGCCAAGTTCACTGTTACGGACTATTCCGTCTTTGTGAACTAGAATTCAGATTGTGACCTACATGATTATGGGAAGGACTCTGGGTTTTAGTTGCACATGTGTACATAAAATTAAAAGGGAATGAGCTTCAACTTCAACAAAAAATTGATAATCTAAAGCCGAAGTTGTAAATATGTAAACCGAAAGCTCACGATTTGTATAAAAGATCATTCCTCTGTAAGCGGAGGACACATCACGGAGTAGAAGTTATGCATGATATATGTGGTACGAGACCTCTCTGGAGGAATTTACGTTGACGAGAAAAGGTCGGCTCACTAATTTCATGGCAAGTGAGGCCCATTTCGTCCTCTAGACTAAATTTCGGTACAACAGACTTACTAGAGTAAAGTAATGCGTAGGCTTCAGATATATGGGTAACTGCGACGATGCGTAGAGTCCCCTAGCCCCCCTTCAGCTAGTCAGCTCCAGTGCTGGCTCGCATCATAAACTCATTCCGAGGGGGCTGGATTTCTCCACACCAGCATTCTCTGAGCCTATGTTTTGTTTCCGAATTTAAGCGCGAAGACTTTCCGATTTCTTTGTTGTGCAATTAATATTATATTGTGGTGAGGAGGAAACAGGCAAAAGTTATCCAACACTAGAATGTGTTGGCGATTCTCTTTGTTCTTCAAACTGGTGTTGGAGAAGCCAACGTTTTCTTTGATCAGAAGCTACACGTCTACACGCTGGGAAAGCGCAGGATTGCAGGACGTGTCGTCCCTCTGTTTTGGTTCGTGAGGAGTCCATAGGGTATTTCCTCCATGGCTCCAACGTGCTAAAGCTCCTCAGTATAAACTATCCCCCAGACTCAATTACACATTCTCCACTCAAACTACCATACATACTTTCGATATCATGGCCTCATGTTTCATTGTATAATCATTCTGATTCCGGCTGAAAAAATATCTTATGAAGTACATTCTCATACGCAGTGTGCTCCTGTGAGTTTACCCCTTTCTCTGTATGTCGAAAGCTCCACAACTAAACGTGGAAGGACTACCAGATTTAGCTATTTAGCATTTCCTTTCCAGCAAGAAAACCTGAACAATTATATCCACCCTCAAAGGAAGAACCCTAATAGGGTTAAGGAAAAGATTCCATCATGGCGAGCGGCCGGCCGATCGATCCCAACTTGATAGCCATTGGCGACTTCTTCGAATATAACGGTCCATTCCCATGTTTCACCCAAGCTCCCTACAACCGCAAAAGAAACGCTGGTTTCGCGCTTGATGTCCCGTTCCACCCTGAATTCCTCTCTCCCGAATTATCAGATGACTTACACGCCATTCTCAGCTCCACGACTGCGCCGTCAGGTTCCATAGCCAGCAAGGCTTTCATGCAACCTGCTAGTGCAAAGGAAATGACAGATGTTCAAGATTGGTTCCTTCCAATCAATGGACAGGAGGATAATCTGGCTGGGCTTGGAGGGAATTGGGACTACGTCAAATGGAATGCTATGGTCGTTGCTTGTTTTATAAAACAGCTACAACTTGGACCGGAGTTGCGACAGTTGATACGGGTTCACCCGCCAATTCAGTTATACTATGAGCATGACGATAGCAAGGTCACAAACGTGGCGGTTATGGGGAAGAAGGAATTCCAGAAAGTCTATAACATAAAGGATGCGAACGGCCCCAAGATGCCATCTAAAAACACTCCAGGTGGGAAGCCAGTTAAAATCACCAAGCTCGATATTAGATTGCCAGGTGATGATGGGGGGAGTGGAGACGGGGGAGGGGGTGGCGATGGAGACAAGGGAGAGGGTGCGGATACGGGCGGCGATGGTGGAGATAAAGGAAAGAGTACGGATGGTGATCCGAAAGAAACCACCGAGGGCGCTGATACAACCGAAAAGCCTGTCGATCTTGATTCTGGAGACAAGCCCGATGGCGACGCTGACGCTGACGACGATGAATATGACGACGAAGATAGCGATGACGACAATACACCTGACTGGCTCAAGCTCAAACCGGCACCAAGAGGAACCAAAGCAGTCAAACACCCTCTTGCCGGGCTGTACGGAGATGATCCATTCCTACCTGTCGATAGCAGCGGAAATTGGGTTCCGTCCGGCGCCCTCCCGAAGAGAGACCTCATGACTCTTATCGATCCCGACGATCCATTATCCGGAATTCTAACCAAGGCTGCCCAAGAGCTTATCAATGAGGCAAAGGACGGGAAGAAAAAAAAGAAGAAGAAGACGAAGAAGGTAGATAAACCACCAGGCGAGGAAGGCGCCGGACTACGAGCCGCCACCAAAGGAAGGAGAATATCGTTCATACCACGACCTGGTAGTGGTGTAAAAAGAAGGAACCGCCCAGGTGACGCCTTAATCTTGCACAAAATTGGCGCTAAGTTTGGCAGATCGGGGCTTCGAATGGCCGGGGGCGACGGGGGCGGCACTGATGCCATCCCGCCAGAAGATAGTGAAAAACCCGCATCCAAGACTGAAATCCCATGGGAAAAGTACCACATAAATGTAGGAGGTAAAGGCCCGGATTTCCGTCGAAGAGTTTGGCCATCGTTGAAGAGAGACCTAGGGCGGAAGAGATGGCACATCGTGCCCGTCGCTTGTGATGTCAATGGCGAGCTACGCTGGTGGCTCTTAGTAATCGATATGCAGGTCCAGAGGCGGTGGAATGGTGATAAAGGGAAAGACGGAGCTAAAGATTCAACCAAAGACGGTACTACTATAGGCGGAGCCCCAGACACCACCAAGACCGGGGCGACTGATACCACCAAGACCGGGGCTACGGACACCACAAAGGATAAAGGTACAGATGGTACTAAGGACGGGGGTACAGATGGTTCTAAGGATGGAGGCAAAACGGGAGCAGCCACAACCGGTCCAGGTCGGTGTATCTGGGTCTTCAATCCTTGCGGCGCGCCATCTGCTCCAGACGGAACCGTACTCGAAAAGTTTTTATCAGACGTCCCCCGTTATATATATTCCTTAGCAAGCGACGAGCTCTCTAAACTCGATAATCATAACACTCCAGTGCTCTTCCCCAGAACCACCGATTTCGCAGGTCTAACGAGCCTCAAAGGAGGCACACTCCCAGCTGAGGACTATGACCACCCGGGTCGATTCAAGCGCTTTGGGTTCAAGGTCACCATCACTGGGAATAGGTTCAACTGGAAGAATCGTAATCCACAGACTGGCGTCGAAATAATCCACGCCATGGATCGTGTCTTACGTATGATGGAGCAAGATGATGCCCGGAAATCAGCTTTGTGGAGGAACATGGGGCCAGATACAGAACATATACGGTGCAGCATGTCGACTGCTGTTGCTCCAACGTTAAGAGATCTGGAACTACTCCAAGAGTCCAACGAAGCCGTATCGTTCCAAAATCGTGTAAGAACGGAAACAATGGTAGAGATCCAGAGGTTCATGGATTGGACACAGCTGGTACGTTAGTGTGTAAACATGGGAAGAGCAGGATTTGAGACGTATATACTAATAGGGAAATCATCACAGAGAGGGTACCCATTTCACCAAGGTACACCGGATACGATACCCGCGGAGGGTTATCTAATGCTCTTCAAGCTCCATCAAAATCATAAAGACGTATGGAGGCAGCTATCCCAATGGTTCGATCAGGGTAGTCATGCTGTAGTTATTGGTATGGACTTAACAACCTACGAAACTACGAAACAAGTGGTCTCATTCCCCCTAGCATTGGGCTCAATGGCGGTCCTACATGGGTAAATTGCTTCCAAGCTTCTGTTATTCGTCTGGGTTCGACAGGTTGCTAATATCCGCATAGGAGAAAAGGAAGCTCCCCAGCTGATGACCCTAATCAAAGTTGGTGGAAGCCGGGGGCGGACGCCGCTGATAAAACTGGTTTTGATTTATTGGGCGCACTTCCCGACGATGATCCAGGGAAAATGAACCCAGGGTATAAATACCAGCGATTTCACCATCTCAAAGAAGGTTAGTGATATATCGTACGTCTTTAGATTTCGTATCATCAGAGAGCCACACCGCTAAGTCGAATGTTCCTAATTCGATAGACTACACGGGCAAGGGTTCCATGCCCGAGAACGGTGGACCTCGAAAGCCAACAGATATTATCACGAAGCAATATCCACAGTCAATGGTCTCAGTCATCATTGACAGTGGTGGGCGCGGAATCATTCACGTAGGGAACCGACCGAACGGGATCTGGAAAGTGAACGGTGTCGAGGTGCAACAGAGCGAAGTGATCACACGGTTTAGCCATGTCACCCACCTCTACGGCGAATCTATGCATTGGCTGTTCCTCAGACGCTTCGCTACATCGAAATCAGAAAATATTAGAACGCAGACCACAGTAAAACACGATATCCAGGACAGGGTACGGGTTCCAAAGAAGTCAGACGCCACAGTCGCGGAGGAGTACTCCCCTGACGATCCGGTGTGGATGTATCCTCACCATACCTATCCTGACGAACAATACAAAAAATACAACTTCGACTTGGGTAATCACACGCCGCACTTGCATCACCACCACCGTCCTAAAAAAGTATCGAGCAAAGAGGAAAAGATCTTCTGGGAGGCTTATGTTAACAGTGGCAATACTATTCTCTGCCAAAACCCAGCATGCTTGAAACATTCGTACCATGCCGGCGACGGCTTAGTTGCGGCACCAAACGATACCTCAAAACCGTGCTTCAATGATATGTGCGTATCGAGCAGGCATGAAACGTACTATTACGGAAGCACGACTTGTACAGATGTTTCGAGGGGCCGCTGTTTGCCAGGCGTCGATGGAGCCCTCGGAACCCATGTTCCTGGTATTCCGGGTAATTTGTTTATTGACAACGGAATTTTGTTATTCCAACCTGAGATGCTTCTGTCCTCTTCTGAAGGCAATGTCAACACCAAAGGGGTTATACCCCGGACCTCGAAGGTCCCACCTGAAGGGGGTGAGGCGGAGGCAGACCAAAACTCTCTCCCGCTCCCACCGTTATGTTGGAATAGGATTGTGTTTACACCGATCGGACGGTTCCCAAGCACGGCTTCTGCTCGGGAATATTTGATCAAAAATTACAACTACGAACCTATGATATTCTCGGAGGGTGAGCACAGTGGGGTCGCATACGACATGACTATGTACGAACGGCTCAACTACTACAGACTTCTAATGTGGAATCAAGTTGAACCTAGCCAGCAGGATGGGTGGTGGCGAGAGCAAGAAGTTATGGAGACGGCGCATGGGTATTTCACGAAGTATGATGTCAACGCATGGTCTGAAACCAGCTTTAGGATTGGATACCAGCCCGATGTTCACTCCGGATTAGTGTCTGGGGCGAGGGATATAGAACGCCCTGCGGCAGGCAAGAACGCCATCGAGGGTACTGGAGATGCATTTGCTTGGGATTTTGCCCGCGGCAAACTGCCCGACCACACGCTCCCGTGGGATGTGGACCCCTTAGATGAAGATGACGCACATGAAAAATATGGCTATACAAGTGCCGCACACATGCTCGGTGCTTTCGTCGCGCCTGATCCTGCAGGCGGAGAAGCTGGAACTAGGAGCACGGGATCGGGGGCTGCGGTAGCTCAAACAAACCCTGATGACATGATCGAGTTTTTGAAAAGCATTACTGTCCGCCTGCCATTTGACACAATCGAGGATGTAGGTAAAGTATTTGATCGAGGAGGCATAACTAATCACAATGGAGGGAATGGTCTCAAAGAGGCCCTTGGTGATAGCAATCGAGGTCGGAAGAAAGGAAAAACCGAAGGCTCTAGCGATACCAGGCCGACTTCTGTGAAAGATATTACCCAACCAGGCGTCACCAACATGAGGTGCTTCACTAGACAAAAAGAGGGCCTAGCGGTCCCACTTCTCAGCACTAAGGTTTCCCAAAAGTTCTCACGAGATGGATTGGGGGCTCGTATCGTGACAGATATCGACAATAATGAGATAACCATCGACCCGACTGATACACTTCTTCCCAAAGTACGCCGCCTTCCATATCCTGGCCTCGGGATGGTTGAGGAACGGTATATTGAGATCACACGGCATGGGGTACCGGAACCAATCATTGTGGCGGTCAAGCGGACTTTGATCCCGGGGTCGGGCTTCTCTTACCCTAAGGAGACGGAAGGTCCAAGGGCGGAGGCCCCTCTGCAGGAGCACGCAGAGAAGACTCTTGATAGCGTTCAGGAATACGAAAATGAGGGTGGTCCCGCGGCGGAAGCAAGCCCAAGACCGTCTCCAAAAGGTGAAATTCTCGCCCCAATCGACAGCAAAAACGATGCAACGGAGGTAGAAGAGACCGATCAAGGGACCCAAGAGCCACACCCCACTTCAAGTCCCGCATCTCCAACCGCGGTGACTGAAAAACCGGAAGAAGAAGCATTGAAACCAAAGGAAGCGGCAAAATCCTGGCCGAAGGCAAAAGCAGAACACGAAAGGATAACAAAGAAGAGAAAAGCAGATGAGGCATCCAGCGCTCCAGCAGCCCCGCCAAAGAAGAGAGGTCGCAAGCCCGGCCGGAAGAAAAAGGTGTAGGTCGAGGTAGTCCGTCCCAGGGAACGAAGAAGTTGATAAAAACACAGCCAATATCGAGGGGAAAGTTGAGCCGGGGGAGGGAGCCTATGGTATAGAACTCTAAAGATGTAGTCGAGCACGAGAATATTGAAAATTTAGAAAGCGGCAACCTAAAGTTTGATGCGATTCCTGAGAACCAGCGAAATTCGAAATTCGAAAGGGAGTGTATATTTAGCTTAGAAACCAAGCTAGAGTTCAATTGTATACATGTATGCTATAAAAAAGTAAATTTTCGGGCAGACTTTCATATGCAAATGCAGACTGGATGTATGTAGCATGCAGGCCGCCATTAATTGCATGACCATTAAAATTACTGGCATCAACTACCGTTTTAAACGTTTCGCATCGTCTCGTACCCAGACCATGGCACCAATTGCCATGGTGGTGCGTGGTGACTATTTTTGAGGTCCTGGAATCCTGCGATTTCGCATTTTGGACAAACAATCGCGCAATCTCGAATTGGGGACTGCGATTCGCTACGGCTTGCGGGCGAGGCTTAGGTAGGAATCGCGGTCGCAATCGATCGTCCGATCATGTAAACTGGCTAGCAAACGTGGGCGTGCACATGGGCAGCAGCTAGCAGCAGCGGGACTATTTTTAAGTTGTGCGCCCGAGGAATTTAAAACCTTAAATTAACGTCGGGCGGGAGGGTTAGTTGCCTTCAGAACTGTGACTTCGAGTTGTGACTTGATGTTTCTCTCGAGTATTCTATGGATCGATATCTCTGGCCACAGTGTGGTGGCCTGCCCTGGAGAAAGCGTTGTCAGAATTCTGTCGACTCAAGCACTCAAGCCTTGAGCAGACTTCAGCTAAAGTTCGTCTCGTAGACACATGTACACTTTGCACTATATATTTTTGAAGATAGCGGCCTCTTGAAGGGATTACGGATCCATATCGCAATAACAAAAACGCTTCCGCCACACTTCATATATGCGGATATAAGCGCCTATAGTATATATTTGCAGGTTCCCTTGCACCCATATATTAGACTACGGGACAATTAATATTAGCTTGGCTTCGTCTTTGCGGCTTTGTATCAGCCTAAGCTCAAAAATCCAACAACCAACACAAATGTAGGCTTGTTCATGGCCACATGATCCAGTACCATGCAATGTCGCTAAATTGTAATTCGCATGTATAATATCTCTAAGATAAGTCGATAAGCCGGCCTATCGGTGATTATAATCATGCCGTCGAATATAGGGTCGGGCTGCAGATGTAGGCTTCGCTGCCGTTACAGGAAGCGATCAAAAGCCCTGAAGCGAGAAGACATTTTAAGAGTTCAAGGCACACACCAAATTACCCGGTGCCGAGGCGGGTCTGGCTGGGATTTGAATCCGCCGCATATATGCACTTTTACACATATGGGAAATGCAACATCACTTTCGGGTAAAGGACTCTCTCGTCCCTGTTATCCCAAGGTTGGCATTCATCGTAGATCCGTGGTCATCGATCATGTATACACAATAAAGCGGGATCGTGGTACGATGACCCAGCGGGCCTAGTACTATAGTGGGCAATTGCTGTCAGCAAGGTGCTGGCCAAGTCGCTTCTCAAGGCTGAGTAGGAACTTTGTGATACATGGAGTCCTTGTCATCCACGATCTCCAACCTGGCTTCACAAACATATATAAATGGCGATACTCGCCGCGATGCTCCTGGATTCCTCACAAATAATATAGTACCAAGCAACATAGTATTACAGACCTTCTCTCGTCAACGACATATTGTATAGACCAAGCCTATTTCGGCGGATATAACGACCTGAATTGATTGGGTTCAACATGAGGTCACGTGTTACCGTATTCTTCGTGCTCCAGGCTGCAGTTTCCATCGCGGCTCAAGGGCTTCCTGGAGTCTGGCAACAAGTACGTATATCTCTTGTATTAGCTCTAAGGCTGCGGGCGCTAACCTTCGTCCAAACAGTGTGATGGAATTGGCTGGAATTCTGATCTGAAGGGTCTATGTCAAGATGGACTCATCTGCACGACATACAATCCATATTACGCACAGTGTATCCCCGGACCTACCCCAACGACGCCGTCGACGACTCCAAAGACTACGCCTGGCGGAACTTCCCTCATTCACACTTGCTCTCAACTTAGCACATGCACAGCTTATCCATGTACGCCCAAAATATGACACAGTGCTTATAAATTATATTCTATCATTACTAATAAAAAGGGTTCTCAACAAATAGGGTGTTGCGGAGCAACTAAAACTGATTGCAGAACATATTGTTCTGGCCAAACAGCCCCGAGTATTCCGGCAACTACGTTTACCTGCTCCTGTCCTCCAAAGACAACTACCAGCATTCTCATCGCTCCACTACCTCAAACTACCAATTTCGAGAAAAGGCAGGAGGAGTATGGTATTACTTCCTGTCGAATGGAAACATACTATACCACATATGCGCGTACGTAATAGACCTTCGTGAAGAATGTCGTGCTCCTAAAAATGTGATAGAGCTATATCGTTTGCTAATCAAAAGGAATGTATTACCTCAATAAGTGTGCTGCGGGGAATCTGGAACCGCGACCGGGAGCGTTTGCAGTGGTGCTCGCCATACTAGTATCGACCATCCGATACCTCGATGTGTGATTTGCACAAATACTACTACAACAACAACAACAACGGCCTGTCCAATGGAAACTTATTACACTACCTACCCGCGTAAGTTATCCTAGAATTAAGGTTGGCGGTTTCGGCCCGTGCTTGCAGGATTGAATGTGCCAAATGGCTCCGCTGATAAATTGGAACTATCAAATACTCTAGTCTGTTGCGGAGCTTCTGGGACTGCAACTGGCAGCGTGTGTAGCGGCTCGCGGCATACCACAATTCCTCACCCTGTCGTTCGATGCGCTAGTTGCACAACAACATACCCCCCAGTCGCCACCGCTGTGGTTACCAGAATCGATGTCGTTAGGGCGGAGTAGAGCGGAAATTATCCTCCAAAGCCGTTTCGATTTATTTAGCTATGCTTGCATAGTGGATAGTAAAAATATTCTAGACGGGACAGGATATCAAAGGATAAAAATGTATTCTCTCGTATACATAAAAATGATAGATACTTTTGTAGCAATAAGAATAAGAACTGATATACACATTCGAAGGATAGAGCAATAAAAATATATGTAAACAGAACGCTAAGCACATGCGACCGATATACACCCCTTTGAAGCTCCTAGTAAATCAAAGACAACCGCCTCTTGCATCTTTTTTTTGTTTTTTCCCGGTAGAGTGCGAAATGTGACCTAATTTGATGGAAGCCGGGTACAAAAGCAATATGGATGGTCAATTAAGTGACAATATGAGTCCTGCCAGCGATACTTCTGAACATATTCTTAAGAAGTCTTTTCTTTTCTTCCACTAGCGACGGGGTCGATTGTGCCCCGCTCTTCAGTTTGAATCTCTCAAACGTGCCGGTGTAAACGTAAGTCTGTTCGACGAAAGATAAGAATTTCTCCACGTCGGCTATGGTACTCATGGCCCCGAGACTGATCCTAACGATCCCGGTGGGTTTCCCCCCCATGAGATCGTTGGCGTCTCCGCATGACATGCCGGCTTCGAAATTCTTTTTCATTCCTGGTGAGTCCCATTGTAGAAAGCTCGCTACACCACCGGGATTGCATACACCACCAGAGCGAAGATGGATATTGTTTTTGATTGCGGCTGCCTCGACCACGGATTTCCCAATCCACGAACCGTCCGCTTGGCGGATGTTGAACGCCACGGTTGGACCTTGTGTTGTCGAGTCACTGTACGATGCTCGCTCGTCCTTGTAGATTTCACAAACCGACACCCCATTTGCATATCGTAGTTGTGAAAGCCTTTCGTATGCAATCTTCGCGAGTCCAGATGCGTGGGCCGAAACTTGTTTCGGGCTTCCGTATAAATTTGTGTAAACATCTATTGCGTGTCCTAAGGCTACGATGTTGTGGAAAGGTAGCGTGCCGTCCTCCAAAGATTGGTGGATTTCTTGTTTCTTCGCATGCCAGGTTGTGTCGATTGTCAAGACCATTTTTACGGTGCCACCGCCAAAGTAATGTCGCTTTGTGAGGATATCTGCGCCAGCGGACTTTCGAACGATCAAGGCTCCCAGATCTGGGAACCCGAAGATCTTGTAAAAGCTCATGCAGATAAAATCGGGCGCATCTTGGAAGTTTGACAAGTCGAGGGATCCAGTGGTTAGATAGGCCGCAGCGTCAAGCAAGGTATACGTATTCTTCTTATTTTTCCGGATTTGTCCACACCATTTAAGAGGCGGTCGGTGACCGTTCAGGTTGCTTTGCGCTGGGTAGGCGAACAATTTTGGTGTTGATGCCTCTTCTTCTTCACCTGTGTTGGAAGTTGATTTGATCCAGTCTTCGACTTGATCATCGTTCGCAAAACACTGAGAGGCCTTTGAATGTTCCCGAACGCCGACAAGACTGTTATGTGAATCTCGATGATACCCATACCAATAACCCTTTTCTAGATCTCTGAACCCGTCCATAACTAATTTGATACCAGCGGTCGCATTCGCGACGAAAACGAGGTCGAAGTGGTCCGGGGATGCGTTGAAGAACTTGAGAACGCGGGAGCGAACGTTCTCGACTCTTTCCGACGAAAGCATGGACGAAGGCGAGGCGGAGTGAGGGTTACCGAAGAGGTTTGAAGCCATATCTTGAGAGAATTTGTGCATCAAGGTGGTCGGATATAGTGTGCAGCCTGCATGGTCGAGATAAGTGACGCCTAATGTTCATTCGAAAGATTTTAGTTGTTGCATTTACTAACATGGAGCGACTGCTCCTGGCCGTTGGTATCTTTGGCAGATAAAGACAGGGAAAAACTAAGGTGGACGTCGAGAACAAATATATACCCTTCTAAGGTCTTATTTTTAATGGGAAACAGTACCCTGAAGGGCCCACATTATCTTTCCAAAGAAAAGTCCGAAGTGCGAATATAGCAGCCCTTCGATAAATGTTTGTGTATGGATTGCTCGAGGGGTGATTACAAAGATGGGGGTGTAAGCTTACCATTCAAGTACCCATACTCCTTTCGCCGAATCTCCTCGATTTTAGATGAATAAGATCGCATTTTGATCGAGAGAATAGGTACGTCCTTCTCTTTTTTGATTATATTGCTCAGTCAAGTAGATAACTACAGACAACGCCGGACTCTGTGTAACGAGCTGTCCTTCTGGATGCTAAGGACGACTTGCGAGGAAACTCGGACCTGGAATGCTGAAGCAGGTTCTAAACCAAGGTAGCGGAGAATTTGGGAAAGTTGGAGAGTTCAGAGTACGAAGGAGAAAACGTGGAATCGTCGCGCGTACAGGGGCCTGGGTATTAGACAGAACAAGATACCCTTGTCAGAGGAAGAGATATAAGATATGCAATGATGTATTAAATGTACCGGGAGGACTTTTGGGTATGAAATAAGTAGGGATTTATTGCTGACCGCAGGGTCATAAAGGTTAAATGTAGAGCTTTCAACTGCCGTGGCCAGGTTCACTGCTGCTAGTGTATAATAAGTGGGACGGGAATTTGGGATGTTGGACGAGGGTGACACAAAAAGACTTTATATAAAGTGCCCTCCATAGAGAGTCGGATATCCACATCAAGCAACGATCAAGCCTAGCTTATCGGAGGGGGCCCAGTTCAGCCTTTCGAACCCCATACTACCTTTCGAACACAATATTCGAAATGGCCGTCTAGGCGCCTTGCTTCTATTCCTCTCTAGCTCGAAATTAATTTAGTCACCTCCAATCATTGCCAATATTCGAAGCTAGCCAGCTGTTCAAAATTACATGTAAAGGTATCGAGAAGGCTGCCTTGCCGCTCCAAAACCGTCCCACAATCAACCAAAATATCTTGTTGCAGCTCTCTCGCGGACGGGAGAAAACTGAAGGCCGTCAGCTTTTCAATTTTAATTGTGTACATGTACGTGTATTTTGAAGTTTTGGAGCGATTGCAGACCTCGGAAATCGGGCATTGATGGAGGTTGTTTTGGAAAACCATATACATGCCTGAGTAGAATGCAGGGAATAACACGAGGGCACACGGAGCGGCTTAGTGAAATGTACCCTGTGCATGTATGCAATGCGGCAAACGGTACCTGTAGGGCCTTCACTGGTCTCAATCGGCACATGTGCGTATCCACATCAATTCGTGCCGGTTCACGGTTCACGATCAGCTATTTACCAACACTCCGAATTCTGTTGGTAAAAGTTCAATTTTTCCATGCCTATGCATGCAATTATCAAGGAGAAAACGAAAATGCAATAGGGGCATTGGCCGTTATGGATGCCCCAATTCGAGTTCCTTCCGAAGTAGCGTCTGCATTCAGGAATTAAATTCAGCCTGGCCAAGTAACTAAGCCAAGCGGAGTCGCACTCGCAACATGCAACTTACAACTCAGCTATTGGCAAAATATCGGTAGACCACCAACGCTCGAGCAGCACAAAATTACAGTGGCTGAACTTTCGGCCCTATTACTCGATTAAAGTTTGAGGATTGATAGCGACCATTATGTGAGCGAATTAAATAGATAACGCATCAGATATTCAATTGTACGGCTTGCAATGGGACGTCACCAAAACCAGAAAACAGTTTCTTCTACAGTTTTGAGTGTTAGATATAGGTATGAGTGCCCTTGATAGCCCTGTGTCTCTAGAAGGCATAGAAACCATCATGCATCATTCTATACAATTAGATATGATATCTACCTATGAGACCTTCTGCGATTTTGTACAGGGAAAACCAAGATGTGCGGGCTCGAATGTTTCGTAAGCCATGTCAGAGTCGGCCGCCCTTCGTTCTAGACCCCCTTGTATCTAGCTAGGCTCGTTCTAATGATGAATAACATTCTGTAGATTATATTATCGACGTAACTGGGGAAGTACCGGCGCTCTACGCTTTGTCATAGAGACCAAGCTTTCTTGGCAACTGCAGAAGCGGGGAATTCTCAGGCTTTTTCGGGGTCTCTTCGTTTCATGCTACACCATCATTTGATATTACGTGGCAGAATTTTGGTCACGTAGTTCGGTATGTAAAGGCACCAGATAACCATCAACAACTAAATCGCAAAGCGTGTTTGATACGAAGTAGAGTTCCAAAGTTGCCGGGTCGTAAGGTATGAGCCAACTGGTTAGGACGTTAACCCAATCGTGGACACGCCTGCGATGCCTATATTAGGAGCGGGGCCTCCGATGTTGGCCAATTGCAAGTGATGTTGGGAATGATTTCCATGGGGAAAAAAAGACAACACCACGGAGTAGATAGCCAGGAATGGTTGGCTAGTATGCAAACTGTCGGAGTCGGAACCCACAGCCTCTCGGGCCTTATAGGGCTTGACAATCACACAAAGCTCTAATATAGCGTGACTCTCTCTCAGCCCCGAGGCGGAAATTGCGCTAGTGCAATCCAGCGCATTCAACCTAGCTAGTTAGGCCTAGGATCCCGAAATTGACTTTCTCAAGACTTTGAGGGCAACGCCAATCGAGAATGGTTAGCTAGCTGATTAATTTCTGAATAGCCGTTATCAGTTCCAAAAATGGATGCCAAAATATGCTTCATCTCAGGTGTGGTGGACGCGAAATCAAAGGCCAAAGCGCTCAACTTAACTGACCGTATGATCGGGATGTGTGCTATCTACCTAGGCGATTCGTGGAAAGCTTGACATGAATCCACTTCAAGTTCTACCCTCTTTGCAAAAACAATACTAAAAGCTGAAACCATACTTTTGGTTCGTGTCCTCCACTCCATTGTTGCTCCACCACATCCTCAAAGAAACCCATCATACAAGTCTCCGAATCATCTCTTGCCGCATCGGAAAGCTTCCCTATCCCATTCTCCTGATAGAAGTGTAGCCGGAGGGTACGGCCCACTCTCTGCTTGTAGAATTCTTAGTATCCACATCCCCAATATGGATCGCAGGACGATCCTTCTGGTGACAAGATAGGAATCGTAAAATTCATTCCTATCTTCTAGGGGCAAGCGGTTCCAAAATATCCAAAAACGATCGACCAGTTCGTGTAATACATCAACCGCCTGGGATGCTGCGCTGAAGAAATCAGGGCTAGTGCCCATTCCATCGATACTCACGTCGACAGCGGGGTCATGAGATCTCATGAGTGTACGCAGACGAGAAGAATTATCTTCCAGTTGCTCCACTAGCCCTGCTAAACTCCCAGGCTCCCCGCTAGGGCCGAACTCATCCGTTGAGAAATACGTTTTACGTATGTAGGCACATGTCCCTCTGATCCTGCTCCTCGTCCTCCATGTGGAGTCCTTCCACAGACAATTTACGGCGTATCCCGCCAAGAAAAGCCTATTCGCATACAACTCCTTTAGGCGTGCGGAACGTAAAAGAGAGGTCTCGTGGGTAGTGAAAGCGTCGTAGAATGGTTTACATGTCTTAGCAAGAGAAAAGAGGGTCTGCGAATCAGGGACGCTAGCAAGAAGATGGAGTTTGATGTCAAGAGGAAGGGCGAGAATTGGGCAGCCTGTAGGCCACGAGTGGAAGTGTTAGTTCGGAATGATTCAATCATACACGATGTTTCACTTCTGACTTCGAGCTGTATGTTTTATATTACCTTTACGCTGACGGATAAGTTGTGAGAATCGTTGTTTTTGTGTTGAAAACCAGGTTGTATAGTGTCTTGTTCTCGCGATCCTTGACATCGTATCCTGCTTGCGAAACAGGGCGGTGCAGCACTCCGGCGCTCATTTATCGATTAGGGTGGATTGAATCGATTGAATACACTGGACGGGAACGATCCTAATGTATGCTTGAGTGCTAATATCGGGGTCTATAATATGAAATACTTCGAAGTTTGGAATTCAATACCCACAGAGGAGATCGAGATTAAGGGAGTTGAGTGAGCCATTAGTGCAGTTTGCCTCTTTGGCCATAGACGAGACATTTCTGCGAGGGCATTTGCACTTGCGTTCGAATGTCTAGAGCTTCGATGATAAGCATGCTAACCAGCATCAAAATTTTGTGCTGCGCGATGCAATGCCTATTAGACGGCTAACTAGAAAATTGAATTGCCCCTCCAGTTCGCATCCAGGTCTCCCCAGCTAAAACGAGCACGGTGGAAGCCTTCGAAACGCCTTCCAACGCATACACAGGTGCATGAGTAACACTACGTTACTGACTTTGAAACGTCTGTGTTGCAATGTTGTGGCAACACAACCTGTCCTGTGTTGGATCCTGCGCGCACCAACACATTCCGGCACAGCCTGTGACAACACCTGTTAGCTGGTATATCGATATCGATAGACCAATCCTAACAGGGCCCCAACCAGTTCAACTCCATTGAAATATTTCCTATACCGCGGAAAGTTTACAGAGTCTGCTTTAACGTGAAGGACGAGTGGAATTTCTAGTAAAATAGTATAAGTAGCTCAAACTCTTAAAAGCTAGCAGACTACCAGCCGGCAGCCACCCAGTGGCCAGTGTCAAGTAACCACAGTACATACGTACCAGTCTCAATATTCTCCATCAACTAACCCTTTATATAAATCTTTCCCGCTGGTCTCCTTCTAATAACACACCATACCCGAGTTAGAAGTACCAGAAACGACGGCCAGAAACCCTCTATCGTTTGGGCTCCTCGGCTATATACCACAGTCAGACTATGTACTGGAACCGCTGCTTTTTCGTGCTCTATAGCTTATTATGGGCTATCGTGACGGCTAATGGCAAAGAAGGCGATTTCGGCTCCTATATTTATGTGATAAAAAAGGCAGGAGATGGCCCTCCATGGCGTCAATCTTCGCCAGCTGGTCTGTTATCCCCCAAAAGAAGTTTCAGGCGAGCGTATCACAAAAACCTACATATCCTCCTCCTAACGTCGAGGCCTGGATTTCAAGGAAGAAACTTCATAAACATAAAGTTTCAGCTCTTTTCTCGAAGTTATACTCTAAATGCTAACGAGATTTCGAATTCGCCTGGTAGGGGAGGGAGGAAAAGACCCAGTTCTCAATATAGCGCTATCGTATAACCATACGATGGGCTGGTATGCGACTTTGGCAATCGGTCCAAAGTCCTCGAAGTTTACTCGAAAATATAGACTCCTAGTGAGTACACAAGAAATAAGCACGTACGTAAAATAGTAGCCCGCCTCCAAAGTGAAGGTACAATCCTGCAAATCCTGTTCATAAATTTAAAGTGGTGCGACGTCGCGATATCTCGAGAGAATCATCGCCCAATATAAACCCCATCTGTCTTGAGGTGATAACAACGCTCTGGCTAAACATTTCCGGGCCCAGCCTCATCAAATCAACGGATCAACCCATCTCAGAGCAACTTAATACTGAAACCGGTCTGAGGGATCCCGTCTTCGACTACGGTAAAGAGGAGTTGTATGATGCAAGTACCGGCTCTCTTGACCCAATCAGGTGGCAACCATCTTGGGGCAACAGTCAGCGGTGTTTTGAGACAAGATATTTCGATGATATGCCGTATAGAATGAAGGAACACTGTGTTTCAACGAACGTTACGTACAATAATATTCCTTTTCTTACCCGATATCCTATTTGTTTGTTAAAAAAACAGTTTCAAGAGGACACACTAGATGGCCGGTTGGGGCTTTCTCCGCAGCCATACGCCGGAATTCTCAGCACTCGTAGGTTTATTTGAAGTTCTTAACCCTAGCGCGACAAAAGAAAGACGACGGATATGTTGTTCTAATATTTCATAGTGAATCGGGCTCGGAAAGCAAAGGGGCTAGCCACAACCGAATCTTTGCCTCCCGGGTTCGGCTCAAATTCAAAATATTGGTCTGACTATGGAATATTCGTCGCTTACCTCACAACGAAACCATCCAAGACACCTCTTATTCAATTTAATGTTGACGAAAAAATTGGCGATCTCTCAAAATACAGCGGCCGGTTGACTTGGTTCGAGTCCGCTTCCGATAACGACTTTGGATTGAACTGGAATATCGCAGCTAAACGAGTAAAGTTTTCTTGGAGAGACTTTTCCAGAGACTACCCTCTTGCACATGATGACCTGTTAAAAATCTCCTACATTCCGAAAGGGTTTATATCAAATAGAGATTTGTTGCTGGAACAAAACACGACTTACGTACGTCCTGGAGCTGTTTTAGACTGCGGCTCTCGGTGGACCCGCCTGCATCCTTGGGTTGTCGATAGGTTGTATGATAGAATTCCAGGGGTGGTTAAATTCAACACTACGTACTATATCCCGTGCGATATGCCGGATTATGCAATCCCGAAAGTTAGTTTCCAGATCGCAAAGAACCGGGATGTCAAAGGAGAAGGGGGGCTTCTTTGGCATTCTGTTCAAAAAAGCGGGTTCATTATCAAAAGCTACAGGCATCCAGAAATCTGTAAGTACATGTATACATCATTAATCCCATAATGCAATGCCTGACGGCACCCCGCGGCGGCCTCAGCTACACTTCCGGGGTTCATATTCCTCGCTTACTCGGTTAACAATATGAGTAGCAACTCTATGTGCAGGTACCATCCAGAACGCCTACCGCGATCCTGGTGCGGGTATAGACCGTGGGTGGGATCCCCGGCCAGTATATTTTGCAAACAGTGAACTTGGCCAATGGGTGTTCAAGAGTTGGTACATTGTTTTCAAAATCAAGAAAGATTCCAAGGTAAAGGAAGGCAGGCGATACGTGGCAATTGCTACAATGGCGTAGCCGCACAATGGGTTTCTAGAAATGTTAATTATAGAAAGAGAAGACCACTCGAACGAAGCAATATAGACATATAGATACACCAAACCGGTCTGAAATATCATACCTACCGAGGCCCCAATATAGTCCCTTCTCCACGAACCTTGATTACTAATATTCAATTCTACATTCTCGGTCACCTGGACACATATTCCGGTGCGTGGGTGTGCTGCTGCTTTCCTAGCCTCAAATCCAGGTTACTGCTTTCTTACGCAAAAGTTTGTACTAGTTGCATGCCAGCGTGCGTGAGGCGAAGAGGGCCGCAGCACTTTATTTCATGACGTTGTAGAAATTTGCGATTGCTACGCGTACGCATGGATGGATGAATAATTAAAAAAGTCAATGAGAAAACCGTGGAAACTTCGGGGCCGAAGCTAACCCCCTTCTCATGGCATCTAGGAGGCCTACTAGCCCCAACAGTCGATATCCTTGTCAATGAGTTTATGAAATTAAGTCATTGATATCGATTGCTTACAACTAGACTAAAGTTACATTACCCATTCAAACAGTTCTCGGACACTTATCTTAGAACTCTGAGCTCGTGGGCCTTGGGCGCAGTCCGAATGTGTTACAATTCGATGTAGCTGTTTAATTGAACTGTTCAAGCCTCGCAACGTATTACGTGATATTATAGAGTCCCATATTCTATTGACAATATGTATGTTTTGGGGCGCCCGTGTGTTCATGAGGGTCTGCGATCCAACAAGCTTCTTTGGAATGTTGTATTAAGCACTTGTGCCTGCGCGCCTCGTCGCTGCTATATATCATGACAGAAACGTAGAACTAGCAAGGTTTTATAATTTACATGACACACCTATATCGGGGAACAACTTTTTCGTGGCACGGACACACTATAGGCATATTACTAATTATCTATCAAACTGGGCTATGGAACAAAAGGTTGCGCTTTCAAAACATGTTGCTGTTAGCTACGTTAGTGTTGACTTGATACGCTAACAGTAAGTACACATCCATGCATACGTGAGTGTTGCGATAACGACGATACCGATATCGATATCTTTTGACGGAGCGGCTCCTAATTGATATGGATGTGTACCTAGTTGTACTAACTACCTGAAACAGGGCCGGGCTGTAGCATGCGAGCTAACGACGCGCGAGTACAAATATTGTGACCGCCAACCCTGGGCTGTGCTACAATAAGGCTTGGCTCGGGGACATTACTAAATTACCACGCAATTCTGTATGCATATGTATGTACGTGCGCCTGTGCTAGCGTCGATCTATCTAACCTTATAAAATATTCGAGGCATAAGTATAACGGTGTTTATGGCATATCCTAGTATCCTAGTACATGGTCAACAACAAGGAGGTGGCTTTGATCTTACCTCAAGGTCATGATCGCTGCAGGGAGCAGCCCTCGCGTGGGCACGTAGATAACCAGTAAAAACTGTTTATCAAGCACAGAACCTCTCAGGGCAGTTGTAACCTTACCAGCTAAAGCTTTTGTGGTATATATACGTCTCCGTGCTGCCAGAGGCCCGTCTACTCGTACCATGCAGTTAAAGCTAACGCATCTGGAGACTATTTTTGACCACATCAATATATAAGTCTATATCGGTGGTTCCTCCGTAGTTGTGCTGTATTTCCTAGCCTTAGGGTCTTTCTATCGAACCGTTCTCAATTAATTTGCTATTACAGCGCCTTAGGCGCCGGACGCTCCCAAGATGTCTTGGTTGGCCTTGGAAAAATTCTTTGTTACTCAAGCTTATATATTGATAGTGTTTGCTCTTGCTGGAGGTACCTCTGGGGCAGCCCTCGGGAAGCAAGTGTGGCCGCGTGAGCCAGTGGACGATAGGGCTCCATCCGCGAGCCCTAATGGACAAGGTGAGCCAAACTCCTGATTCTAATTATCCGAGTAGGTGTACAAAACTGTGCGCGTGTGTGATAAATTTAGCCATGCGTATATTTGCGTATGGCACCTACTGCTAGCTACCAAGTAATAGTCCGAGTATGTACGCATGCGCACGGGACATCTTGCGCCAAATTACGACCATCTGTAGAGTGACCTCTTGCCTTAACTTCTTAATTTAGCTAAATCTCGTTTATTTTAGTCGACATACCTGTGTTCAGAACTAAATCCGGATATTGGTACACCAATATCCGGGCGAAGTTTTTGACCGAGGATCGGAAGCCAGTGCCACAAGAAGACCCGGTTTTACGGCTTGCTATATCCACCGGGGATATCTCAACGTGAGTGGTTCCACTTTTGTTTAGAAACCCCTGTTCCGCCTCTCCAAAGAAAGGCATCAATCGATCGAATTTTCTTAGGTGTCGGCTACAATTATCTGTGGCCTCTATTAACAATTTCTGCGCAATCGTATCATTTTAGCTGGGCAGAATCCTACTCAACCCTTTCAGGAAATAAGACGGAGGTTTCTTGGCCGAACGAGGGTGAATGGCCAGAGGAATCGGTCTTTAGTAATGTTGGGGGGCTCTGGACTGAATCATACCCTAGTATTAGCCAACGATACCCCGAGACTCGGGATAAGCGTCGTGATTTGCCATATGCGAGTAGTGAACAATCAGTCCTATTTAATTTTACGGCCCACGATAGTCCGAACGCACCTACTCTTTACAGTGGGTACGCCGTCAGAATAGTTCAAGATGAAAGTGGAGCCATAGATGACTTAGATGGAAGATGGGGTTTTGCAGGGATTGGAGGGCAAGGTCGACAAGGTACTTTTTTTTCTATCGCCGTGGCGCGCGCTATATATGTTTACGTTTATTGCATATACCTAAAACTTATTCTATCCCGACGGCTCTCGACCACATTTCATGTCTAGAAGCCGATAATGGAAGAATTTCCTTTGCTGGGTACTATATACTAACGGCCGGTATCATAATATTTCTAGGGGTAGCGGATGATTTCCCGGAAGGTGCCCTGAAAGACTGGGGCACTTTTGCTACATATTTTACGACCGAATCTAACAAAAAGCCCCTCCTGCAATTGAACGTCGACCCAGAGGAGGGGGACAAATCCAAATACAGCCCAGTCCAGGGACGGAAAGGCGCAGCAGGCGATGGAGGTCTCGTATGGGTGACATGCTCCTTGGATGAGGGGTATCAGGACTATTGGGCCGTCGCGATTCATTCGATCGCCATCGGAGATACAAGATATGAAACATCTGTAGGCCCGGGCGATGGGTCTCCACCACTTGAATTAACAAAAGGTCGCCTTGACCTCCCTGCCATCGCCGAGGGCTCCCAGCGCCCCGTTTATCACGTTTTGGATAGTGCAAATACTTGGACCAGAATTAATCCCGTTATAGCTTATAATATTTACGAGAAGATTGAATCATCGATCGTCTCCGGCGGTACCTATTATCTTCCATGTGCTATCACTCGAAAAGAAATCCCCGATTTATATTTTGACATGACGGGCACGAATGGTACGGCCGTGGGCGTAAACACATACCCAGTCGTCCAAGTACCTATGCCACAGACGGGATTCGCCGTTCAACACTACCCTCACCCTGAAAAGCGTAAGTAGCCGCATGCATGGTGCGGAGGATAATATATACCTCTGCTCGCCTATTCCTACGCTTCGATAAAATATCTCTCTGCTAACGTCTTGTCTGTGAACAGCCGAATATTGTGCAGGCACAATCCAAAACGCTGTACCTGGTGAACCGGGAACTCTTGGTCAATGGTTCTTCAAATCGTTCTACGTCGTTTTCAAGTCAACGCCAGACCCTGATACTTCTCTAGAGGTGGAGCAGTGGAGACGGGTTGGATTTGCACCGTTGAATTAGAAATAACGCTTCACTGGCTGTATGTACTTGCGTCTGTTGACTTCATGTATCTTTCAAAAAAAAAAAAAAAAAAAAAGGGAGAAAAAGTGAACTGTTACTTGAATTCTGTTATTGAACATTTTGTAGTATATTGATATCATGATAAATCTCCCAAATTCCGAACGGTTCACAATTGTAAATTCTTCACATAATAGTGGGGTACTTGCGGATTATACATACAGGATGTATACAATGCACCTAATGACATGCTAGGCAGGGGCGATCTTGACGGTGTGGAGATGGTTCCAAGGGCTGTTCTGAATTTCACTCAAAACGGATCGTACCAAAAGAAGGGCTTCAAGGCCCCATCCGGAAGATAAAAAGACGGTAGAAGTATCTTTGAAGAAACTAGGGAAGGCGGAAGCTTTATTTACTGATTTTTCGGCCAATACTAGCCAAACTGCACGAATTGGAGCGTTGGATTTGCCATTCATTCAAATATATGAGCTTGGATGTGCACGTGGGCTATTATGTACCCAACCAAGCGATCAAAAAGCACCACATTAACCAGAATCCCAAAATAAGCCCGAAAGTTCCCAGCAGGAGGAATATCAATAGCACAACAGGGTTTGCAGCGAGTACTGTAAATAAAGCAACATGGAACAAATACATCCCAAGAACGCTAACGTCGCTATCAAAAACGCTACCCAGGAAGTTATAACTTCCCAACCCACCAAATGGAGACCAGAAACTATAAGTATCGAAATAAAAGAGCGCGACGGTGACGATGACCAGGATGAGATTGATCCACCAAAGCTTAAAGATTGTCTTCCAGTATCCCATGCAAACTGCAACAAAGGTGCCTAGGAGGTAGAACATGATTATGAAGAAAAAGGCGACCACAATCTTTCGGATAAGGTTGACACTGGTTATATCAATGATACCATCGAAAGATATAGTACTTTTTCCGGTATCCGCTGGAGGTGGGATGAAAAACGGGGCGACAAATTGGCGTTCGCATTGCTTTGAGAATAGAGTTGAGCCAGAACTTTTTGTGCTAATCTCAAAGACATTGCAGTGTCCTGAGAAGCCAAACAGAATATAGTTCGGCTTCTCAATTTTGCCCGTGGAAGGATTTAACGCGGTGTAATCGTTTTCGTACAGTACGCTACCGTCATAGCTTGAGTAACTATTTGCGACATGCAACCTTTAGTTTACGCCAATTTCAAGATGCGAATCCATATTACAGAAATAAGAGAATAACGGTGAATGGTGGTGTAGACGTACCGGTTGGATGTTTCTTTCAACTTGATGAGATTCGTAGCAAACGAGCTTGTCCCAGGGGCGGCACAACCGACCAGGAGTAGGATCAATAGTACAAATGCCACTAATATGATATCTCGTATTAGTTGTAGTCCTTCAGAATACCGTTTACGCAGAGACCAATCAATATAAATACCTAAAGAGGAGAAGCAATACCACACTGCTCCGACTCTACTCTTGCAAACATCTATCAAACGGTCCCAGGTCCCCCTCTTCCTCGGCTCCTGTACTATAATTATTGTATTACCCTCGGTGGCCCCTTGAGACGGATAAGCTGGGAGTATTTCTTCACCGGGAGCTTGCGGTCTCTGGTATTGGCCATTTGGGAATTGGTGGTGCACATGTTGCCTCTGTTCCTCTGGGTCATGCCCCGGGGAATATGGGACATCTAGGACGTGTATTCCTGACGGGTTCAGTGTTTGTTTCGTCTGGAAGAGTGAATTATGGAAGACCGTAGAGGATGAGACTTGTGTAGTTGCTGTGGGAGCAGGAGAGGTCGGGGCGACGTATGTCGTCGTTGTCGTAGGCGCATAACCTATATATATATTTGTAAGTCAATCTTAGAGTTCTAGAGTCGACCGTTAACGCGTTCTAGTTTTGGGTACGAGACAAGGTCGAACTGTCTAGCGGTTTAATTATCGTTCAAAAATTTATCAGAGGGTCGTACCTATGGATAGAGCATTTGGAGAGGCTGGAGCGGTGTCATTTTGAACAGCCTCCGGATAGCTATAGGAGTGTTTTTCATCCATTTTCTATCTTCTCTTGAGTATCCGGCCTTCGACGACTTTCGAAATGCCGTCGAAATACTTTGATGGTTTCCTCGCCTTCGAGTCCTCTAAACAAGAAGCTACTCGGTTACATAATTATGGTCTGACTGGACGGCCAAGTTGCTTAAATATATATATACCAGTTAGTCCTCCATGCATATGCGGCCCGAGGCCGCCTTAACTAGGCCTCAATAAAGATTTCCAGAATTTTTTTTAAGATGCACGTGGCCTAGGGCAATTGATCTTGCTTTACGTACGGTGTACAGCAAAAAGATATCGAATTGTGCGGCTGATTTAAACTGACCATTCAATCGACGCACCTAGAGGCCTCATTATCCATTGAAGGCTTCTGACCGGGATCCCTAGCAATTGAATTCTTCAGCTCTGGTGGCAACTAGAAAACGAACGTATCCAACAAGCGCTTGGGCCGGCCATGTCTCGGGAGTGCCAAGCTGATAAGTTGAAAGGGGTATGCACGGTGTTCAGATACTGCCGTGACAGTGCTGCGCAGAAGAGCGCACAATTATACAATTCATACAACCCTCATCAGTGAATCCCTTGCCGCCATTGGGGCTTTCCCGACCTTTTTCGGTCGATACCAGCAGGGATGCCATGCAGCAGAGCCGCAACCCGGGAGCCAAATTCCCCAGCCTTGGTAAACACACTTCAGCTCGGTTGGAAGATTCAAGCACCACTCACAGTTGGTCTGTGTAACCAACCAACCACACCGCTTGGAAGTCGAATCAATCACACTTTGGGGGCGCCACAGAACTTCTTGGCGACGTATGCTTCGAAATTGAGGGTAGCCTGGCCGATGATCACGGTGATTTCCGCTTGTAGACTTTCAACTTCTGCAAGCCAAGTCTTCCCGACAGGCATGTGGTGCTCGTCCCGCCAATATTGTAGTGTGCAGTGCAATTCGCAAATGCGGGAAGCACGGCTGATAAAAAGCCTCCTCCCAATTCGATAGCGCTTGCTATGCTTTTTCATGGCAGGAATGTCACATTATATTTCTCCATTGTTGCTTCATGTACGGTATTGGGAATATTTGAAGCCTCGAGCTCTCCGTGGCCCTCCACCTATATCATGCACAATAAACTTTTGATAGATCCTGGAAATTTTCTTGGACGCAATTGGCTACATACTGAGGAGCCTCATTTTGAGAGAAGGTGGCCAACTTTTCATTTGATATAATGATATAACTGCAGGGCTTCAAACCTATCATCCTTGTTTGTGAATCAGGCGATAGGTCTTAGTCACCAATTGCATTGCATATGCTTGATAGGAGGCGTTGATATTAATTACTTGTCAATAGGGGCAATTTGCTATTCGTATTCTGGCCAATTCAGTTGAGACATATCTGTATTTTATAGCAGGACCATGCGTGTAAAGATCGCCGAAAACACGTGCATATGGGGTTTTCAGCTTTTGCCTCGTCTAGATTGGTAAAACCGCCTCGCGCGATCGCTGCGTCTTTACTTCCTGGATACTCATATCAAGGGTTCGACATCTCTCTCTCTTTTGAGCTCGGAAACCACGAAGTGCTTGTGTATCTCAGCCGCATCCTGCACTGATAAATCAATATCGTGCCCATTGGCTAACCACTATTCTGCGGACTGGAGCAATATTTATATTCCAGGGTTCTCAGTTCACCGGTTTCCGCAGATGCGCCGTACTACTTAACTGAACATATTTTCGAGAGAGTATTTACCCGTCAGATGTTATCAACCAGCCGAATTATCAGCGTCCCCGAATTCGATACCAATCTATCATAATGGAACGTCAAAACTACTACCCTGGTACAGATTCGCTGTACCATGGACTAGTCGATGCGAGCGGCATAGATGGGGCCAATGGCTCCAGCGGCATGGCAGGAATGCCGGGAGGTAGCGGTGCGCGTAAGTTACTCCCCGAATATCGGTTGGGGCAACGGTGTAATGTATCGATATCATAACTACTAACTCACTTGAATATCCTTATTATATACCGACAGCTGGATCGCCGGGAACAAATGCAACGCAGGCAACACACGGTGGGAATGCTCGTGAGATGAGAGTGAAGCTATCGCGGAGATTGTACCATGATGCAGTACGAATCGAAGCACACTGCCTTACGCCGAGTAATACACCATCAAAGCAAGAATGGTTGTTACAGGCGCAGGATATGATACTCCTTCGGGCCAAGGGGGGCGACGGTGGGCATGGGGGGCATGGTAAGTTGAACCAGACCGCGCCATTGGATGAGTCGTATTGCGAGTACTTGAGTGCTAAGCCTTTGTCAAGGTGGAAATGGCGGTGATGGCGGCCGCGGGATGGATGGCGTCTCTAGTAACGAGTATCAAAGCGGAACGGTATGTATTGATCTGGAGCTCTGCGCATTTATAAACCGAGTTATTAATATAGGTATCTTGAAATTTAGCGAGGAGGGAGTGGAGGTGCTGGCGGCAAGTATGTATCCCCACATTAAGAGTAAATAGTAAGATCTGATCCTAATATTCACTATAGCGGGGGCAATGGTACCTCTGGCGGAAACGGCGGATCTGGCGCATATGTTGAGATTGAAGTCGAAGAAGACGACACGGACCTTCTCATCCCCATCCACTGGGATGTCAGGGGTGGGATTGGTGGAGATGCTGGTAGTAATGGAATTGGCGGCAGAGGGGGGCGCCCAGGCTATGGCGGCAAGGGCTCTGGTGGCCACGGCATCAGCGGCTGTACTGGGAATGCTATACTAACAGCAGGTCAGTATGGCCGACCCGGGAACGCCAGAATTCAGGTTCATATGAACTCTACCCGGGAGTTGGGTGCGCGCCATAATTTCTATACCAGTCGGTATTTCTTCACCCTTGTCGACTTCGATGTCGTGGATGAGAATGAAGATGGGATATTTGAGCCCGGCGAACATATTTATGTTCAAAATATTAGAATCCAAAACACAGGTACGTTATCACAGAATCGATAGCGATCCCTGTTATTCATAATGTGCTGATACTCCATAAATAGGCGGCATGCCAACTCCCTCACAGCCGATCCCGATGCATCTCGTAGCCACCTCCTGGTTTGAGATCTACGAAGGGGAGGCAGCGTTCATCCCACCTAGCATCCCTGAAGGTACGGTTGTTACCATAAAAGACCGACTCCGGGCTAGGATCAAATACCCCCCAGAGCCTTGGGGTCGAGCATTCCGCGAAAAGACGCAAATAGAGTTCCATGCTGCCTTGCCAGGCCTCAACGGCCGAATCATCCGCGATTTCTCCGGCAAGCGAGATGTTATTTTGAGTTACCCAATATCGATCGAAACGATCCGGTGGGCAAATTCTGTTTTACCAAACACAAAGATGTCCATGGTTTGGGTGGTATGTTAAAATTTCTGTCGCCGCTTCCCTGAGGCTGTCGCTGATGTGATGATAATAGATAACGAACAAGAGCACGAGGGCGCTCGGACGGTCTTCGGAGCAAGTCCGGAATATTGAATATATTTTCCAAGGGAACAGAGGATTGACGACTGATATGGACCTTACGGTAACCGACGGCACTGACCTCCAGAGAATTGTAGAAATAGACTATCTGGGGCCCGGAGACACGCGAACATACACCCAAGAGGTCGTTGTTCACAATTCTGCTGAAACATACAAACACCATAACTTTGATCTCGTTCTCTATTTAGGACGCCCCCGAAGCGCTCAAAAGGACGTCGTCCAAGTTGGTAATTTGAAGGTCCAGATCGCTTCGCCCTTTGTATACCAGCCGACGGCATCATTCTTACTGGTGGTTAACTGCGAAACCACGAAGCAACAAATTGTGAGCCAACATCAACTATTTTCTGGCCTAAACGTCATTTATGACATTTGGAATGTCAGTCTTTACGGAGGGTACAACCGCCCCACGGACGGTGCGAACGTTTTAAATGACTACTTCGGCAAGGGCCTGGTCTTATTCGGCGAGGACTTCGATTTCTTCCAGCAGGATGGGGCACGCAATGCGGCAGATATGATACCCGCAGAGCTCGGATTCACTCTCGCAAAGGGCGGAACAAATATTCTTTTCATTGGAAGGCCGTCGCAATCCATCGACGCATGGGCCAAGGCGGTGACGTTCCCACAGTTCGGTACAGATCCAGCGCCATTCAAAAATAAAAAGGAAGTCATAGTCGGCCTTCGCGCCGCAGGTCTACACAACGCGAGTATTTCGGTCCCGATCAGCGCTTCGCGGGTATCCCGGACGAAGGGTTCATTCGAAAAACGCGCTGCCAAAACGAGAAAGCTCTTGAAGACAAAGTTTCCATTAGAGCGATTTCAAATCTACCCTGGCCTCCAAGACCCTAATATCGTTATCGTAAAGCAGTCGCTTCCGGTCGCGAGCAGATTGATGATTTGCAGCGGCCCTGCGCGGAGTGTGAATACGATGGACAGTTTGCACCTCATCGCAGTCATATCGTCGCCTCATATAGCTATGCGAACACGAATCCTTATCGCTATGACGGCACCCGGCGTGATGCCAACCAAGGCAGGGGAAACCAGCTCCGTTGTCGACCTTTTGGTCCCGCAGGCGACAAAATTTTCTATAATCCACGAATTAGAAATGGAGATCGAACGCTACCTCCATAAATCGCCATGGCCACATAGGATTGAGACCGTTAGTACGGCCAATGTCCACCTCAAGAGCTTCCACTCGTTCATTGGGGCGTGGCCGTGGGAGCCTTTGGATCAAGACCGAACAAATCTCATCATCGAGATTTTTGCCCACGTTCTCCGTGCAGTTAAACTGTCTGGCTTCGGCGAAATAGTGATCAGATTTGGTTTCCGAAAGACAAACATGCGAAACTACATCATGACCAAAATCAAGGACTTCCTAACGGCTCGGACACCAAACGGTCTAGAGCTAATGAAGCAGCTGACAGTCCAGGCAGGTGACGATAAGAGATTCGTGAAGACTTCGGATAAAATCGCAAGTGCCCTGCAAGTCCCTGCGGCGGACCTAGCGACTCGGTGGGTTGACAGCTTTCACGAAGAAAGTAAAGTGATGGATATCGAGGAGTCTGCGACCGCTCAAGCTCAGTATATTTCCCGCGTCAATCGCTTCAATACAGATAATGCGGCTGCTCAATATGTGCTACGAGAGCTTGTCAGCCCCTACCCAGGAATAATCCTCCCACCGGGCTCTTAGATGGATGTGTACAAGCTTTGCACAGCCGTCTCGTTCCAATCTCTGTGCTTTTATAATGCTGGGAGTTCAAACTCAAACAAGGATTGGATAAATTCTAATTTCATGTACTTACATTTTGTTTGGGAAGGCTGTTGATTTTATGTCCCCTCCAGTCTCGCCACCAGTTAATTTTAGTCTATATTTCAGTTTGTGTTGTGGAGGATTTCTTTGGTAGGACCTGCACCTGTAGGCTGCATTAATATTGTTTCGGTCACATTCTAATTGATCAACGTTCCGGTTCGTTTGGTGGTGGGGTTTGACCTGCAATTGACATGGCTTTTCGTGTGCACGTTCAAATGAGCCGGCGCTCCACAACCGATATGCAATCCATTTCTAATACCAACGGAAATTTGGATATTGCGCCGCCAAGGCGTTCTCTAGCTATCCATGATCGAATGAACCCTCATATGATATACAGCTACTCGCTTTAGTGACATTGAAAGTGGGAGGCGCTGTATTTCAGTATAAGTTTGCCGGGTACCAGGCAATAGTTGCCGCGAGTATAGCACCCTGGCGGTATAAGTACCAAGTATTGGCGGAGCTGTCAGCTGTTGTCAGCTGCAGCCCGGCTAGGCTAGTTGTGACTACTTTGCCGTATCTGTCAACTAATCACCAATTCGCACGGACAAAAAATTTTGAAGTCCGCGTATTCACGATTCCTGCGCATTCGATGCCAGTGGCGAGCAAAAGTTGTTTCACCGTTTCCGTTTCTACTGCTAACCACCTCATTCCGGCGGTCGTTACGACACGCATGCACAGATTCGTACAACCGCGAGCTAGAAAAGTGACTTTTGTGTTGTCTGGTTTCAGTGACTGGGATCAAAATGTGTTGGCCGTGTGCTATTTCGCCCCCTCAATTTTCGAATGCGGCTAGTCGGACTGCAGATGGGCCCACAAAGTCTCCCGTCATCAGAGACATTTCTTACGCTTTCTGGTAGCCCGGCCTTGATGTCCTTCGAATTCCCGTCTTCACCACTTTTGCTTGCGGTGGGTCCTGAGCGCCTTGGTCCTCTTGGCCTGATGCCGCTGCTATTTTTGTATCCTTAGGTGCCCACTTCCACACATTTTGTACGAGTCTTGTTGGGTTGGTCACCTCGATCTGGAGACTTGCAGGCGCATGTGTCACAAGAGGGAAAATTACGGATGAGGGAAATGATCAGGTAATACACAAGTCGCTGTTGCAGTGTTTTATCACGGTCGAGGCTAAGATAACGTAAATCGTTGAACCTCAAACCCAAAGCAGCATGTGCATCAGAGTCTCGGCAGACCCCCAGACTATCTGGGCAGGTCACTACCCGCTGGAAAGCTTCACGGATCGTCTGGTCAAGTTAATCTATCGATCGAAAGGGATACCAATGCATCTATGGGGGTTAAAGAGCAGATCGGAATCGAATCGATTCACGAGGCTTTCGAAAATGGGGCTCGGCGGGTTCTGCCCTCCATCGTATGCATGCATGTTTGGTCCCAAAGGAAAGGAAAGGCAAAATTGCCCAACAATGTCGTTTACCACGACCCGCATGCTTGCCCGACGCAGCATTTGGAATGAGAACAGGCTTAGAACTTCAAATGAACGGCCTCGCCCCCGCCGTATCAAATTATTGATATTGGCAAGGACTAGGCGATTACAAGGGCTAAGGCTATGGAACAAGTTCGGCGTTGATATCTCAACCTGCAGGGCTAAGTCTGCGTGTGTGTGGCACGAATAGTGTTTGTCCAAAGATGGCAGATTTCGGTTGCTGGTTGTCGGAATTCTGAGATCGGGCCTTGTTTTTTTCGAAGATTCTCCCCTCACCAAAAGACTGAGCGATAGGGGAGGAGGGGAAGATATATTATGATGGGTAACATCCCGCTAGCGTTTCTTTTTGCCTCTAACTGATAAAGGGGAATTTCGAACATCACTTTCCCACTTCCCCCCGAATAAGAAAGACTTCACGGTTTGATCCTTCTTGAAAGACACCCGCCCAGGGTCGCATATGACGTCGCTTACGGTAAGGTTATCGATTTTTCTCCATTTCCCTTCGGTTGTTGGTCTCGAAACAAGCGGTGTTTTGTAGCATCTAAAATAGATGCGGTCTGTTGCTGGACACAAAACACCACTCAAATGTCCTTCTGCTTTCAGTCTGTCGGTGGTATAAGTTCGAGTTATGATCAATGCCAGCATGCTAACTCGTGGATTGTGACGGCCCAGAGGTGTCAGGTATCGATACGCTGGCCACAGTCCGAGAAAAATCCGAAGCATACTATACTATCGGCTCAACCGACCATTTATCGACTTCCAAACTTGTTGGACGACTAGCAGCATTGACGTTGTAGTTATACTTGACGTGCATCAGAGTTGCCCGGACCAGATCCTATTTTAGTATCTTTGAGACACCGTGGATTGTAGGAACACGACCTTACATACGCTCACGCCGCTGCCCATCTTCGCCTCGCCTTTTAGCCAGGCTTTTGCCTTTAGCTCGCTGGTGCGTTCAATTGGGTTGCATTTGAAATATCACAACACCATCCTCAAAGCGTGTTGCACAGCCGTCGATCAGCCCAGGTCGCCCGACGTCAGACGAAAAGGAACTGCAGCCGACAGGGATATGTCGTATTCGAGCGTCGGTGTTAAGGCATTTTAGCGTTAACGTTGGCTGCGCCGTTGGGGTTCAAGGAATTCGAGGACAAAGGACGACAGCAACTATCCCTTTCCTCAAAACTCCTCCCTTGGATTGTCTCATATCTTCCTCGGGTTGGAATTCAGTCCTGCAGGCATCAAGTGGTGAGAAAATAGAATAACCCGAAAAAGACAACCCCAAAAAAGAAATACGGGGCAAGGAAACCGAGAGAAAACAGAGGGCCCGGGGTAAAGCAAAAGAAAAAAGAAACGATGAAAACCAGGAAGACCTACAACATGGTTCCTTCGTCCTCTGACGAGCCATATGCCCACCCTGCATTTAGGGATCATGACCCCTCGAGCTCGAGTACTGGTTCCATTCCAAAGACAGATCCTCTCCCTTTTGCCCCGAAATTCGAACCTTTAACTCAAAGCCTTTTACCGGAGGAGCCAGATTTGCCTGGGCCGCCCGCTGCTATCAATATATCGAAAACCAGATCGAAATTCCATTCAAGGAACCATTCGACTTCGAATACGAGTCCGAGGTTTGGCTTTACAATGTCTATATCGCCTCCGTTGGTGTCGCCGGTGTCGGCAGGGCCCTCCGGCCAGCGACTCACCAGCAGTCGAGCCTCTATTAATTCCAATGCTTCTATATCCGTTCCAACGTCGCCTATAAGCGATAAGCGGCCGGGCAGGTTCCATAGCGATTTCGCGGGACCTTTCAAGAGAGTTTCGTGGCAAAAAGGCACATCTCCGGATCCGTCGTTTCGAAGCCATCGACGCCAGTTTTCCGAGGAGGCGGGCGGGTATAAAACATCTGCTTTTACAGAACAAGTAGTGGAAGAGGATGAAAGCGAGGGACTACAAACCAATAATAAAGACAACGCGACTATGGCGAATACCACAACTGGAGGGGGCGCGGAAAGCTCGAACAGACCCAACCAAGCCGACGAGATATTCCATACTGCATCCGCCGAGAGTCCGAGGAACAGTCTAGGCTTACAGTACGTTTCTCCCGACGAGGGCCGCGAAAACAAGCCACAGGGGCAATATAAAAATATTCTACCCGACGATGATTACACTTCCGACACGGAGTCGGTGACTGTTCAGAAGAAGAAAAGGCCGAAAGCAGACTGGCTGAGCATTATGATTTTGCTGCTGTGCATATACTCGACAATCGGCTCGATCTTCTTCTTCGTTGTCGCGGTTGCTCGTCCGCGGTATGGTAAGAGAATTGCAACAACCGCAGGCTTAAAGCCGCAGGATGCGCAGTTAGTATCAGCCATCATCGCAAAGACTAGTATGTAGACTCGAACTAACCTATCGCTTGTGAAACCTACTTGCTGACTTCTGCCTTCCTAGTTGAACTGAGTTTTGTCAGCGTTTTCGTCTCATTCCTTGGCCAAGTACTCTCCCGAAGAGCTCTCATGACAGGATCGAAGGGAGTCAACATTGCTGAACTGTCCATGAGGAGTTGGGTTACACAACCTGGAACTCTGCTCACGCACACTTCATCGGTTAAATTTGCCGGCCTAACGTTCCTTGGCGCTCTTTCGCTCACAGCGACCGTCTTTGCGAGTTTCTACACAACTGCCGCTGACACGCTCGTCTCGCCTAAACTGGCTTGGGGAAGCTTTGAGCCCAGGAATATTACGGGTTTGGCGACTACATCATACGCAAACGGAACGCACAGGATTGAAGCATGCGAAACGATCATTTCTGATGAAGAGGATCCTGCTTTGGATGGCTATGCGACTGCCGTTGGGAGGGCAACTTGTGATAGTATACTTTCGGCAGGAAGAGGATATAGAGATTTAAGCGACTGGAATGCAGCGTGGGCTGAATCACGAGGGAAGACATATCCAGACCCGCTTAAACGACCCGTGGCGCCCTCGTCATTGGACCTCGTAAACTATGCCGGCGCATGGATTCAAGTCTCTGGAGAAAACGGCGTCAATAGAGCCGTTTTGGCGATGCCTCACCCTGGAATCGTCGCCGCCGCGAAGAATTCCAAGCTCAATGGAATTTTACAGCCTGAAGAAATCGGCTCTGGCTATGGATCCTATATTGTGAAAGCGTCCGTGCCGAATCCTATCGTTGACGTGACCTGCGCCGCGGTCGACCCCGATCGGGTTGGGTGGTACGTAGCGCAGACCAGTGATGGTGGTTATGGAAGGAATGGTACCTCAGACCCTAGAATCCAGCAAATTTTCGACTTTAACAACACTGCGACAGATTATTTCAATGTCAGTGACTACACTCTACCTCCGAGAACTGCAGGGTTTACAGCTCCCCGGTTCGGGAAGGTGCCCATCGCATTGAATACCGTAGTTAACAGCGCGCCTGGAGATCCATCGGTTTACTTCCTTGTGCGGTCAGGAAATTTTGCCGGGCGGTCGGGAGGATATACTCTGTGCGGAATGAAGAGCTTTGTAACTCCCAATTGCTCAAGCGAGTTTCAGGCGTTCGAGAGCGGCGGGAATATGACGGCGAACTGCGGCTTGAGTAATTCATTAGCGTTCAAAGAGGATCTTAGAAGGCAAGGAGTATCGACACTGGAAAATCCTATAGAAGGCAGGGACCCTGTTCGCGACAACGTTCAGCCAGATTTCCGGTTAGTATTCGTAATCATCCCCTTCGAAATGTATTTGCGCTGACTAAACATCTGCCAATCTTTAGAGATGTTGCCCAGGGTGTACTACTAGCCCTTTCCTTGAATACCGGTATCAGCAACAGCAATGCATCCATCGCACGCTTCCTCTCTCAACTTGCGCTTGATACCCCGACCAGCGGTCTTAGTGACTCTAAGCCTTCCTTGGCTGAGGCCTTGGCGGTGCTTCTCGGAAATGCGATGATCACGAGTGCCGTTGATTCTGTTTTCACGACATATTTCCCGTACAATAGCAGCGTTCCACGTCCCTACAGAGAATATTTTAACGCCCAACTAGCTACGATAGAATACACCTCCGGTGCCGGGAGCGGCTGGAAACCCATCTTCTATGTTGTACTCATTGGAGTGTTGCTGATGAACGTTTTCTGTCTCATCTACTTTTCCTGCGTCAGAGATGGATTTGTGACTGATTGGACCGAGCTACAAAATTTGTTTTGTGTGGTTATGGACGGTGGCGCGATCAAAAATGGGGGTTACGATAATGGTAAGAGCCGCGCGGATGTTAAGGAGGAGTCGTGGAAGGGTACTGGAGGAACTGGGCCTATGGGGTCGCAGTACAAGGTTGGATTTTGGTTTACTCAAAAGCGAGGGAGGTGGTATGTCACCGATGGCGCTGCAGGCGAGAAGGGTGGCAAGGCGACTGGCTATGAGAGAATGGTCTGATCAGACCGGCTACGTAGACAGTCTTGGTTTCCCTTCTTCGACGGAGTTGTTGTTCACGCTTCGTTTACTTTAATATTTACTTTCATGGATATATTTAGCACTTTATAGGCGTTATTTGGGTTTTAAGGAGTTACTGTCGTCATTTATAATGAAGTTTACCAACTCGTTGGTGTAGAATGATATATAACAATATACGTGTACAGTATGCAGAACTCCCTTCTATGAATCGCCTAGCGGTCGTAAGCGTGATCCCGACGTATGGAGCAAAACCTATGACTTTTCTGGCACTTTCCATGCCTCCCTTGGGACCCAAGCTCGCCTTGGTTCTTCTATATTCTCATCGAAACCTTGGCCACTGACTGCCTCGTCATCCACCACCGTGGTTCCAGGAACGATGGTATCAAATGCGAGATTCAAGAGACCCCAACCCCTCCTTCGCCCGTCGCGTTCAAGAACCGAACGTTCAAGCTTCCAAACACCATCTTCAGCTTTCTCTGCCCTCCAAGTCCAGAACACCCCATTCACCCTACCAACGCCTAACGCATGTTGTCCTACGATCCCCACGAATCCACGATTATCGGGCCCCGTTTCATCATTCCCGTACTCCCAAAATACAACTTCATCCCCTTCCTTTGCGTCGTTATCTTGCCAATGCTCTTTATAATCCGTCAAGACCCCCGTGTCCGGATTAACCATTCTACCTGTCTCCAATGCAAAGACGGGATTATCAGGCCAGGTAGGATGGGGTCCTAGTACCCCCTCATCAACCGGCTTCTCATTCGCCTTGAAAGATACGGAGGAGACAAAGTGTGTCCAAGAACATTTTGTATACCCCGGCTTGTCTGGAACGGGTTGAGAAGAGCGCGTTCCGGCGAATGCCCAGGATACGGGTGATGGGGACGGGGTCAACTGGGGGAAGAGACGCTGGTCGACGAAGTAGGTTCTTCCGGTGAGAACGAGTGTGTCCGTCGGTTCGGATGTTTGGAAGTCCGGGGCCCAGGATATGCCCAGACGAGTTGAAATTGACATCTTTTGAGGGCGTGGTCGGTTAGATGGGGATGTTTTAAGTCCGTAGAGCGCGAAGGTGGGAGTTTGTGGAGAAGGCGGAAATACCCCGCCAACACATCCTCGTGTTGGATTCTTGCAACATATTGGTGGATCCTAGGACTGAAATGCCAAGGGTCATTGCTCTTGGCTCTTGGCTCTACGCCAAATTTCAACAAAGAATCTCGTTCTCCTCCAGTCAGCTCTGGTTGAGGTGATTCGCAATGTTCGCGGGCCAGAAGGATCACCAATATCCAACCCAGTGTGCAGATGCATGCAATGTCCGACCTGCTTCATGCAACACTATGCACAGTTTACCAGCCTGAGGCCGCTGCGCGAGGAGCGTCGATAGGGAACCTTTGCCTATTGGTTGAAAACGATAGTTGTTTCAGTTTTCGAGGTGCTTGCTTTTGGCCTGGGTGGACGCAATGCCAACATCTCACATTCAAACGTGCACGGAAGGCTCTCAATTTTGATATATGGACGGATAGCTATACTCGATAGCTTTACACATTGTGGGTGTAAGCGTCGTGAATATATAAAGACAGCCCAGCACCCGACGAATGTCACATCAACATCATCCACAAATTTTAAAAACCATTAACAAAGCTAATTGAAGCTTCATTATTAATATCGCCCCGCTTTTTTTCGAACATTCAATTGATCAATCGCAAGTCCTTTTTGCAGACAATTTCCCTATCAGCTCCCTAAGGCCATCAAAATCCAGCTCATAATTACTACCCACTGCAACCTTCGAGGTTTACCAAACTTCAGGCGACACCACGTCTCCAGTTCGCTTTGCCAAACACCGACTAGTTAGCAAATCTATAACCGATTCACTCAGGCATGGCTTTAGTTAATACCAAGAAAAGGGCCCGACGATGCCCCGAACTCGATACTTACAGGGAGGGTATCATGATGAGATACTATACAACCAACTGGTCCCTCCCAAAGCTGGTCGAACAATGTAACAAAGAATATGGTCTCAATGCAACGTGAGTGACCTGCTCAAGGCAATTACTTATTCATATCATTCTAGGTGCTGACCTCGCCCATGGATTCTAGAGAGAGCCAATATAAAATGCGCCTATACGGCCCGTGGGGCTGCCGTAAACGCGTCAAGACAGAGGAGTGGGTCCAGATCCACAAAGAATTAGCTGCAAGGGAGGCTGATGGAAAAACAGAGACACAAGTTGTTCTAAAGAATGGCACTTGTATTTCGCGAGATGCCCTAGATCGAGGGATACGACGGAATGTCACATTTACCGATATGGCGTTCGTGATGGCGGCTAGACTCTCTGACGGGGATAAGGATGGTGGAAACAAATCTCATGGCGTACGGGACATCGAAGTGTATACTCCTCCGTCATTCGATTCCGCCATCTTGCCTTTCAAAATTTGGATTCCGCGTTCGGTTTTTAATGCCTTACCAATCGTCAGATCTCAAGCCTCTCTAAATGCAGTACTTCAGCGCGGTCGCTTCGGCGCTGGGTCTTTGGAAGTCAGCGCGGCAAAAGCACACCCGTCAATGGCCCTGCTCAAAGTTCTACTGTTCCGCCTCTCGAATAATCTTTTGGAGAAGATGGACTTATTCAAGCTTCTTGATTCTATAAACGAATTGGGTTATCGTGGTGCACTCAAGGAACTCCTTTCGCTAAAAACGATTTCGACGGAAGCTGCATGTCACAATATCATGCCTATACTTTATATCAGACTGGATGAAGATTTAATTCTCCATACTCGAAGCATTTATCCGGACCGAGAATTTGAAATTTACCGATTAGCATGGGATATAATATCAGATCTGTTGTGGGGTGGAAATATATACGGAACCTTTGGAGAAGACCGCAATTGGGATGAACAACTAACTGCCTTTACGCAGTCTCGAAGGTTTAAATTCCTCTTCAACTCCCCGGCAATTATTGCGATTACTTCAAAGTCCTCCTCTATACGTCTAATATTAGCCCATATCAGGCGCTATAGAATCCGCCCTAACTCTGTAGGAAGGGTGAGGTTGTTACTTCTCCTATGCGAACATTACTTAGGCGACTTGGGCTTATTTTTCGAATTGTGGGATCCTATAAAAATACCGACAGTTGTGGTAGAGTCACTGGGGCGGGGCGATCACGGAGAAATGATATACACGCCCCTCGCTACAGCTGATAGTCCTGGTATAGAGCTGTTATACAACGCGGGGTTCCGACATGGGAAACCCTTTGCAATCCTCAGGGCCACAATAGCAGCAGACGGTAAACTATTCCAAACTTGCTTGGAGGTGTTGTACCCCGATTGGTGGTTAAACCGCAATAAGGGATTTTTATCGTTCGATACCGACGCCCGAGGGCAGTTCACAGATGACAGAACGCAGGAAATACTGTGGCAAGCAACGATGGATCTAGTTGCGTCTGACTCACGTCTAGTTGCGTCTAGCTCACGTCGAGGTCCGTTTGGGACATACACGTGGCCCCATCGCTGCGACACGTTTACTAACAGAGTGGGAACCCACCGAGATCCCGCCGGCAAAGCAAGAGAGTATTATCTATACCTTCTAATCTACATCGGAACTATTAGGCAGGACCTTGCAGACAGGATATTTGATCATATTTGGTATATATTCGCCCGGTTGTTGCCACCAGTGTGCGAGAGAAGCGCCGAAACATATATACGGAGAAATTATGATGAGTTTTTATCGGATGTCATTGCTGGAGTTTCAATTGGAGCGAAAAACCCATCAAAACCGTACAATCGACACCGTAAGATGTTTAGATTTTACGTTCAAACCCCATTTCTTGGCCAGCCATCGTTCACCCAAAGTTTAGCCATGGCCCAGAAGATAATCGGAACAGTTAGCCACGCCACTCGGGAACAGCTATGGGAACTTCTTGCTAGCAAGATTCTCTATTCACTGGATTACGAAATAGACCAGTCCCAGTTGCTAAAATTGATAGCATGTCTGCAGGAGACTGGTTTCGATATTAATAGCCCAATAATATCTTGGCCCAGCTGCTCTGATACGTCCAAATTGTATTCCTTGAGCCCCTTTATCGACTATGTTCCAGTAGGACAACAAAGGCCCCTTGACATATCCTTCCGTAGGGGTTCCCCTACTTTATTCTGCACGCTACTCTCCTCTGGAGCGGATCCATCAAATTTGCAGAGTTCTCTAAAAGTCATAAACGCGAGGAGAACTATAAATATCTGGGGGCTAAGGAGTGAAATAAAGTGGGTAATAGGAAGGGAGTTTTCAATAGCAGTGTCGAATCGGGATTGCGGTAGGGTCTTAGAATTGTGGGACATTAGTATATTCATACCAAACTTGGAAGTGGAATTAGCAGAAGTAGCCGCCCGAGATACCCTTTCTGCGATTGAGCGAGGTGAAACGACTATGGCCGTCAATAATTTCCTCCAGCATGTCCTAACACCCCGTCGTCCGGCTGCAGTCTACGAATGTATGTCCTGCTTGGGAAAGGCTATATCACATGAGCTTTGGCCAGGTCCAGGCACCAGGCCGCCGTCCCAACGGTACAAAACAAGGGATATTGCCAGATTTCTAATGCTGATAGTAACCGCACCCAAAGCGAGCTTGTCTAGAGATTGGCGTTCGGAGTCGGCAGGAGGACTCAGTTCGTATTCGGACTTCTGGTGGATCGATCACACCGACAATTTGCTCACGGTGTTTCATCGTGAATGCATCCAAACCCTATTTCAAAGGGCGATCCAATCAGATGATGTTGAGCTGTTGGAGGAAGTCTCGAAGAATCCAACGGTCCTTACATTGCTTTTAGAGGACTCCAGGGCCCTATTTCGCATCTATATAAACGATGCGGTTGGGTGCAGTCTAGGAAGCCTGAAGCTCCTGATAAAGGCCGGCGATAGCGTTGAGGAACTTTATAGGCAGGGGCTCCGACCTTTGCATCGGGCAATTAACAGGGGCCAATTTAACACAATAGTTTATCTATTAAGAGAGGGTGCCGATATCTTCGCCGGCGGGGAGCCGCCGAACCGCCCTGAAACGGCAATTGAGGTGGCTGCCAGGTGTGGTCAAATTGATACTATTTCCCTTTTTCTAGAGGTATATCCTAGTTGTGCGAATCATGCTCTCAATGCTGCACGAAAGGCCGGTCAGCCTCATATTGAGAAGTATGTTCGGAACTGGATGGCGGGCAAGGAGACGGTGGTGAATCCCGACCCGGATGTTGAATCATCTGGTTTGGAAACTTTTTCGGAGGTAGAATACTCGAACAAGCCATTCGTGCAAGTTAATGGTTCTTGAGGTCTGCAGCTTTGGCTTGGAATGGGTCGCCGGTCGGTGTTGGGTCAGAATAAGGGATGGCCGTAGCCTGAGATTGATCATACGATGCCGCTAGCGCTACCTACATACCACATCGGGCCTTCAAGAACGTTTTGTTGCAAAGTAAGTGCTTTGCTCGGATTATGTTTATGCTACAGCGCTACCGGTAAACCTCGTTTTTAATGATTTCATATGGTAGAACTACCATTGTGTATCTAGGTGCTAGGTGTCGTAGTAGAAAAGTTTTAGCAGGGTGGGGAAGGTGAGAGGTGCCACTTTGATCGAGAAAGTCTCCTTACTAGACTAGCTTTTGTGTAGCGATACATATAGAAAGAGGTAGAAACCCTTCCACGCTATCTTCCTTCCTGACTCCATCAAGTTCCACCGAATCCACTACCTAGCTCATCAATACCACACAGATATTGGGAGCTTCTCGGTGAGAGATGTCGCAAGTTGGTCGGCCGACACAAAGTTTGATGGACCCGTGCCTCCCCATATCGAGTTCGGATGTGGCACTGGTTGAGGGTAAGTGGAAACACTGTCGATCTTAGGGAGAGATAATACTTACCGGGTCAGGCGAAGGTGGGATGTTGACAGGACATAGACTGAACTTTCTCTAGCGTTTAGGGACTTCAGGGCGGCTCACTTACTGGATTCAAGTTGGTTGATAGTCGGGTACAAGTATTTTTGGGATATGTTTTCAAGTTTTATCTCCTTTCGCCAGCTGATTGCGAGTTCTTAGTTGATAGCTAGAATTTATAGATTGAGATTAAGGTTAGTGGGATATTGTAATGGCGTGCTTGGTTGCTTCGGTGGGGTCGGTGCTGTGGGACTTACGATAGAAAAGTTTAAGTAGGCCCTAGAGAGCTCGTGAAATAAATGTTTAAAGGAGCAATATCATTGCTCGAGTGTTTGTTCAAGTCAGTGCTACTAATCTTGAGTTTCGTTAGGCGTGTGATGAACCCCTGAAGGTCGAGGTTATAGTTTGCTGGGCAACTTACTAGTCAGGAAATGAGAAATTAACTTCGTGCACTTGGACTACGAAGTAGTAGGGGGAGTTAAGAGCTCCATATACCAGAGGGTATTGGAGATGATGGGGTGTAGAGGAATTGAACAATCTTCGGTTAGACCGGAAGATCAAAGGTCTCAACAGTGGTGAGAAGGCGCTGGCTGTATCGAGTAAAGCATTTCTCCACCCTACCGGGTGTCGTTGGGGTTACAAGTTCTCTGGGATAGGAGCCCCAGCTCATGATGTCGTTATGGTTTCGAATGTTGTCATCACTAAGTACAGTCGCAGTGGTAAGTTAGTTCGCATCCCATACGAATCAGATTGGCTTCTGCTGTTTGTTAGTTCGGTCTATGTCCTTGGTCAAGTCGGTCCTCCTTAGAAGTTTTCGAGCACCGTGAAATCTGTGGGGGTGGCTTAGCGTAGAGAATAGGTTTGTGAGAGGAACATGATCTAGAAAGTTAGGTAGAAACGCCCAGAGGTGTCGGGTGAGTGGTGGAGCTCGGAAGATAAAACTTTTATCATGCGTGTTCTAAGGAGGACTGTATAGGTAGCTCTGCGACAGAATCGATACACGCTCTGAGGGGTTATGGGGCTACCCTGACGTTGCCGTGGTGTATACGTGCGTGGCCCTGTATCTTGGGCAATTAAATTGTAGCCTCGAGCAACGCACACTACCTGTACTCTCGGTTGCCCCTTCCGAGCATGCGTCGGAGAGACAGTCGCCGGTCGTACCCGCGGTTAAGTGCTCTTCTTGACTCGGCCAGCTACAGCGACGAGTCGAATTCCAACTTGAACATTTCCGGGAACTAGCGCTCGCCATACCATGGCATGTTCTATAATATTTGCAGCCACAACTACTTACTTAATTGTGTCTACTACGACAACATCTACAGCGACTACAAAAGATCGCTGGTATCCCTGTAGCGGGGACGCGTGTCCTAAGTTGTCCTGTTGCGCAGGCGCCCTGTAGAATCTGACAGGCGAGCCTCCATATCTTTACCGTTCAGGCAGCTTAGGCTATTTTTCTATACGGCACTATAGTTACTAGTAGCTCCACAATCTTGTCAAAAGCCGTGGGAAATGGCTAAAAGTCGGTGATTCTTATACGCATATACGGCAGTAATTCCGGTAGATGGTGAATCAACCGCATTAATATACTCTTGCTTAATATCGAAGTCGGAAGATTTCCTAGTGCCACTAGATATGTGTTCAGCTCAACTGTAACAAACAACCACCCTTTTTATATGATATTAGCTGCATAGGTCTTAACGACGCGTACACATATCGAAGTTGAACCTACACACCTGACCTTAATCTTCCGCGGCGCCATGTATATATCTATTTCCCAATGTATACATGTATAGGCTGGGCTAAATATATGCCTGCATCACAAAGTTATATGTACATAGCCTAAATTACGCAATAACTCGCGCCACTATAGTATGTGCTATACATGTACATATTACTGTAGCGGAAGAAATACTCGCAATCTATAGGTCTAGAAGCCCAAATCCACGAACCAGATACATAGGAATGAATATACTTTCATTTCCGTCAGAAGAGTATGGTTATCCATCATTTCTTTGAAGTTATAAATGCGCCGCGTGAATATTTACAATTCTCAATGAGGATAATTATATATAATGAATGTCGCTCGGCCGCTCTATTGCATCCGGCAAGGTACTGCTCACGCGAAAATTTCGGGGTCGCAAAATATGCGAATGCGCTTTCATAGATAATTTAAGAGATTGGGAGCTTATTCACCGCGAGACCAAGCTTATTCCTTTTCCAGCCGAGCGGCTATTGCTCAGTAGCCCCAAATCCACAATTCGGTTGATAATGTTGTTGGCCTAACATACGCAGTTCAGTTCGTGTTCAGGCCGACCCAGGCCCACTTGCAGAACTGCTCCAACGCTTAGGGATTGAAGGTTTGGCTGTCGCGACGTCGTAGCCCCACAGTTCATCATGCAAGGAACCAGGACGAGCGAGTCGATAGCCGGTTGACGTACGCATGCGCGTAAATACTTCCATCATCCGGAATTAACCGGATCAGCGATACCCATGCTAGTGCCATAGGTAGTATACTATTGTGATACATACCAGAGCTTATTTTTCTGAAGCTATGTGGTCGAATCAGTTGCGGAAGGTAGAGTTCATCCTGTGCATGTGGCGAGGAGCCAATGTATATATCTCGATCCCGTCTATTACAGGGCTTATACCTTCTTCTAGCCCTATAAACCCGATGTATGACCCATCCGTGCGGCTCAGGATATAGAGACGTGGTACTTTCATACCAGTGATAAAAAAACTTCATGCTGATATGTGCGTCATTAATAAATCCCTAGAGTGGTCTTCCTAGCTATTGGCTGACTAGTTGTTTACAAGAAGTGAACATAGTGATATGTGATAGTGCGATTGATCGTCGACTATCTATCCATGTTAGTCTCGTACCCAAACTTCGCAAAGGAATACTTGAATGCAATTATCGATTCGCGGCCCGGGTTTCTCAACCCCGTTTCCGATGGTAAAATAAAGTACTATATAAGAATCATCCTGGACGCAGAATTTTTCTGTCGACATGAGACCGTTCGCAAGGAGCCTTTAGATTCGCCACTCCATTGCAGTCCACAGACCAATCACGCCGCCGGAACACAGTACATGGCGCGTCCATATTATTTGGATCACGCAACATAGATACTCAATGGCCTGGAGTGCTCGATAGATATTGTGTTATTAACCGATGGCTGCATGGCGTATATCGACACAGCTAAGCCTGGAGCCGGAGAGTACTTTGCAGAGAGTGTATTCTGATTAATGTCTTGGACTACTTGATTCTTTTATTTATGCGCGAATAACTTCGACCTCCTAGAATGTCCTCTCGCTCATAATTATAAATAACTGGCGGTCTAATTAGCAAAGCTCAGACCAATATTATCAGAGTACAGACGTGGGGATGCATTTATCCTAGGCCGGGAACTTCGTCACCGCAAGGGATCCCGAACGTACGGTTGCTAATATAACAGGGGTATCCCGTCCGAGCGTCTGGGGCTGGTCTGGAACGTAAAGGACCCTGAAAATCCTCACGAAAATATTGAAACGTTCGACTTCCAGGATTTGACGCCACCGAACCACGGCCATATTCAGAAAAGGTATTGTAACGGCAAAAGAGTGACTTTTGCAGGCTTTGATCGGGTTGACAAAGTCGCCCGCACATGGAGCTGTCAAATTTCATTTCCGATTATCCGTAGAACCCCTCCATCATTATCTAATTGATCTTTGATAAACGGTCGCGACAGTAAAAAAGCTTCAGAAAAGGTTTTCGGAGCAGCATTCCGGCTCATAAAGGGGACGTCTCGACTTGTATAATTATTCAAAGAGGTTAGTCACACAATATAGTTCTATAAAAGCCGACTGGAGCTCTCCTAGCTTGACCATGATAGACCGATACCCTTTCCAGGAAACTACAAACCAAGAACCAAGAACCAAGCATCCCAAACCTTGGACATTGACACTACTTCTCGTTTATTAAACTGAACGTCGTATTTCTCTCTTCCATCAAACAAGATGTCATCAAATACCGTTTACAAAATGGCATCAATGATTCAACTCTTGTTGGCCCTCTGCGCCATTTTTGCGGCCTTTTCCCAAGCCGTTCCCGTCGACGTCGAAGACCGTGAGGTGTCGCCCCCAAAAGATATAACGATCGATGACATCGTATATGGGGGAACTGGATGTCCTCAAGGGTCTGCTAGCGTTCAAATAGCCACCGACGGAAAGTCTTTCACTGCGAGGTTCAAATCCTTTTCCGCTGAGCTTGGTACAGGCAGTCTTTCCGACAGCCGCAAGTTCTGCCAGCTCAACCTAGCCCTCAAAGCCCCGGTCGGCTGGCAATATGCCGTTCTCGCCACGAACTTCACGGGCGCCGCTCTCCTCGGCACGGGAACCAAAGCAAGCCACACTTCAACAATCTATTTTTCCGGCAGCACAGACCAAACCGCTTTCACTCTTCCGCTCTATGGCGCTGCAAAGTACATTTACAACATCCAAGCCGCGAGTGTGGTTGGGGATACCGCGTGGTCACCATGCGGCTCTGACACCGCTTTGAACATCAAATCTGAGCTCGCTATAACGGGAACCGGTAGTGGGGAGATCATTGAGTTCGGAGAGTCTGGAAAGTTAACCCGTATTTTCGAATTGGGGTGGAGAAAGTGTTAGGTTGATGGCCCACTTTCCTCGGCCGCACTGTGTGGACTTTATCGATATTTATAGGATTTCCTTAAAAGTTGTTTCTTTTGCTATCATGTACGAAAATTGGATTATTGTTTTCGGTTTATCCTCCTGTCGGAATCGTCGATGTAACCTCACCCCCCGTTTGTATATTTTCTCTTTTGATATTAGTGCTATTTTAAGAAATCTCTTTACTACTCTTTGAATGAAACTGCGAGTCATAGGCCGTGAAATGCCAACTAACAAAACTACCGGTCCGAAACACCGGGCTCGAGATGCGGTGGCGATACAGTCCTCTAGATTCACTTAGCTAATTTTGAGGATTCAATCGTTTTCCAAGATTGACTGTCATTTATGTTACATAAGTCTTTGCTTTGATACTAGTTGTAAATAAAACAAAACAAACCATTACGGCGTCTAAAGCGTTCCATGTGTACAGCCTTTGCTAGTAGACCATTTACTCACTTGCACCATTGCACTTGTTTTTCCGGGGCTGGGCTACCCAAACCCTTGGAACAAGGATATGCGTGCAAGCCGTCCTAGGCGAGCTCGCCAAGGGTAAATTTAAATCGCCATTGTATTTTATACGCGAGCGGTTTCCATTTCTCCGTGCTTTTTCTTTTCGGCCCACATCTTCCCGACAGGTTAGAAGTAGGCTGATTACCCTTCGGGTATTATAAAGTTGACATCCCCACTTTTTAGAGCCTTGTCCTTGTTGCACAAACGTGTAGGCTCATGGTTTTATAATTTTTACATTTAGAACAGGGTTCCAGGGTTCCGGACCAAACCCCAGATACCCCAACAATCGAGAGCAATTATATATTTGGAGCGCTATATCTCTTTCATTCGCATTTCTCCGGGACGGCTTAAAAATCTGAAGGGCCGCAGATGGTCCTAATAAATTGTTCCCCATCATCATGATATCATTGGGTGCACCCTAAGCTAGATACCCATTGAGCAATTTGTGGCGTTTTATCAATATAACATGTCAATGGCGGAAGGAGCAATATGGATAAGAGGTTGATATCGATGCTACGAAAATACCCCGCCTCATACGAATGAGCGGTTACAGTATTAAGTTACTTCGTTCATAGGTCCGACGGACCGAAATATCGTAGAGCATCGAGAGATCGATATTGAACGTTTACGCGACATCGACATCGCGAAAGCCGATCCTCGAGCATGCGAGTGGGGTGCACATGTGCATATCGGGTGCTTACTTTGAGAGAATCAACCCGAAACCCCTCTATTTTGAGGGAACTGCGGGGTCTACGACGGGCGTGTGGGCGTGGCCATGGCCTGGGCACGATGTGACGCTGGGAGAATCAACGATCTCAATGTCCTCACCGATGCGATAAACCACCAGCGGCAGGGACTCTCTCCGATAATCTTCCAGTGCGTGCTCCGCCTCAGCAGATTGCTCGAGATATCCATCACCTCTAGTATCTATCATAATCTGAGAAATCGCGAATGCAGAAGTATTTAAAGGCCTAGTTTCCATCATGTTTGGACGTCACAATGATCATCGCTCACCATCATAAAGGGTTCTCGGCCTCTTGATATTACACACCGCGTATTTTCTAAGATCTTTGTTCATCTTGGTTAAGAGAAAACTATTCTAGCCTCATCCTCCAAAAATGAGAATCTCATCCCTCTTCGTTCTGCTCTGGGTCTCCAGCGCCCTCGCAGCTCCACAGTGGCCGTGGTTGACCACCACAACCAAGAAGACCACCACCACTAGTACCACCACTACTAAGTCTACTACTACCACTACCAAGTCCACCACTACCACTACCACCACTACCACTACCACTACCACCACTAGCAAGGCTGTGACAACTACCCCGGCCACCACAACCAAGAGTACTACAACTACGACTTCGGCGAAGCCTTCCTATACTATTCCTCCAGGTGTTGATCTATCACAAATCTACGTCAATGCTATCACCTACGGCGGGACTGGGTGCCCCCAGGGGTCAGTTGGTAAGGAGTCCTCGCCATTGTCGGTTTCGGCTAGGCTGTTTTCAAGTGCTCTCGACCTGAAATGAGACATTTAACGACTGATTGTTTTTTCCGCTTTCCAGGCATATACATCTCCTCCGATAGGAAAACCTTCACTTTGATCTTCGATAAATATGTTGCTGCCATCGGTACTGGTGTTTCAATTACTGAAAGCCGGAAGAACTGCCAACTCAACATTGACATCCACTACCCGCAAGGATTCCAGTATTCTATTTTCAGCGTTGACTACAGAGGATATGGTTCGTGGAAACCTTTTAAACAAGCCAATAATGTCTATGAAAGACTTTCTAACATTTTCTTCAACGTACAGCTTACCTCGAAGCTGGAGTTAGCGCTACTCAAAGCGCTACTTATTACTTTTCCGGGTACTCCGAGCAGGTAATATATCTTTTTCTCCATAACCATGCTTGACATAAAGAGTTTGTGTTGACGCTCGAAAATGCAACAGGTCAGCAAAGCCTCCAATCTTGTCGGCCCCAAGGATGAGGACTACTTGATCCACGACGAAATCGAGAGTACCTCTGTCGTCTGGTCCCCATGTGGTGAGGCTGGTGCTCTCAACATCAATTCTCAGATCAACCTCAAGTCCTCTATTAGTGGAGCCAGCGGCCTTATGACTACTGATTCCGAGGACGGCAAGTTTACATACGTCCTCGGTTTGCAATGGGCTAAGTGCCCATAAACGGGTCAATGCACGCAGGTAACCTGACCATGAATTCTTTGGCTATGGGAACCCGCTGGTGCTATTGTATATTGTAAGATGGAATTTCAGGCGGATGAGGTGATGGGCGAATTTCACTTTTCTTCTCATTCTTGTCGTGTATATACAGACATTTTTGTGTTATTTGGAGGCTTCGTTGGAGCCCAAGTTCAAATGGAAGCTATATCTCTGCGAGATCCATGAGCTCATTTCCATAAATTCTGAATAAATTAACCTAAGGGGTCTAAACTGCCTCGTCTCTAGATCCTGACAGCCAATCGATCCTCGCGCAACACTAATCATATTTGTTGTTGAATTAACAGTTAGTATTCTAGTACCCTAGCTACACCCAATTTACAACTTGGGATTGATATGCAAGCCTTCGGCCCGCTCTACATGGGGGTTTTGACATGGAAAGTTAAGTTGGGCCAGGATGCGGTCTACGCCCACCGTTATAGAATTCTATGTATAGCTTGTACGCGTTGTTATATACCAACCCGTGAGGACGGGGCGGTATCTCCAGACAGTCTTGAAAATAGAAAGCCTCTGCTCGGATATCTAACCGCTGGTGCGCGCATGCAGTGTCTCACTTTCCACTAAAGTGGCCTGAAAGAATCTTCATCGGCGCGGCGATTAAAGTCGCCAATTGATGGGTTCGAATCTGGGAAGCATTCGCGAACCCCCGCTGTCGTTAGCCGAACAATAAGGTACCTATGATAAGGTATTATACTTTAGTAGATTCTAGGTACTTCCATCCTCCGACTGAGTGGGTTTGCACCGAATTCTAAGTTTACAATATCACATATGCGAATGGATAGGCATGTGTAGCTGTACATCGCGTGGTGAATATTTATTATATAGAGTCGGAGTACAAATATTAAATGGCTATATAAGCGGTTCGAAGCGAGTCGACATTAGTGAGACACAAGCAACATGAGTAGACTATCCGTATTGAGACATAACCCATTTCAATTTCACGACCCCAGACTACAATTTCACTAGCTTGTGTCAGGTCAGCTCTCGAAAGCCTCCGCATGGAGTACCCGTCAGGCCATCAAACCAGCTGGAATCTCCCCAGCTAGCTGTCTAAATGTTTGATAGTAGTTAAACTAGTTGGAGTGAGATACTCCTTTTCGAATTTGTCCTATCGACCACCACGGATACCTAGTACTTTTACTAGTCTAAGGCTACTTCGACATCGAACTAGAAACCTCGAACTGTACTGGCACCTGTCACAAATCATCTTAGTCGGGACCATTAACCCCTGCGGCCTTGGTGGGCCGTAAAAACTCCCCACAATTTACGGCACATTGGGCGAATTGCGCGTCGAAGGGCGGCATTTGAGAGAAAATGTGGCCGGGAAAGGCTAACTGCACGCCATATGGTGACATCAGCGGCCTGCAAGTCGACATGGGTTCGTACCGTTTTTGATGACAACCTGCTAGCCGAAGAATGCAGGAGAAACCGAATTTTCAGCTATCGGAATCGGGGTGGGTATGCAGGAGATTGATTTCCCTATTACAGAATGCCGCTGCACGCCGTATATTATGCCGTGTGCCATGGTATTTAGATCAATTGAAAAATGAATTGAGGCCGCCCAATTGCTCAAGCTCAGCCGCACGCTATCAATGTTGCATGCCGATGTGCTTTGCGTTGTTGGATTCTAATGGGACAAATTCCAACCAAGCAGGTCTTGTCGAAACTGCCTGTTGGGTTGCCGAGTACACGAACGGAAATCATACATCTCGGCCAATGCAAAGTGGAATATCGAAGGCTAAAGGCGAGGCAATGTGTCGAGACTAGACCAGTTATAGGAATGGCGGGGTACATCGCCTACAAAGCCAATTCGGCCGGCCGTTTGCATTCACGTCATGCAACGCAATGGGGTGGGGCTCAATACCTGTAGACTTTCTGGCGAGCATCCCAGTTCCCGAATATCTGCGGTGATATCCTAAAGGGCGCCCGATATGATCCGCACCATCGATTTCAATCCCCACTAAAGCCGTGCTAGCGAGGCTATGGCAATCTTGATATCAGTGTTGGAAGAGGGAGATACTTAGTTGGGAGGATGGTCAGCACAATCCATATAATTGACACCGAGACTTCAAATGGTGTTTGAACTATGTATTTAAGCCCCAAAACCTCTACTTTCTATTCGACGAGTTTCTTCTGATGAATGTCCAGGCGAGCTTTTGATATATTCAAATATTCAAAAATGGCGGTCGACAAAAACAAGAGTAAGATAGAACCCAGTGTCTTGTTACGAGACTGGATAGAACCCAATTTCGAGCCAACTCCGGCCAGAATCCATTTTTATGCTAATCATAACATTTTACAGATAAAAAAGGTACCAATGATCTGAAGGCTGGAGCTTCAACTTCGGTCGCAAATCTTGGGCCCACAGAGAGTATCCCAGACGTCTCCGCCGATACATATGACGATCCTGTAGTTAAAAATGACGGTCGAGGAAGCATTTCTTCACAAAGTACCTCCATTCAGAAAGAAGACATAGTCCACGAAATAAAGGAATCAGGGTATCGAAACGGCGCCGTGATAACCCCTCAACCTGATTATCAGAATGGTGTTCTCCCACTCTCTCAAAACGGGACTCAAAATGGGGCAGGTTTACTCCCGACTGACTTTAAATCTGGGTTCGCTGTCGATTCGGGTTCTTTGTTTTCAGGTGTCCCAATAGACACTGTAACCTCATTCTTTAAATCGTCTGACCCGGCCCGTAACGATAAAGTCCACGTGAACCCTACGCGGTCGTCCCTGCCTACTAAACTTCCAAACGGTACCGGTACCGCGAGTTGGGAAACTAAAAGCATCGTCACGGACTACTACTCCGATGTAAAAACGACGATAAGCTTTTCAGATTCATATTCGACAAAGTACCAATCACGATCTACAACCTCTAATATCGTGACCTCTAGCCAGTCTAAGGGATTTGATCATACCGAGAAAATACGGGCTATTCTCAAACGATGCCGCCACGAACTTGGTCCTGAAGCCGATAAAGTCCTCAGAGGATGTCCAAATTTGGAGAGCTTTAAGAGATTCGTAAACGCGCAAAGAATCCGAGACATGCCAGATGAAGGCAGCGTGTCTGATAACAGCATGAGATGGGTTGGGCAGTTCGGGGAGCGCATTGAACTCTTTGCCCAACAGCTTACACAGTTCTTTCCTGGGAGCACCCATAAGCAGACCTCTGAGAGTCTTCTAGGCTGCTGTAAATCTTTGTTGCTTGTAAGTCAATCCTTCTGTTATGCAATAGAAGATATTTTCCGTTTGATGGTCATATGCTGAGAACAGCTGTCGATGCATAGATCGGGTCCAGAAATACGGATGCGTTACAAAGGTTCTTCGACGAACTGTACAAAATTGCAACGGCGTTAGAGTCATTCGAATCGCACCGAGACGTATATCTCTCGTCTCCCGAACTCCAACGAGTTCTGTTGACCATCTTTTGGAACATTGTGGAACTAGTGATACGAATCACGCTTCTTTATCACAACTCCCGCAGTAAGAACCCTTTGAGGATGTCCCGAGATTCCAAATCACGAGTTACAACTAAACTTTGTCCCTAGTCACCCGAAATCTTATCACAGAGTCTGAAGAGGTGATCAGCGCCATCATGCGGAGTTTTATGGCCAATAAAGAGATCCTGGAGCACGAAATTTGGATTACTAGGCTTCGGGACTCCCCAATTGTGCAAGGTAGAGAAAAGGTTCGAAATTTCCTGTGTTAATAATATTGGCCGCTGACATAATCCATGCAGGGACCGGCCCCGTTGCGGTGCAAGACCTGAAATCCTGGTTGCGACAGGGCGCTGTCGAGACACCTAAGCCAACTATCTCAGAGGGGACGTGCACTTGGTTTGATAGAACCCTGTCGGACCTCAAGGATGGCGAAGATCAGTTGCTTTGCGTGACAGGTAAAACGGGTTGCGGTAAAAGCATGCTCGCTAACTGGGTCGTGGATCGACTTCGGTTGCATAAACAAGATATCCTCATGAGCTTTTCCTTCGGTATGAATTCATGAACTACTAACCCCCCCACCTTTGTACTCACCGCTGATGATCCCATAGACGCTACCATCAATAAAGGGACTTCGCCCGTCTTCTTCCTTAAGTCTCTTCTTTTGCAGCTCATCAACAAAAGCTTGGGGGACGTCGCCCTCTTTAAAAAGCTAGCGGACATTCACATCACAACCATCTCGCATGAAGAGTCTGCTGCAGCGGAATTAGAGTTAGAGCGAGCCTTGTGGGACGTTTTCGCGGTCGCCGCAAAAAATACAAGGCAGTTGAATTTGGTCATCGACGGGCTTGATCACGTTGCGGGGGGCAGGGACAAAGCCCAAGATATCGTAAACAGGATCCGGGAGATCATTGACCTCAATGGAGCAAACTCCCTGAACTGTGTTTTCTTGTCGGCACCATTCAATCCTCCTCTGACGGGACGGTTTACCGAAGTTAAGATCAACGAAGAGAACACCCAGTACGATATCAAGATTCACGTTACAAGGGTGCTTGAAGAGTTCTTCGGAGCTTCTGATGTTAGCCAAAAGGATCGCCAAACCGTCATTGAACTTCTTGCGAAGCAATCAGATGGCTCATTCCCGGTTGCGAATCTGCTTATCCAAAATGTCAAAAGGAGCAAGAACATCGCCGAAATCTTGAAGACACTCGGGAGCATCAGCTCTACTGGCGCGGCTGGCCTCTTAGATGCTCTATTAGCGAATATCGATTTCTCGAATGCTGACACTATGAGAATCCTGTCTTGGATGTTGGTATCGGAAGAACCTTTATCTATCCAAAATATGAAGGAGTTGCTCGAGGTCACCCATCCCGATAGTTCTCCAACTCGAGCGCCGAGGTTGAAGTGGGATGTTGAAAAGGATATTATCCAGCTTTGCGGTTCTCTCGTCGTTGTCGATAGAAATTTGCTGCAATTTTCGCATCACTCGCTCAAAGAACACTTTTGGAAAAAGACGGAAACAGACAAATCCCTTCCAAATCGCGCTAAATGCAACACCGAAGTGGTACTCAGCATGCTTGCTTATATCAAAACTGCCAATATGCCGGGCGTGCTGGAGAATGGGTTTAAGCCCCCGACGAGGGATATCGTCACCAGCACCCTCGAGGAGCACAGTCTTCTAAGTTATGCTATCCGCAAATGGCTTTTCCATTTCCGCCAATCTACAATCTCCAAATCCGGAAAGTCGGGGCAAATCCGACAGTTGATGCCGGTTTTCCCAGCCGAACCCAACTTCCCCCAGCTTGAATATGCTTTATGGGTCTACGACAAAGTCCCAGAAAATGATTTCCTGCTAGCGTCTACGATACGGCAAATGGTTCTTACAAATGTTCCTGCGACAATACATTCTTTTTTGAACCTTACTAGAGTCCGATACTCTAATGGGAAGGTCATCAATGCTCTTCAAGACTGTTACAAAGCCTTCAAGCTCTCCCTCACACTTTTTGGTGTCACAAGCAAAGAAGGGTGGGACATCGCGTCAGAATTCTATTCCATTAGTAAAAAACACGGAGAAACAGAGTTCGACAGCGAGGTGTATGAGTGGATGATCAATTATACCAAGAGCCAAACATCAAAACGCCTGAATGATGAAATCGTAGAAATCGTTAGGCGGTATGGTCAGAGCCTCTCGCGTAAGGATAGAGACCAGGATGCGATGAAGCATTATCGGTGGCTATGGGACGAATGCTGCAAGAACTACGGCGAGACGGATTCAAGAAGCTCTTCAGTACTAGACCTTATGGGCCCCATCATTCAGAAAGATCCATCATCAACAGAGTATCTCGACCTTTGTATCAGGCAGTTAACGATAACCGAAGCAAAATTAAATGCATGGGACAGGGAGCGCACGAAGGCTGTCATCAAACTATCCAACGCTTATGAAACCTGCGGCAAATCCCTCGAAGTCCGCGAAGTTTTCGACAGAGCTATCAAGTCACAGACACTGGCGCTAGCCGAGCACACTGGCGAAGAGGTTCTCGCAATCCACGATGGCCGCATCCACCTCATCATCGAATATGCCAAATACTACTCTCGAAATGGTAGTAGAGATAGCGGTGTGCTGCTCCTCAGAGAGTTCTGGCAGATGTACCGGCCCGATGTCAAGCCTCTTCGATCTCACTCCACTGGCCTTATTATCCAGCTTATAGCTCTTGCAGAGTTACTGGACGCTTCAGATTTGTTGGAAGAGGCTGAAGAGCTATACTCATCCCTTTGGTCCTACTTTAAACAAAATCCAGAGCTGAGTACTAGTCAATTCGCGTACACCGTCGGTTGCGGGCTTGCCAAACTTCGGAAGAATGGGCACGGTGATCCAAAGGAAGAGGAGGGAGTTCTGCGAGGGCTCGTTGATATACTTAACCCAAGTGGAATCGATAACTTTACCGAAGTAGGACTTGATGCCTTCCTTCAACTTACCCGCTTCTATCAAGGCCGCGACGACTGGCGCCAGTCAGATGACTCCTGCAAGAGGGGCCTGGAGAGATATTGGCCTGCTATTTTGCAGGGCAATAACGCCGACACCCTGACGCTACCTCAATGGTATGAAGATAGAGGTATCGACCTAGCATATCTTGGTGCTAGAGGACATGCAAAGCAGGATCCGGCCAGAGCTTGCCAGCAATACTATTACGTTTGGAGAGCCTGTCAAAATACGCTGATGCCGAACACTCAACCCCGCGTTATCCAAGCGTTCAGGGATTATACGAATTTCTGCCAGGAAAGCAATCGCTACGAGGAGGCTCGGTCGGCAACAAAGTCGTATTTCGAGACTTTGTGCAAAAACCCCGGAATCTCTCACGAGAGCACTATAGATATTGGGCTATCCCTAGCTGGAATGTACCAGAAAGAGCGACGGATAGGTGACGCGATCCAAATTTACCAACAGATATCGTATGCTCTCTTGCAAACGATCTTGACCAAGCGAACCTTCGACATCCTCGCCACTTTATTTTCCGTCTATGAAAATGCACCCGGTCAGGAAGCAGAGGCCCGTGAGTTCTGCAGTGCATTCTGGGAAAAGTTGTCTTCAACCAAGCACTGGGACTTCCAACCTAATGCGGACCTTGTCTTTAAGATCTACGCCAAGCATAGATTTGACTTGGAAAGGTCCAACGCACCAGCAGCCGAGGTCGTCGCCGTCGTGCAGAGCCTTATGCATATCTACATTCACACGATTGGCGAATCGAGTTCTCACTTTTTCAAAGCCCGACTCGCTTACTCTGTCTTGCTTGAAGCGGATAAATCAAAGACAAAGCTAGCAATCAGCGAGTACGAGAAACTTTTAGAGGTAGCATTGCGGACAACTGGACATGAAGACAACACCAGCATTATCCTCCAAATCCAACAAAGCTTGGCAAGACTCTACCTTCTCGACCAAACAACAGCTGGTAAGGCCGAGGATCTGTACAAGAATCTGTTTGAAGAGTTTAGAGGAACATATGGTCCGACCCATAGGCCAACCTTGGGAGCCCTCGAGCAGTTGGTACAGTTTTACTCCAACAAGAAAGACACTCAGACGGCACTTGGCTTGCTTCAGAATACCATCATGGACACCCTCTCTATGGAAACACGGGAGAAGTATCTTTTCGACAGCGCCCTATCAATTGCGAAGCTCTTCTTCGTAGCCGGGAGCCAGGATCTTGGTGCCCGTTTAATAGTGGACCTGCGAAAGTACTGTCGCCTGGGACAAGAAGAGCGACGTTCATTTGATAGTCACGATGCCCGATTCAAGAAACTTGTTTTCAGGAATTCGCAAAGCCTGATGACTGAACGCAAGTACCAAGTTTTCTTCACCACTTTCGAATTAGTTATGAGGAAGGGTGGTAGGATTGAGAGTGAAGATGAGCTATACGGTTCTGTCATCGGCCTCGTTCTCCAAGAATCCGAGCATTACATGGCTTGGCTTGGCGCCACGAAATTCGGAGATGGCCTCGACGTTACCCTTGCTGCCGGGGCTAGGCTGAGGGCTTTTCTATACGCCCAGAATCGCCATGCTGAATTCAAGTTTGTCGAAAATGACCTTCGCACGATCTTTTTGCGCGAGTTCAAGACCTTTGGCCCCGACAACAACGGGAAGACCAGCATCCAGCTCCAATTTTCAGATGACATGCTTGAGGAATTCTTCCAAGAATGCCTCGCACTTTTCGCAGATTTACATCCTTCGCAGTCGTTATCATTAGTAGATGTTGGGTTGAAACGTGTGGAGGCTACGGTTGCTGTCGGAGATGTCGAAGCTGCTTTTATTATCGCGGTTTGGACCCACAAGATTATGACCGAAGAGCATAAGCACGCGAATATCTTCCGATTGCTATTCCACATGACTTCCGAGAAGGTCAAGGCCGACCCGAATCCAGCCTTAAAGGCAGATATTGGAAAATTTACGCAGCTGATCTTGCAGGAAATATTGTCGGGTGATATGGGGGTTTCGTGGGTATCGGTCGACTTGGGAGACCTAGATAAACTTGTCGTTCTATTGGGCGCTGAAAGGCGTTGGGACTTCATGATCACCATTTTGGAACAGCTTTGGGATTCCAGGAACACGCACGATGATATCTGGAGCCCTCGTCTCGTCACAACCATCGGTTGCCGCCTTGTTGACGTTTACATGCAACAAGGGAAGAAGGAGTCCGCGTTGAGAGTCTTGGAAAGAATATATTACAACTACTCTCGCGTATTCGGGATCCTTCAACCAGAGACACAACAATTTGGCAGGCTGCTCTGCCAGATCTACAACAGCGCTGGATACTATAACAAGACCATTTCTGTGACAGAGAGACTCTTCTTCTCCCTACGAGAGGAGGGTAGCAACGGCACCGGCTCTAAGGAGCAAATCTCCGACCTCATCTTCCATCACCTAGATCTTCTCAAATTCGCCAATCAGTCTAGGAAGGGCCAGCTGAATACCGAGCATCTAGCGCCCATGGTAAAAGAGCTACAAACTCTATTCTATGTTAAGAACTCAAAGTGGAATGAGGTTCTGGACTTCAATGCATGGGCACACAAACCGGTGAATCAGGACGATAAGAATTTTATTTGGCAATCGCCGACGTCGTGGGGTATTTTGGAAGATGATGGCCCGGATGATCAGGCGACACCTAGCCAGATCGAGCTTGCGAGACGCCAGTCTTTGGGGCCATCAAAGGCCGAACAGTACAGAACGTTTTCGAGGTCTTCGTTTGCTTCCCTATTCCAGGCTTAGCTACCACTCCTGAATTTTTCTAAATTGCGGTTTTGCTATAGCGCTAGTTACATTTATTATTTTCATAAGCATGTATCATCGTATCTTTAGCTGCTCTCGTAATAGTATTGATTGCTTCCACGTCAGGTGCCATAATAAAAGGTATTGAGGTATATATATATATAGCGGAATCGTGAATTGATACTTCGGTATGAGCTAAGACAATTTATCTATGGGATACTATTTTGGTCTCCCAGGTTTTGTTTAACCAGTCTCCCTGCATGATAACAAAAACAGAATCAATAACAAATCTGCTAACTCGAACAGTAAATATTCAAATACTATGCGTTGAGGTCTGGATAATAGTAAAAATTCGGAATAAATTTTTTGAGTATTTATGCATATATGGATAGGTTTGGAAATCAGGTTAAGAATCTTCGTTTTGTATGGAGTCTTATGTCGTGTTTTTTTCTTCCCCTTCCCGTGATAATGTTGGTGGAAGAACGGTGGTCACTGACACGCGTGATGTTGTGACGGGAACTGAATCTAACAAATGCTAGGGACCAAAATAGTACGCCCCTTTACGTATTTGTCGGTCGCTGTCGCGCCTTTATGATCCCAGGACTAAATACATGTAACTCGCTATCATATCTTCCTCCTTGCCACATCCACATTTACTGTGCATGTGGGAGTGGTTGGATGCGGGAATAAATATTTCTCCGACAGCACGCTATGGTCCTTGAGACGCGACGCTGGCGTGAACTGCATCGATCCTCCGCGATTTTTTGAAGGTAGGTGTCGAGAAGTGATGGTCGAACCTGGGGTTGTGCGTGGTCCTGTATGAATACCTGGGTACTCAGTAGGCAGGATCCAGATCAAATGCCTTGACGTCATGACTCTTAGGCTGATCGATTCTAATGCGGGAGTGGCTGCCCATAGGCCCACCAGCGTCCCCGGGACTGGACCGTAGACTATGGCCTGAACTTAAGAGCTTAGTCTGGGGTGATCATCTCGATACCGTGCTAGTACTCGTAACTTGATCAGACCGACCTGAGCTCTTTTGCTGGTAGTCACGCCGCACTGTTCGCTGTGTGCTGCGCAGGGTAGCCCATCCAAACCTTGTGCGACCTGAAACCCACGCCATTTCCGATTTGGGAAGCCTTCTCGATTGGGTCGATCCAAAAAGTGTTGGCCACCATTGAAACCACGACCGACGGATCCATAACAAATTACAGAGAGAGAGCTGTTGACAGCCTTGGATCCTGCCGGAATGCATACCAAAGGACATCACCAATATGAGGCTTGGAGAGGAAAACAGTGTGTAATTTTCCGGGGCTGCCAGCTTTTCGATCGGAGAGTCCAGTTCAGGCACGATTTGAGGAACTTGGCTTGACTTGTATGTCTTCCCTTGACAGCCTCGCCGGCAACCAGCGAGTTAGGCGCTGCCGTGCCACATAACGATGCTCCTGTTTACGTCCATTCAGGCACCAGATCCTCGGAACACTGCAGGACGAGCTACTAACAGCCAATAGGACCCTGAACCCGCCGTCCAAACCCGTGATGCTGTATGCGGGCACAGCTGTTCTGCTTGACCAATGTTGCCAGCCCTCTTTTCCCTCTTCTTTAATTCGTCTGGAGCGCTCGTTGTGTTAGTGGTTGTGTACGCAAATGTGGGGGCTAACAACAGCTACCAACAACATCTCTCTGACATCCATCGCACTCCACATTTCAACAATCAACAATCACCAACCATCACCAACAATCACCACCATCACCACCATCATCATCCAAACCTTCATCAAATCCTATTACAATCAAAATTCACATCCAAACCTTTTATTATCACGACAATCCCCATCGAAAGCTTCCCGCGTTTCGGTTTCCCATCGTAAAACATAGTATCTTATAGCCACCGACTATCACCAACATGGCAGAGGTCCAAGGCCAAGACCAGCCGCTTGCCCTCGAAGCTGCCTTCAATCATATCGTCCTCCCTGCAAAGCTCCCGGGCAAAGAGGATCACGACGTAAATGCCATAGCTGCTGATCTCCTCAACATCGTGACAACAGCAACAAACGAATTTCGAGACTTGGTCTACGATCGATACTACCAAGAATTTTCTCGAGTCCACCAATCCCTATTTGGCTACCGGCAAGCTTGCATCGATGGTGTGCTGAACAAGCAGGCTCTTCTTCAACAGTTTCGCCGCTTGGAGCCCAGAGAGCAGTTGCTCCTGCAGGTGACCAAACAAAACGCTGCTGTAGTTGTTCGACGTGAAAATAGGCAGGTTCCCCAGGTTCTCGAGTATTTGAAGTCCTGGGCCATTTTTTGATAACTCTGTTGTAGGTCCTCCGGTGACTCCATCATCTTCGAAGCGTTCGAAACCTCCCCCACATCCCAGAAAGCCCTCGAAGCTGAATCGGCTTTACAATGGGACTTCCCTGCTATCGCCGTATCTGTCCCTTACTCAACCTTCAATGCCGACGGGTTTCAAGAGGAGCTTGTATCCTTCCTGGAGCAAGCTAGCAAGGAGTCCATCAAAAGATTCGCGGCCGTAACCCACAAGGCTTCCTCTGGGGCATGGGAAAGCCGTGATACGGTTGACCCTAGTCTCATTACTGGCTTGATGATGACCCTATTGGAAGCGACTGGTACCAGCATCACTCCAAGGATTCTCCAAAAACGGGTTCGCGACGATGTTTGCTGGAACGACGGCGTCAATCCCTGGAGGAGGAATCCCATTTGGCTGATCCTGCGCGTTGGCCTCCAAAAGCACCTGCAACTTCTCTCTGGATCTGAGATTGGGACGATCCAATACAAATTTATGAAATGTTTCCTTTTGCAATCCTTTCTCCGTCGAGTTCTCCACCAAACGGACCCGGAAAGAAGCACGGTTCTCAAAGCTAAGCTCTGCCGCCGAATGGCGAAATTGGAATCCGCAAAAATTAAAGCCCCGAAAACCCTCAAGGTTGTGTACGATTATTTCTTCGAAAAAATTAATCAGAAAGTTGTTGCAGCCTGCGACTTGACCGATGCCCGTATTGGGGACGTCTGGGAGAAATACTGCAACCGGATGGAGCGTCGCGTCAACCCTCTCCCGAGGAGGGCCGACCCTGAAGATACTAGGCTTAGCCTTCGGAATAGCGACAAGTACTTGAGCGATATCCTAGATGACCCTAGAATTGTCATCCCGGGTGCGCAGTCAGGTCGAAGATCGAACCGACGAACCGAAGTCCCTAAGGATGGGAGAAAAGATTTCGCAGCGTTTGCAGACAAGTACTACAAATACTTCGCCCTCGAAGACAACCTGAGGTATGTCAACGCTGCTTTCACGAATTCGACAGATACTGCAGCGGAGAAATGCATCAGGCTTTCGAGGCAGCTCGAAAAGTACTTGGACGGTGTCACTGGTTTGTACCAGGGGATGCCCGAGGCCTTCTCCGGGTTAATACTCAATGTACTTGAGCTTTGGATCGCTATTGATGGATATGCGGTTGAGAATTTCCCACTACTAGCCGAATTCCATCCTGTTATCACTCCTGAAATCCTGAACTCCCTCCATATCGAAGCAGCCCGTGATTTTAGCCGTCTTCAAAAGATCGGAGAGTATCTCCGGCACAGAGTTCAAGGCTCCGCCAGCCGAGTCTCCATATTTGTCGACCCAATTAAAGGGTGTTTTGCCGACCGATACGTTGAATCACCTACTGCTGGTGCGGTTTTCAAAGAGTTACAAGGTCATATAGAATCCACAGCAGAAGCTGCTCGTTTGAGAAAGGAGGCGGAATGGAAAGAGAAAAGCAAGGAATATGAGCTTTTGACCCAACAGATACTCCTCACCGCTTGCCAGTATTATCTCACAAATGATATGCCACCAATACAGTATCACGATGATAGAAACTGCAAGAAATGCTATCTCGAGAGGAAAGCTAGGAGGATCAAAATTACGGCTCACGAACACCCCCTCCCCTCCGATGGACCTCACCTACGTGCAACGCTTTTTGAGCTTGCCTGTCCACCCGCTTTTAGCGCATACCGGGATATCTCTTGGCGCATCATCGCTGCTCTAGCTCTACCCGGGCATCGTCCACAAAGCGAACCTCGTTTACTCATCTACCAATATTCCCAATTGGCTCCATTTTCAAACAAATTGGTTCCCATTGTTACCTTAGCTTCTAGCAAGAAATCATTCTTGCAAACGCATCTTGCCGAAGTCTCACTGCCTACCACGCTTGAAAAAGTCTGTCTCCCCAACGGCCTAGCATTGACATACTTTGACGCCGGCCGCAAGCTCTGGCCTGGGCGCCTCAATTTATCAACGACTTTCTACCATCACTTCCCTCTCCCAATTCCCGAAAACTCGCCCTTTTCCGTGTTTGCTAAGGAGTTAGACACCGTACATCCCCCATCATCATACGACGTTATAGCAAGCCAAACTCGTTGTCCATCGGGAATGAATGTCCACGAGTTTTTGTCTTATCAGGGTATCCTAGGCGGTTGGAACAGGAGATTCCCTTCCATATTGGTAGAACTTGCTTCTTCGAACCTCAATTTCAGCTCCGAGGCAACTACTTTGTTGATACGGTATCTCACTCATCAGGCAGGGCCACCCTTCCCAGCAGAGCCGCTCCGTATGGCCCACAAAATATTCCGTGACCCTCACTTCTCAAACCAGCTACTGGACCAAATTGAATATCGATTGAATCTCATATCGTCGAATTGGAGGGAGGTTCATTCAATGGACATGTTGATCATGTTGCTATCGAGGGGTATTGATATGTGGACTTTGCACTCCGAGTGTCCTGAGTCACTCAGAAGGGCGACGGAGATGTTACGTAGAGTCCGATCTACCATTTCTTCCTGGCTATATGCTCTAAAAACCGAAATATATGGAGCGGAGACTACAGACTCCTCTCGACGGTTTTCCGAATTTGCCTTGTGGGCGGCTCTACTTGGACGATCAACTTATTTCGTGTACGGTCAACACAAGAACCTGCCCCTAGACCCTAATCAACTCAAGTTCTTCATCGAGTGTTCAATTATGTTGCAGCATAGTCTTGTAACGAAACCATCATCCTTGCCTTTGAACTTGAGGAACGCGATGATCCTTGATTTGAAGATTGTGCATAGTATCAAGGAGCCGCTCCGGATCGCGATCACAAACTACCCCACAGGCCTTTCTTCTGCTCTTGGAATCGCATGGGCCCAGGATGAAGACGACGAAGCGGCAAACTGTTTCGAGCCTGAAATACTGCCACCACCTAACGAATGGTGGGTGCAGATGGAAATGGGTGCGACGAAGACCAAAAAGGCGCAGGTGGTTCTTTTCCACCTACTCGAAGGGCATCTGCTTCTTGATGGGAAACACCTCGGCCAACTCCCACCAGAGCATAGAAGCAATCCAATTCTCCATGCTCTCTTTGGGAACCGAAATCTCTTGACAGTACCGTCGAGGTTGTCGGGGATGACCTACATGATATCTGCCGAAACCAACAACCATAGAGTCCATCTTGGATTCCGCAAAGGGCAGATGATCGTACGAGCAGAGTGGAGAGACCTTTCAGAGTACAAGCCCAAAACGACAATTCTCCAATACGTCCCGGTAGAATTTTTCAGGAGCGAGGAAAATGGGGAGGATCTACCTGCATCCCTCTTAGACGAATGTTTCCACTGGTTGGATCTCCAAAGGAAGCTTCTATTTTGCCGAAAGTCGTGTTGGAAGCGGAGGGAGAGCGACTGGACTATAAACCTTGAATCCAAGGAGGCCCTCCGCCGGGAGGTAAAACTTGTTGATCGGTTTAGTCCTCTATTCAAGAAGGTGTCTGCGATATTCAACAGATTTGAACTAGATAGATATCTTACCGTTTTTCAACCTAAACGCCGCCCTCTTTCGGTGGAGATGAGAAGACTTGAACTAAAATGGGAGGTGAACGGTCTCGGGCTCCTTGAGAGCGAAGCCCTTCAGTCCTATATCGATAAAGACCAAGATGCTGGAACATGGTATGGATTACGAAGCAAGATCGTCCTCCGAGACAGTTCCAACCGTCGTGCGAGGAGTATCATTATTCCGCTCGGTCCTCCCCGTTGCCGAATAAATGACACTCACGTCGAAGTCGACATTCTAAATATTGGAACATACGGCCGCTATCAAATAAATACTATCCTTGGGCGCGTTGATTGTCCCCCAGAGCCCCGTTTACTTTACACAAAAGCGCTCGTGCATGCATATACCTCCTTCATACTCCCAGACCCGTTAACGAAGAGGACCGGGACCGAGGAGTCTCTTCATTGTTTGAGGTCCGGATACTGCCAGCCCTGGAACCCTATCAACCCAGCGCATTATCCACTTTTAGAAGCAATTGCGAACCTCACCCCTTTGCGAGAGTACTACCCCGTCGAGCTTAAAGTCATGCAAAAGGTTACTTGGAGCCCCAATATGCGCAGCTACGCTCAAAACGATCATTTCTTTTTTGTCATCAAGGAGATAATATCGAAGTCCGAGCAGCTCAGGCCATTCAGCAGGGAGAAAATAAGCCCATTTACCCTTGAACGCAACCACTACGACCTATACAAACGCAGCAAAGAACGGCGGGGATTGTATGAGCGTAATATCTCTAACTATCGCCCCAAACCCACCCAAGATCTTGCGTACCAACCCCGAGGACGGCCGTCAGACAGTTTCACAGCGCGGCAAAACGTCTATTCTACAATTCACCACCTCCACCACTGGGACCAATTACTCACTTTACCGTGTGATCTTGCAGGTATCTTGGAGAAATGGCAAAACATTGGTGGCTTCGGAAACATCCTCGATAAAATTCTCCTTAGCGATAAGCTTAGTGTTGACTTGCCGCTCTTCTGGGGATCTCTCGTCTCGCTTTGTCAATCGAGTACTCAAGCCGATAGATACAAGCTAATGTTTCTTTTCGCGGCACTTGTATACAATGAAGCTATCAACATGGATGCAGTTCGAACCTTGATAGCCTTCGCAACAAATCCTGCGTTGAAATCTTGTGTATTGCCAATGGGCGCATCCTTCGAAAATTTCCGCCGGAATCCGACTATTAAAGAAGAAAGCCTTCGACTGTTAATCAAGCCTTATTGCAAGACGTACAATAAATTAGAGATTCAAACCGCTACTGGTTTCTCTTTAAACCCAAAACTTCGAAGGAAGTTAGAAGCTGCTGAGGCGGAGTTCGTATCGTCAGTCTCAAATGAGTGCACGAAGTTGATCGATCATCTCCTACGTCAATGGCCTTGCCTCCAACCTACAATAACGCTTAACTTTAATACAGAGCTCATCGATATGTCTCAGGTTCTCCCCATTATCCAACCAGAGTGGTCTCGTCTATTTTTCAATCTCCAACTATCAAAGCACACACAAGAGGTTCAAGAAATCTTAAACCTGTTCAACAGAGAGTCGACATCTTCGGTGCTACAAAAGTCTCCCATATTTGCACCAAACGATAGTACAAAGACGAAGAAGTTCGAATCCCGTTCATCCCTCGCGGAGCTACTTCGACGTCCAGGTCCCGCCATGGCTGCAGCTAGCCTAAAAACTTTCTTGGAATCAAAACGAAGAATAATCTACCCAGCAAACAGCAGAGAAGTTGTGAAATCATTCCACCCGCCACTACATTTTAAAGAAATGGATGAGCTAAGGGATATTATTCACGATATTTCGCGGACGGATTCTGTCGTTCGGAAAAGTTACGCGGAGGATCTTCGCCAGAGTTTGAACTCATTCAACAAAGTTTCTCGCGCGACGATGACTAGTAATGTCAAGGTGTTCCCTTTTGATATTGGGTCCAAAATCGACGATTGTGTACAGCGAGTTTATAGCAATTTCTCAAATATTCGACAAGCGATAGAAGGGGGTGAAAGACCTAGCTATTGGTTGGGCATGGGTAACATGCTCCCATGTGTCACCATTGTCTCGCTACTCGAAGCGATCAGATCTCGAAATAATATTTCCTTTGGATCTGGCATGAAAGAGAGCCTAATACTCTTAGGGCTGTCTATTACAGAGGCTCAGCAGCTGACTCGTGTTGAAAGTTATCGATTGAAGAATGACAGTCAAAGAAGCGCGGAGGAAGAGCAGAACGTGGGTCACCAAAACTGGGAGCCCTCCGATTTTCCGGACTGGTTATTGCTGGAGATCGACGGCAATATTTTGATTCGTCCGGACCAGGTCGAGGTTGCACGTGCTACAATTCAACCAGCAAGCGGTAGCAACTCTGTTTTGCAAATGAATATGGGACAAGGTACGAAAGTTTTCACATTCTAGATCTCTCGCTTTTGACTAATAACTTAAAAGGGAAAACCTCGTGTATCATGCCAATGGCCGCATCCGTTCTCGCAGATAGTAAGAGACTATTACGTGTTGTCGTACCACGCGCTTTACTCCTCCAGACGGTACAGATGATACATGCTCGCCTAGGAGGATTGGTGGGACGGGAAGTTCGACACGTCCCTTTCTCTCGCCAGACGTCGACAGCTGGGGAGGCTATCAAAACGTTCCATGACATCCACTTAAAAATTCTTAAATCGTCCGGCCTCATGATTTGTTTACCTGAGCATACGCTTTCCTTCATGCTTAGCAGCCTGCAAAGACTCTCTGACGGGCGAATCGAGGAAGCAAGACCGATGGTTCGGCTTCAGGGTTGGCTTAACAAGGTCTCCCGGGACGTCCTTGATGAGTCCGACTTCACTCTTGCTGTCAGAACCCAACTGATATACCCCTCCGGTTCACAGAAGGCGTTTGATGGCCACCCACAGCGATGGAAAACGGCCCAGGCGCTCCTCCAGCTTGTGGAAAGCTATCTCGATCATATTCGTGGCAAGTATCCCAGAAGCATTGAAGTCGTTCGTCGCCCCACCGGCGGTTATCCTTTCATATACTTTCTACGTCGAGATGCCGAAGAAACTCTTATCAAGCAATTGGTAAACGATATTTGCACGGGCAAAACAACAATATTACCTCTAGCAGACCGAGAAGCCAAAGTTCAACAGGCAGTCAAAGAGTTCATCTCGGAAGCTAAAATTGCACCCAGTCTACCGAGTGAGATTCGCTTATTATTCAGTGACAAACTCGCCGTGCTAAAAACAATATACCTCCTCAGAGGACTGTTCGTTCACCGAATTCTACTACTTGCCCTAAAAAAACGATGGAATGTCCAGTACGGTCTTCATCCAGCACGGGACCCAGTCGCGGTGCCCTACCACGCCAAGGGTGTGCCATCAGAACAAGCAGAATGGGGGCATCCGGACGTTGCCATCTTGTTCACTTGCTTATCTTTCTATTACCATGGGTTGAACCCGGATCAGCTTAGCCAGAGCTTAAGATACGTCCTCCAATCAGATGATCCGGCGAGCGAATACGATAGATGGACGCACAGCTCTGAATCTCTGCCCGGGTCTCTCAAAGAATGGAATTCGATTAATGTTGACGATGAGGTTCAGTTGATTGAAATTTGGGACCATGTTCGATACAACGTCGTTGTTATCGATCATTTCCTCAACAACTTTGTTTTCCCCCGACATGCCAAACAGTTCCTCACAAAGCTCCAAGCTTCTGGTTGGGATATTCCACTATTATCAGGAGCTGAAAGTGGTGACAAGAGATACGGAAAGCCCCTCACAACTGGTTTCAGTGGTACAAACGACAACAGAACGATGCTCCCGTTGACCATTACCCAGGGGGACCTCCCAACCCTTTCACATACCAACGCAGAGGTTCTTACATATCTACTTCAAAAGCGCAACCGCGAGTATTGCTTAGCTGCTAGTCCCAAAGGCCGTCGGTGGTCAGAAACAGAACTTCTTCGGCAGCTCAAAAACAAAGAGATCCGTATCTTGATCGATGCTGGTGCTCAAATTCTGGAATTAGACAATCTCCAGCTCGTGACAGCATGGATGGCTATTGATACCACCGCGCCCGCAGCAATCTACTTCGATAAATTCAATAAACCCTTCGTTCTCTACCGTAACAGTACTAACGTTCCCCTACTTGCTACGCCGTATGCTGAGGATTCCGGGGACTGTCTCATTTATCTAGATGAATCCCACACGCGTGGGACGGATTTGAAGATGCCGGCCAATGCCCGGGGTGCATTAACCCTTGGCCTTGGACAAACAAAAGATCACACTGTTCAAGGTATACTATATTAAACTCAAACTTATAGGAAAATACTAACGGCATAAATTCTTAAACAGCCGCGATGAGGCTCCGCAAACTCGGCACAACACAGTCTGTGATGTTTTTCGCACCGCCAGAGGTTCACCAGAGTATCGTCGATACCCAGAAGAAATCGTTCTATTCACCTATGGACTCTCGGGATGTCGTCTCTTGGCTTCTGCAGCAGACCTGTGCCGGGATTGAACAACTTCAGCCTCTTTATTTCGCCCAAGGAATGGATTTCTGTCGCCGAATCCAAGCCTCTGCTGACAGTCCCGATTTCCTCGACGACCCGCCTCAACTGCGATCTTACCTAAACACCTTGCGACAGCCTGAACAGCAAACTCTCAGGCAGATGTACGAGCCAAAACAGGGGCAAAAATCTGGTATGATGATAGAAAACCCTTCGCATGAGATCAAAAGGTTCATGGATGAGCTCAAAATACGAAGAAGGGGCTTCCAAGACACGGGGGAGGCTGTTCATGGATCTGCCCTTCAAGAAGTAGAGCAGGAACGTGAAGTAGCCTTCGAAATTGAATCTGTGCGTGAGGTTCAAAGGCCGACACATTATACGCCTTACAAGTTCGGAGGGCTACACAAGGATCTTGTTACTTTTGTCCACACAGGGCGCGCGCTCGTTGGGACGGGCGGATACGAGCCAGCTTTCCTCGCCCTCCGCCGAACTTGTTCGCTAGGAGAAAAATACACAGTCGATCACAATGCAACTTCTGGGCTCCTCTACACGTCGATGGAATTTTCCCGGACGGTACATCCAATTTCTACCAAGTTCAATGACAACTTTCAGGTACGTACAGCTTTGCACAATAGCAGAATAGTTATGATAGGCTAACACAAGCCTATATCTAGCGGCCGGTGAATTGGATCTTGCTCGGCACGGCAACGAACATCGCAATCATCGTCACACCGGAGGAGGCTGAGTATTTGATCCCGCATGTGAACAACAAAACGCGGGACTCTCCGGTCCATTTGGTCACATATGCCGCGCCAATCACACGCAAAATGGTCCAGTTTGATAGCTTAAAGTTTCTAGCGATCCCACCGCTACCCGAATCCTGGAGCCCGCCAGCGAAACTATCTGTGGAACTTGGAATTTTCGCCGGAAGGTTATACTTTGCATTCGAGCACTCCGCAGACATAAAGGATTACCTTGATCTGACAAACGAGGGCCTGGAAGAAAGCATAATGGCTGAGGCTGTCGTTTTCACCGGGAAGCCCTTATCATTCTTACAAGAGTGGCTAACTTTAAAGCGAAAGGGACAAGACTTCCTGCACACCCCAATGGGATACCTTTGTCAGAGCAAGTCCTTCTTAAAGAGTCACCCCTTCTTCAATAACGGAGGACCTGACGAAGTATCGGTGGAGAAGAAACTTGAAGATCTAGATCTAGATCTAGAAGATATCGAAAAGGTGTCCCAGACTGAGGTTGATGAGATCGAGAGGGATATGGCGGAGGCAGCGAAGGAGGCCGAAAGCCCTTTCGGGTTCTTTTCGAAGTAAAGTCGGGCGTCTGTACATACTCCGCGGACTAGAGTATTCAGGAGCTTTGCTTCTTCTTTTTCTTTTTTATCTTTTTCTTTTTCTTTGTTACCCCGTCCTTGAAATATTCATAGATCGGGAGGTTATCAAAAATCAATACAGTTCAGCTGTTTTTCTATCAAATTCCCTTCGTTTCGTTCCGTGTGTATTTTATGTGTCAACACATTAGATTTACGTCTCCCGCAATTGCAATGACCACTTATATTCTATTTTATATTGGTAAACAGATACTGCTGTAATAGGGCATGCACGCCCTACGGATTAAGCCGTAGAACTCGCGAATGCAGAAAAAGACGCCACTATGCAATACAAATATACTGCAGCCCTCATAATATTTCCGATACAGACTTTCTCGTTCTGAGATTGTATAACATTATAATCTGCACAAGCTAACAAAATACAACAAATATGCCCCCTTTGTGACGTCTGGGAACGAGACCAACAAATACTAAATATCCAGTCGTACGAAAGAGGGTTGAATTTCCAAAGGAGTTTATACCGCAAAGGCGGCGCAGAGCAGCCCCAAAGCAAGAACTCCATTCAAGAAAAGGTACTCGCCAGACGCACCAGAGACGTATGTAGGAGTCGGCAGGAGAGTAGTGTAGGTCGTCGTATTCCCGCTAGAGCATGCGGTGGTAGTGGAGGTCAAAGTAGTGGTACTCGTGCTTTGGGCGTCTGTGCCGGTGATGGTGTCGGTTGCGGTGCCCGTTGCCGTATCTGTGGTGGTGGTAGTCGTTATGGCGGTCGTTGTCCCGCCGGCACAGGTTGTACAGGTCGCAAATTCACCAGAGCCATCGGTGGGTTGGCATACCTGGAAAGGAACTTGAGCCTCGGCGCAAAGGAAAGCGCAGCAGGAGTCATAGGTTGTTGGACAAGCTCCGGCAGGGGCACTATAGGCAGTGCAGGTTGATGAGCTTTGGGCGGATACAGCACCCACTAAGAAGAGCCTGGGCTGAGGTTAGAATTATAATTTTATCGCTGCGATTTTGGAAAGAACCAGTATGCTAACCCAACGGCGAAGAAAACTTTGGACGTCACCATTGTAATTTTTGAGTTAGATGCTGTGCGCCTTCTATTTATCTCTTCTGAGCAAGCTACGTTGGTCGTCTTTGAGTTCCCGGATCTAGATTGCATATGCGGATTGAGTATCTATTGCAGCGATTCCCGTATGTTGTTATTGAGGAGAAGGAGGAAAGGCGTTCCAAACTTCAGAACCTCCTCTTGCCCCTTCAAAAAGAAGCAAGGCCTTTCTAGCCGCATTTGAGATGGAAGGGACTTTTCTATATATTCTCTATTGTGCGGGAAAGCTAGCACGATACTACTAATTGAGCCGAATCGCCACCCTGTGAACTTTGCCCGGCCGTCCGGCATGGCCTTGGGCTGTGCATGCCAATCTAGATAACATATCAGGTATTACAAGGGGTAGAAATGCCAGGGAGCCCAAGTTGTTGTTTGAGGCATGTGTGCGCATGTGCGACATCAAGGTCGAAGCAAAGGGTGGGACAGCGTCAACAAGCTTTGCCCGAAATCGTTGGTGGATTTAAGCGAATAGCTGTTGATTGGCAGATTATGGACCATTCGGCGAGCGCCCACGAGAACCTTGAGCCTCCTGGCCAGGCGAATCGAAACACGCCGGCGTGACGAACAGAGTCTTCCCTTATCGATCCCTCGACCGAAAGTCCAGCTAAGTTCGCGAATATTAAATTTGTGTCGGCATATGCGGTGCAACGATTTCCCCGGCTGTAATCTAAACCTCATTGATTCGTGGGCTACTTTAGGAAGCATGAGCTCACGACTCCCAGATTAATGAGCTCATGACAAAAGCGCTTCAAACCAGCGTAATTCTCCGCCCCACGATATTTTAATTGCTCTCCAGTTTTCTAATTTAATTACATCCGACATTTACATATATATATATATACTCTATCGATTAGCCTACAACCTTGAAAATTTTTCGGCAAAAGATATATATCTCCCGCAGATAGCCTCAGAGGGCGATCAATGTTCACAAAGGGAGAATGTATTATTCTCCAGCTCAACGTTTTGGTTCTCGACGTAGGTCTTCCTCTCCTCCATTAACTCAACCCTGATTTTCTTTGCGGCCTCCATGTCGATGGGGAATTCATCGACGCTATCAACGATCATATCTCGCAGTTCTTGGGGCAGCCGATTGAGTCGTTTGCCGGAATCCTCGTTGAGAAGCTCCTCCCACCAGTCCTTCCTCTGGGGCGGCACGTTGGCGGTACTTACTACGCGTGTATGCGGGTCCACTAAAAAGACCACCAAGATTTTTCGATGGCCCGGCTTCGTCGGATCTTCCAATTTGAAAGGTTGGACTTGGTGCTGTAGAGTGTTTGGGAAGGTCACGAGACGCCCTTGTTTTGTATCTACTTCGCCCACTTTCTGAATCGCCGCTTGTTCGTTGCCGATACCGAATAGGGGGCGCATGAACTCGTGCTCGTTTTGCATGTAGGACCATTCTATCGCATCTTCAGTGTTAACCTCTTGGCGAAACTTGAGCGATGAAGAGGTGATGTTTTCATTGGAATAGTAGTAGATCGAAGTTGCGACGATGTGGTCGTTCTGTAAGGCAGATTTTCGTCAGTGGTGGCGCTCCAATTTACTTACGTCTTAGCGTTTTAAGCCCTATAACTCACCAGTTGTCCCTCGTAATGCCAAGAACCACCAGAGTACTTGGGCTTCTCAGGTGTCAGACGAATGGATGCTAATTTCACAATCACTTGGAGGCCCTTATCCTTGTATTGTTTCCAGATATCCAACTCCTTTTCGCCTTCGAAATCTTTAGTGCGATCTACCCAGGGTACGTAGGGCGGAGCCTCAGGTTGGATAACATTCTCCTGTCTCATGACTTGCTTCCACTCCTCTGCTTTATCCCACTGCGTATCCTCATCATCGTCCTCAGAGTATAGATCGTCGGGGATCGCCTCTTCGTCGAAATCGTAGTCGATTTCCCAAGGCAGCCGGATTTCGGTTTTGTCCATTGCCGAGGCGGCAAGTAGGGTCTGATTCCACATTGGGATGGACTTTAGGATGACTTTCTCGACGACGCGATATAGCTCGGTATGACGGGGATGGAGGTTGTTAATATAGCTCTCAAATCTAGAAAGTCGGTTAGACACCAATGGCAACAAGTCGGGCTATCCAATGCTCCAAGGGGTTGCCTACCTCACGGTCTTCTCACCGTCGGATCCATTTAGTGAGATATCCGCTGGAAGCCATTGAAAGTTCCTACTCCAGGCGTGTGGAACGGTAATACTGCCCTTGTTCTTCGAGAGATTGGTGGCATCTCCCACCGCGGCCAATACGGTACCAGTGCCGATGCTCTCCAAGCAACTTCCAAGGCTTATTGGCTTATCCTCCACCACTCTGGATTTGCCATAAATGAGGGGGAATAGTGACGGGTGGACTAGATCGAGGACTAGATCATCAGACCCAGGATGCCAATCCTTTTGGCTTTCTGGGATATCCTCAAGGACCTTTACTGCTTCGACGATCTCGAGCCGGGTCTCCTCTGATATGAGGGTATCGGACTTGCAAACATCCCCGTCAATGGCCACCACAAACCCTTCTTTCTGGGCTTGTTGCGATTTGTATTTTAACTCCTCCAAACACTTTGAGGGAGACGTAGACAACGGTTAGCCGATATTCCAGATCCATGGAGACCCGCTTACATGGTGGGTATTCTTCGCCTTACCCAATCGAACATATTATCAGTGAAATCGAGCTGGCTTTTGATCTCTGACCTCCATTTTTCAGTAATCGTAGCATCGTGGATTTTCGTTGTCCAATCCGGCTTGTCAGTCGTCATGTTCATCGCCCTGATCATGTTAATCTCACGCAAAGTCATGACCTGTGGGCTAGACCGTGCCCAATTGAAGAAAATCAGCTTCAATAACTAAATTTTAAAGTAGCAAGAGAGACGTTTCGGGCGCTTTACCAGTAAGACAGCAATCCGTGGGGGAATGCATCCTTGCTCTCGTAGGTCAATGGAAGCCCGACACCCGGCACCTGCAGCTTGGACTCGGACATCTTGTTTGGTGTTTGTTCTTCGTCGTTGGGTTTACGGGTGCTGTCCAAGTCGACAATCAGGTTCTCGGATTAATTATAACTGCAGAAGACGGTATTAGAAGGACAATTGAGAGACAATTGGAAGAGAAAAGAGAGCGCGAAAGCACATACATATATATACCTTTCCCTCAGGCTCGAAGTTCTTGGGCTCCGGTGAGCTCGTGAGGGGCTTGACGGTACCAAAGTGCAGGTACGCGACACTGTGCATGGGCCCAAACCTCAAAGCCAAGCAAGCCCAATCTGCTTTTTGGGCGAAAGGCGGGGGTCTTGGCGAACCTGACCTGGGCAAAACGCACATTCAGGTTTGCGCGAACGGCCTCAACCCAACCCCCACGAAGCTTAAGTTAGTCGACAATGCGTCACGTATACACGCGTGGTCATGCACTGGCCTCAAGACAGCAGCAGACCCAATTACGGGTTCAAAATGTGCATATGTGCCCCACAATACATTCACACGGCGGACACTTACGCAGCTCATAATCCCGAGTATCATATGATATCATACGATGCATCCATTGCATGCAAGCAAACATGCATCAGGATGAATACTACATTACCAACACAATTGCACAAAGGTCCGGGCCGATACCGGTTAGTTAATTAAAATCCGTCCTCCACGAAAGCCACAGAGGGGCCTATGGGCCTTCTGTGCCTCGCCTCATGCGGGGCGGAGCAGCTGTAGCTAGATAGTTAAAATCGTGGTCCTGCATCGATATTCCTATGAGCCCATTGGCATTTTGCTCGGTTGAGCGGTGGCGATAAACCATGCCAGCGCTACTCTCGATGCTAATATATACATACTGAACGGGTATGTGACGAATGGGTAAGGCCATCAGAATATGGCCCGGCATGAGAGAGGGATAGGAGGCTTCCATACTCACCCTCCGTACGATCTAAAGTTGAACGGTATGAGTATGTGGGTTTCCTACAAGACCGACCCCAGACGTATCTGACGCATCCAAAAATTATTAGCTACATCCCTTGCTGCCTACCTTCGACAGGTTGTTTAAAATCCGGCACCATGTGTCTTGCTTTGACTCAATAAACGCATTTTAGGCGTTAGGTGGCGCGCGCTAGCCATCCAGGGGGCCGATATTGTCAAATGGATGAGTGATATAAGGTCTTTGCCTCGCCCCTGTTGTGGCGGCCCAAGGCTCGCTCACAAAGCAAGGAGCCGATCGATCCTCGATATGCAATATGTCGGGTCAACGGGTAAGCATGCCTTGAGAAATACTGTCCAAAATTATGTTCCACCTATCGAAATTTCGATTTGACGTCGGCCGGGATGAGGAATATATTTGTATTGAAACTAAAAATCCACCAGGAATGCAAACGCTTATTGAGCCAGAGGTAAACAAACTTTTATTTATACGCTAAATCATTCCACGAAAGCGAATAGAGCCACCCTTAGCATCAAACATGATAGGTTCGAGAAAACTCCTTCCTCGGGGGTCAAAAAGTGACCACTCTCCCGAACGCCCTGTCGAAGCCCGACCACCTAGGCCTGGTACCTCAGACTCGATTACGATTGGGGTATCCGTCGGCGATATTGTTGCCGAGAAGCTGATCGATAGTCGGAATGAAAACACATTTAGGAACCTTATTGTAGTAAGGTAAACCGCGACCCTTGGCAAGCGAAGGATCGAACGCTTCGACGGCTTCGATGATGCAATGGCATCCCATCTTTTCTCCACCACCGCAATCAGAGCTTTGGAAACACTCTATTGGAAAATAGGATTATATTAGCTAGACACGCTGATGGGTCTTCTGAAAGCGACCTTCTCTTTGGGAGGGTTAGACGGTAGACTCAAATCGACATACCAAATTCCCACCTGCTATAATCCTTTGGTTCGTAGCGGTGGCTAGAGAGACAAGTGTGCCGGTCGGGCACTGGTCTGGCGGTGCTAGTCGCTAGGGGGGGCACCCCAGCTGGGGTAGGAGCGCAACGAGCAAGGGAAAACAAAGCCCCAAAGGCTACAGTTAGCGGCGCACGTAGTAGCATTTTGCCCGCCGATTAATTCAGTATCGATGTTTGGGTATTGTGATCTAGATGATCGATCTTGGAAGTGGAGGCTACGAGACGAGAAAATGTATTGGCGTGGGGGACCTGGCCAGGTTTAGGAGGGGCGGGCAGAGGCGATATTTCTGGGGCGGTCTTTTCAAGGATACGAGAATCGTTTGTGGGGATGGTCATATCGATGAATTTTGCAGGGTTTTGCACCAGACGGTAATCTGGTGCAGTTGTCTCTACATCATTTAGAGGAGGTTATGACGCATCAATGCTATCTGGTCGTATGCGTATGCATGTAGGCGCGAATTGCGTATTTTACGTGATCACCATGCCGATCGTATCGTGGTCGCTCGCTGGCGCTCCTGAGTTTGTATGGGTATTATCATATTATAATGCGAGGGGAAGCTCATGAAAAGGCAAACAATTCTAAAGATAACATAGGCATCGTATCGCTAACAACATGACCAGAATCGTGTGTAATATGCAGCTCCACCATGCATGATGTTCGGTTTCGAACACGTGCACAGGTTAAAACATCAGTAAATAGATCCCTCCCTATAGGTAAGGCTCCGTCTGAAAAAGACATGTCTAGTTATATGCAAAACAACTCCCTGGGGTATCACGGACGAGATTGAATAAAGATGCACACCCAATACGCGGACACCCCCCAATATTCCGGGTTAATCTATGGCTGACGGAAAAGCAACCACTCTTTCACCTCGGCGCGAGGGGGGGCCGGATTGGTTCGTTAGATGAGGCCAGCCGGCCGCCGTAGAAGTAGAACGCGGTTGAGAGCAAAGGATGCACAAAGAGCCGCTATTTTCGAAGTGTAGCTTGCCGGGTAGCATAGCCGGATATTGTGGGTGAAGAAGGTCGTCGAACGGCTCTGGGTGTCATAATGGGGTTTATGAAATGTCCGGCGGGCTCATGACCGGATTCCGGGTCGCCGGCAAGATAAAATCCTCCCTCAACAGCTACATCGATGTCCAGGTAAGAGTCGTTGGCAGTTCTCTGCATAATACGGCCTCGGGATGTCGGCGCAGCGGTTCTTTCTATCCGCCTTCCGACCTCGCCTAATTCTAAGTTTTCCGGGGCACCTCTTGCCGCCGTGGCGTCTACTGAGGAGCTTACGACCTTCCGGTTTCCCTGGAAAACAAAATTACGCTCGAAAATACTGATACCAAGCCCCGTGGTGGCTATTTCGGGTGCTGGGCTGTCGTTGCTATGGTAGTAGATCCGTCGGATGTACTTAATTATTAGTTGATTGAGGGCGGGGAGACAGGCAATAATCGCTGCCAGGCTGCTCTCCAGCATACCCCAGAATGCAACGGCCGTAGCGTTCCATGTGAGATCGTAGGAATCTAGCATGATTCTATAGAAAATGTAAAGTCGGACGCCGCTAAATACCATCGTGAAGACCCCAAGAACTAGAAGAAAGATTAAATTAAACTTCTTTCCTGGGGCAAGTGGTAGTCGAGCCAAAACAAATAGTGGGGGGAAGATCGTCAAAGCATCCAACCCGATGTGGCCGGCAATGAGGAGGCCGTAAAGCCACATAGATCTTGACCCTATGCAAGTACCGTCAAATTGAGACGATAGTAAAAACCCTTTATTAGGGGGGCCACACTCCGCTATCTCGCAAGCGATGCAAAATGCCAGAAATCCATATGAGAGCCCCAAAACGACCTTGAGGTATATTTGCTGTTGACGTGATTGTAAGTGAGCAAGTCGGAGAAAGAGGTGTAAGATCGAACATCGGCAGAGGTGTATTGCACAGAACAGAAAGATAACGTGCAGTGATTCTAACTAAAAATATAAGCTGGAGTTAGTTATAGTTGTAAAATGGCCGCATGAGTACTCGGGTACCCTAGGTACTTTGTTCTGAAGCTTTCGGGACGGCTCCGTTCATACGTGTGGGGCGGTGGAATACGCACAACTAAGAAAGTATGGATGTCTTTCGCCGAAAGATCGTAGAGGTGAAACCCGAGTCCGCTTCCAAAGACAGCGGTAAGATTGATAACACCGAGGATACAATAAGATATCTAGAGTTAACGGTCGTCAGCGGCTAGCGGGAAAACTGGCCATGGGTTGAAGGCCAAAGGTCCGGGGCTCAAATCGTGCTGAACCTGGATCAGTTATCAAACTAACATATGAAGCTAGCATCGCCCAATCGTCCATCCCAAACAGCCCCCGACTTCTGATCCATAATCGCAGACACACCACCAACGACGTGATCACGCACAATACCACACCTGTTATCAGACAATAAAAAGTGTTGACTGGCGGGACATAGTTCGGGTCGGCGACAAGAGGGAATTCGAAGTCTTCGGGGAACCCTTTTAGGTTGAGGAGAGGCGAAAGGGATTTGAGGAAGTCCCTGTCTGAGTCCGTCTGTGGGTGAGGAGGGCTACCCATTGTGTTTGTACTGTAGTTGGTATTTTTATGTTTGAACCGTTTCTGACTTAGAATTGAAACTACCTGGATAGTCTCTCAGCTTGGGGATCGCCAGGACCGTTCGAATTTAAGCTGGTCGTTGTTTAAAGGCCGATACCTCGTTGTGTATACGGTCTGTCGATTGATTGCAACAAAATTCCCCCCCTCCTCCAACATCGACGCTGAAATTAACTAACACATATTTTGTTGGCAACTTTTAAAGATGATTCAAAGCTTAAAATCTCCAGTTTTCGGTTGGTCGGAGAAAAAGAAAGTCGTTGGGTTTGGCGTGCAGGAGTTCCATGGTAATTATAATGCCTGTGTCATCCAGAACAGCAAAACTCGGTTGAAAATAATGCGAGAAAGAAAGGGCAAAGGGATGGGAATTGTCTGTGCGCATCGGCAATCGTGAACACGCTTATTCCCTCCAGCCTCAAAAGCTTCGAAAAGGAATGGTAGCACAGACCCCGTATCAGAAGGGTGTAGGTTAATCTGGGCATCGTATCGAGAAGTAAGACCAAATGTGGGCAGCCAGAATGTGTGATTGAGACCGCGCAGACAGGGAATCCCAGCCAAAGCCCCTAGGAGAAAAAGAAGGGGAACCTTGGCACCCGATATTGCTAACGTCAAACTGGAGCCATGGACTCGCTGGAATTCATGAAGCACAATCTATCGGAATTAAAAATTGTCTACGCAAACTAGTTAGCAGATATGCAAACCAATCTTCTCCATGGTTTCTAAATTTGTGCAATTGCGGTGCAGCAATAAGTATTCGTGACTATTCTATTAATACTTGCAGGTCTCGAACCTCCTCGTAGGCCACGAATTGCTAGCCGTGCTTCCAAAAGCTGGCCAATAGGGCGGCTCAAAACCTCTCCGATTTTGTGCTCGGCTTCAGTGTTTGCGGCTCTCTTGGTGATCCTGGTGTGCAACTGGGCCACCCAGGTTTGCGGTCTCACAAACGATAGTTCGGTGCAAGGTCACAAGCATGGGATACCTTGTAAGTTGTAGGCTATCCAATCCTCACTTCGGGTGTTCTCTGGACCCGAGTCTGTTCAAGCAATACGAATTCAGTCACCGGCCTCGGAATCCTTGTGCCTTCCTAGAGACCTTTGCGAGCCGGCCTTCGCCTTGACTGCGACCCCAAAGAATGACTAGTATATGTACTTACGGCGGTGCTCCTCATAAGGGTTACTCGGCCTAGGGAGATCTTTTCAGGGTCGAATTTCCCAGGAGGATGCGATGCACGATGGAGACTATCCGTGCTTAGAAGCACCTTTGTGTTGGATATCCTGCGTTGTGTTCCCGACGCGTTGACTTGCCATACACAACGACACGATCACAACTGGGCAACCGTCAACGGTCATCGACACCCCGGGCTAGTCCAGATCACCACGCGCTTTGAGAGAGGGATGCAGCCAGAAGAGATGGATTCTCGGGAGTGGGTGCAGCATGTTGAAGTTACAATCCCAGACACTGCATCCCGCGCGTCCCTCATGGCTTTGCCCTCGGAGACCCTCGCCGGGGTTATGTCGTTTGTAAGTTTCTCGCAATGGCGCCAATGCGCAACAAACAGTTGGGGCCTGTCCTAACGCGGGAGACGCCAGCTAGATTTCGAATCCCTCAAAGCAGTAACGCTGGTGTGTTCCATTCTTCGGGACTTTGCAGTTCGAATTTTGTGCCGAACTCTCGTTCTACGGTGGAACAGGCACTCAGGATTCCCCCTATCTCGCCTGGAGACTATTTTGACATCCTCCGACTGTGCGCTCAGCCAGATCAAACGGATTGATGTCATTCAGGACGCGGAGGAGAGTCACTTAAACGTGTCTCGGCAGCTTCCTCCGCCTGGCTTAAGAGCACCCGAGGACCTGCTCTTCAGACTATTGCTAAGAAGATTAAGGCCCAATCAATTGAGGAGTATCAGTGTCTCTTCTGTTGAGGGTATTGGCGCCGACACAGCCGCGCTACTGCTAAGCACTCAGCGGAACTTGGCCCAATTGGACCTCTCAACGTTGAACGAAGTTGTCGATATCATGCCGTTCGCGTTCTCTATTAACAATCTACAGTCCTTCGGGTTTCATCTAGGTGAAAAGGAAGTCGCCGTGTCTAGAGCATTCGCATTCATGTATCATGTGCTAAAGAGGAATTGTGACACCCTCAGAAGCCTCTATCTTTCGTTCAATGAAAAGAGTGAACTTTACAAAGAGCTGGAGAGGGACTCGTCGGCTACTATGAATACTCGCCATCAATACGACAGCGCTACGGCTCAGATATTGAGGTTGTTCGTTGGGGATCCCAGTGGCGGGGGCGAACTAATACACTTCCGCACCCTTCGCCAACTACGATTGCAGCGTGTTCCCAGCTTTGGCGCTTTGTTCAATATGGGTGGACCCACCCTCACTGAGAGATTGAACCTTCAAAATATAGTTCTAATCCGCATTGACCACTGCAATGGCGCAGACCGCTTGATAAAAGATATCGCAGGAAAGGTACCACATATTCGGGTTCTTCAGCTGATCCACTCCTGTGAGTGGGCCACAATTGAAGCGGTTTTGTCCGAATTGCCCCCTTTGGAGGTGCTACACGTCAAGTTCACCGACGGGAAGACCTTTGGGACAGAAATCAGTCCACGTGTTTTCGATAGACACAGGGATAGCATTCGAAGCCTTTGGTTAGAATGCCTGTCCCCTGACCCTGACGTGCGTCCGCACACCATTTCCTGTATACTGAAGCTCTTCAAAGTCGGCGCTCGCTACTACATGTGGCCGAGGTTAAAGGAGCTGGCTTTACAAACCGACGATTACGGGTTTATGGTTTGTTCGCCCCTGGCCACCTACGTACGGTATGTTTCGCTTACGGGTGCTGTAGGGCCCATATTTTTCAACTCTACGATACCTTCGTATCCTCCCCAGCCGCACCCGTCAAGTTCGGACCGTCACGTCTGAGAAAGAGGCTGCTCTCAGAAACTGCGACATGTACCTTCAATTGTATTATGGAATACAAAGAAAGCTACCAGCGCTCGAGGTTATTGCAGTTACGGCATCCGATGCGCTGACTTTCAGTAATGGCCAGGTATATTACTTTGTGGTGGAATTTGTTCGGACGAAGCTAGGGAGCTATGCGCCTGTTGTTTCAAGAGCTACACCAGGCGAAATCAGGAGCCTCTTCCGGGATTTGAACCTGATGGAATTTGAGAGGGGTGAGAGAGTTTGGAGCGATGTGTTAGTATATCCTTGTCTCCGTCGTTTGCGCGTATACCTGCTATTACAGTGTCGTGCCTTGAATCTCTAACTTGGGCGGTTCTCTACAGTGAAGGCGAAATGCTAGCATAAACTAATGCTGTCTGTCAGAATTAACAAACCTGGTCATGTTAAAATTTGCATATTACATATATCATGTCTGTGCTAGTGTGTTTGTGTATGTAAGTATAGATTTCTGGTTTGATGCAAGATATGCTCTTGTGCAGCGAGTTAGACACCGATTGTGCCAGCGTAAGAGTGATGCTCAGTTTTGTGTTGTGGTGTGTTGGAGAAATCACATGGGGCAACGATTGGCCGCTGGGCTGCCCAATCAGGAATCCGCTTTCTTGCGCTAAACCCAAAATAAATCTTAGGCCAAGATATTTTCTTCGGACAAAACTTTTTTGGATTTGACCCCCACCATCCTTCTCCCCTCCAGACCTCCACATCACCCGAAGCAAAGCCCTTTGGAGGTTCCCTCGACGATGCCTTCGCTACCTACCGTTGTCCCAGTCATCGCCGCTGATGGCGAGGCGCCTGCCCCTTCCCAGGCTGATGTCTCAGCTTTGGTCGAAACCGTTTTCAACGCCAAGTCCTCCGAGGCTTCGATCGATGCGGCATACGCTCTTTGCGAGCTTCTTATCGCCTCCGTCGGCCACCGTGGTCTATACCAATATGGCATACTCTCTGAGGTGAAGAAAGCTGCCGCCGACAAAAAGAATGGATTTCGCCGTGAGAGCGCACAGAATCTTCTAGGTGCCCTCTTCGAAAAGTTGCCACCCCGGGCACCTGTCAGCGAAGTCGTCCTTATGCTTCAAAACGATGGGATGGTGGGTTGCGCTTTGGATTCTCTCGCCGATAAGGGTTCAATCGTTCGCGACGCCGCTCAGTATGGATTGAATGCACTCTTTGACAATCTGAGCTCCGAGGCACTTGTTGTCGGACTTCTTCCCGTCCTTACAAGCTATATATCCAAGGCCGCCGGCAAGTGGCAAGGCACCGTCGGAGCATACAAACTACTACAAAAAATGGCGGACAAGGCCAAACTATCCGTAGGGAGTACCAAGCAACAAGCTGAGGACCAAGATATCTTACGGGAGACCATGGGAGCAAAGCTCGCCACCCTGATTCCCATCGTGGAAGGTGGCATGCATGACCTCAAAGCCGAAGTCGCCAAACAAGCGATCAAGACCATGAACTCGCTCATGACCTTAATCTCAAATGATGACGTCGCCCCGCGTATCCCGCTGCTTGTCGACACGATGCAGAACCCCTCCGCTGAAACTCTGCAGAAGGCTATACATGCCCTCTCTATGACTACCTTTGTGGCTGTGGTCACGTCACCAGTTCTCGCCCTCTTAACGCCGTTCCTAGAGCGGTCCCTCAATACGCCCACTACTTCCCAGGAGGTTCTACGTAGGACCGTTGTCATTACCGAGAACCTGACAAAACTCGTCCACGACCCTATTGAAGCACGGACTTTCCTACCAAAACTCCAACCAGGTGTTAAGAATGTAGTCAGCAGGGCCTCACTTCCTGAAGTGCGAGAGCTCGCCACTAGGGCCCTGAATGTCATGGATAAGGCCATGGCCAATGATAAGACCGATGTTATCGAGAGAACCACGGCTGATGACGTAGCCAAAATCATGGATACTGAGATTAGCAAAATCACAAGCCTTGGCAATGACGACCTTGATGATTACCGCCTTCTCTCCCCATACGTCTGCGGAATGGTTGCTGAGGACGTCAACCATCGCCAAATCTCCAGAATCGAGTCTCGAATTAGCCCCTACCTTGCATCGGTGGGCCAGATTTCCGCGCACCACGAAGCCATTTCCGCAGCCGTGCAGAAGCATTATGCCGACGAAGACGCCCGCAGGTTCGGCGAACCTGAGAAAGACGATACCGATGAAGTTGAAGTTGTAAATGCCGACTTCTCGCTAGGCTATGGCGGCATGCTTCTCCTATCACACACAAACCTACGGTTACTCAAAGGTCACCGCTATGGCCTTTGCGGTCGCAACGGCGCTGGCAAATCTACTCTCATGAGGAGTATTGCCAGTGGTAAGCTTGAAGGGTTTCCACCCCAAGACGTCCTACGCACTTGCTACGTGGAGCACAACCAGGGCGAAGATGCCGACATCAGCATCCTCGAATTTGTTTCTAAGGATCCTACGATCGCCAAAGAAGGGAAGGAACGCATCTCGGCCGTTTTGGAAGAAGTTGGTTTCACACCTGGTCCCGAAGGCAGACAGTCACATAAAGTCGGGACGCTCTCTGGAGGGTGGAAAATGAAACTTGCTCTCGCACGCGCTATGCTCCAGAGGGCCGATGTTCTCCTTCTTGACGAACCTACCAATCATCTAGACGTTGCAAACATCAAGTGGCTGGAGGAGTACCTCAAATCGCACACTGACATCACCAGCTTGATCGTATCCCACGACTCCGGTTTCTTGGACGAGGTTACCACCGATATTTACCACTACGAGCCAAACAAGAAGCTCGCACATTACAAGGGTAACTTGGCGGCTTTCGTTAAGATCAAGCCTGAGGCTAAGAGTTATTACACCTTGTCCGACAGCATGGTACAGTTCAAATTCCCACCGCCGGGTATCCTCACTGGCGTGAAGTCGAACACCCGCGCGATTATCCGCATGACCGATGTATCTTTCACATACCCTAAAGCGTCCAAACCTTCTCTCAGCGATGTTTCCTGCCAACTTACCTTGTCCTCCCGTGTTGCGATCATCGGACCAAACGGTGCGGGCAAGTCGACTATGATCAAGCTCCTTACTGGCGAAGTGATACCCAACTCTGGTAGAGTTGAAAAGCACCCCAATCTCCGAATTGGGTACATCAAACAGCACGCGCTTGAGCACGTCGAAATGCATTTGGAAAAGACGCCAAATCAGTATTTGCAGTGGCGTTATGCTAACGGCGATGATCGCGAGGTTCATATGAAGCAGACTCGCGTGTTGTCTGACCAGGACCGGGAGCAGATGGATAAGTTTGTTGACCTTGGTGAAGGTCACGGCAAGCGCCAGATCGAATCTCTCATGGGTCGTCAGAAGTACAAGAAGACATTCCAATACGAAGTGTAAGTCCGTTTGCGAAACCCTATTCCCCATTTACTTTTATTAACCCATTGATAGGAAATGGCGCGGTTTTTTGCCTAAGCACAACACCCAGATATCTCGCGAGACATTGCTTGACCTTGGTTTCGCCAAACTTGTCCAAGAGTTCGACGACCACGAAGCTTCGAGAGAGGGTCTGGGCTATCGCGAGCTTCAACCATCCGTCATTAGCAAACATTTCCAAGACTTGGGGCTGGACCCCGAAATCGCTAATCACAACGAAATCGGCTCACTTTCTGGTGGTCAGAAGGTTAAAGTGGTAATCGCTGGTGCTATGTGGAACAATCCCCATCTGTTAGTGCTTGACGAGCCAACTAACTTCTTGGATCGTGATTCCCTTGGTGGATTGGCTGTGGCTATTCGCGACTTCAAGGGAGGCGTGGTTATGATCTCCCACAACGAAGAATTTGTTGGTGCGTTGGCCTCTGAACAGTGGCATGTCAATGATGGCAAGGTTACGCATCGCGGCCACTCCGCAATCGCCCTCGATCGCTTTGAAGACAGCCGTCCTGGTAGCAGCGTTCCTAGCGGCTTGAACACGCCCATTCCTGGCAGTAGTGCTGTCAGCAGTGCCGTGAACAGTGCCGTCAATAGCGGGGTCGAAGACAATAGCGAGATGAAGTTCAAGGCGAAGAAGAAGAAGAAGATTACGAAGAAGGAGCTGAAGGAACGCGAGGTTCGCCGACGGTTGAGGCATATCGAATGGCTCAATAGCCCGAAAGGGACCCCACGTCCTCCTGACACTGACGACGAAGCTGACGCATGAAAGACTTGATCATGGGGGAACCGACGTTATATTTGTGCTTTCTACTTCTGTAATGATTTCTTGGGGATCTTATCAATAGGAGCGCGGCCTGGGGTTCTTATTCCTTGTGTTTCTCCTTTTTCTCCTTTTTGGTTTGCAAATATTAGATTCACGCATGTGGTTGGCATTTTTTAGATGGTTATAGACTTGTGATCTTCGTTTGGTCAATTACATACATATATAGACTTCCACGAATTCAATTTCTGAATGCCCGTTCAAGCGGAACCCGCAGCCCGCAGTCGATCTATGATCGTATGGTATATGTTGACAAAGATCATTTGCCATCGATTGATTTGAGGTCAACGTGTATCATGTATCAATTAGATGCCACTTCCGAATCTCCAAATACATGGGTAGGGCCCAATACAGATCAATGGGGGCAAATTGGTGCAAAACCTATCCAATAATCATCACAATAACACCAAGGCTGGTTGTTGCGGCTGAAGTTCCCAAATTTCGTGATGGATCAAAGCGCAACAAGCTTCGTGCGGCTGGAAACAATCGAACTCTTAAAACTCCCCCTGGGCCCGCCAGAAGCTGGGCAGGCCCTTCCCTGCGTTCGAAAAACATTGGCATCGACCATAGTTGGTTACACATAGATGCATGAGCGCACCCCACAGCAGGCGTCAAGAGGTCGGAATTATCCAAGCTACCAACATGTTTTTCGGATCCATATTTAACACCAATTACTTGATACTACCGCTTCTTCTCTCGCTCACCCAATCAAACGCTCAAGTCCCGACCGCCGGAGTCTCCATCGTCTCCGATTCCGATTACGAAACCGCGCGCCCATGCATTCAAACCTGTCTGTGGTATAACGGCGGCCTTGGCCGTGGTGGGAACTCCGGCTTTGAAGACGTTGGCAAGGCGCTCGGATGCGGGCAATCCCCAATCAATGCCTGTTACTGTTCTGCTCGGTTGACAGCCAGCGCGACCAGCTATTTCAGTACATGCATCACGAATCTATGTACCGCTATTACTGATCCAGCAGATCTGTCAAGCGCGCTGAGTATATACGGCCGTTACTGTTCCACGGCGAATCAAATATCTGCGGCGGTCACCACCACGACTGAAAACAGCCCATCGTCCACCAATTCAGGCACTAGTCCGTCAGCGACATCAGAGCCTTCCCGTAAGCTTTTCTACCTAACTCTATCCATAGCTATCTTTTTCCCTTTCCCGTATTTCGAATTGCCAATGTCAACGCTAACGGAGCCCTTGTTTGCTCGATTATTACACAGAATCCACGAATGCAGCCTCTAAGAGTGGAGACTCATCTACAAACGCTACATCCGGAAGCGGATCACAAGCTACCGGGCAATCTGCCAGTGGTGGACTTACTACAACCTCGAAAATCGCCCTTGGTGTCGGGCTTGGGGTTGGAATCCCTCTGTTGATAATGCTCGCCGCCATTCTCATAATCTTGGTTCGCAGAAATGGTAGCAAAGGCGACAACGATGCCGGCATGGGTGGAATTGAAACACATCAGAGATCTTAGCTACAATCCTAACTGCCGCCACTTTCTCGTGGAGGAAATAGTTTGTTTAAATTGTCCGTATATATCTTGAGTATAATAGACCTCGATCAGATAGCGTAACTTAGAATCCCACCAAGAAACCATCTCGTTGTCTGGTACCTAGATCATATTGCCCTCTGTTAAAATTATGGTAGGCAGGTGGGGGCCGCTAAACATTTAATAGCAATCGCCACATGACTTATTAGTATCTTCGATGAATTTTTTGTCAAAGCTAATGATCCTCATCAATCAACACGTTCTAAATATAAGTGTATTTTGTCTTCATACAGGTCCGTTACTTAAACATCTCAAGTATATTAAAGAGCGGCCTGATTCCGCCCACGTTTAGATCGTCTTGGTGTGTTCGTCGAGCTGCTTGCATATTTTTCCACATGGCACCCAAGTACAATTTCAGTTTTTTATCTTGTAATCTCCTTATACAATTTAAGAATGCCCGACTGAAAAGGAGGGTCTCTACTGAACTCCTCTGTTTGTCCGAGTCGTACTTTTTTCCAGCAAAAAAAGCTGTGGGGGACCTCAATTTCCTATACAAAAAAATGTGTTGTTTTGTTAAGGTACCAAGGTGCCAAATACCAAACTAACAACAACTCAACAATCTCATTCCCAGACCTTAAACCCTGCTGTAACTTGTTAAATAAAATTTAATATTGATTACACAAGTTTTTGGAAAAATATTAATAAAATATACTATAATATTTTAAAAAATGAAGTTATATGGAACAATATTGATTTTGTTACATTTACAATCCTGCCAGTTTCAGTTGGGTTTAAGTGCTGCGCAGCCTGCGGAGCAGCCGCTAGTATTATGCATTTCAAAGACCGCAAAGACGGGACAAGCCCCTATTCGATAAAGTGTTGCTGGTTGATGATGCAATAAATTTAGATAAGATCTTATGACACTAAGTGGCCTAAAAATTTCAGATTACAGCGCCTGCTGAGAGCCGCAGAACCCGAAGCGCTTATAGCCTGCATAATCCATTTGCAGAGCTCTGGCATTATTGGAAAAATCACACAGTGGGATGCCCACAAAAGGTTATATGGGAAGTTAGTATCGTCATGTATACAGGGCCACCCAGATATATATCGATATTTTTCAAATAAATCACTGAAAATAGATTGCGATCAACCGGACTTCACGCTGCGGAAAGTGGACGCACTACTGGCAACTCATTTTGGTACTGGCGGGAGTTGGCAAGGGTTAGATCATACGCTTAACTTGCATTGCGTGCGGGTCATAACCAAAGGCTGCGATAACAACTAGCCGAGAAATGCCCTGAGCTACAACTGTTCCTTAGGATGATTTTAATTCTAATAAGCAGCCGTCTACCGCGATCAAATTGTTTAGCACACCGCACAAGTCTATTTCACCTAGTCAAATATTTTACTACAGTTTGGTTATGGGTCAAGCGGTTCCAGAGAAAACTCTCGGACCGTCTCAATAGAAGTCAACTAGATATTACATTAATGGGGATTTATGTAAATATGGTGAAGAGGTAGCAGTTTACATCGCGAAGATGCATAACAGGCCAAAGAGTGTGGCGGTGCTAATCCCAACAAGAGACGCCTGGGAACTGTAAGTTGGAGATGGCAGTGGGCTGGTGGGGCCGTTTGTATGATTCCCATTCGAATCGACCGTAGGCACTGCGATTGAGGTGGCCGTCACCACGGAAGTGGGAACTGCAACGCTAGAATTGTTGCTAGTGCTACCATCGCATGCTTCGCAGCTAAGCGTGCCGCCTGATCTAGTGTAGCCAGTGAGGTCCACAGTATTACAGAACGGGTCTTGTTGAAAAGACGCTTTGCAAAGAAAGGCACATGATGGAGTCGAAACGGTTGGACAAGTAGTTGGAACCCCAGGACATATAGCGCAGTTTGATACGTTCTCATCGAGGCTCCATTCTTTAAAGCAGCTCGCTCGCTGATTGGTTCCCGCCAATGTCTTGTCATCGCAGACAAATTGACAATCAGGGTTGAAGCCAGTGGGGCAGGACAAGGAAACGTCTCCGAGAACGGTCGTAGTTAGAGGTTGAGGAATACCAGAGATAACTGAAGGCGCTGGCGCAGCCGTGATGACGGGTTTCCCAGGGCAGACAGTGCACTTAGCATTCCCGCTTGGCGTTAAATCATCTGGAGAACACCACGGATCGCTTTTAAATCCAGTATTTTCACAAATGTAGGCGCAATTCTCAATCCACGTCGCCGGGCAGGTGCTTGGGATTCCAGGACATGGGCTGCATCCGCTGGCATTTGATCCAACCCAATAACGCTTGGAACAAATCGTACCCATGATGTAGACACAAATGTAAGGGCAGTCGAAGGTGAAGGTCTCAGAGCAGGTGTCATTGGTTCTTTCGGCGGTCTGTGCCGCAGCCCCTATAAGTAAAGCTCTTGAGCGCAAAGATCAGTATCGGGGATCGCAGGTCAATTATGTGTCTGTTCGGAGCACAGATGTTTGATTAATTCTTACCCAATGGAGAGAACAGTAATAGCTTTCATTTTGAAAATGATCATTTAGATGCAGTAGCGTATCCAAAAGCCAATGCAGGAGGCCGTGTTGGCTGGATGGTAGTGATGTATGAGGGAAATGCGGCAGCGCCAGAGCTTGAGGTTAGAACATGTATATATACATAAATTCATTCTGTGTGATCTGTAGAGCAACTCCTCATCTCCAGCCCCCTGTCCGGATGAGATCCGACGGTTCGTGGAACGTGGAATTATAACATTAGCCAAGATTCAGAAATACGCTAAGCATCCTGTCAAAATTTCTGGCCCGCGGTTCGAAGGCGACTTTTGCCGCACCGGATTGGCATATGGTATTCACAAATTGCCACGACCATTTGGCACGACTTACTCGTTCAGGCTCAATCAATTGACGTTGGTGTCTTTTTAGGGATCGCGGTTTTTAGCGAGAATGAGCTTGACCTCTTTTGACACGCTAGGCTTTTGCCAAAGGATGGTCTGGGGGTCACTCCCTGCGCCAAAGGATAGCATACACTAAGTTCAGAATACAAAATGGGCATTATATGAATGCGACGTTACAATCGGAACTGTCGCCGATATTTTTATGTTGTGATCCCTGCTATTTCCCGTTCCCAATCGGGTTTGAAGGTGAGAACCGCAAATCTTCAAACGTCCAGCAACACGACAAAAATATGTACCTCGTTTTGGAGATTTCGCGAAGCCCCAAGTACTTTGTGCCGACAATTCGGGACAGGACAAGCAAGAGGTAGGAAACAGTTATGGATCACATATTTGCTAGTTCCTATCAGAACATGTGCACCAAAAACACTCTTAAAACAGTTCCTCTCGCCGAATCCAAAGGATATATCAGCCTGTTCTTCTTAGAATAAGCCCTCAAGTTCTCTAAACTCCCCTTGTCGAGACTTCTCAAATCCCACTGAATCTCAGATTGCTGGTCTATCCCCATCCGCCGACAATAATTCACAAAATCGTAGATGTTGATAAAATATTTGGAAAAGATCTAAGCAAGCATTAGAAGACCATGCATCGAGTCGTCTAGTAACTCCGTTCGGGCTACTTGGGGTTATATGTGGGGCGGGGATTCTCGAAATGGTGTAAATATATTAAATGGAAACTTGACTTTACCTTCTTACACTTCGTTATACTTGTCGGAAGGTCAGGATTATCTGGGTCGAACATGGCTACCAATCTCTGCCACGTTCGAAGGTCATCCCCCCCTATTCTCCTCGTAAACTCCGCGTCCATCGCTTCAAGGAACCTCTCCATCTCTGCCATTCGCTTTCTCTCCCTCCATCTCTCGACTTTTGCTAGAATCCTGAATGTTTGTCGTATATTTAGTCCCGCATTACCATTATATCTGAATCTGGCCCCGGGTCTAGATGCGTGCTGGTAAAAGAACTCGTCCACGGGGGTTCGTTGTTGTGATGTATCTGAGGGCTCCCCGGTCGCATCGTTATTGGATATGGAGATACCTGAAAAACTCTGGTTCAGGTCGTCGAGAGAGATTGGAGTCGCCATAATGCATTTGCTTTCAGCCCTTCACTTGCACCCGACTTAGTTACACTGATAGGGATTCTGAGATTAGTTGCCACTCCTAATTATAAGCAAAGTACAGGCCAAATTTCTCTCTCTGAAGCTCTCCGCAGTCGGGGTACTTGTAGCTAAGGCAAGAACTTGGTCCGTATGGGATGCATGCTTTCTAGCCAATGGTGGGTGATCTCGCGTATTGTACATATTGCATTCAGGTCATAGCCCTTGCAACCAAGCATCGATATTGAGCTGTGCAGCTGTGCCACACGCGCACATCTGGGCCCCTGATCTGTGGTAACATCATCTGGGCATATGCCTAATAAGTATGTGGTTGACTGAACAAATATTCGGAAGGTTGGTGGCTACTTCACACCCTTCTCTATCCCCTTTTGCACTTGATTAAATGTGATATTACATTTTGAAGCTGGACGCTATGCGGGAAAAAAAAAAAGAACAACCTTGATTGAAACATTGCATTACCTTGCATTGAAAATCAGCAGCCTTATTGTGATTCTGGTGTTGATGACGTGGCAGACGTTTTGGTTCGGGACTGGACCAGGTTCTATCTGGGTAACTTGGTTAAAAGGACTGACCAGATTACATGAGACGGATGATGTAATTAAATCGGGGGGTGATAGCTTTAACACAGTCAAAACCTTTTATACAGCACATTTGTTAGTTATAGATGTTCTATAATGTATCGTATTAGTTGTCTCGTACCCAGCCCACCCGAGGTTGTACCGCCTGAATAATCGTTCCGACTAATACACTAAATATGGTGTCTTGCGCCGCGCATTTGTCCTCTCACAATTCCTACTATAACACCACTCTCATACACCACACTACGACTCCACGACTCCACGACTCCACGACCACCACGACTGTGGGATTCCATGTTCTGGGCCTTTGAACACATATGGTGGCGGCCAGGCTATCATTCTACACCAGAATAATAGGGTGGTTCTAGCCAGAAGATAAGGTTCTCTCACAGTATAACAAGGTCGCGAGTATTTGTAATGCTTGGGTCACATTCTGGGTCTTTAAATGACAGTATTGATCCAGTAAACCAGATCTAGGTAAGATATCAAAAATGAAAAAACCACTTTTGCCCTGCTATGCTTGTCTCAATGGCATGCTCATGATGTATCAACCATAGTATTATTCTTTCACCGAAACGTTACCCATAGATTCTGCTGCGTTTTCCATACTTGTCAACCTGATAAAAAATAAATTGTATGCCTAGCTTCCCGTCTGACCTTCGAATAAACAGATCCATTGAACGCGGAAAGTAGGACAGGACGTTGACATCACGACCTTGAGTCTTCACATGAGAATTCTCTAAACTGACAAGCACGTAGAAGTCCTTCAACATGCTAGTTATACCAGACTGGAGGACGCAACGCTTGTGTGCCTTGACTTTATTTTCCTCAATCCGATCCAGGATTCGATTGAGTACCTCAATTTCGAAGTTGGTGTTACCAAGTTCATCGTCCAGTCTTGAGTTCTCATGGGCCGCAGCGGCAAGTTGTTGTTGTAGTTGATTGACACTATTCCGCAAGGTGGCTGTATTGTTTCTCGCAGGATCAAGCTGTGTGCTCAACTTTGAAACGTTTGACTGCAGCTCGTTTGAAAGATTGATCGCAGAACCAAGTTACCCACGCAACCGTCGGCCATGATCCTCCAATCTTGAGCGTTTTGCGCTGTATCATCAAGTCGTTTTTGAAGCTGAGTCGCTTGCTCTTTCCACTGGCCAACCTCCTGTATAGTACTAACAAACCGCTCCTACACGATTTGAGTAGTTGTCTGTCATTCAGTAGACTGATGCAACAAGGCTTCGATTTGACGGTTGAGGTTTTCTCTCTCGATGGTCAAGTTGTCTTTCTCATCGGCAAATTCCTTCTGGGCCTTCTCAAGGTTATTCTCAAGCTCCGTGGCTCTGGACTCCGCCGCATATCTCTAAGTAGGTTGTCCGAGGTATTTTTTGAAGTTCGGTCCAAGTCTTTCACCAGCTGGACAACCGTACCCCGCTCGCTTAGCAAGTTGCGTTTGAGATCAAACTTATCGGAGATCAATCCGTCGAGTTATTCGGATTTCTCGGAAAGGGCCTTCTCCAATTCAATTTCCCTGTCTTTGTTATCGAGTTCGGTCTTATGTCTTGTATTCATGCCATTAACTGTTGATCGAGGCTTTTCCCCTCCTCTTCCAGCTGTACTTCGAGGTTCTCGTTATCCTTCTTCTCGTTTTCCAGCATCCGTTCAGCTCGTTCTGGTTGCCGTGTCAATTTCTTGATTTTGCTCGATCTGAAAATGAATATGTAATTAATAAATATGGATCATCAGACTCGCCATTGCTTCAGCCGTTTCACTAATTGAAGTACTAACATTCTATCATCCACCATTGCCTTAATCAAGATACCGCGGTTAGTATTCAATATAATATTATTTTCGGACTGATTTGACTGAGTTGAAATGGTCGTTGGAATATAGAAATGATCGAAGATTCCAAGCGTGGCCACAAACCTTCCGTCTGATTCTTTGGATCTTAGCTTATTTCGACAAGACCAGGCAACAAGATGTCGCTAGAAAATAGCTCGCCGAAGGAAACAAGGCGCTTTGCAGATCATGATATGTATGCCACAGCAATATTCTAACGTACATTCAGGGCTAACAAGCGGCCTAGGGCCATGGTCAAGGATTCAGACATAGAACAGCAGAAATTTCATGCGTTCGTTAATAGCCAGGCTGGAAAATTCTCTGAAGAAGAGAAATCCACTTTACAGATTGACAGTTTCGACGCGTTTGAAAAATTCTGGAACAAAACACTTGATACTAGGCAAAACTTTGAGGCGAACCACGAACATGGAGTTGGACTCGCAGCGCGAACAGCCCAGAATTTTGCAGCTTCCGTGTATGACATCCTGCAACACGTAGGACCTCTTGTAGAGGTAGTGAAAGACCTTGGTGCACCATACGGCGGTATGACCATTGGAACAATCTCGTTCCTATTCATTGTATGGCTCCGGAATCCCGAATCATGCTTGGACCGAATTCACTAAATTGAATTTTCCAGGTCGCCAAGAACCGGGTATCAATGGAAAACCAGATATCCGACACACTTTTGCAAATTAGAGACAGAGTTGCGGGGGGTTAAAGGTTTACCTGGAAATATATAATGAGAATCACGAACTTGATCGATTATTACAGTCTAAGATCGTCTAAGCTTACGACAGTTTCGTTGGATTTTGTATAGCGGCAACGGGATATTACTCTATGGGAGGATTGGGTGAGTACTCTGCTTTGTTGAATTAATATCATAGGCTTATATTACGGCTCCAAGGCGATGGCTCAAATCTATGGGCAAGCCAACGAGTTTGATAAAGCGGGCATCCGAGGTACAAAAGGCCATAGTTGATGTCAGGTACATGAGTGGAGAGCTGCTCAGCAAAAGCGTTCATATGATCCAGCAGCTTAATATTAGTCAGTTTCCCCCAGCTTCCCGCGGTGCGTGTGCTATACTAACTCGTTAGTCGATAGATTAGGCACAGGAAATAGAAGGTTAGTTTCTACATATCTATATATAGAGAAGGACATTTGATAGGTGCAAACTGACCGGGAATTATAGGTTTGAAAGCCCAGATAAGACGTAGGTCGCAAAACGCTGATTCAGAAATTGACGCAAGCTGACGTATCATTAGAGTTGCAAGAGGGGCATGACGGCGATCGCCTAGTTAAGATACAGACATTGCTAGGTCTTGAATGGTATTCAAGAGAGTCTGAAATAGAGCTCTTAGGGAAGTATCAGCGTGATATCAACACAGATTTCGACAACTGGACCTATCTAGAGCGGATGCAAGAACACCGACTTGAGGCCTTCAAAAATCACGAAGATTTTCAGAATTGGGTTCATTCTCCGGGCTCATGTATGCTGATATTAGCTGAATATAACGACCAATCAGCGTATTCGGCCCCGAATTGTTGACTTTCCCCTGTCGCCTTGCATATGATTGCAGATCTCGGCGAGCCTGGAAAATCTGATCCTTACGCCTTCCACATTCTAGGACTTTGAGAACCCAACACCTTCCCCCATGTTCTATTACATCTCACTCTTCAGCTTTTAAAGCTAAACTGCCATGCACTACGAGATGATGCACAATATGCTGCGCTCTGCGCAGAAATTCGCGAATATCAAGGGGCAGTTAGTAAAGAGAGTAATAAGACTGGCTTATTGCTTCAAAATGTGGCATTAAGGGTCCTAAACATGTTTGATCCAACAAAAACGGTGTGGATAATTTTGGATCGTGTTGATCGATGCGAAAAGGTGTCGAGTACTAGTCATCGAAAAGGGTTGCTAAAGGCATTGGTCTATTTGGTTGAGAATACAACAGCCAAAGTTAAGATTCTTGTCGTTACAAATGGTTACACCTGGGGTGTGGATAAGCAGGCCGACGAAATTAAGCAGGAGAACTGTACAAATGTTTTTGTTCATGTAGGCCGTCAATGCACACTCTACTAGCATAGAATAGTGATCATGCCGTTGCTATATATGGTATACCATTTCTTTCAAAAGAATATTTAGCTGTGCGAACCAAAAGAATGTAGGCATCTTATTAAGCGAGAAAGACAAGAACATAGACAGGTGAATTTCACCTCTTAAAAGCCTAAACCCCATACTGCACATATAACTCCAGCCTTCACCAGCCAGCCCGTCCAGCCAATATCTTGAGTATCAAACTAAATGAACAGGCAGGCTAGTAAGCGGGGTAGCTAGACAGGCTAGCTGGGTAGGCAGGCTGCCAGATGCGTAGGCAATGCTGTGTTACGCGCTGACTAGCGTATTGAGCCCGGCTCAGTACTTACGTTCTATTCCTGTTGGAATTTAGTAGTACTGTTTTAGCAATAAAAGGTAACCATATGCTAATAAATTTTCAAAGGAATACATACGATGGACCTATACTGATACTAACTTATCAAAGAACCGTCTTTTCCCTCTTAACATTGGCAATACCCCCAACTTCATTCCCGAAAGCAACTCCCGGGTTGTTATCTCGACTAGTGGACTCGTTGCCGCCAACCCAGTTACTATGCCCTTTTATATAAGCTCTTCTACCACCCAGTCGGTAGGTAAGAAAGAGCGATAATATAAAAACCGGAACACCAATGCCTACTGCGATACCGATAATTATAGGGGTGCCAACCCTACCACTTCTTTCTGATGGTGAGTTAGATGATGGTCGTGAACCATCTGTTGATGAGATATCGGTGGCACTGGTCGGCGGAATATTTAATGTGCTGGTATCAGAGGCAATTGTAGTGGGGAGAAATGGAGATGAGGGTAAGGATTGAGTGCTCAAAGCTGAGGACGTTGCCGTCAGCTGGCTGGCCTGGGAGTTGAAAATGCTTGGGTTGATATTGAAACCTGGGTCGACCGGGGTTCGCTGGGCATGTGCCGCCACCCAAAGGATGGGAGAAGTGGCAGCGGCGATTGAGATAATACGAATGAGATATCTCATTGTTCGGCGGGTTTCGATCTCATACAGGCTTTCCGACCAGTTTAGCTAATTTAGAGCCGTCGAATTTAGGACATCATGATGGGTTTTTGTCTGAGCTGAAATTTAAACCACGTGCGGCTGAAGCATCGAAAGTCTGTTCAGTTTGCTTCTGGAATTCTTGGCGTTGCCTTGCGTTGTCCTGGTCTAGTCATGAGACCGGCGTTGTCTCATAAAAGTCCAAATATTATGCAAATTCGCTCACGTAAATGCTCTGCGGTACGAATTATCTAGATAAACAAGCATAGAGGATGAATGGGTAGTTTCAGAGTATCATTTTCGAGGATAATGCCACTCACTTAGTCTCGTTGAACCACTCACTGCACGGTCATCGAAATCAAGAATAAATGTCATGAATATCGCATCCGCACCCAGAACTCCGCAGGCCCGTCCGCTAACTACGATTCAATAAAACTAGGATCTTGCGGCATCAAGGCCCCCAGAATATGTGAAAGGATGGTTGATTCAGTCCTAGTATCGCCGGTGTCCTGTTGTCCATCAATTGTTTTCGGAACCATTTCCCCTTTCGTGAACCCGGTCATTCCCGTTCTCGGTTAAGTTCCTTTCGAATGCAACATGATCGGATGGATTTATGTGTTGAGATTCGGATTTGTCACCCCTATAATTGTACATTTAGTATAGTCTAGAATCAAGACGGGTGCTGGCCCACATTTCTTTTCGATGCTCGGCACCCGTCTTGATCCTAGACTATATTTAGTATTGGATGCACGTATGCAATGAATAAAGAACGATTATGAGATATATTGGAGATAGGGTCTTGATTAGGCTAGCTGTATTAAAATGGAAGTATTCGCTAACTAGCTAATTTATAATTGAAATATATATTAGATCCTAGCAGCTTCCCGATAGATGTATCCCATCTATTGCAGAAGCTATAGAAGATCTTAAATAATACTCAGCACTGGCCTTCCATGTTAACTTCTAAGGCCCCCAAACAATTGTATGTAGGCCTGTCGTTGCTGGAACTATCTAATTAGCGCAAGTGTACCGAGTAGAGCGAATCTATCGCTCACTACTACACTACTAGTTATATCGTAATTCTATTCCCCTTTGATTCATTTTTTTATGAATTGATACCACGAATTGATTTCCAATTGGTGTATATATCTAGATATATGCGCATATATGCTACGTCTAAGCTAAGTCATAAATCCTATAAAATTCGATCCATAGAGATCGAGACCTGGCAATAAATACAAGATTGTCCTTAACGAGGTATGGATTTGGCGATCGTGCGACCAATTTTCAAGTGGTCTAGATATTAGCTGGCAGGTAAGTACGCGTGCGTATGTGATGATGGGTTTCTGATCTGGTGGCCGCCCACGACATCATACAAATCGTTAAAGAACTTCTAGGTCAGATTAAATCGAAATAACTAATTACAAATCCACGTCTTTATAATATAGCCATACGGGAAATCAGGTTGAATTGAGAGGTATGGTATATGGGAATATATAATTATAGTCTATATAGACTTATATAATCGTGAATATAGATGACAAGTCGGAAGCCAGAAAGCCCCACCCGGCTTCTTCAAGTCTCTGTCTAAGTATCTTTTGTTATATCGTGTAGGGAAAAAAGAACAGCCTAACACTGCTCGACTCCCAAATGACTAGATCTATAGACATCAGCCTCCGTATACAGATAACTCCTGACACGCAACGTAGTGTCCCACTTTGCGACCCAGGCTGGCTAGGTATACGGCTACTCACCAGACCCCGCTTTGAACGACACAAAAAAACATGTGCATATTGTTCTTCTCCATCAAGCGTAGTCGCCTCAAAATGCCTAATGTATCATTTTTCCGTACGATAATTATCTTAATCACAATGGCTTTAGCGTGCAACCCTTCAAAAAAAGGAACGGAAATAGCAATAGGAAGGAAAGCTCAACAAAAAGTATCTCCAGGATAAAAACCCACCTCCGGTTAAACTTGCCGTTCTAGACCTAAAATAATACTTTCGGAATCTCCAGAGCCAAAAGCCTTAAAGGGAACGACAAAATTTGTCAAACCTGTACCCACTTCCCCAGTCCGGCAAGATAATATTCTCGAGCATCCTATTTAAAAAGAGTTTAGTTCGGAGATTCTCCACGAAGATTCATTCCAATTCGCGGGTACAGAGGTCTGACACTCACCTCCTTCAGCCTGGGCTCTACAAAGATTGCACCCACTATAGCAAGAATTATGAGCATATTACAAAGAATCTAAACTCATTTTTGGGACTCACCTTTTTTTGACGTTTTTTGGAGCCTGATTACTCTTGTTTCATACAAAATATTTACGGGAAATTTCGAAAATATCTACAGTGATATCTTTAACTTGGATGTTAAAATTTAATGGGATAGATTCAGTTTCGTGAGTCCTCTGTCTTTTTGTATTGTCGCAAGACAACGAAGAGGCCCGAACTCGCTTCTCGTGTGAAAATATATATGTATGCACATAAAAATAACTTCCAGGTTTAAATGTTTGGTACAAAACGGCATATATTTACTTTTTAACGTATTATTTTAATATTCCGTACAGATGTAATTAGAGGCTTATCGAATTTTCCGGTTACGAGACTGGCACATTTTCACACCGTTTTACCTAGGCATCAATCAGCCGAGGCCAACGTATACTCTAATATTAAACCAGCTTGTCGTTTGCCCAGGAACAGAGCGACGAGAAGAAATGTGTGAAGAATATCAACAAATTGTCGGTACAAGCTTAAACTTGTCAGGGCACTTTCCATTTCAGCCCTGTCTGACCTATTGTATTCTTCAAAGTGTTCGATTAAATGCAAATCGAATCAACCACCCCCCCAAATATGCCAGACGAAGATTATGCTCCGATTATGATTTTCCATTTTTCTTTTCGCGACTCCCTTCTAAATACCTACCTCCGAGACCAAAAAAAACAGAGGGTCAGTTTTGGGTAGAAGCAAGAAGAACACATTGGAGAATTTTTGTAAAGTCTATCAAACTCATGCCCAGCTTTTAAGGCATCAGAGAAGGCATTTGCTGTTTAAAATCGCCCGAAGTAATACGGTCAGACATATGCCGAGGATTTTATCAAGACCCATCTATCACCAGAGTTTCAATACGCCTGTGTTTACTGGGTACACCGTCTGGAACGAAACCGAGTTCTAATCAGCGGCGACGAAGGGGTTAGGACGGCACCAACGACAATTGAACGTATAGCTGAGTTTCTTACAGACGGCCAAGCTTTCAAAACCCTCAGGGCTCGGGTTCTACGGTTTTACAGAATTAGTGGTCCAGATCCTAACTTACTCACTCTATAGTCTCTTCTAGCCACAAACCAGTTGCTAGATAATTATTTGACCTGCCATTTCAGGGAATTAAGTTCCGCATTTTAATAGCAACTTCAGACACACTTTGTTAAACGTCCAAACTGACAACTTGACTATCGGATTTGCGTATGTCAACAAAACCATCCCCTTCAAGTATGAACCGGGTAGCAAAAACCTGGGGTGGTTGATTCTAAAAAAAAAATTGGCGAGGTATTTGCCAAGGAAGTGTGAGGGCCTCCTGGATTAGTGATCAGTTCTTGAGTCACTTTATTGGCTGAAATTTAAGCGAAAGGCAAGTTTTGCTGACTGATGGATTGCTCGTTGATTTTGGTTTTGAGGCTGTTGGATTTTGGATTTATATTTAGCCAAAAATAAAAAAAGGGAAGGAAGGAAAAAAAGGGGAGACAAGTAATCAGAAAAGGATCCAGTTGGATGCTGGGGCTGCAGCTAGCCCGCGGGATAGCTTCTGGTCCCTCACATTAGAAGGTTCGGCTGACGGTGTCGAGTTCATTTGCGATGGCATGTTGACATACACGGGCTAGCCTCGATTCACTTGGCAGAAAAAACTGAAATAATTTGGCGGGGATTTGAGAGGCTGTCATTATACATTCAATGCGGGGTATCGATGGCGGCTCTGACAAGAAAGGGTCCAAGCCCAGCCCCGGTGATGGTGAAAATTAATGTGTCTATTCCCTCGATAATGTCACCTACAAATATATGCATGTAGTTGTGTAACATAGAGATAGTCTAACTCTCATCTTGATTCCGGCCGTTTTTTTGTCTCCGTGCTGGATTTTCTCGAACGCTGGGTAGAGATAAAGCCCTTTAAGGTGTTTGGTCGCGGCGGCAGGCCTGCATACTTGTGATGGCATACGATACCGACCCAATGATTTTGTGGGCTAAATGCTGCGTGATACAAAGATGTGCCATATCTTGCATATTTAAAAGCGTACACATAACATCCATGATGGTGGGACAGCTGTCGGCGCTTAGTGAATAACTCTTAGAAGTCTTCTTCTCAGTGTGCATGAGCCGACCTTCGATGCCTACGCTAGCTTGCCAGGTAGACTTGGGCCTGTCAGCTGTCCGGGTGATACCTAATGAGATATGTCAATATATCATGCATGTAGAAGGAGTTCTAGAGAGACATCATGATATGGATCTATGGAAGCCATTTATTAAAGTAAAGAGGCTGAAAACTTTTATCAAACATATTGAAATTTGAAATATTGTGCGGAGTTGGTAGTATCTATACTAGTGCCGCAGCTGCGGGTGAAGTTTTATTAAAACGACCTTGGGTCAGATTTCCGTAAGATTAGAGGCTAAATAAGCGCTGGATCTGATAAAGTAGTAGGTGGCTGATAGTTGGCACGCAACCATGCTAACGCTTTTCTAGAGGTTCATATATAGCCATATACTTCTGCGGATGCAAAATTCTTATGCAACCAAGACGAAAGGGTGAGGGGTGTCGGAGTGCGGCTCGGTACCCTTCCATTCTATTGGCTGTTTTGCGCATGAATAACAAATTTGACTTCATGAAATCATGATCATGCTGATACTTGGTTTTTTACACGGGACGGGAGGCTACACTAGTCCCAAAATAGATCAACTAATCCTACTCGCATTTACGATGCGATGGGAGGCTTCCTGCTTTTAGCGATACAGTGATACTTATTAAATACCGTGCCAGAGGAAGCGGGGTTTTTTCAAACTAAGCCCAATCTAATTATACGATACAAAAATCAGTTTTTTAGCCTCGAGATAGTACTGGTTACTATTTGCTGGGCACTTTTAAACGACAGTATATCGTTCTAATACCAGCTTATACAGACTATACTGCAGTAGTGATACTGAAGTAATCCCCACACGGCTGCGCATGCACGTGCCAACAGATTCCTCGAAATCGACGAAAAACTTTTCGACCCCGCTAACTTCGTTGCATACCCGGTCTGCATCCCGCGATGTATCTCTCATGTCTCGCAACAATTTTTTCGATTCTTGTTGTGGCAGCCATCATAGTTGCTACCGTTCACATCAACTATGTGGTAACAGAACGGCGCCAGTTTCGGGCATGGTATCCGGAATTTGGCTTCATTTTTGACAGCATCGTGCACAATAACTGTACAGAACAGTACGAACTCTACAACACCGGCGTACTAAATCGAACGGAATGGGAGCAGTCTTCCCGGTGGCTTGGTGGTGGCTCTACCTCTGCACTCGCCGTGCCTCTTCTCAACTGCATCCTCGAAAACACTCCGGAATACTTAAAGAGTGGGATGTCTAGCGCTAGTGTAGTGCTGGGCCTGACTCCAGGCATCCTTGCAGCCTTTGGTTCTGATGTACCAGAACTAGCAACTCTATCCGTTATTGGAAGACGTCGTTTTCTCGCACTTGGCCTGAGCTTGGGATCTCCTGCAGTGAATCCCCTACGGCTGTTCGAGTATCGTGGATTTGCTGAAATCTTGGGCGATCGGCAAGGTCGATTGAAGCCCAGATTCTTCAACTTATACATCGAAAGCCTGATTCTGGTGCTTGAGTTCGTTATTGTTTTCGGTGCGATTGTCAACAACATCATTCTTGGCTACGAACTTGGGATCAAAACAGTGGCAACTTTTGCACCTCATCATACATTTCTGCCTCTCCTGTGGATCCTATTGGCTTCTGTTCCGCATATAGCTGCAAGGACAGGTCTTTCATGCCTTGTTGTTGTCAAGTCAGTAAAGCGTAGGATGGTATTTCGCAACCATATTCAAAAATGGTTCGCGCCGTGGATGGAGCCGGAGGCAGCCACTCTTCAGATATCCGACGAAACGCCGTTTTACCTCATTATTTCATCTCTCGTGTCGATGGTCACATGCGGGCATTTCATTTTCGGCACACTTCTCTTTTCAAGCGTGGTCTTTCTTTCGGTCCGAGACAGTGTTCCCATCCTGGCTAGATTTCTACTTTCGGTTTTTGCTTGTAGAATGGTCCTTGTTTATGAGCTGGCGAGGCTCAGGCAACTCTACAATGCGACAGATGGATATAGGCTGGCCAAACCGGGCGAGGGCCAGCTGCAGCCCGAAGAGAAGCCAATATTTTGGGAGAGTGTCGAAGATCTCACTGGCTATGGTTCTGCGGGAACGACTATCGTGGCTTAGTTCCGAAGTGTTTAGTCAATTACACGGTGGATCACAAATTCGATATTTAAGTAACTTCTTATCCCTGGATAATATAATCTTAATTCTCTGTATGCGTGTGCGTGTGCATGTGTGGTAATATAGAAGTGAAATCCTCGTGCTCCCCAGTGTTAATCGTTCATTTAACCCCCATCTAGCCACGACCTTCGACAAATCCCTTTTTGTGACGAACTGCACTTCTATTGTGAATCAGTCGGGGGTTTATTCCTGCTTCGGTGATGTACCCGCACCTGCCAGTGACCTTACAACAAACGGCACGGGCCAGGCGAGGTGAGGTGTCGGGTCCTCACGGACTTCGCTTGATGTTATCTCATCGATGAGAGCAACACCAATATAGCCCCCGATGCAGGTAAATATATGCCACCTGCTCAGAGCGTTATTAGAGAATCACACAGGAGATAGGAGTTAGTTAGCCATGCGGCTATGAAGTGCCACGTACCATCCGTGTAGCTCGAGGAAAAATGCCACGGGCAAACCAACCGAATGCTTCGTCGAGGTCAACAGCTGGCATAGCCAATGATCCAAAAGCCATACAAAGTACCCGAACGCGAAACTGACTACAGGTTCATATATGCAAAACGTGTTAAGTTCGAAAAAAAATTTAAAAAAAGGAAGATGGAAAGGAAAGAAAAATAAGGAGAAGAAAAAGGTAAATTAGTAGCCAAATCAGGGTATTGGAAACATACAACAGCCGAACCGCGCGGTATTTCGAAGGTTCTTCCTAATGCGTTGATCTAGCACTTGCTGAGAGATAAGCTTGTGTGTTCGGGCTGCGATCAAATAAACGGCAAGACCAAAGGCTGTCGCATGAAGCAGAAATTCGTCCATGACCATGTGGGTAACCATGACCACCGTGAAGAGGCTGGTAAGAATTACGGCCACAAGTCTAGTGCGTTGCGGGTTACTCTTGAATGTCAAGAGGCGATACACCATTGGTGTTGTCAAAAGATGCATGGATAATTCATCTGCTGTAGCTGAGGTGAGATCGAGCATAAACTAAGACGGGGATGTCCGATCGGTTCGTACACATTTGAGTGTGATATTTCAAGGTCATGTGATAACTGGCAGAGCAAATGCCTACACCAATCAGTCCGCTGTAGGAAACCAGGCGAGCGGTCGTCTGGCCAGAACGGCCAGGGTTGGAAATCCCATATATTCCGTAGACAACTGTTTGGTTCAAAGATAAATTAGCGAACATCCTCAGATTCCAAGAGAATAGTGTTAGTTTACGTACCGAAAGCTAAGCTGCTAAGAGTATTGATAAATTCGGCGATATATCGTGTAACGACATAATCCTAATATTTCCGCAATGGTTGGGTCAGCCCACGGGTTTGGGCCAGATCCAGTTCACTGGCCGAGCGAGGAGCGAGAAAGGACTACCTCTTCGCAGAAACTAAATCCTGTGAGTTATAAATATTGACGCCAAGGCTAGAGCAGAAAGTTCAAAACCTACTTTAGATACGACGTAGATTCACCCCAGAACGGTCCGGGGAGAGAAGCATCCATTTTTTTTCTCTTCGGGTGTCTATGGTGTACGGTAGAGGGGTAGGTTGCAAAATGGAAGTGGGAGCCTTTGCATTGGGTGTTGGGAACAGAACAGGATCAAGCGAGCGCTAGCACAGATAGGTAAGCTAGTACAACTGACACGCGTACTGCATAATGCGCAAGAATGTATCCTACCTGGCTGCGAAAGACACCACGAACGCGAAACACAAAATTGAGGGAAATTTTGTCTATTGAACGGTTTCACGAGCTTGTATGAACAAAGCGGCGCTCAAAACTTAAAATAAATATGAAATGATGAACTAACAACACTGTTACTTTGAGGATTTTAGATATAATATAGGCTGGTATAGGCTAGGATATAGTATTTACATATAAAATTATATATAAAAGGCTTTCTTTGGCCCTACAAAATTCCTAAGACTTTAGTCAGTCAGGTTTGAGAAGACGGTAGCTGATGGTTTCTGGCTTCTGATACTAGGGGAACGCAACCTCGGCACCAGAGGAGCGCCACAATATGTTGTCTCCGAAAATGCAACACCAGCCTAGCCACTACCAGCCTCGGCACGCCACGATTTCCACTCTGAGTGGATTCGCAAAATGCAACACGGCACCAAAGCTTATGGCCACTCAGGACTCTGTTTGAAGTCGGGAACATCGGATCCCTTGATCCTCAAGCTAGCGCCGCACAGAGGACCCTCCTCCGGCCTGCTGCCAAGAGCCAACGAGCCTACAGCTGTCTCCTAACCCATCCAACGGTTTCTCAACATCCCGCTAGAAATCAATCATGTTATTTTTCAACATGTAGGCGGAACTCCCACGAATGGCGCGTCGACGGATTATACTTTTGATTAATATTGATTCGTGTCTAGGTTGTAAAATCAGACCTCAAAAATTTAGCACTTGCTAGTTCCCATATGCTAAACTTAGTATTAGAAATTCTTCTCCGCCACGTTAATCTGCAGCTGGATGTCCTATAGCCTGGGCATGGCAGTCATTGTGGCGATGGGACCTTTGATGCGGAAGAAGTGGAAAACATACTTGACGCGTCGCCACGGACTCTCTGCTTTGTGCGAGAGCTTCATATTTTACCTCCATCTCTACCACCGAGTACCGCTCCCAGGATCCCCACCGCTTCGAGCAGGGGGGAGGGACTTTTACTGCGCCTAATGCTTCGCAAGCTTTCAAATTTTGCCAAGAGCTTAGAGATCATCAAGTATATACGCGCGCTCATCACCCCCCGATAGGTGGCTTTCCTTGTCACTAACCTTTTGAATAGTATTGCAAGAACAATTTCCGTCAAGACCTTCTATTTGATCGTATCATCGTTTCCCGAATTAAGACGATTGGAACTCGCGAACATACAAATAATGAGCGACTCAGAAATCCCCTACTGTATTAGCTTCAAGATGAAACAGAGCTGCTCCAGGTATATGCCCTAAAATTTGGGTTGCTTCCAGCACACTTTGACCCCAGATTCAGATCCTGATTATGAATATAAAGAGGAACTGCTGTCCGCCCTGTTACAAATACTAAGGCGCTGTGGGGAAACTCTTCGAGAACTTAGTATTGGAGAAGATAGGGAAATTCCAGCGAAAGTAGCGCAGGCACAAGCAGAAGCGAACGAGCGAAGACGGGAAGTAGAAATCCAGGGGCAGTTGCAGGTACAACAGCCGCTACAGGTACAACAGCCGCAGCAGACACATGCACAAAAGGCAGGACAAGCACGACAATTATATCAGTTTCAACAGGCTCAGTTACAACAGGTGCAACAGATGCAAGCACAAATGCAGGCACAGATACAGGCACAATTCCGAGTACAGATGCAGGCACAATTCCGAGTACAGATGCAGGCACAATTGGAAGCACAGGCGCGGGTACAGCAGGCTTTGGGGCAGGTACAACCACAGTTGCCCGCTCATTCGCAGATCCTACAGTAGGCATAAGGGTCGCAAATCCGCTTGGCGCATCATTTATCGGCACTGAATATAGAACAACCACGCGAGGAAATGCCAGGCCGACCTCAGACAGGATTACTAGCACACGACCATTCCGGGTCGCCAGGAGGAATCCAGATGGTTGAATCAGAACCAAGCTACCCTAAAGTCAATCTACCAGTGCTAGAGAAGCTCAACGTTCTTGGAAGCACGTCAAGGGAGTTTTTCAATAGCCTAGCAGATACGGTTGGGGACTGTGGCCGGATAGCTCAGGTATGGCTGGATTTAAATAGGATTGGAAGCGATGACCTGAAGTTACTGGACCATGCCACCAATATCAAATCTTTGCAGTTGGAATCAAATGGCATTCCGTCCCCAGAAGGCTTGCTCACCATTGTGTTTTCGAAATTAAACCATCTGCAAAACCTAAAAATTGGGTCGCATGGTAGTCTTGCCGCATCAGATATGGAAGCAATTTTCCCACACCGAAATTCACTTAGGAGACTGCGGGTTGAGTGCAACGATTGGTGCTATGGAGCGCACCGAAGTCACACCGATTATAATTACGACTTAAAGTGCGCACTAGGGCTAGACTTCTTCGAGAAAGCAATAGATCAGTATCCCCTGAGCTCAGAGGAGTGGCCACTACTGGAGGAGCTCGCGATGCCTGTGCTTCCGATAGAAAAGGTGGGCCCCAATACAAATACTTGTTCTTCCAGCACCGATATCAACTGTCGGGTCCTCCAGCTCCTAACATTTGTTGCGAACCTAAAATAATTAGATGCCATTACTGCATAAAGTTAGAGTGTTACGTTTGTTGCCCCTGACTCAAGGTTTCATGCACCACCTGCCTCACTAGCCCCCCGGTTGCGGAAATACTATCAGAAACTTTGGGAATACTCCAGACACAGATACAACGAGCCTCCAAAGCTCCAGGTTATCGTCGTGGGTAACGATCACCGGACGTACAACGACAGAGCCCAATTTGAATAATTTATTCCGTGTAAATCCACGGATCCGCAGGGACTCATCCCGGAATTGGAGACATATACAAAATTGTCTGAAGTTTTGGATGTAGTACCATGGTCCCGGCTTTTGGAGAAGAAAAAGGCAGGAATGTGGTGGGAGAATAGATCCCAAGAAACGATTGAGGAGCGAGAACCTAATAAATGCTTGGTCATTTCCCCTCCAGACGATCTTCCCTTAGCTTGATGCCCAGGCTAAGCACCAGAGTATACTTGTTATTGATGTTTGCAGTATTAGGTATTCTGTGGCGATTTCTACCCCTTCAGCTCCTAGCTACGAGACTGTCTACTATCCAGTCTTGAATCTAGGACTATAAACTACCCTGTTACACCGGTACAGCACCACATAACCCTACGGTACAAAAATATAAGCCGGATCCGCCGTAACAGCATATGACGGATCCGCCGTAACATATGGTGGATTCCACCGTAACATACGGCATTATCCGCCGTAACAAAATATGATGATTATTACTATATTATATAACATATATATGATCAATTTACTATCACTACTACTGCTATTATCACAATTATTACTATTAGGTCTAAAATCTTATATATATATTCCTATGGGTAACTTTGCTTGAATCAACAGAATCTAATAAACTTTAAATTATAATATTAATAACTTAATAATTATAATAATTTCATTCAATAAATATAATATTGTCTAATTAATTTAACGTAATATTTAATCAACTAATTGATATTAAAATTCGTTCATAAATCAAAAAAACATATAACAGATCTGCCATAACAGTTACGACGGATCCGCCGTAACATCTTTGTTCTCCATACAAACATGTACCATAGGGGTAAAATAATCCTCCCCTATTTAAACCTACATTTTCCTTTCTCCCTATCACCATTTTATCGTTAGTATTCTTAGTCAGGAGCTTAGCTAGGTATATCTTCCTAGTAGAGTGTATTAATATGGCTCATATCATCTTTAATATCAATCTGATATTGCGGACGCGGCCCAAACAATGTGTGTAGATCCAGGATTATGCAAGCAAATCCAGTTGCTACTAAAATTCGTGACGGTATATGTAGTTGACACGATCCCGGGATCCCTATGTAAAGCCCAGGGAACGGGGTGACACGGTGTTTAGGAGACAATGACGTCTGGTAGCGACGTTGGAGTATTTCTTGGGATTTGACTTTGTTTATAGTCACCAGTACCTCAGCTCCATCCCAAATTAGACCAGATCAAGGATCACTAATATCATGTAGTCATCTCCGCGGGGCTAAAAGCCAGGAGCTTTCTTTATGGGCTAGTAAGACTCATGCTTTTGGACACATTGTTTGGGCCGCGTCTGCAATACAAGACTAGGTTTTGGATACTGAAGTCAACGTTTTATTCTATATACACATCAGCCTCGTTCAGGGTTTTAAAATTTTGTACAGTTTTTATACATTCTACATCGTCTGCACTTAACCTACGAAGGGATAACGCGCGGATGACGGGACCATGAAACTCCGATTATTTACCTCTCTTCTCCCTTTTGGGAGCCTTTACAGCCGAGGCAGTCATGCAAGTCATCAATACTTTGGGATACACTAATGTTGCAAAATATAGTTAGCATTTTTTTTTGTGATTTATCTCGTATTCTGGCGGAAGAAAAGAACAGACTTACCTGAGAGAAATAGTCCGTCCATCGCTTGCACTGGAAACCTTTGCCGCAAGTAATTGGTCCCTGTATTTTTCATAATTTAGTTTCATTCTTCTATTCTTGACGTAACTTTACAACACGAGAGGCTGACCTTGTATGTAATTCCGCCACATTGGCCCCATGGTAGAGCGGTGGGGGTTGGAGCAGGGGCTTTAGTAGTCGTTGTCGTCGTTGTCGGGCGAGGTTTGTAGATACCAAACCATGCAAGCACATCGAGAGCAGTGATCTTGATATCGTGGCCGACACCAGCCGCTGAGTATGCAACATATTTCGTACCATCACCGTAAACCATTTGCGTATAGTTAGCGAATGGGGTGTTGGTGTTGTTTCTCTTCCATTCGATACCGAAGACGTTGGACCACATTTTGTTCGACTCGTGGAAGTTCTGGTACGCTAGACCGACGTCCTCAGATCCGTGCCAAATCTGTAGCTTTGGGCGTGGGCCTCTATAACCTGGATAAGCATTGCGAACATCGTCACCCCTAGATTTAAATGGTTAGTTGCTACTATGGCTAATTTCTGGAAACATTGGCATGGCGGCGACAATCGACACCTTTCCGTTTGACCTACCATTGTTTGGGTGTCTTTATCAACCTGCCCTCCGAACAGACGTTGTTCCATTCACCGGGTCCCCTAAAGCAGCCTATCAATTGTAATCAGTGCCATGAACCGATTATATCCCCGCAATTACGGTACATTAGCGCTCGACTACTTACCGTATGGGACACCACAATAAGAACTACCAGCTTTGAAAAGTTCGGGATAAGTTGCAACCATAACCTGGGTCATCATGCCTCCAGAAGATAATCCAGTAACGAAGACCCGATTTGGGTCACCGCGGTATTTTCTCAAAGTCCACTTAACCATATTCGCCAAAGCCAGAGAATCACTTCCACCATTGTGTGATAGGGTTGCGTTGCTTGCAACCTGTTGACCTCAATGTTAATATATGTCAGATACCCTTGTAAATAAACCCAGAATTCATGAACACTCACATCCCAGCATTTTGACTCACGAGGAGCAGATGGGAATATCACGATATATCCAAACTGGTCGGCGTATTTCGCATATTCGGTATTCTCAAAGAAAACGGGGCCGGTTCCTTCATAAGTAAATTTAAGTCAGATATTGCCCTATTATGCCGTCCCTCATCTAGGAAACTGGGTCTGCAACATACCTGTACACCAATGTACGCCTAGGATGATTGCTGGGTGCTTTTGAATCGTCTTGGGGACGTAGAGATAGAAGGGAACATTGGTAGGGTTTTCGCCAAAGTCTTCGGTGATCAAGGTGAGGTTGCTACTAAGTTGTGCAAAGGTGCTGGCGACTGCAGCCGCGATGGAGAGGAAGCTTGAGAACCGCATCTCGCCGTATTTATTCTACCTTGGCTACGAGATGGAGATTTGAACACTTTCCACGGTCGGGAAATTTTTTTCTGGACGCGACACCTGGAAACGATTGGAGCTTCTGTCGGTGTACGCGCATCGGTAGCATGCTCCTTCCTTCCCTTAATATATACACTGAATATCTTCGAGCTCTGTACGCCGCCATCCAGAAGCCTATCAAGTTCATTTAAATCTACCATGCTCTGTCGTAAGCTAGACATTTTCCGTGATTTTTCCGCCCCAGTATTTATTTATACGGACCTTATGTGGCCGAATATTAATAGCGGTATTTAATAATAATATCGATTGTTCTGCCATGGCTAAACTGTAAATACCTTGACCCGGAATCAAAAACCCCATGCTTCTGGAACTTTAGAAAGGTTGTGGAGTTTAGGTTTCGGTAGAAGATTGTCCGAAGCTTCTCTCCGCTCAACCTTAGGAAGGCTTTTTTTCCCGAATCCTCGTGAGGATATGCTTGTCTTAGGCGAGGGTCCCTGTATGGTCAAGGGCCGGGCCAAGTCCTAACCAGGGATTAAGCATCTCGCCCCAGATTACACCCACGTCACCCGAGCTGAGTCAGTAGCTAGTACGCCGGAATCCGGCCCTCGATCTCCTTCTTATTACTATACCACAAAATTTTAGTATGGCTTGTTTGGGTATCGAGAGTAGTGATGAATTGGATTTCGCTACTCGATGTAACAGTCGAAGCGACAAGGGCCGGGTCTGGCAGAAACCTTTATAAGGGCTTCTAGTAACCACCCCGAATCTTAAATTCAGCTAGCTGCATAGAATGTTTACGGGGGAGTATACTAGTACTCTGGGCCCGGCGCAGTAGGGACCTATAGATGTAGGTAGGAACATCAGTATGCGGCGGAACGGCCAACGATATAAGAGGACTGTAAAATGAGGCCCTCCCATGTTCATTCTAAGGTGTTTCACTCATTATACTGCGATTTTCTTACTTGAGTTAGTTGAAGAATTGACTTTACCAATTATTTGTTAGGGGACCCCTCACAAACTCTACTATAACGTGTATTCACCTCTATATATTTACCTCTACGACTCCAATACTCTACAACTCCAGTATTCTCCAGGAATTTGTTTGCGATTCTTTATAATTCTAAAGGATACTATTGAGACACAAAGAGTACTATTAGGAAAAAGAAGTTTGTTAGAATCATTAGGGTTAGGGTTAGGGTTAGGGTTAGGGTTAGGGTTAGGGTTAGGTTAGGTTAGGTTAGGTTAGGTTAGGGTTAGGTTAGGTTAGGTTAGGTTAGGTT